>NC_069407.1:41378717-41466217 GCF_026875155.1 Cherax quadricarinatus | reverse complement strand
CCTCTCCGTCTTTCTAGAGTCTCTTCTGTCTCCTCTGTGAACACTTCTTTGAATCTCATGTTGATTTCCTCAGATACTTCTCGGTCGTTTCTTGTGATGTCCCCTCCTTCCTTTCTCAGCGTTGATGTGTGTATGTGCTGGTGTGTGTATGTGCTGGTGTGTAAATGTGTTGGTGGAAGAATGAGACACTAGCGCCACATTTGGGAATGTTTACTGAGGAAATGTTTCGCCAGCTTCTTCAGTCCAATGCTGAGAATAACAGGATGGTGAAGAGGGACTTGAGGTAATCAGTCCCTCAGCCTGGAATCAAAGTGTTCTGTCCATCAATCTTGAGAAATGTACATCATATGCTCGGATAAGTGGCTTATATTCTACACTCAGGTAAACAGAAGCAAGAGGAGACGGAGTCACTGTTGGACAAATCCACTAGTGTCAGTAGATCATGCCTGTAGGTTAGTCAAGCGTTGAGAAAATCCCTGTATCAAGATCCCAAGAAGTTGTAATTGTCTGTCAGACACTGAGGCTGAGGGACTGATTACTTCATACGCCTCCTCATCTTCCTCTGTTATTTTCTGTACTGGACTGGGGAAGCCACTGGCTGGCGAAACGTTTCTTCAGTAGAGATTCCCAAATATTGCACAAGTGTCTCATTCTTCAACTTATTGATTTTCAATACAAATCAATTGTACTCACCTAATTGTGGTTGCAGGGGTCGATTCATAGCTCCTGGCCCTTTCTTCACTGTTTATGTGTGTTGGTGTGTGTGTGCATATGCGTTGGTGTGTGTGTATATGTGTTGGTGTGTGCATGTGCTGGTGTGTGTATGTGTGTGCATGTGTTGGTGTGTGTATGTGTTGGTGTGTGTATGTGTCGGTGTGTATATGTGCTGGTGTGTGCATGTGGTGGTGTGTGCATGTGTTGGTGTGTGCATGTGCTGGTGTGTATGTGTTGGTGTGTGCATGTCGTGGTGTGTGTGTGTATGTGTTGGTGTGTGCATGTCGTGGTGTGCATGTGTTGGTGTGTGCATGTGTTGGTGTGTGCATGTCGTGGTGTGTATGTGTTGGTTGTGTGTATGTGTTGATGTGTGCATGCGCTGGTGTGTATATATGTTGGTGTGTGCATGTGTGTGGTGCATTTTGTGTGTGCATGTGTTGGTGTGTGCATGTCGTGGTGTGTATGTGTTGGTGTGTGCATGTGCTGGTGTGTATATATGTTGGTGTGTGCATGTGTTGGTGTGTGCATGTGTTGGTGTGTGCATGTGTTGGTGTGTGTATGTGTTGATGTGTGCATGTGCTGGTGTTATATATGTGGGTGTGCATGTGTTGGTTGTGCATGTGTTGGTGTGTGCATGTGTGTGTGATGTGTTGGTGTGTGCATTCTGGTGTGTATATTGTTGGTGTGTGCATGTGTTGGTGTGTGCATGTGTTGGTTGTGTATGTGTTGGTGTGTGCATGTGATCGTGTGTATGTGTTGTGTGTGCATGTGTTGGTGTGTGCATGTGTGTGTGTGTATTGTTGGTGTGTATATGTGCTGGTGTGTGTGTGTATGTGTTGGTGTGTATATGTGTTGGTATGTGTATGTGTTGGTGTGTACATGTGCTGGTGTGTTGTGTGTGTATGTATTGGTGTGTGCATGTGCTGGTGTGTATGTGTGTTGGTGTGTGCATGCGCTGGTGTGTACATGTGTTGGTGTGTGTATGTGTTGGTGTGTATATGTGCGTGTGTGTGTGTATGTGTGGTGTGTGATTGCTGGTGTTTGTAAAGTGTTGGTGTGTGTATGTGTTGGTGTGTGTATGTGTTGGTGTGTGTATGTGTTGGCGGAATGTGTTGTGTGTGTATATGTTGGGGTGTGTATGTGCTGTGTGGTGCATGTGTTGGTGTTGTATGTGTTGGTTTGTGTATGTGTTTTGTATGTGTGTTGTGTGTATGTGTTGGTATGTGTATGTGTTGGTGTGTGTATGTGTTGGTGTGTGAATGTGTTTGTGTGATGGTGGTGTGTATGTGCTGTGTGTGCATGTGTTGGTGTGTGTATGTGTTGGTTTGTATATGTGTTGGTGTATGTGCTGTTGTGTGTATGTGTTGGTATGTGCATGTGTTGGGTATGTGTTGTGTGTGAATGTGTTGGTGTGTATATTCTGGGGTGTGTATGGTTGGTGTGTATGTGTTGGTGTGTGCATGTCGTGGTGTGTGTGTGTATGTGTTGGTGTGTGATGTGGTGTGCATGTGTTGGTGTGTGCATGTGTTGGTGTGTGCATGTCGTGGTGTGTATGTGTTGGTGTGTGTATGTGTTGATGTGTGCATGCGTGGTGTGTTATATGTGTGTGTGCATGTGTTGGTGTGTGCATGTGTGGGTTGTGCATGTGTTGGTGTGTGCATGTCGTGTGTGTATGTGTTGGTGTGTGCATGTGCTGGTGTGTATATATGTTGGTGTGTGCATGTGTTGGGGTGTGCATGTGTTGGTGTGTGCATGTGTTGTGTGTGTATGTGTTTATGTGTGCATGGCTGGTGTGTATATATGTTGTGTGTGCATGTGTTGGTTGTGCATGTGTTGGTGTGTGCAGTGCTGTGTGGTATATGTGTTGTGTGGGGATGTGCGGTGTGTATATTGTTGGTGTGTGCATGTGTTGGTGTGTGCATGTGTTGGTGTGTGTAGTGTTGGTGTGGCATGTGATCGTGTGTATGTGTTGGTGTGTGCATGTGTTGGTGTGTGCATGTGTTGGTGTGTGTATGTGTTGGTGTGGGATATGTGCTGGTGTGTGTGTGTATGTGTTGTGTTATATGTTTGGTATGTGTAGTGTTGGTGTGTACATGTGCTGTGTTGTGTGTGTGTATGTATTGGTGTGTGCATGTGCTGGTTGTAGTGTGTTGGTGTGTGCATCGCTGGTGTGTACTTGTGTTGGTGTGTGTATGTGTTGGTGTGTATATGTGCTGGTGTGTGTGTGTATGTGTGGTGTGTGTATGTGCTGGTGTTTGTATGTGTGGTGTGTGTATGTGTTGGTGTGTTATGTGTTGGTGTGTGTATGTGTTGGCTGTGAAGTGTTGGTTGTGTATATGTTGGGCTGTGTATGTGCTGTGTGTGCATGTGTTGGTGTGTGTATGTGGGTTTGTGTATGTGTTGGTGAATGTGCTGTTGTGTGTAGTGTTGGTATGTGTAATGTTGAGTGTATATGTGTTGGTGTGGAATGTGTTGGTGTGTGTATGTGTTGGTGTGTTGTATTGCTGTGTGCATGGTTGGTGTGTGTATGTGTTGGTTGTATATGGTTGGTGTATGTGCTGTTGTGTGTATGTGTTGTATGTGCATGTGTTGGTGTATGTTTGGTGTGTGAATGTGTTGGTGTGCATATTGCTGGTGTGTAGAAAGTTTTTGTGTGTGTATGTGTTGATGTGTGTATATGTTGGTGTGCTATTGCTGGTGTGTACATGTGTTGGTTTGTGTATGTGTTGGTGTGTGCTTGTGTTGGTGAGTGCATGTGTTGTGTGTGTGTATGTCTGATCTTGTATGTGCTGATGTTAACATGTGTTGGTTTGTGTATGTGTTGGTGTGTGCATGTTTTGTGTGTGCATGTTTTGGATGTGTGTATGTTTGGTGTGTGTATGAGCTGGTGTGTGTGTTGTGTTATGTGTGTATGTGCTGTGTGTACATGTGTTGAGTGTGTATTGCTTTAGTGTGTAGTGTTAAGTGTGTATGTGTTGGTGTGTGCATATGTTGGTGTGTTATGTGTTGGTGTGTGTAAGTGCTGTGTGATGTAAATTTTTATGGTGTATATGCTGGTGTGACACAGTGTTGGTTTGTGTATAGTTTGGTGGGCATGTGTTGGTGAGTGCATGTGTTGGTGTGTGCATGTTTGGTTTGGGGTAGTGTTGGTTGTGCATGTGTTGGTGATGCATGTGTTGGGAGTGCATGTGTTGGTGTGTGCTGTGTTGGTGTTTGTAAAGTGTTGGTGTGTTATGTGCTGGGTGTGTATGTATTGGTTTGTATGTGCTGTTGTGTAGTATTAGAAGTAGTATGAGCTGTTGTTATGTACTGTGTGTGTATGTGCTGGTGTGAGCAATAAGATCCCAGGAAACAGGTGAAATCATAGCAATATAACCACAGCGAAAAGTGGAATTCCCATCACTTTCATGAGTTCTCACATTATCATGGTTTGCATACGCTTTGTCACGTATGTGTGCGTAGATGTGTGTCTTTGCTTCTCCAGAGAGTTTTGTCTGCAGAGTAGAGCTCTCGACTCCGTCTCTTACACTTTACAAGGCAGAAGATCGTCTTGATATCTGTGGGTTTTGCTTCCAGCTGTTTACCTGTGTTCTGGTCTCTGTAGCTACCATGATGACATTATTATTATTTCCTCTCTGTCTCTCTTACGTTGATGGTTTCCAAGATCACCGAAATATCAACAGGAGCAGAACACACCTTCACTGTGACAACGTTTTGCGCTATGCAGTTTTATAAAGTTGAGTCAAAAACATATCACAGAGCGAGACATCGACACATTACAAGGTTGCTCTCCACCTGTGCGTTGTCTTCTTGACTACAAAGATTACGCTGCTGTACCCAAACTTTAAAGCTAAGAGCTCTCTATTCAGTTGAAGCTATAAAAGACGTCTAAGGAAAAGCTTTTCAAGATTACAGTACTTATCATGGATGACAACAGACTTACTGTGCCTTCAAAGTTTATATGAAACTCTAATATAAAACAGTCTTCATACATTACCTTCATGACCATGAGACCAGGACAGAGAGGAGTGTAAGCATGTAAGATTATCTTAAGAGCACTCAGGGTTTGTTGACTCCAGATCCTTGAATTTGAATATAAAATGATCACTCACTCTTTTTATAAACCCTGACATTTCTTCGTCGTACAGTAGAACAATCTTCATAAAATTATACCAGCCTGGCCAAAGCATCAGAGACCTGTAGATTTTGTTCTCTTTATATAGTCTGCAAAAACCACCAAATCCATTAGCTAACGAGTTTGCTCATAACTCTGCATTTAAGACATTACTACTCTTACAAGATTAATTGCAAAAATTGGGATTCACTTTACTTAGACGAAACTTGTAACAACGTTGACAGTAATATTAAACAACATAGATATGCTGAGAGAACCCAACAACACCAGCCTGTTATTAACACATCGGGACACACAATCTAACGCCATAGACTGAGAACAAAAACAGTCATCGGTATGGATCTAGATAAAGGGGAAAAAAATATTTAGAAACAGCATCAATTGAAAGAACTTAGCTCTCAGAACTGGATGAACGGATTCTCCAGGTTACACCATCTGTGCCTTCACCTGTGCTGAGAGGTGACCCTCTACTTTTTTTTTTCATCTTAGAAAAATAACCTATAAAACTTTGTAACTGTTCCACTGCTCTACACCCTCGTTTTTGATGCCCACACTACTCCCTGTACAGTGTCAGTACGTGAAACCACAGCTCGAGGCGTCCACCATACGGTCTGTCATGCGTGTGCCGGTGACAGTGTATACTTCTGGATTTTAGGGTTCCTGGTTTTTGCCTGACTACTCCTGGTTCTACTAAGACCGAAGGAGCATATATATCGAGGACCTGTTTAGCCCTCATCCAGTACCACTTTTACTTCCTTGAAGACCGACCTGCTGTGTTGTGGATTTATCAACAGAAGAGAGCAGAGAGGTGTGTCTTTTTCATCCGTAACTGAAAATAAAGATCGTTGGGTGAAGTGGACAGCAGCGATCAGTGGTGGCGCTCTGGGAGTTCCTTTCCCCTTCAAGGGCTCTTGATCTAAAAAAATAGAAGTACACTCTCTTTCCTTGGATCGAATCTAATTGCCTCCTATTTTCCAAGGCATTGTATAACCTCCACGGATTCAGAACGCTCCTGTGAAACAAAAATCTATATGATGGTGTAGCTGGTGCGTCGAGCCAGTGTCGCTTTCCTGGTTAATAGCTGAAACTAATATTGTTGCCTCAGCACATTCCACCCTCTTGACTCATCCTCGACTTTGTTTATTCCATAAACATGGCTTTTCAGTGCACGGTATCACAACTGCAAGCAGTGCTCTCCCTACGTGTCAGCATTCCTCGCCAAGAGCACTCATGCATATGTGGGAGTGTCACTCAGAATCACAGAATTGCTTGCCTGATATACTGTATACAATTTACGTAAGTTTATATGAAATTCGTGACTCTAAATGTTTACTGTATGTTTTTTTAGGAACTCAGCATTCACACGCGTACAACATTTACTTAACGGTATCGCGTAGCGTGAACATAATGGTATTTGTAATGTAAAAGGACACAAGTGCAACTAATGTGACATTTTATTGTGGCAACGTTTCGCTCTCCAGGAGCTTTGTCAAGCCGTTAAAAACAGTACATGGACACAGAGGGTATATATAGGCTCAGAGTGAGGTGCAATACTAGTGGTGGTGGTAGTAGTAGTAGTAGTAATATAAGTAGTAGTAGTAGTACAATATGTTAGAACACTTAACTTTCACATGAATAAAAGGATATAAAAGCTATTACTTGGGAAACATAAAAATAGGTTGGACAAATATTTCTGAACATTAAAATGGAGGCTGGATAGAGAAGGCCTGTTTCAATGTTCATTCTCTGTAATGTGCTTGTGTAGTATTAACAGGGAGACTATGTGATGGCAGGGTTTACTGTTTTCAGGAGGATTCTTGCTAAGACTTCAGAGATGGTGAAGCTGCCTTTGTTTTGTTTAATTGTATTAGAAACAGCTATTAGTGAAGATTCAAGGCACTTGCGTCTGCGGAAATTAGTTTTTTGATTGTGGAATTTCGGTGTTGTACACAGTCGTTGTTCAAGTTATCGTTCCTACATGCGTAAATGTGTTTATTGAGGCGGGTGTCGAGGTTTCTTGCTGTTTCACCTACTTGGTTACGTTACGTGGACGACGTCCTCGTAATAATTCCCAAACGTTTTGATGTACGGAATCAACAGGCAAGGCTTAGCGCAGTTGAACCGGCGATCCAGTTTACACTAGAAGAAGAGTCCAATGACAAACTACCTTTCCTCGACGTCCTCATTCACAAAGTAGACAACAACCTAAGATTTCAAGTTTATCGGAAACTTACCAGTAAAAATGATCTCACACACTTCTATTCCAGTCAAGATACTAAGACCAAAAGAGGCATCATAATCGGGTTTTTCCTAAGAGCATACCGAATTTGTAGTCCTGAGTTTCTTGACGAGGAATGTACATACATCCACCAAACCTTCACTGATTTACATTTTCCTTCCTTTTTCATCAAAGACTGCAAGAAAAGAGCTCTTCAGATCATTAATTCTCCACGCACCAACACCACTCCCAACAGTTATAATTCTTCCCAACAGCCAAGTTGCACTGAACGTTTCTAAAGTATTTTCACAACTAACCCCAAGTCGCCATCGCTTCCACATTTCAATAAAGGACTACCAGAACAAAACCCCAAGCAAACAAACCATCAATGCGGGGGGTTTACACTAAACCCTGTGGAGGCTGCACAAGATTTATGTAGGTGAAACGCGGGAAAACCTCGACCCCCGCCCAATGAAACTTTTACGATGAGGAACGATAACTTAACAACGCCTTGAAAACAAACCAAAATTTTCCCCCAATCATTTCATGAATTTTCAGGGACGACCAACTAGTGATCAAAGAACTTTTTTCCCCACAGACGCAAGTGCCTTGAATCTTCACAATGTGTTTCTAATAAAATTTTAAAAAAACAAAGGCATTTTCACCTCTCTGAAGCTTACAAAATTCTCCGAAAACGAAAACCCGCCATCACATAGTCTCTCCTTTAATACTACACAAGCACATTACAGAAATAAACATAAACGCCTTCCCTATCCACCTCCAATAGAAATATTTGTCCAACCTTTTTTTTAGTTTCCCAATAATAGCTTTTAACCCCTTTACTCATGTGCAAGTTAATTTTTCAACATATTTACTACTACTACTACTATTTCTAATACAACTACAACCTCACACAAATCTACCCCCTACAACCACTAGATTCACCTACCTGACCAAAAATACCCCTGGTCCATGTACGTTTGTAACGGTTTTTGACAAAGCCCCCCGGAGACGAAACGTTCCCACAATAAAAGCACTTTAGTTGCACTTGTGCCCCTTTTTTACATTACATATTGTGGGTAATTCTCCAACTTATTACAATAATGGTACTTGCTTTCACATTTTTAAATTTTTTGAATGTTTAACATATAATATGAAATTTTTTTACTCAGGAAAATAAAACAAAATTTGTAAACTTTTGAAAATCCACAATAATGCGTATAAAACAAAAGTAATGAAATCATTTACCTTACAGTACGGCCCTTACTGGCAAACCTAGGTCTTTCACCTACCAGGTACTGACTTTAAACATACCATAGCATTTTTTCACCTACGTGGAAAATGGCATCATTCATAAAACCAGCTAATTACGTGGAAACAGTACGCTACGTACGTGACAAACATGGAAAACATTCACCTGAAACGCGTACTGGCAATAAGGCATCATTCACCGCTTGCCGAAACTTTTTTAAAATTTGCAGTGTTTTCGAAGGCCTTTAAATGGGTATTCAGCGCTCTCGAGATTTTCGTCACGCTTAAAGGAAAACGCTTGATTGTCCAAAACATAGGGAATAGCTGACCCTGTCAACATGATCACATTTATCGTGCAACATGGTGACACAGTATCATGGACTGATTCCCAACTATATCAAGTTTGTCCTATAATTGTTTACATGAAGGTGGGACTGCTGTGTCTTTTTTTTCTGTCTCATAAAATACAAGTCTTGCACTTCTACTTAAAATTTAACACACCAAAAACTTTTATGCACAAACATATATACACACACCCGACTCAAGGGGCTAAGCACGGCTGGATTTTTTGAACCTTTTACCGCGGTTCAACCCCGGCCGGGGAGGTTTTTATACACACACCCCTCTGGATTTTCTTCTATTTTCTTGCTATTCTTGTTCTTGTTTATTTCCTTTTATCTCCAGGGGGAGGGGAAAAGAATTCTTCCTCCGTACACCAAGCGGTCGTAAGAAACGACAAAAAATGCCGGGCTGGGGGCTAGAGCCCCTTCTTGTAAAAAATATTAATTCGAAAAGAGAAACTTTTTGTTTTTTTCTTTTTAGGGCACCCAGCCTCGGTGGGTTGTGGGGTTATTGAAAAAAAAAAAACTAGTTTTTTGTAAGTCTTTCTTCTATACTCTCGAGACAGTGTAATATTAAGTTTTTCAGGAATTAGATTCTGGGTCCTGTGTTGGGGGCGTAAACTCTCTGCTGGTGGAACTTGAAACAAAATACAGAAAAAATTTCCATTAAATTTGGGGTTTTCATCAAAATGTAAAATGAAAAAGAGCTAAAATTTTTAACCTTTCTGCTTTAGTATATGAAAATAACATTGAATTTCACATTATATATACTAGACATTCTACATTCATTATAATATATATTATATAATATATATTAAATATATGTAAATATCAAAAAAAACCACTGGAAAAATAGTGAAATTTCCAAAAGCTTTTTGTGACTTTCCCCACATTAACATAGCCCCTTTATAATGTGAGAAAAACACGAAACGTTTTGTAATTTTCCCATTCTTTCACAGTAGTTTTTTTTACATACCATATATATATATATAAAATATAAAAATATATAAATAATATATATATATATTATATATATAATAAATATATAATAAAATAAAAATAAATAAAAAATATAAATTTTATAATGAGGCAGTTCATATTGCACATTAAGTATATAAATGACCAGCAAAAGATGAGTGTTGTGTTGGGGGAGAGGTTTTTTTTGATCCGTAAGATTGATCTCCCTTCTATGTCCTCTGAAATACCCCTTAACCCTTCTAGTCAGTTGGGGAATCAAAAATACCCCGAGCAAGCAATCGTCACAAACAACGTTTCGCTCTGCTGTCTTCGTGAAACCCATATTTTTCATCCTTTAGCCCTCAGTGTACAGATGATTTTTGTCACCGAGGAATTAGAACTTGATTTTAACAAATAAATTGAAAGTTAAGAAAAAGATAGCAAGGTAGAAAAATACTACTTTCATTCACTGAAATATAGTTTTTTTTATGAATTAAAAAAAGAAAAATAGTTAAAAAGGTGGACCAATGGGAAAAGAATTGGGGGCATTTTTAAAACAATAAAGAAAGATGGGTAGTAGTATAACTGGGGGAGATATGTAACTGGAAAAATGTGGAGGTAGGTATTGAATTGGAACTGTGGAGGACGTTAGTGAACTGGAACTTTGGGGGGGAGGGTTTTGAACTGAACTGTGGAGGGGAGTTATGGGAACGGGAAATGTGGAGGGGAGGGATGTGAATTGGAACGTGGGGGGTAGGATGTGAACTGGGAAAGTGGGGGGTAGGGTATAAAACGGGAACGAAGGGACCATGTGAACGGGAAAGGGTGGGGAGGGATGTGAAATGGAACCGTTGAGGGGAGTATGTGAACTGGAACAATTGACGGTAGTATGGATTGGGAAATGTGGAGGGTATATTGGAACGGGCGGGAGGGGGGTAGTGAACGGAACTGTGGAAGTGTATTGGAAAGGAAATATGGAGGTGCACCTGTGAAAATGGAAACTGCGTGGAAAGGGATTGAATTGGCAACATATGGGGTGTAGGTTTTAGTACTGGGGACATGGGAAAAAAGTACTGGAGACAGGAAGGATATACTGGAGACATGGAAGAATAGGCGGAGACATGGAAGGAAAACTGAGAATGGGAAAGGAAAAAAACTGGGGAAAATTAAGGAAAGTACTGGGGAAGGAAGGGACAGCACTGGGGACTGGGAAAGGGCAGTTCTGGAGACATGGAAGGACAGTTCTGGAAACATGGAAGGACGTACTGGGAAAAATGGAAGGACAGTACGGAAAAAGGAAAGGGCAGTACGGGAAAAATGGGAAAGGGCAGTACTGGGAAACAGGAAGGCAGTACGGAAAAATAGGACAGTACTGGGGAACAGAAACAGACTGGAAAAATAGGGCATACTGGAACAGGAAGACATACTGGAAACATGGAAACAGTACTAGAGACATGGAAGGACAGTACTGGAAACATGAAAGGGCATTACTGGAGACATGGAAGAACAGTACTGGAAACATGGAAGGGCATTACTGGAGACATGGAAGAACAGTACTGGAAACATGGAAGGGCATTACTGGAGACATGGAAGAACAGTACTGGAAACATGGAAGTGCAATACTGAGAAATGGAAGGGCAATACTGGAAACATGAAAGGACATTACTAGAGACATGAAGTGACAGCAGTACAGGAGACAGGTCTCCTATGTAGTTTCATGGATGATTTTGTTGAGACTCCTGTAAGCTAAATTTTTACTTTGACAGACGTGCTGGGTACTATGCACGAGCGAGGTTTTCATCCTTTGTCTCAAGAACCACCTGTACTCCGCTTCCGGCCTTCTTTATCATACCCAGATTTTCATAACTAAGCATTTGCTGGGGGTTGAAATCATGTAACGCACTTGTCAAACCGTTCTTGCAGTTTTTCCTGGCCAGTTTAAAGGCCTTTCTCTGTCTATTTCTGATTATTGGCTTCCCCATTAGCTTCACATTATCTGCGAACAAGGGTTTCCGGCATAATGTTCTAGTGGAAGACCTAGAAATGATCATTATGACCTAGCAATGATCATGACCTAGCAGTGATCATTATGACCTTGCAATGATCATTATGACCTAGCAGTGATCATTATGACCTAGCAATTGACCTAGCAATGATCATTATGACCTAGCAATGATCATTATGACCTAGTAATGATCATTATGACCTAGCAGTGATTATTATGACCTAGCAGTTGACCTAGCAATGATCATTATGACCTAGCAATGATCATTATGGCCTAGCAATTGACCTGGCAATGATCATTATGACCTAGCAATGATCATTATGTCCTAGCAATGATTATTATGACCTAACAATGATCATTATGACCTAGCAATTGTCCTAGCAATGATCATTATAACCTAACAATGATCATTATGACCTAGCAGTGATCATTATGACCTAGCAATGATCATTATGACCTAGCAGTGATCATTATGACTTAGCAGTGATCATTATGGAGCCACACTTGTCGCACACGCTCATGCTGACAATGACTCCTCATTTCCTTCCTCATAGGAATTCCTCGGGCCATTGTAGTGATTTTTCATTGCTGACAGTTTCCATTGCTTTGTTTGTAGTTTGTTGTGCAGTACTGTCAAACGCTTTCTTACAATGCAAGAAGATGCAGGTAACCCAATCTTCTCTCTCTCTCTCTCTCTCTCTCTCTCTCCTCTCTCTCTCTTCTCTCTCTCTCTTCTCTCTCTCTCTTCTCTCTCTCTCTCTCTCTCTCTCTCTCTCTCTCTCTCCAGCAGGTTTGCCACAAAAGATTTACCAATCCTAAAACCATGTTCGCTGTTTTCTTTTATGAACCTACTGTTTGTCTGGTGATCCGCCACTCATCTGGTGACAGCCTCCTCCTCAACCTTCCATTTTGTTGCATGTTAATGACAGTGGCCTGTAATTTACTGCTTTCTGTATGTCTTTCTTATTTTTAATGTTTGAAGTTTTGCGTCTTCCCCACCTCAGGCAGATATATTGTTGAAGATTAAGACACATTTGCACATCAACCATCAACTTGGAGAAAATGCAAGGTTGAGGGACTGATTATATCACCTTTATTTCACTACTACACCTGCTCCCTCTATATCTGACTGAAGAAGCCTACTGTGCAGGCGAAACGTTTCGTCAATAAATATACCCAACTGTTGCACATGTGTCTTAATCTTCATCAGGTCGGCATTTTATTCCATTTTCAACAAATGTTTTGTATTAATCGACTCGTTATAGATTTTTAACTAGGTGTTCAAACAGTGTTTCCACTTCCTCTTTTAGAACCTAAGGAGAGATATTATCTAGCTCAGTAACCTTCGTGGTGTCTAGCTTAATAGTTTGTTAATCTTTTCTCTTGTGTTTTTTGTATCAAGTATTCGTTGATGTACTCTTTCTCCTTGACTTTCTGGTAATGTTACTACTCTCTCCTTGATTTTCTGGTAATGTTACTACTTTCTCCTTGACTTTCTGGTAGTTACTACTTTCTCCTTGATTTTCTGGTAATGTTGCTACTTTCTCCTTGATTTTCTGGTAATGTTACTACTTTCTCCTTGATTTTCTGGTAATGTTACTACTTTCTCCTTGACTTTCTGGTAGTTACTACTTTCTCCTTGATTTTCTGGTAATGTTGCTACTTTCTCCTTGATTTTCTGGTAATGTTACTACTTTCTCCTTGATTTTCTGGTTATGTTACTACTTTCTCCTTGACTTTCTGGTAATGTTACTACTTTCTCCTTGATTTCCTGGTAATGTTACTACTTTCTCCTTGACTTTCTGGTAATGTTACTGGTTTCTCCTTGATTTTCTGGTAATGTTACTACTTTCTCCTTGACTGTCTGGTAACGTTACTACTTTCTCCTTGATTTTCTGGTAATGTTACTACTTTCTCCTTGACTTTCTGGTAATACACAAATAACCCGCACATAAAAGAGAGAAGCTTACGACGACGTTTCGGTCCGATCTGGACCATGTACAAAGTCGGACCGAAACGTCGTCGTAAGCTTCTCTTTTTATGTGCGGGTTATTTGTGTATCGTTCCAGTCACGGTATTGTGCTTTTTTTTTGTTATTTCTGGTAATGTGACTACTTTCTCCTTGACTTTCTGGTAATGTTACTCTACTTTCACCGAGAATACTTCCTAAAATCCTTTTTGCAACTCCTCGCAAAGTCTTGTTCCTTCACTGTTGTCTTTCTTCTGATGTGAGTCTGTATAAACTTTGGTTCAGAGTTGGCTTACGATTTCATGTAATATTCAAACTGTCGCTCGGCTTCTCTTTTTCACTCCAATATATTCGTTTCCTACTTTTCTGCTAAGCTCTGTGCTTCATCTGTTCTTTGCTCTGCATATTTTTCCTATGCTCTTGCACTCTCGGCTTCTAGCTCTTTGCATCTCTAGGTGAACATGAGCTAACTTTTTTTTTTTTAATTATGTTTTTCTTCTCTTGAGTATGAGTTTCGCTTTTGTCTTTCGGCACTTCCAAGCTACAAACTCGTATCATTCGCTGTCTTTCCTTCCAGTTTACGTTTCTATTGCACTTCATTCAGGAATAACGTCATGCCCAGTAGTTTCCTCTTGCGAAGTCTAGTTTCTCTCTTCCTAAGATGCTTTTCTCTCCATGTTTATTTCCAAGAGGTATTTGAAACTGAGGAGAGTGTGGACGCTAACACGGAGGGGCTTCTAATATTCTATGTCAGATTTGCTTAGGGTTAATATGAGGTCCAGCCTTGTTGATTTATTTCTGTCTTTCTCTCTGATTATGTTCATGACATGCTGCTACCATCTTTGCCATCATCATCATCTCATCATTTAAGTCCTCCACGTTTCATGCCACATGTTTGGCTCTCAATTCTCTAAGTCCATTTCCTTGCGGCTGTTGTAATCGTATTCCTGTCTTGGTCAACTGCTATTTAGTGGAGGGTAGTACATCACTGCTATCATCACCTTGAGTCCCTCTGTCGTCTACATATGTACAGATGTATTTAGTCATTTGATTCCTCACTCTTTATTCCTTTCATCTCCTCAAAAAGTTACTGGCTTCTAATTAGTGATGTTACTCCTCTCCCTGCTCTGTTTCTTCTCTTCTTCCTCATAATTCCATATCCATCTGTGTAAATTGCATCTATTTTCACATGAGAATTTTATCTTTGCGAATGCTATGATAGCTTAGGTGGCCTGTGCTTACTACACATTCTCTTATTTGTTATTCCATCTTCATTCGTGTACCTTATTTTCATTTTGCTTTCTTTTCTTGTGTTCCAGTTCTCAGTGTCCCGATTTTCTGATCCCTGTTCATGAGTCGGCGGCTAGAAGGGGTGTAGGAGGAGGAGAGTGTTGGGGTTGAGGGTAAGGGTGGTTGTGGGGATGATTCTTTTACAGCAAGGAGTCAAGATTGTGGGCATGGATCAGGAAGGATGAAAGGAAGGAGGGGGGGGGGCGGGGTAAGGTTGGTTTTAAATTTTAGTGAGAGGGAAGGCAGCGGTTTCAGAAGTTTTTTTTGTTTTGTTTTTTTTACTTTTTGTATGGTCCAGCCCTCAAACTTGAGATTTCGTACTTGTTGTCTCTTTCCCTGTTTTTCCTTACCGTATTTGTGCTTTATTCTCTTTAATTGTTTCCTCATCTTTTCTGTTCTATCCCGCTTCAGGTGCTTGTGGCGATGTTACATCGTCCTCACTGACAGTGACTTCTATCTCATAACAGTTTTCTGGGCATATTTTGGTCTCTGAGTACCTTCGCATTCTCTGAACATCTGACACCTTTAATACACTAACCTCACCTTTTTTCAATTAAATGAAAGCTTAACTCTTATGTTCCTCTGCTAGCTATCTCCTTTCACATATTCTCCCATCAACCTCACAAAGATCATCAAGAATAATCAGCGACCACCCATTTTCCTCCGCCCATTGTTTTCCCTCCAGATTGTCATGCCTGTTGTTTTGAGAGATCCTTTACTGCTCTCCTTATCATTTGTACTTCCCAGTCTCCCTAGAGCACTTCCACAAGGAACTTATTTTCTCCCAGTTCACTTCATTCTCTCTCTCTCCCTCTACCTTTTCTACTGTCTCCTTTTGCCTTCCCGTTATTTTTCCTAGTTGTTTCTGCCACTCCCTTACAATGTCTCCTAGTTTTTTCATCTTTTCCTCAGCTACTATTGCTTTACTCTTCTATTCCTTGTTTTTCTCCAATACTATTTTTTTGGCCCACTCGTCTATCTTCTCCTGGATATCATAAACTTCCATTCCCAGTCTTCTTGCACCTGGCGTCAAGATTTGGTCAATATTAGTCCATCTCTCTCCACCCACATCCTGCTCTCTGCTTCTCAACTCTCCATCCTCTTTTTTTGTCTTTGTGTTTCCCACTTTGTTCTTCGACTTACATCCATCCAGGTACAACTTCCTCTGATTTCAGCTGATCCTGGAGATTGTGAAGCTGTTACTACTTGCAGTTATCTGTGCTAAGAGGTGGCTAGACGATTCTGTGTAGTTCAGCTAGTGGAAAGTGCTGTGGAGCAAAGTGTGTGTGTGTGTGTGTGTGTGTGTGTGTGTGTGTGTGTGTGTGTGTGTGTGTGTGTGTTTTGTGTGTGTGTGTGTGTGTGTTTGTGTGTGTGTGTGTGTGTGTTTGTTTGTATGTTTGTTTGTGTGTGTGTGTGTTTGTGTGTGTGTGTGTACTCACCTAGTTGTACTCACCTAGTTGAGGTTGCAGGGGTCGAGTCCAAGCTCCTGGCCCCGCCTCTTCACTGTGTGTGTGTGTGTGTGTGTGTGTGTGTGGTGTGTGTGTGTGTGTGTGATGTGGTGTGTGTGTGTGTGTGTGTGTGTGTGTGTGTGTGTGAGTGTGTGTGTGTGTGTGTGTGTGTGTGTCCTGTTTAGAGAGGCTATGTGTGTTTTTAAATATTCGTTTATGTTTCCTGGGTTCTTTAAAACTACGTTTAACGCAACATTGTAGACACAAAGGCAGCTTTATTATTACAATTGCTAATACTCTGACGTGTTATGCTAGTCATCACAGTTCTGTCACTCCATCAGTCAATCACTCTTAGATAAGCTACTTGGAAAGAGTTTTTTAATTATGAACAAGATAATTCCGAACCATTATGCAAGAGGTACCCAGACTAGTCTATTTAGCTCTATTAATTATTGCGCTTCCAATTGTACCTTCTGTCGAGGTACTTGAGTCCTGGTACTTGAGTCCTGGTACTTGAGTCCTGGTACTTGAGTCCTGGTACTTGAGTCCTGGTACTTGAGTCTTCGTACTTGAGTCTTGGTACTTGAGTATTGGTACTTGAGTCTTGGTACTTGACTCCTGGTACTTGAGTCTTGGTACTTGAGTCTTCGTACTTGAGTCTTGGTACTTGAGTCTTGGTGCTTGAGTCTTGGCACTTGAGTCCTGGTACTTGAGTCTTGGTACTTGAGTCTTGGTACTTGAGTCCTGGTACTTGAGTCTTGGTACTTGAGTATTGGTACTTGAGTCTTGGCACTTGAGTCTTGGTACTTGAGTCTTGCTACTTGAGTCCTGGTACTTGAGTCTTGGTACTTGAGTCTTGGCACTTGAGTCTTGGTACTTGAGTCTTGGTACTTGAGTCTTGGCACTTGAGTCTTGGTACTTGAGTCTCGGTACTTGAGTCTTGGTACTTGAGTCCTGGTACTTGAGTCTTGGTACTTGAGTCTTGTCACTTGAGTCCTGGTACTTGAGTCTTGGTACTTGAGTTTTGGCACTTGAGTTTTGGTACGTGAGTCTTGGTACTTGAGTCTTGGCACTTGAGTCTTGGTACTTGAGTCTTGGTACTTGAGTCTTGGCACTCGAGTCTTGGTACTTGAGTCTTGGTACTTGAGTCTTGGTACTTGAGTCTTGGTACTTGAGTCTTGGTACTTGAGTCTTGATACTTGAGTCTTGGTACTTGAGTCTTGGTACTTGAGTCTTGGCACTTGAGTCCTGGTAATTGAGTCTTGGTACTTGAGTCTTGGTACTTGAGTCTTGGCATTTGAGTCCTGGTACCTGAGTCTTGGTACTTGAGTCTTGGTACTTGAGTCTTGGTACTTGAGTCTTGTACTTGAGTCTTGGGTACTTGAGTCTTGGTACTTTAGTCTTGGCACTTGAGTCTTGGTACTTGAGTCTTGGTACTTGAGTCTTGGTACTTGAGTCTTGGAACTTGAGTCTTGGTACTTGAGTCTTGGTACTTGAGTCCTGGTACATGAGTCTTGGTACTTGAGTCTTGGTACTTGAGTCTTGGCACTTGAGTCTTGGTACTTGAGTCTTGGTACTTGAGTCTTGGAACTTGAGTCTTGGTACTTGAGTCCTGGTACTTGTGTCTTGGTGCTTGAGTCTTGGTACTTGAGTCCTGGTACTTGAGTCTTGGTACTTGAGTCTTGGTACTTGAGTCTTGGTACTTGAGTCTTGGTACTTGAGTCTTGGAACTTGAGTCTTGAGACTTGAGTCTTGAGACTTGAGTCTTGAGACTTGAGTCTTGGTACTTGAGTCTTGGAACTTGAGTCTTGGCACTTGAGTCTTGGCACTTGAGTCTTGATACTTGAGTCTTGGTACTTGAGTCTTGGTACTTGAGTCTTGGTACTTGAGTCTTGGGACTTTTGTCTTGAGACTTGAGTCTTGGGACTTGAGTCTTGTTACTTGAGTCTTGGTACTTGAGTCTTGGTACTTGAGTCTTGGTACTTGAGTCTTGGTACTTGAGTCTTGGTACTTGAGTATTGGTACTTGAGTCTTGGTACTTGAGTCTTGGCAATTGAGTCTTGAGACTTGAGTCTTGAGACTTCAGTGTTGGTACTTGAGTCTTGGTACTTGAGTCTTGGCACTTGAGTCTTGGTACTTGAGTCTTGGTACTTGAGTCTTGAGACTTGAGTCTTGGTACTTGAGTCTTGAGACTTGAGTCTTGAGACTTGAGTCTTGAGACTTGAGTCTTGGTACTTGAGTCTTGGTACTTGAGTCTTGGTACTTGAGTCTTGGTACTTGAGTCTTGGTACTTGAGTCTTGGTACTTGAGTCTTGGCACTTGAGTCTTGGTACTTGAGTCTTGGTACTTGAGTCTTGGTACTTGAGTCTTGGAACTTGAGTCTTGGTACTTGAGTCATGGTACTTGAGTCCTGGAACATGAGTCTTGGTACTTGAGTCTTGGTACTTGAGTCTTGGAACTTGAGTCTCGGTACTTGAGTCTTGGTACTTGAGTCTTGGAACTTGAGTCTTGGTACTTGAGTCCTGGTACTTGTGTCTTGGTACTTGAGTCTTGGTACTTGAGTCCTGGTACTTGAGTCTTGGTACTTGAGTCTTGGTACTTGAGTCTTGGTACTTGAGTCTTGGTACTTGAGTCTTGGCACTTGAGTCTTGGTACTTGAGTCTTGGTACTTGAGTCTTGGAACTTGAGTCTTGGTACTTGAGTCCTGGTACTTGTGTCTTGGTACTTGAGTCTTGGTACTTGAGTCCTGGTACTTGAGTCTTGGTACTTGAGTCTTGGTACTTGAGTCTTGGTACTTGAGTCTTGGTACTTGAGTCTCGGAACTTGAGTCTTGAGACTTGAGTCTTGAGACTTGAGTCTTGAGACTTGAGTCTTGGTACTTGAGTCTTGGAACTTGAGTCTTGGCACTTGAGTCTTGGCACTTGAGACTTGGCACTTAAGTCTTGATACTTGAGTCTTGATACTTGAGTCTTGGTACTTGAGTCTTGGTACTTGAGTCTAGGTACTTGAGTCTTAGTACTTGAGTCTTGGTACTTGAGTCTTGGTACTTGAGTCTTGGGACTTTTGTCTTGAGACTTGAGTCTTGAGACTTGAGTCTTGGTACTTGACTCTTGGTACTTGAGTCTTGATACTTGAGTCTTGAGACTTGAGTCTTGGTACTTGAGTCTTTGTACTTGAGTCTTGGTACTTGAGTCTTGGTACTTGAGTCTTGGCAATTGAGTCTTGAGACTTGAGTCTTGAGACTTGAGTCTTGGTACTTGAGTCTTGGTACTTGAGTCTTGGCACTTGAGTCTTGGTACTTGAGTCTTGAGACTTGAGTCTTGGTACTTGAGTCTTGAGACTTGAGTCTTGAGACTTGAGTCTTGAGACTTGAGTCTTGGTACTTGAGTCTTGGTACTTGAGTCTTGGTACTTGAGTCTTGGTACTTGAGTCTTGGTACTTGAATCTTGGTACTTGAGTCTTGGCACTTGAGTCTTGGTTCTTGAGTCTTGGCACTTGAGTCTTGGTACTTGAGTCTTGACACTTGAGTCATGGTACTTGAGTCTTGGAAACTTGAGTCTTGACACTTGAGTCTTGGTACTTGAGTCTTGGTACTTGAGTCTTGATACTTGAGTCTTGGTACTTGAGTCTTGGTACTTGAGTCTTGGTACTTGAGTCTTGGCACTTGAGTCTTGGTACTTGAGTCTTGGTACTTGAGTCTTGGTACTTGAGTCTTGACACTTGAGTTTTGGGTACTTGAGTCTTGGTACTTGAGTCTTGACACTTGAGTCTTGGTACTTGAGTCTTGGTACTTGAGTCTTGGCAGTTGAGTCTTGGTACTTGAGTCTTGGCACTTGAGTCTTGAGACTTGAGTCTTGAGACTTGAGTCTTGGTACTTGAGTCTTGGGTACTTGAGTCTTGGTACTTCAGTCTTGGTACTTGAGTCTTGGCACTTGAGTCTTGGTACTTGAATCTTGAGACTTGAGTCCTGGTACTTGAGTCTTGGTACTTGAGTCTTGGTACTTGAGTCTTGAGACTTGAGTCTTGGTACTTGAGTCTTGAGACTTGAGTCTTGGTACTTGAGTCTTGAGACTTGAGTCTTGGTACTTGAGTCTTGGCACTTGAGTCTTGGCACTTGAGTCTTGGTACTTGAGTCTTGGTACTTGAGTCTTGACACTTTAGTTTTGGGTACTTGAGTCTTGACACTTGAGTCTTGGTACTTGAGTCTTGACACTTGAGTCTTGGTACTTGAGTCTTGGTACTTGAGTCTTGGTACTTGAGTCTTGGTACTTGAGTCTTGGTACTTGAGTCTTGGTACTTGAGTCTTGGCACTTGAGTCTTGAGACTTGAGTCTTGAGACTTGATCTTGGTACTTGAGTCTTGGTACTTGAGTCTTGACACTTGAGTCTTGAGACTTGAGTCTTGAGACTTGAGTTTTGAGACTTGAGTCTTGGTACTTGAGTCTTGGCACTTGAGTCTTTGTACTTGAGTCTTGGCACTTGAGTCTTGGTACTTGAGTCATGGTACTTGAGTCTTGGTACTTGAGTCTTGAGACTTGAGTCTTGGTGCTTGAGTCTTGAGACTTGAGTCTTGGTACTTGAGTCTTGACACTTGAGTCTTGGGTACTTGAGTCTTGGTACTTGAGTCTTGAGACTTGAGTCTTGGTGTTTGAGTCTTGAGACTTGAGTCTTGGTACTTGAGTCTTGACACTTGAGTCTTGGTACTTGAGTCTTGGTACTTGAGTCTTGACACTTGAGTCTTGGTACTTGAGTCTTGACACTTGAGTCTTGAGACTTGAGTCTTGGTACTTGAGTCTTGAGACTTGAGTCTTGGTACTTGAGTCTTGACACTTGAGTCTTGGTACTTGAGTCTTGGTACTTGAGTCTTGAGACTTGAGTCTTGGTACTTGAGTCTTGACACTTGAGTCTTGGTACTTGAATCTTGGTACTTGAGTCTTGGTACTTGAGTCTTGGTACTTGAGTCTTGGTACTTGAGTCTTGGTACTTGAGTCTTGGCACTTGAGTCTTGAGACTTGAGTCTTGAGACTTGAGTCTTGGTACTTGAGTCTTGGCACTTGAGTCTTGGTACTTGAGTCTTGGCACTTGAGTCCTGGTACTTGAGTCTTGAGACTTGAGTCTTGATACTTGAGTCTTGGTACTTGAGTCTTGGTACTTGAGTCTTGGTACTTGAGTCTTGGCACTTGAGTCTTGGTACTTGAGTCTTGAGACTTGAGTTTTGGTTTCTTGAGTCTTGGTACTTGAGTCTTGGTACTTGAGTCATGAGACATGAGTCTTGGTACTTGAGTCTTGAGACTTGAGTCTTGGTACTTGAGTCTTGGTACTTGAGTCTTGGTACTTGAGTCTTGGCACTTGAGTCTTGGCACTTGAGTCTTGGTACTTGAGTCTTGGTACTTGAATCTTGGTATTTGAGTCTTGAGACTTGAGTCTTGGTACTTGAGTCTTGAGACTTGAGTCTTGGTACTTGAGTCTTGGTACTTGAGTCTTTGTACTTGAGTCTTGGTACTTGAGTCTTGGTACTTGAGTCTTGGCACTTGAGTCTTGGTACTTGAGTCTTGGTACTTGAGTCTTGAGACTTGAGTCTTGGTACTTGAGTCTTGGTACTTCAGTCTTGGTACTTGAGTCTTGGTACTTGAGTTTTGGTACTTGAGTCTTGGTACTTGAGTCTTGGCACTTGAGTCTTGGTACTTGAGTTTTGGTACTTGAGTCTTGAGACTTTAGTCTTAGTACTTGAGTCTTGGTACTTGAGTCTTGGTACTTGAGCCTTGGCACTTGAGTCTTGGCACTTGAGTCTTGAGACTTGAGTCTTGGCACTTGAGTCTTGAGACTTGAGTCGTGGTACTTGAGTCTTGGCACTTGAGTCTTGAGACTTGAGTCTTGGTACTTGAGTCTTGGTACTTGAGTCTTGGTACTTGAGTCTTGACACTTGAGTCTTGGTACTTGAGTCTCGGAACTTGAGTCTTGAGACTTGAGTCTTGAGACTTGAGTCTTGAGACTTGAGTCTTGGTACTTGAGTCTTGGAACTTGAGTCTTGGCACTTGAGTCTTGGCACTTGAGACTTGGCACTTAAGTCTTGATACTTGAGTCTTGATACTTGAGTCTTGGTACTTGAGTCTTGGTACTTGAGTCTTGGTACTTGAGTCTTAGTACTTGAGTCTTGGTACTTGAGTCTTGGTACTTGAGTCTTGGGACTTTTGTCTTGAGACTTGAGTCTTGAGACTTGAGTCTTGGTACTTGACTCTTGGTACTTGAGTCTTGATACTTGAGTCTTGAGACTTGAGTCTTGGTACTTGAGTCTTTGTACTTGAGTCTTGGTACTTGAGTCTTGGGTACTTGAGTCTTGGCAATTGAGTCTTGAGACTTGAGTCTTGAGACTTGAGTCTTGGTACTTGAGTCTTGGTACTTGAGTCTTGGCACTTGAGTCTTGGTACTTGAGTCTTGAGACTTGAGTCTTGGTACTTGAGTCTTGAGACTTGAGTCTTGAGACTTGAGTCTTGAGACTTGAGTCTTGGTACTTGAGTCTTGGTACTTGAGTCTTGGTACTTGAGTCTTGGTACTTGAGTCTGGTACTTGAATCTTGGTACTTGAGTCTTGGGCACTTGAGTCTTGGTTCTTGAGTCTTGGCACTTGAGTCTTGGTACTTGAGTCTTGACACTTGAGTCATGGTACTTGAGTCTTGGTACTTGAGTCTT
The DNA here is from genome assembly GCF_026875155.1 of Cherax quadricarinatus. Lineage (NCBI taxonomy): Eukaryota > Metazoa > Arthropoda > Malacostraca > Decapoda > Parastacidae > Cherax > Cherax quadricarinatus. The sequence continues at coordinate 41,443,201 of NC_069407.1, read as the reverse complement.
GACACTTGAGTCTTGGTACTTGAGTCTTGGTACTTGAGTCTTGATACTTGAGTCTTGGTACTTGAGTCTTGGTACTTGAGTCTTGGTACTTGAGTCTTGGCACTTGAGTCTTGGTACTTGAGTCTTGGTACTTGAGTCTTGGTACTTGAGTCTTGACACTTGAGTCTTGGTACTTGAGTCTTGGTACTTGAGTCTTGACACTTGAGTCTTGGTACTTGAGTCTTGGTACTTGAGTCTTGGCAGTTGAGTCTTGGTACTTGAGTCTTGGCACTTGAGTCTTGAGACTTGAGTCTTGAGACTTGAGTCTTGGTACTTGAGTCTTGGTACTTGAGTCTTGGTACTTCAGTCTTGGTACTTGAGTCTTGGCACTTGAGTCTTGGTACTTGAATCTTGAGACTTGAGTCCTGGTACTTGAGTCTTGGTACTTGAGTCTTGGTACTTGAGTCTTGAGACTTGAGTCTTGGTACTTGAGTCTTGAGACTTGAGTCTTGGTACTTGAGTCTTGAGACTTGAGTCTTGGTACTTGAGTCTTGGCACTTGAGTCTTGGCACTTGAGTCTTGGTACTTGAGTCTTGGTACTTGAGTCTTGACACTTTAGTCTTGGTACTTGAGTCTTGACACTTGAGTCTTGGTACTTGAGTCTTGACACTTGAGTCTTGGTACTTGAGTCTTGGTACTTGAGTCTTGGTACTTGAGTCTTGGTACTTGAGTCTTGGTACTTGAGTCTTGGTACTTGAGTCTTGGCACTTGAGTCTTGAGACTTGAGTCTTGAGACTTGAGTCTTGGTACTTGAGTCTTGGTACTTGAGTCTTGACACTTGAGTCTTGAGACTTGAGTCTTGAGACTTGAGTTTTGAGACTTGAGTCTTGGTACTTGAGTCTTGGCACTTGAGTCTTTGTACTTGAGTCTTGGCACTTGAGTCTTGGTACTTGAGTCATGGTACTTGAGTCTTGGTACTTGAGTCTTGAGACTTGAGTCTTGGTGCTTGAGTCTTGAGACTTGAGTCTTGGTACTTGAGTCTTGACACTTGAGTCTTGGTACTTGAGTCTTGGTACTTGAGTCTTGAGACTTGAGTCTTGGTGTTTGAGTCTTGAGACTTGAGTCTTGGTACTTGAGTCTTGACACTTGAGTCTTGGTACTTGAGTCTTGGTACTTGAGTCTTGACACTTGAGTCTTGGTACTTGAGTCTTGACACTTGAGTCTTGAGACTTGAGTCTTGGTACTTGAGTCTTGAGACTTGAGTCTTGGTACTTGAGTCTTGACACTTGAGTCTTGGTACTTGAGTCTTGGTACTTGAGTCTTGAGACTTGAGTCTTGGTACTTGAGTCTTGACACTTGAGTCTTGGTACTTGAATCTTGGTACTTGAGTCTTGAGACTTGAGTCTTGGTACTTGAGTCTTGGTACTTGAGTCTTGGTACTTGAGTCTTGGCACTTGAGTCTTGAGACTTGAGTCTTGAGACTTGAGTCTTGGTACTTGAGTCTTGGCACTTGAGTCTTGGTACTTGAGTCTTGGCACTTGAGTCCTGGTACTTGAGTCTTGAGACTTGAGTCTTGATACTTGAGTCTTGGTACTTGAGTCTTGGTACTTGAGTCTTGGTACTTGAGTCTTGGCACTTGAGTCTTGGTACTTGAGTCTTGAGACTTGAGTTTTGGTTCTTGAGTCTTGGTACTTGAGTCTTGGTACTTGAGTCATGAGACATGAGTCTTGGTACTTGAGTCTTGAGACTTGAGTCTTGGTACTTGAGTCTTGGTACTTGAGTCTTGGTACTTGAGTCTTGGCACTTGAGTCTTGGCACTTGAGTCTTGGTACTTGAGTCTTGGTACTTGAATCTTGGTATTTGAGTCTTGAGACTTGAGTCTTGGTACTTGAGTCTTGAGACTTGAGTCTTGGTACTTGAGTCTTGGTACTTGAGTCTTTGTACTTGAGTCTTGGTACTTGAGTCTTGGTACTTGAGTCTTGGCACTTGAGTCTTGGTACTTGAGTCTTGGTACTTGAGTCTTGAGACTTGAGTCTTGGTACTTGAGTCTTGGTACTTCAGTCTTGGTACTTGAGTCTTGGTACTTGAGTTTTGGTACTTGAGTCTTGGTACTTGAGTCTTGGCACTTGAGTCTTGGTACTTGAGTTTTGGTACTTGAGTCTTGAGACTTTAGTCTTAGTACTTGAGTCTTGGTACTTGAGTCTTGGTACTTGAGCCTTGGCACTTGAGTCTTGGCACTTGAGTCTTGAGACTTGAGTCTTGGCACTTGAGTCTTGAGACTTGAGTCGTGGTACTTGAGTCTTGGCACTTGAGTCTTGAGACTTGAGTCTTGGTACTTGAGTCTTGGTACTTGAGTCTTGGTACTTGAGTCTTGGTACTTGAGTCTTGAGACTTGAGTCTTGGTACTTGAGTCTTGGCACTCGAGTCTTGGTAATTGAGTCTTGGCACTTGAGTCTTGAGACTTGAGTCTTGGTACTTGTGTCTTGGCACTCGAGTCTTGGCACTTGAGTCTTTTCACTTGAGTCTTGGCACTTGAGTCTTGAGACTTGAGTCTTGGTACTTGTGTCTTGGCACTCGAGTCTTGGCACTTGAGTCTTGTCACTTGAGTCTTGGCACTCGAGTCTTGGCACTTGAGTCTTGTCACTTGAGTCTTGGCACTCGAGTCTTGGTACTTGAGTCTTGTCACTTGAGTCTTGGCACTCGAGTCTTGGCACTTGAGTCTTGTCACTTGAGTCTTGGCACTCGAGTCTTGGCACTTGAGTCTTGTCACTTGAGTCTTGGCACTCGAGTCTTGGTACTTGAGTCTTGGCACTTGAGTCTTGGCACTCGAGTCTTGGTACTTGAACACCGTTGGTGTCTCAACGCTCCATGACTCTCCTCACTGGACTGTTATGCTTTATTCTTCTTTTTATTTGTTTTTATTTGCTCTCTTCCAAATAATTCTCCTGATCATTTTATAATTCACTCTGCTTTCTGTGGTGTGTACTCACCTATTTGTACTCACCTATTTGTGGTTGCAGGGGTCGAGTCTTAGCTCCTGGCCCCGCCTCTTCACCGGTTGCTACTGGGCCCTCTCTCTCCCCGCTCCATGAGCTTTATCAAACCTCGTCTTAAAACTGTGTATGGTTCCTGCCTCCACTACGTCATTTTCTAGGATATTCCACTGCCTTACAACTCTATGACTGAAGAAATACTTCCTAATATCTCTCTGACTCATTTGTGTCTTCAACTTCCAATTGTGGCCTCTTGTTTCTGTGTCCCCTCCCTGGAACATACTGTCTTTGTCCATCTTGTCTATTCCACGCAGTATTTTACATGTCGTTATTATGTCTTCCCTGACCCTCCTGTCCTCCAGTGTCGTCAGGCCGATTTCCCTTAATCTTTCTTCATAGGACATTCCCCTTAGCTCTGGAACTAACCTTGTCGCAAACCTTTGTACTTTCTCTAGTTTCTTGACGTGCTTTATCAAGTGCGGGTTCCAAACAGGTGCTGCATACTCCAGTATGGGCCTGACATACACGGTGTACAGTGTCTTGAACGATTCCTTACTAAGGAATCGGAATGCTGTTCTCAGGTTTGCCAGGCGCCCATATGCTGCAGCAGTTATCTGATTGATGTGTGCTTCCGGAGACATGCTCGGTGTTATACTCACCCATGATCTTTCTCCTTGAGTGAGGTTTGCAGTCTTTGGCCACCTAGCCTATACTCTGTCTGTGGTCTTCTGTGCCCTTCCCCTATCTTCATGACTTTGCATTTGGCAGGATTAAATTCGAGAAGCCATTTGCTGGACCAGGTGTCCAGTCTGTCCAGGTCTCTTTGAAGTCCTGCCTGGTCCTCATCAGATTTAATTCTCCTCATTAACTTCACATCATCTGCAAACAGGGACACTTCTGAGTCTAACCCTTCCATCATGTCGTTCACATATACTAAAAATAGCACTGGTCCTAGGACCGACCCCTGTGGGACCCCGCTCGTCACAGGTGCCCACTGTGATACATCATTACGTACCATGACTCGTTGTTGCCTCCCTGTCAGGTATTCTCTGATCCATTGCAGTGCCCTTCCTGTTATATGCGCCTGATGCTCTAGCTTCTGCACTAATCTCTTGTGAGGAACTGTGTCAAAGGCCTTCTTGCAGTCCAAGAAGATGCAATCAACCCACCCCATTCTCTCGTGTCTTACTTCTGTGTGTGTGTATGTGTGTGTGTGTGTGTGTGTGTGTGTGTGTGTGTGTGTGTGTGTGTGTGTGTGTGTGTGTGTGTGTGTGTGTGTGTCAGTGTGTGTCAGTGTATGTCAGTGTATGTCAGTGTGTGTGTGTGTCATTACCCTTCCAGATGTAGTTGTCATTAGACCATGGGGATGGACTGCTCATTACTGGCCAGCGGTGGAGTTGTCATTAGCCTTAGAGGATGGCCTGATCATTACTCACTGGGAACGGAGGTCATTAGACTCTAGGGAGGGAGGGATCACTGGACCATTTGGATGGAGGTGACATTAGACCATAGGGACAGAGGGGTAATTATTCACTGGGGATAGAGAGGTAATTAGACAATGAGGATGGAGGGGTCATTACACCATGTGGATGGAAGGTCATTACAACATGAGGATAGAAAGGTTATTATACCATGTGGGTGGAGGCGTCCTGTGGCTCTGGAGCTGTAGAGATCAATAATGCTTAGGAATAAATTGTTATTAAACGTTGGGGATAGTCATGTGTCTCAGAGGAGAGAGGGGTCACGTATCCCGAGGGAGAGGTTACGTATCCCACTAAGGACAGGTCACTTTTCCAGGAGAGGGAGAGGTCACATGTTCCAGGGGAAGGAGAGGTCATGTGTCCCAAGGGAGGAAGAGGTCACATGTTCCAGGGGAGGGAGAGGTCACATGTCCCAGGGATGTGTCGAAGGGGTGGGATCACCACACAATTCACAATCATTCTTTCACTTCCGAGTAGCTGCTGCTGTCTCCATATATCTAGTTCTGCCACTTCCTTAACAATGTTTACTGTGGTATAGAAACCCAAGGCTCGAGTCTGCAAGTCGTGACGGGTCATGCAAGAGTTTTTGTGGCGAGGCGCCTCACCACATCGTCTAGTGTCTACTGGAATGTAATTCATATCTGTATTCGACTGATGAAGCTTGTGGATCATGCGATGCATTTCCTGAATCAAGATTTCCTATTGATGCACATGTGTCTTACTCATCAACTTCTCGATATTGTACACTATTGATAACAAGAAGAGATTTTGTATACGTGTTCTCCAAACATTCCAATGTTTCCAGAATCTAGTGTCTAGGTCGCTGAAAGTTGTGTGATACTAAAGAGTTTAGTATCGTCGGTTCTACAGTGTTCGGTAAAGGTGGTATCGAGGTCTTTGCTGCCGTTCTTGTCCAACCAAACGCAATCGCAAACTTTTTCGAGGCAAGTAGTAAACAACTGTAGTTGTATTTTGAGTCTCGTGTTTTGCAGAAACTTTGTTGTTGTGTTGTTTTTCTCGGCCCTTTGTAGTGTTATGTGTGAAAACACTTCGGCACTTGGTGACACCGAGCAAGCAGCAATGTAGCTATAACATACCATTACCGAGGGAAGAAGAGGGTGTGGAGAAACAAGATATAGACAAGAGACGGTAAAAGAGTTGATGGGGCGAGGAAGGGGAGATAAATTGGGAATATAAGATAGACGGGGAAAGATAAGTGAAGTGAGGGAGCAAAGAAGAACTGAAATTTGAGAAGGGATTCCAGCCAAAAAAAGGACCAACGAAATTAAGAAGGGTTGAAATGATGGAAAGGGAGGCTAAGAGACAAGTAATCAATAATGCATAATGGAAAGCGTATGGAGATCTGCAAATAGGCAATTAATGGCAGGAGAGGAATTGGATAACTGGAAATTTAGGGAATCAGGTATAGGGGAGCAGATGATGAGACCCTGAGTGTCGGAGCAAACATAGCACCTAATATGCTGTGGATCTGATCTGATTACCACCCATTCCCCAGGAGTTGTATGGTATACCTCTTCCCCATGACTTTAACATTATTATTATAATTATTATTATTATTATTATTATTATTATTATTATTATTATTATTATTATTATTATTATTATATGATGATGATGAGACAGCCGAGGAGGAAGACACAGTCGAAGAGGAAGAGGTAACCGAGGGGGAAGAAACATGCGGGAAAGAAACTGTTGGAGAGGAACAGACAGCATGAGAAAAAGACACATCTGGGGCAGGAAGAGACAGCCGGGACAGGAAGAGACAGCCGGGACAGGAAGAGACAGCCAGGACAGGAAGAGATAGCCAGGGCAAGAATAGACAGCCAGGGCAGGAAGAGAGCCAGGGCAGGAAGAGAGCTACGATGAAAGTAATTAACCAGGACGGTGTGATTAGGAGAGAAGTCTCACTTGGATAATTACCCGTGACAGAGAGTTAATTAAATAACGTTGCTATAAAGGGAGGGAAAAAAGAGGGAATCTTGGCAATAAGTCAAGAGAGGTCAAACCTTATAGAACAAGCTGTAACCGGGACGACGTTTGGCTCTCTGCTGAGCCACGTCCAGCCAGTTACTTGATAAAGCTCTGCACAGAGCGAAACTTTGTCTAAATCAGCTGTGCTACAGACACTGAACGACTTGAGAATGGATATACCTCTCTCTCTCTCTCCCTCTCTCTCTCTCTCTCTCTCTCTCTCTCTCTCTCTCTCTCTCTCTCTCTCTCTCTCTCTCTCTCTCTCTCGCTTCCAAAAGCCGAGACCCGATGCACGCAAAAGGAATAGTGCAGAGTGTGGCTGTTAATTAACACAGTTGAAGACATGAAGCCAGTCAGTAGAAACGTTCATACATTATCTCAAGTAAACTGATATTCCAGCTTCTTCGGTTAAAAAAAAAAAAAACTTTCTTAAGAAAAACAACTTCTTCAATTTAAAAAAAAAAAAAAAATTCTTCAATAAAAATCAGTTTCATTAATAAAAAAAATAAAAAATTAAAAAATTTCTTCGAAAAAAAATTATAAAGTTTCTTTAATGAAAAACAAATTTTTTCGAGAAAAATAATTTTCTTCAATAAAAAAACAACTTCCTTTAATAATAATAAAAAAAGGTTTCTTCACTAAAAGTGTTTCTTCAATAAAAAAAAAAGTTTCTTCAATAAAAAGCCGATTTATGTAATAAAAAGCCGGTTTCTGTAATAAAATGTCGATTTATGTAATAAAAAACCGGTTTATGTAATAAAAAACCGGTTTCTGTAATAAAAACCGGAATAAAAAAACCGGTTTCTAATAAAAACCGGTTTCTGTAATAAAAAACCGGTTTCTGTAATAAAAAACCGGTTTCTAATAAAAAACCGGTTTCTGTAATAAAAAAACGGTTTATGTAATAAAAAACCGGTTTATGTAATAAAAAACCGGTTTCTGTAATAAAAAGCCGGTTTCTGTAATAAAAAGCCGGTTTCTGTAATAAAAAGCCGGTTTCTGTAATAAAAAGCCGGTTTCTGTAATAAAAAGCCGGTTTCTGTAATAAAAAGCCGGTTTCTGTAATAAAAACTAGCTTCTTCAATAAAAAAAAGTTTCTTCAGTGAACCCCATTTTCTTCAGTTAAAGAAAATGGTGAATTGACAGCTACACAAACACAAAACTAATCGAAATTTCCACCAAATAAGATGCCAACTCTGAGAGTTTAAAGCAAATCTTCAGATGAGGAAAGACATTTTTTTAGTTATGGCAAACAGAAGAATATCCCAAAATACAACATTATTCTCAAATTGTCTCTCTTGCATATTTAAAGCCAAGCGGCTTTAAATATGCAAGTCAACTCACACAAAAATTAATCATTTCAACTTTCCCCATTTCATCACAACTGGCAAATTGGCACTAAGATCAATCCCAAATTTGACCTAATTAAGCACTCAGGGTTTGAAGCCGCTCGGAAGAGGTCTTTTCTTCTTATTAATCTGAAGGCAATTTGTTCAATAATTTTGGCAATGTGAATCTTTCTTTGAGCAAAGCAGAATATCACTTCAAGATTTTAAGCCAATTAGTAAAGACATTCTCCAGTTATTGTTCTGAATCCAGAGATTTCTATGTCAAGCAACAATTTTAAGATGTTGGCAAATTTGTATTTACAAAATCTAAACCAATTAGGTACGATTTATGTCCTTAAAATGCACCAGGAATTACAGAATAAAGAAATTCAGACGTAGCATAATAATTTCACCTGAAAACAGTTATTTCCACAATATTATACCTATACAATTTTGTATTAATCCTTTTTTTCTGATCCGGATGCTGTCAGTTTTAAAATCTGAAGCAGATCAAAAAACGATATTTATTTTCAAATTCGCATACGAAAGCCTAATCCGGTGATGGCCTATATAAAATAAACGGAAGGACAACAACACGTGGTGAATGTTGCATATATCTTACTTTAGTTGCTACGAGTATGGCAGGATGGCAGGTATTGCCCATAAGTACGGTAGGATGAAAGGTATTGCCTATAGGAATGAGTGGTAGGATGACAGGTATTTCCCACAAGTACTGTAGGATGCTAGTTATTGCCAACAAAAATACCAGCAATGAAAAAAAATGAAGGTGACGGAAGTAAAATAAATAAGGCAGCAGCTTACAAATACAGTTAGCAACATGGAAGATAAGACGAATTAGGGCTGATGGAGAGAGGCGGTTACTCCTCGACGTAATAAACAGTACTTGCTGATGAGTGGATACGTACGCCCAGGAGGATGGTGTTGTAACAGAGCTGATGGTTTGTAGATGAATTATGGGTTTCGGTAGATGATGTTCGTCGAGCTTGTTTACATTAATGAGGTGATATTAAGTATGCAAGGGGAAAATTATATTAGTGATCCCTCCCGCCGACGAAAATTATAAAAAACGTTAATCATAGTTGGATGATAGTGTGATATTTGTATAATTTAACTTTGATAATTCTTCTCTCTCTCTCTCTCTCTCTCTCTCTCTCTCTCTCTCTCTCTCTCTCTCTCTCTCTCTCTCTCTCTCTCTCTCTCTCTCTCTCTCTCTCTCCCTCTCTCTCTCTGTCTATCTATCTATCTATCTCTCTATCTACGTCTCTTTTTACGCAGGGTTTAACAACGTTAAGTTTAGGGTTCCTAATTTTATTTACAAGCTGCGAGCAGTTACCCACATCAGCTCATTTGACTCACTCACACACACACACTCTCTCTCTCTCTCTCTCTCTCTCTTTCTCACTCCCACTCCCACTCTCTCCATCAACGAATCTGATGCTCACTCACTGTGGCTGTCAATCATAATGATACACTACAATATTCTAGACAAAAAGACTGGCACTATGAACATGCGTCACATAAATCTCATAAGCAATGAGACTGAATTCATCTTATCTGATATACGACTCAGGCAAATATACGACACTGTCAGACTGCAGCAGCCGCCACAGCATTACAGCGGCTGATATCGGTCTCCTTTTGATACCATTTTTTAAAAGCGATTACTTAATGCATGGAATAATTATATCAAAGCTGAGCTTCGGAAATTAGGCTTACTGAGTAATGCCGAGTTTTTTAATTTTGCGTTTATTATCTTAAGTAAATTTCACAAAGTGATCCACTTGAGGATATTCAAATTAGTAGAAGAAAAAAAAACAATATAGGAACGAGTATATTTATTAATGCAGTAATATTGAGTAAAATAATAATAATAATAATAATAATAATAATAATAAAAATAAATAATAATAATAATAATAATAATAATAATAATAATAATAACAATAATAAAATTATTATTATTATTATTATTATTATTATTATTATTATTATTATTATTATTATTATTATTTCATTATTATCGTTATTATTATCATTATTATTGTTATTAATGTTAAAAAAAAAGACGAGAGGAAGAACATGAAGCAGAAGAAGACAATAAAAGCTAAAAAGGAGATAATAGCACAGAGGGAATGTAGTAAACCCCCCTCCAAGCAGCTCCACATCAGCGAAGGCACAATCTGGATATCTTGGAAATCCAGCAGTGAGGAAAACCAAAAGAGAATAGAGGGGGAAGGGGTGAGGATAGAGGAGGAGGAGGAGGGGGTTGCTGGGGTTGAATATGGATCGATTGTCAGACCTTTGGGAGGCGAGAATGACAAGTGGGCTGCTCTAGATGGCCCTGTCTGATATTTAAGGCGAGGATCTAAAGTTTTCCGGACGGTGCCGCTGGAGAGCAGCACGAGAGCGAGCAAGAGCGAGCGAGCGAGCTAGAGAGAGAGAGAGAGAGAGAGAGAGAGAGAGAGAGAGAGAGAGAGAGAGAGAGAGAGAGAGAGAGAGAGAGAGAGAGAAGAGAGAGAGAGAGTAAGGGAGAGAATAGGAGAACTCACACTAGTAAACACAGCCGCTCTCCAAGTGAACATACACACACCAAGATCAGCGCAAAATAGAGGCCATCGAGGTGCCAGACTCTGAGTGGAAGAGAAGGTTGTTTAGAAATAGTGGATGGCAGAAGAGGAAGAGGAAGAGAAGGAAGAGAAGGAGGAGGAGGAAGAGGAGGAGAAGTGAGAGAGGAAGGAGGAAGAGGAGAAGTGAGAGAGGAAGGAGGAAGAAGAAGAGAAGGGAGAGAGGAAGGAGGAAGAAGAGAAGGGAGAGAGGAAGGAGGAAGAGGAGGAGAAGGAATGTGAAGAGCAAAAGGATTCATAGGTAAAGAAGAAAGAGGTGGAAATGGATAATATGAAGCAAGTAGAAAAGGAAGGAAAGATGGAGAGGAGGCGGAAATGGAGAAGGTGGTTGTGGAGGGATAGGTAGACGAATATTAGATGGAAAAGGAGGCAGAGATAGATGGAGAAGGAAGAGAAGGAAACGGAGACTAAAGAGTCGGAAATAGAGAAGTGGAGATTTTTATTCGTCAAAACTTGGCACATCTGCAGTGTGCTGCTACCCAACACAGTGAAACAAAAAGCTAGCTATGTTTCCCGTCATGTACCTTCACACACGATGGGTCATAAACATTCATTGAAGAAATCTGTTAGTCAGAGCTATGAGACTTGAGTAAGAAAGCGACAGTATCGTAAAGCATTCCACTAAATTCTAAAACAAGCGCAAAATTCAAACTCAGAAATGTATTTTCGTAGCAATATACATTCTCATAATACTTTGAAAAGTCAAAGTATACACTACAGCTGCTGCACCTTCAATGGATTCGTTCCAGCAGAGCTGGAGTAACTATTCCTTGGGAATTTTATTCTCCAAGCTCCTCCTCCTTTTCATCCTACCTCCCCTCCTCATCCACCTTCGCTTCCTCCTCCTCATCATCCTCCTCCTCCTCTCCCTCCTCCTCCTCCTCCTCCTCTTTTCCATCCTGCTCCTCGTCCTTCTCTAGTTTTGGAGATGGAGGAGGAAGAGGAAGGAACTTGGAATTCCACAACCTGTGTCCCAATAGCGCTAAAGAACTACAAGAAAGTGTTGTCAATATTGAGTACATGACAATGTACTTTTAACATCAAGAATTTCTATGCCAAATAAATTGGTTGAATCGAATTTTTGACGTTCTTCAACACTCATCCTATGGGCCATGAGATGAGTTGAGGAGGCCCATATTGATGGGCCCGGGATCTGGACTCCAGAAATATAGGACTTCTTAGACGGGGTTTTGTTGAAGTATTTAGATAAGAGTTAAGTAAATAAGTCATGGATTAAATTGTTGTCCTTAAATTCTGGATGTGTGCGAGGCATCCAATGCATTTGGGTAATCATCTGATTACAATTACATATTTGTTATGATATATTTTATAATTGTCTATTTTTTTTTAACACCTGAGTAAATACCTATTAAAATGAGCAGCTATTTCATCTTATGATTTCTTCTAGAGTTTTTAGTGGCAAAAAATGCACGCCAGGACGGACCTAAACCAGCTGGGGTGCAAACTCTCTCAGTTATGTGTAGCCAAGCAGAGGAGTGAACTTTATCAGGAATGAACTTCATCAGGAGTGAACTTTATCAGGAGTGAACTTTATCAGGAGTGAACTTTATCAAGGAGTGAACTTTATCAAGAGTTTATAAAATACAATTAAACCAATTAAATTAAAATACAATTTAAACCTACTTGTCGCCCCAATCACCAGAGAGAGTGGCCAGAGAGACTTCTAGCATGATACTTCAAATTATATGAGGTCCCGGGGATATTCTTTGCATAAAATTGGAAAACACCCTCAGACTGATGAAGGAAAGACCTGGCACCGATTTGGGGAAGAAGGATCAAGCCTAAATCGAATCCTTGTGCTAAATGACAGACACGTACTTAGCGCTTCTATAAATAATATATATATATATATATATTTATATATATATATATATATATATATATTATATATATATATATATATATATATTATATATATATATAATATATATATATATATATATATATATATATATATATATATATATATATATATATATATATTGTAACCACTTAGAGAGAGCATATTCATGGAGCTCACTGCAAACATTATACATGCATTGGTCAATACGATACACAATTCGCCCATAATTTATTCATTATTTATATAATAATAATAATAAGCTTTATTTCTACAAGTATATAACGTAACTTATACAGACCATAGCTGACATCTGTGACATACTTATAGAAAGCCCATGGTTATGCAGAGCATTTCGGCAAATTATGTTAATTTATTCCCAGACTGCGACCCACACCAGTCGTCTAATACCCAGGTACCTACTTATTGCTAGGTGAACAGAAACAACAGGTGTCTTAAGGAAACACGCCCAGTATTTCCACCCGTGCCGGGGATCGAACCACGGTTCTCATTGTGTGAGCTGAGTGCGCTACAAACCGAGCTACTGAACACCTAATTCTCTTAAAACTGCACACGCTTGCCTGTGACAAGCTAAGAATGACCAGTTACTTTGCATAAGCACTTTCAAATATCCTGTCAGATTATATATATTACATCGTGTGGGTATAAAAGTTTGTTTGTATCGAGTTTTTTTTTACTACCCTGAGGCCAGGATTGTTTACAAAGAAGATGTCACAATGCATCTTAGTGCTATCTGTAGGTTGAACGATCACGTGTGCTCATCCCACATTACCCAACCTAATGATTACAATATACCTGGAGAGGTGTCGTTCCAAGGCGATAGATTGTGCGCGATTACGGTAAATTATGATCTGTCACGATAGTTTATATCACGGTAGATTGATATATTGCAGTAAATCATGGTCTGTGACTATAGATTATGATGTCTCACTAACGATTAGGATATATCACTATAGGTTATATGTCTTCATTGATTTTGCTCTATTTCGATGAACCCGCTATCGGACAAGTTGCTATATGTGACCAGTATCGAGGATGGAAGAAATGTTCACCTTTATCCTCTCCTTCTCTCCTTTCTTCTGTCCGATATTTCATTCCTTCCTCTTTACCTTTCTTCATAACTCTACACCTTTCTCCCTTTCTTCCTCTCTCTCTCTCTCTCTTTTTTTTTTACACAGGGTTTGACAAGGTTAAGGATCCCTAGCTTTATTGATAAGCTATTTACAGGTTAAGGATTCCTAACTTTATTGACAAGTTAAGAGCTGTTACCTACATCAGCTCATTTGAAAGCACTTTTATTGTTATGAGACATACAAGTAGGGAACAGGATGAAATTGGAGCCATCTGCCCGTCTTGTGGTATAAAAGCTTGTTTCACGCTGTCCTCGAAGTGGATCCAAGTGTGGTACTTTGACAATATTGGCCTTGTACATAACAGTAAGGCCACCCACATCTCTCCTATGTTGAAGGCTCTGCTGAAATGACAGATCTATCCAGGATGGGTCCAGGCGAGAGATGAGACGTCTTGCTCTGTTCTCTACTCTGTCAAGCAGTCGCAGATGAGAGGGGGGGGGGGCAGGCAAACCAAGAAAGTGGAGCATACTCAAGGTGTGAGCGTACTCTCTCTCTCTCTCTCTCTCTCTCTCTCTCTCTCTCTCTCTCTCTCCTCTCTCTCTCTCTCTCTTTCACTTTCTACCTTCATTCCTTGGATATTTCTTTCATTCCTTTCTTAATTACTTCCTTCCTTCCTTGAGAGGAGGCGCCAAGAGGCTGTTCTCTTCCCTTCTCCTTCCCTTTCCCCTTTCTCCTTCACCTACCTCCTCCTTCCCCTTCTTTCCTCCTTCTTCTCCTTCTTCCTCTTCCTGGAGCCCGGCTTTTGTACGCGCTGATGAGGTCGGAGAGAGTTCCATCATTTATTTACGCATTTCCTCTTTGCTTCCTCCATTACGCGTGTGTGCGCTAGTCCAACACGGCGTATTTGGTCACCTGATTATTTCATACGCAGGTCAACAGGGAAGGGTAGGAAGGGGGTGGTGAGGGGGATTTAAGTGGGGAGGGGATTTACCTGAAACAATTACCTGGAAGGTAAAAATGTATTGGGTGTTTAGTTTTTGATTAAGGGATTTACGGGGTTTGTGGGGTGGGAGTGTGTGGGTGGGAGGTGGGTGGGGTGGGAGGTGCATGGGTAGGAGTTTGGGTGGGAGTTGTGGAGTGGGAGGTGTGTGGGGTGGAAGGTGTGGGTGTGGAGGTATGACAGGTGTGTGTGCATGTGTGTGTGGGAGGAAAATGTGAGGTTGTATGCAAGGAAGAGAGGTGTGTGTGGGGGGGGGAGATAGGAATTGCTGTAGCGTAAGGGAGATTGTGGGGTTGGGAGAGGAGGATAGGAGAGAATGGGAGAAGGGAGAGAGAGAGAGAGAGAGAGAGAGAGAGAGAGAGAGAGATGGGGATCTAGATGGAGGGGAGCGAAGGAGTGTATGTACGTAGACACGCATATGCACATGCATTGTGTACGTACACATACTCAAAACATGTACAACAAAGTACCGGAAGACAGACTCCACACAACTTTAAATATGGGTACGACACACACACACACACACACACACACCACACACACACACACACAAACAAACAAACAAACAAGGAGCTGAAGTTTCTTACACAAGATTAAAGGTAGATTAAGTATGAAGGTAAACACTACTTCTCTCTCTAATAAAAGAGACGATAAAACTCTGAACTTTCCTCTGGACTGACTTAGATTAACATTTGTGTCATGAATTAAAGATCTTTCGGTAGCAGAATTTACTACATAATTAGAATTGCTTTTCCCTTGGATGCGCAAGAGCAATTTTTTCGAGGAGGATGGAGAGAGACGGGTATATGTGGGATGGGGATGAGTAGGTTGAGTGGGAGGGGGATGAGAGGGAGGGTGGGGATGAGTGGGATGAGGAGAGAGGGCGGGGAAGTCAAAGTTTGATTAGTGTATTACACGTGAAGGAAAATACTGTTGAAGTTGTTGATAGAGAAATTGTGTCAGTGTTGACTGGTGAAGATGATGTTTGGAGGAGGGGGGAAGGGGAGAGAAAGAGAATAAGAAAGAAAAAAAAAAGATGGATAATCATCATCATTATCACCTGTACCCTTTCCTTTATTCATCTCATCATTTTCTCCTTAATCTTATTTTCTTATCGTTTTCTAATGGTAATTTTCATTTTATTTTTTCGTTGACCGTCTATTTCGTTTTCTGAATCATCTTCTGTTCTCGTTTTATCCATTTTTCCTCTGCTTCACATTTTTATTCACACGCCTTGTTCATTTTCCCAATGATTTTCAACCATTTTTACCAAGATCAAGTAAGTTTGTCATTATCATACACCTTCCATTATCCTTCATTCACTCGCCTTCCCTGTACACTAAGTTTCCATGACATCCTCTCCATGACACTACACCTCTCCATGTACACTAACACTTCAAAGACTAAAAGCTCTCATGTCACTACACTTCCCATGTACACTAACAGCCTCTCCCATGTACACTAACAGCCTCTCCCATGTACACTAACAGCCTCTCCCATGTACACTAACAGCCTCTCCCATGACACTACAGCCTCTCCCATGTACACTACAGCCTCTCCCATGTACACTAACAGCCTCTCCCATGTACACTAACAGCCTCTCCCATGTACACTAACAGCCTCTCCCATGTACACTAACAGCCTCTCCCATGTACACTAACAGCCTCTCCCATGTACACTAACAGCCTCTCCCATGTACACTAACAGCCTCTCCCATGTACACTAACAGCCTCTCCCATGTACACTAACAGCCTCTCCCATGTACACTAACAGCCTCTCCCATGTACACTAACAGCCTCTCCCATGTACACTAACAGCCTCTCCCATGTACACTAACAGCCTCTCCCATGTACACTAACAGCCTCTCCCATGTACACTAACAGCTCTCCCATGTACACTAACAGCCTCTCCCATGTACACTAACAGCCTCTCCAGTCACACAGCCTCTCCCATGTACACTAACAGCTCTCCCATGTACACTAACAGCCTCTCCCATGTACACTAAAGACCTCTCCCATGTACACTAACAGCCTCTCCCATGTACACTAACAGCCTCTCCCATGTACATAGCACTCTCAGTACACTAACAGCCTCTCCATGTACACTAACAGCCTCTCCATGTACACTAAAAGACTCTCCCATGTACACTAACAGCCTCTCCAGTCACTAACAGCCTCTCCTGTACACTAACAGCCTCTCCCATGTACACTAACAGCCTCTCCCATGTACACTAACAGCCTCTCCCATGTACACTAACAGCCTCTCCCATGTACACTAAAAGACTCTCCCATGTACACTAACAGCCTCTCCCATGTACACTAACAGCCTCTCCCATGTACACTAGCAGCCTCTCCCATGTACACTAACAGTTTCTCCATGTACACTAACAGCCTCTCCTATGTACACTAAAAGACTCTCCCATGTACACTAACAGCCTCTCCCATGTACACTAAAAGACTCTCCCATGTACACTAACAGCCTCTCCCATGTACACTAACAGCCTCTCCCATGTACACTAACAGCCTCTCCCATGTACACTAACAGTTCTCCCATGTACACTAAAGCTCTCCCATGTACACTAAAAGCCTCTCCCATGTACACTAACAGCCTCTCCCATGTACACTAACAGCCTCTCCATGTCACTAACAGCTCTCCATTACACTAACTCTCCCATGTACACTAACAGCCTCTCCCATGTACATAACAGCCTGTCCAATGTACACTAAAAGACTCTCCCATGTACACTAACAGTCTCTCCCATGTACACTAACAGCCTCTCCCATGTACACTAACAGCCTCTCCCATGTACACTAACAGCCTCTCCCATGTACACTAACAGCCTCTCCCATGTACACTAACAGCCTCTCCCATGTACACTAACAGCCTCTCCCATGTACACTAAAAGACTCTCCCATGTACACTAACAGCATCTCCCATGTACATTAACAGCCTCACCAATGTACATAACAGCCTCTCCATGTACATTAACAGCCTTCCTGCATTACACCTCTATGTACCTAACAGCCTCTCCCATGTACACTATAGACTTCCCATGTCACTAAGACCTCCATGTACACTAAAAGACTCTCCAATGTACACTAACAGTCTCTCCCATGTACACTAACTACCTCTCCCATGTACACTAACAGCCTCTCCCATGTACACTAACAGCCTCTCCTATGTACACTAACAGCCTCTCCCATGTACACTAACAGCCTCTCCCATGTACATTAACAGCCTGTCCCATGTACACTAACAGACTCTCCCATGTACACTAACAGCTCTCCATTACACTAACAACCTCCCATGTACAGTAACAGCCTCTCCCATGTACATTAACAACCTTTCCCATGCACATTAACAGCCTCTCTAATGTACGCTAACAGCCTCTCCCATGTACACTAATAGACTCTCCCATGTACACTAAGAGCCTCTCCCATGTACATTAATAGACTCTCCAATGTACACTAACAGCCTCTCCCATGTACACTAACATCTCTCCCATGTACAGTAACACCGCTCCATTACACTAACAGCCTCTCATGTACACTAACAGCCTCTCCCATGTACTACTAAAACTCTCCCATGTACACTAACACCCCTTCCATATACACTAACACTTCTATGCCTAACCTCCCATGTACACTAACACCCTTCCTATTACACTAACAACCTCCTCATGTACACTAACAGCCTCTCCCATGTACACTAACAGCCTCTCCCATGTACACTAACAGCCTCTCCCATGTACACTAACAGCCTCTCCCATGTACACTAACAGCCTCTCCCATGTACACTAACAGCTTCTCCCATGTACACTAACAGCCTCTCCCATGTACACTAACAGCGCCCTCCAATGTACACTAACATCCTCTCCCATGTACACTAACAACCGCTTCCATATACACTAAAAACCTCCTCATGTACACTAACAGCCTCTCCCATGTACACTAAAAGCTTCTCCCATGTACACTAACACCCGCTTCCATATACACTAACAACCTTCTCATGTACACTAACAGCCTCTCCCATGTACACTAACAGCCTCTCCTATGTACACTAACAGCCTCTCCCATGTACACTAACAGCCTCTCCCATGTACACTAACAACCTCTCCCATGTACACTAACAGCCTCTCCCATGCACACTAACAGCCTCTCCCATGTACACTAACAGCCTCTCCCATGCACACTAACAGCCTCTCCCATGTACACTAACAGCCTCTCCCATGTACACTGACAGCTTCTCCCATTAATATCAAACCAGGCGATATTAATGATCTGGGGAACGACCCGACAACTCTCACTGCTCGTATGAATTCAAATGAACGCGTATATTAACTGCGAATACTTGATATTCCTTCAACTCGACTCCAACAAAAGCAGGCAAGAAAGATTCACCGCAATTTCTTGCGAGAGCAAAACTGTGTATAATAACACCATTGATAAACAATGCTAGTAATGAGTAATCAGATGACTCTGTTAGTGTTAGGGGTTCAGGACTCTTTAAACTCATCCCTTCAGACATAATGGCTAAATAATGTTGTCGATATTTTTACCATTATTAATAACGGATAATTACTAACAGACGTTAGTTGTCCATAATGGGAAGGTTGATATGTTTCTTGCCAGTTTCTGGTCAGACTGGCGGCGGCGCCTGCTCCTAGCACCAGCAGCCTGATTGATCAGGCCATGAAGAGAGTGGGCTGGTCTGGGACTCGTTCGTGGGGCCACTGACCCACCAGAACTGGCTACAGAAAGGGAAACTCTCATGCATTTCTCCTCTGCGTGTTTGATTTCATCCAGTTCATTCATTTTCTCTTTATTGCATCAGCTTCTTTGCACTTTTCCCTCTCCTCTCCACTCGCTTTCTCCTTTCTCCTCTTCATCTTTCTCTTCTGCTTCCTCTTTCCTATATTACAAAGTTTTCTCCCCCTGTCAGCTGTCTACATTAATTTGGCTTGGTGGAGGTAAGTAACAAAAGGAGAAGAGACTGCTGGTGATCTGCAAGATGTCTGCGGCGAGAATCTTTAAGAAGTCTGCAGGAAGAATCTCTAAGAAGTCTGCGGGAAGAATCTTTAAGAAGTCTGCGGGAAGATGTACAAGATTTCAGGATAGGGGAAGGGGAATCTTCAAAACATAGAGGGGAAACTACTGCAGGTGATTTGCAAGACGTCAGAATAGAGGAAATGGGATGTCTAAAACGTTGAGCATGGGGAGGGGGGAGAGGGGGGGAAAAGAAACGACCGCTGGTGATCTTTAAGACGTCCGGGGTGGGGGTAGGGAGAGGGAGAAAATCTTGAAGTCGTGGTTGAAAGATTCAATAAAGTAACACTGTGAAGGAGCAGTCTTAAGAAGCTGTGATCATCCTCGTGAATCAGAATAACAGACGGAGGTGACTTGCATCACAGGAATCCTTCTACTTCCTTCTTCCTTCACTCTACTTCCTTTCTCCCTCCTAGTGATTCTCTCTCTCTCTCTCTCTCTCTCTCTCTCTCTCTCTCTCTCTCTCTCTCTCTCTCTCTCTCTCTCTCTCTCTCTTACACGTCATAATAACTCAAACAACTTTTTCTTATATGTTTCAATGGTATATCCAGATCGAGCATTTTTTTTTTTTTACAAAATTTCAATATTTTTTCTCATGTTATTTAATTTTTGTTGTATGATTTGTTTATGCATAAACTACGTTTATGTGTATCAGTTTTTACATAACATTTCTATGTACTAAATACTACAGAGAGAGAGAGAGATATTCATAGAGGTAGATATATACTTAGATATATAGATAGACAGATACATACATACGTACATATATACATACATACATACATACATGCACAGACAGATAGATAGATAAAACACAGATAGAGAGATAGAGAGATAGATAGAGAGATAGATAGATAGATATTAACGATATATAGGGCAGACAAAGGAATAAGAAATTCAACGAAAAGAGAGCCAATGAGCAAGTCTCAGGTAGAGACAAAACCGAGGGAGAGAGAGAAAAAAACTGATGAAACAGAGAAAGTTTAGAGAAGAAAGCCAAAAGAAAATCAAGAGAAAGCAAGAACAGAAGACTAAGTAGAATAGATGATGACAATCTGACAGTAAATTGTGATAAAGATAGAGACAAGTTGACAGTAAATTGTGATGAAGACGGTCTTATTAACTCACGAAAGAATTATTGACTATGTATGTGTGCGAATGTTTGTGAGTGTAATTTCTGTATGCGAGTGTATGTGTAAGTCCATGTGTTTGTGGATATTAAGTGCATGTGTATGTATGTGTGTCTAAGTATGTGTATATATGCGTGTGTACGTTTGCATGTGAATATGTTTCGTGTTTGTTTGTATGTGGATGTTTGTAAGTGAGTTTGTTTGCGTAAGTTTGTAAGAGTTAGTGAATGCTTGTAAATGTGTGTGTATGTGTGTGTGTGTGTGTTTGTGGTGTTGTGTGTGTGTTGTGTGTGTGTGTTGTGTGTGTGTGTGTGGTGTGTGTGTGTGTTTCTGTGTGTGTGAGAGAGAGGGGGAGGAGTGTTTGTGTGCAGGGGGGGGTGGGGGATGTTTGGGGGAAAGGTATTACCTACAGCGACACATGGCTGTATCCATGAGCTCATCGCTCTCTCTTCCTCTTTCTTCCCCCTCCCCTTACTTTTTTTCCTCTTCCCTTCCTCGTCCTCTATCTCCTTTTTCTCTCCTCCCCTTCCTTCTTTTCTACCTCTTCCTTCCCCTCCTCTTCTTACTGCTCCATCTCCTCATCCTCCTCCTCCTTTTCTCATTCTTTCTCCTCCTTCCCCTCATCAATTTTTTCGTCATCCTACTCTTCCTTTTCGTCCTCTTCCTCCTATTCATTCTCCTCGTCCTTCTATTCGTTCTCCTCCTCTTCCTCCTCATCCATTTTCCATTTTGATCTTCAATATCAGTTCCACCTGCAGCTGTGCAAGTATGATGACCTGCAGCTGTGCATGTATGATGACCTGCAGCTGTGCATGTATGATGACCTCGCTGCAGTTGTGACCTGCAGCTGCATGATGGTGACCTGCAGCTGTGCATGTATGATGACCTGCAGCTGTGCATGTATGATGACCTGCAGCTGTGCATGTATGGTGACCTGCAGCTGTGTGTATATGATGACCTGCAGCTGTGCATGTATGATGACCTCAGCTTGTATAAATGCCTACGCTGTGCTTGTATGATGACCTGCAGCTGTGCATGTATGATGACCTGCAGCTGTGCATGTATGATGACCTGCAGCTGTGGATGTATGATGACCTGCAGCTGTGCATGTATGATGACCTGCAGCTGTGCATGTATGATGACCTGCAGCTGTGCGTGTATGACGACCTGCAGCTGTGTATATATGATGACCTGCAGCTGTGCTTGTATGATGGCCTGCAGCTGTGCTTGTATGATGACCTGCAGCGTGATTGATGACCTGCAGCTGTGCTTGTATGATGACCTGCAGCTGTGCATGTATGATGACCTGCAGCTGTGCATGTATGGTGACCTGCAGCTGTGCATGTATGATGACCTGCAGCTGTGCATGTATGATGACCTGCAGCTGTGCTTGTATGATGGCCTGCAGCTGTGCTTGTATGATGACCTGCAGCTGTGCATGTATGATGACCTGCAGCTGTGCATGTATGATGACCTGCAGTTGTGCATGTATGGTGACCTGCAGCTGTGCATGTATGATGACCTGCAGCTGTGCATGTATGATGACCTGCAGCTGTGCATGTATGATGACCTGCAGCTGTGCATGTATGATGACCTGCAGCTGTGCATGTATGATGACCTGCAGCTGTGATATTGATGACCGACAGTCTGTGTTTGTATGATGCACTTGCAGCTGGGATCTTTATATGAACCCACTGTGTATATATGCGACCGTGGCTGTGCATCAGTAATGACAAGCAGCGGGCAGTATGTGACCTGCACTGTGCATGTATGGACCTGCAGCGTCATTATATGACCTGCAGCGTGCAGTAGATGACCGCAGCTGGCATTATGATACCTGCATCTGTGTATAATGATGACCTGCACTGCTTGTATGATGACTCAGCTGCTTGATGATGACCTGCAGCGTGATTGATACCTGCACTTGCTGTAGATTACCTGCACTGTGATTATATGATGACCTGACACTGTGCATGTATGATGAACCTGCCTGGATAGTAAAACCTCAGCTTGCTTGTATGATGACCTGCAGATTTGCATGTATGATGACCTGCAGCTGTGCTTATATGATAACCTGCAGCTATGATTGTATGAACTACAGCTGTGCTTGCGTGTGTGGCCTGCAGCTGTGCTTGCGTATGTGGTCTGCAGCTGTGCTTACATAGGTGGCTAGCAGCTGTGCTTGTGTATGTTGCCTGCAGCTGTGCTTGCGTGTGTGGCCTGCAGCTGTGCTTGCATACTTGGCCCGCGGCCTGACTGCACAAGCTTCCCTGTGATCATTTCTTTCTCTCCTTCATTATATCTTAGAGGTAAATACCCCCTACGTCTTTATAACGGCTTCTTCCCTCGTACTAATTCCCCCAGCGTCTGCAGCCACGATTCCCGACTACCTTCCCCTCTTCCTTATTCTTGTTCTCCCTTCCAGGGGACGCTCTACAAGGGTCTTCATCCATGGAATTGGAGTTATCCTCCTCTTTCTTGGTTACCTCCCTTTATTCAGGCGATGTATGCTCCTCTCCGGGTTTAACACTACTCTGTAAAGAATAATAATAATAATAATAATAATAATAATCATAATAACAATAATAATAATAGTAGTAGCAATTATAGTAATAATAATAATAATGGTTATATTAATGCTAATACTACTACTACTACTACTAATAACAATAATAATAATAATAATAATAATAATAATAATAATAATAAGAGGAAGAGGATGATGATGATGATGATGATGATGATGATGATGATGATGATGATGAGAGTTTCGTGGTTTCTTCATCGACTGTAAAGTAATATTTGTTCAATAAAAGTTTTATTACTTTTACTTTCCCTACTTGTGTCTACCTAGTGTGATCTACCTTACTACCACTACCACTACCACTACCACTGCCACTACCACTGGCCACTGCCACACCACTACCACTACCACTACCACTACCACTGCCACTACCACTACCACTACCACTACCACTACCACTGCCACTACCACTACCACTACCACTGCCACTACCACTACCACTGCCACTGCCACTACCACTACCACTACCACTGCCACTACCACTACCACTGCCACTACCACTACCACTACCACTACCACTACCACTGCCACTACCACTACCACTGCCACTACCACTGCCACTACCACTGCCACTACCACTGCCACTACCACTGCCACTACCACTACCACTACCACTACCACTGCCACTACCACTACCACTACCACTGCCACTACCACTGCCACTACCACTGCCACTGCCACTACCACTGCCACTACCACTGCCACTGCCACTACCCCTACCACAAAACCACTACCACTACCACTACCCACTGCCACTAACAACTGCCACTGCCACTACCACTACCACTACCACTACCACTACCCATGCCACTACCACTACCACACCACAACCAACTGCCACGCCACACCACCCCACACCCTGCCACACCCACCACTGCCACACCACTACCACTACCACTACCCTACCACTGCCCTACAACTACCACTACCACGCCACACCACTGCCACTACCACTACCACTACCACTACCACTACCATGCCACGCCATCCACAACCACTGCCCTACCACTACCACACCCTACATTTCCACTACCACAAACCACTGGCCACACCACACACCACCACTACCACTGCCACTACCACTACCCTACCACTCCACACCACTACCACTGCCCCCCACTACCACACCACTACACCTGCCACTAACCACTACCACACCACGCCCACCCACTACCACTACCCGCCACTACCCCCCCCTCCCCCACTGCCACTACCCTACCACTCCCCACACCACTGCCACTACCACTCCATGCCACTACCACTACCACTACTACTGCCACTACCACTACCACTACCACTGCCACTACCCACCACAACCCACTCCCACTACCACTACCATTTACCCGCCACCCACTACCACTGCCACTACCACTACCACTACCACTCCCACGCCACTACCACTCCACTGCCACTAACCACTGCCACTACCACTACCACTACCACTCCCACTACCACTCCACACCATGCCACTCCACTCCACTACCACACCCACTGCCACTACCACTGCCACTACCACAAACCACTGCCACTACCACTGCCACTACCACAACCACTACCACTGCCACTACCACTACCACTACCACTACCACTGCCACAACCACTCCCCACTTACCACAAACCACAGGCCACTACCACTGCCCACACCACAAACCACTGCCACTACCACTACCACTGCCACTACCACTGCCACTACCCCTACCAAACCACCTACCACTGCCACAACCACTACCACTGCCATTTACCACTACCACTGCCACTACCACGCCACTACCACTACACCACTACCACTGCCACTACAACTACCACTACCACTGCCACTACCACTACCACTACCACTACCACTACCACTGCCACAACCACAAACCACTGCCACTACCACTGCCACTACCACTACCACTACCACTGCCACTACCACTGCCACTACCACTACCACTGCCACTACCACTACCACTGCCACTACCACTGCCACTACCACTACCACAAACCACTGCCACTACCACTGCCACTACCACTACCCCACTGCCACTACCACTACCACTGCCACTACCACTGCCACTACCACTGCCACTACCACTACCACTACCACTGCCACTACCACTACCACTGCCACTACCACTGCCACTACCACTGCCACTACCATAACCACTACTGTTCCAACAACTGCTGCTGCTGCTACTACTACTTATACTTTAACTACTATTTCTAATACAACAACTATTACTACTATCTCAACTTCTACAATTACTATTACTACTAATCACATGATGCGTTCACAAGGTTATTACCTGACGCGTTCACAAGGTTATTACATGATGCGTTCACAAAGGTTATTACCTGACGCGTTCACAAGGTTATTACCTGACGCGTTTACAAGGTTATTACATGACGCGTTCACAGGGTTATTACATGACGCGTTCACAGGGTTATTACATGACGCGTTCACAGGGTTATTACATGACGCGTTCACAAAGTTATTACATGACGCGTTCACAGGGTTATTACATGACGCGTTCACAAGGTTATTACATGACGCGTTCACAGGGTTATTACATGACGCGTTCACAAGGTTATTACATGACGCGTTCACAGGGTTATTACATGACGCGTTAACAAGGTTATTACATGATGCGTTCACAAGGTTATTACCTGACGCGTTCACAAGGTTATTACATGATGCGTTCACAAGGTTATTACATGATGCGTTTTCAAGGTTATTACATGATGCGTTCACAAGGTTATTACATGACGCGTTCACAAGGTTATTACATGACGCGTTCAAAAGGTTATTACACGATGCGTTCACAAGGTTATTACATGATGCGTTCACAAGGTTATTACATGATGCGTTCACAATGTTATTACATGACGCGTTCACAAGGTTATTACATGACGCGTTCACAAGGTTATTACATAACGCGTTCACAAGTTACCCACATGATGCTTTACCAAGTTATCCCATGATCCCGTTCACAAGGTTATCACATGATGCGTTGACAAGTTTATTACATATCTTCACAAAGTACACATGATGCATTGCCCAAGTTATCACATGATGCGTTCCACAAGTTTACAAATGATGCGTTCACAAGTATCACATGATGAAATTGACAAGTTATTACATGATGCGTTCACAAAGTTACCACATATGCGTTTACAAGGTATTACATGACTGCGTTCACAAGTTATCACATATGCGTTCACAGGTTATCACATGATGCGTTCACAAGGTTATCACATGATGCGTTCACAAGTTATCACATGATGCGTCACAGTATCACATGATGCTTCCACAAGGTTGTCCACATGATGCTTCACAAGTTATCACATAATGCGTTCCACAAGGTTACCCATGATGCCGTCACAAGGTTATCCCCAAACGCGTTCACCAAGGTTATCTCATGATCTCACAAGGTTGTTACATGATTCGTTCACAGTTATCACACATAGCTCACAAGTTATCACATGATCTTCACAAGTTATCACATGATGCTTACAAGTTATCTCATGATGCTTCACAAGGTTATCTCATGATGCGTTCACAAGGTATCTCATGATCGTTCACAAGGTTATCCCCATATGCTTTACAAGGTTATCACATGAAGCTTCACCAGGTTATCACATGATGCATTCAAAAGGGTTATCACATCGCGTTCACAAGGTATCACATGATTCGTTCACAATGTTATCACATGATGCGTTCACAAGGTTATCACATATCGTTCACAAGTTTATCACATGTCCTTCACAAGTCATCACAATGCTTCACAATGTTATCACATGATGCGTTTCACATGTTATCATATAGCGTTTCACAAGGTTACACATGACGCGTTCACAAGGTTCACAAGGTTATCACATGATTGCGTTCACAAGGTTATCACATGACGCGTTCACAAGGTTATCACATGATGCGTTTACAAGGTTATCTCATGATGCGTTCACAAGGTTATCACATGATGCGTTTACAAGGTTATTACATGATGCGTTCACAAGGTTATCACATGATGCGTTTCACAGGTTTTTCACATGATGCGTTCAAAAGGGTTTTATCACATGATGCGTTCACAAGGTTATCACATGATGCGTTCACAAGGTTATCACATGATGCGTTCACAAGGTTGTCACATGATGCGTTCACAAGGTTATCACATGATGCGTTCACAAGGTTATCACATGATGCGTTCACAAGGTTATCACAAGACGCGTTCACAAGGTTATCTCATGATGCGTTCACAAGGTTGTTACATGATTCGTTCACAAGGTTATCACATGATGCGTTCACAAGGTTATCACATGATGCGTTCACAAGGTTATCACATGATGCTTCACAAGTTTGTCACATAAATGCGTTCACAAGGTTATCACATGAGCGTTCACAAGGTTATCACATGATGCGTTCCAAGTTATCACAAACGCGTTCAAAGTTATCTCATGAATGCGTTCACAAGGTTTTACATGATTCGTTCACAAGGTTATCACATGATGCGTTCACAAGGTTATCACATGATGCGTTCACAAGGTTATCACATTATGCGTTTACAAGGTTATCTCATGATGCGTTCACAAGGTTATCTCATGATGCGTTCACAAGGTTATCACATGATGCGTTCACAAGGTTATCACATGATGCGTTTACAAGGTTATCACATGATGCGTTCACCAGGTTATCACATGATGCATTCACAAGGTTATCACATGTCGCGTTCACAAGGTTATCACATGATTCGTTCACAAAGGTTATTACCTGACGCGTTCACAAGGTTATTACCTGACGCGTTTACAAGGTTATTACATGACGCGTTCACAGGTTATACATGACGCGTTTCACAAGGTTATTACATGACGCGTTCACAGGGTTATTACATGACGCGTTCACAAGAGTTATTACATGACGCGTTCACAGGGTTATTACATGACGCGTTCACAAGGTTATTACATGACGCGTTCACAGGTTTATACATGAGCGTTTACAAGGTTATACATGACGCGTTCACAGGTTATTACATGACGCTTAACAAGGTTATACATGTGCGTTCACAAGGTTATTACCTGACGCGTTCACAAGGTTATTACATGATGCGTTCACAAGGTTATTACATGATGCGTTTTCAAGGTTATTACATGATGCGTTCACAAGGTTATTACATGACGCGTTCACAAGGTTATTACATGACGCGTTCAAAAGGTTATTACACGATGCGTTCACAAGGTTATTACATGATGCGTTCACAAGGATTACATGATGCGTTCACAATGTTATTACATGACGCGTTCACAAGGTTATTACATGACGCGTTCACAAGGTTATTACATAACGCGTTCACAAGGTTATCACATGATGCGTTTACAAGGTTATCACATGATGCGTTCACAAGGTTATCACATGATGCGTTGACAAGGTTATTACATGATGCGTTCACAAGGTTATCACATGATGCGTTCACAAGGTTATTACATGATGCGTTCACAAGGTTATCACATGATGCGTTCACAAGGTTATCACATGATGCGTTCACAAGGTTATCACATGAGCGTTTCACAAGGTTTCACATGATGCGTTCACAAGGTTATCACATGATGCGTTCACAAGGTTATCACATGATGCGTTCACAAGGTTATCACATGATGCGTTCACAAGGTTATCTCATGATGCGTTCACAAGTTTGTTCATGATGATGCGTTCACAAGGTTATCACTATTAAAGCGTTCACAAGGTTATCACATGATGCGTTCACAAGGTTATCACATGATGCGTTTACAAGGTTATCTCATGATGCGTTCACAAGGTTATCACATGATGCGTTCACAAGGTTATCTCATGATGCGTTCACAAGGTTATCACATGATGCGTTTACAAGGTTATTACATGATGCGTTCACCAGGTTATCACATGATGCATTCACAAGGTTATCACATGTCGCGTTCACAAGGTTATCACATGATGCGTTCACAATGTTATCACATGATGCGTTCACAAGGTTATCACATGATGCGTTCACAAGGTTATCACATGTCGCGTTCACAAGGTCATCACATGATGCGTTCACAATGTTATCACATGATGCGTTCACAATGTTATTATATGATGCGTTCACAAGGTTATCACATGATGCGTTCACAATGTTATCATATGATGCGTTCACAAGGTTATCACATGACGCGTTCACAAGGGTTCACAAGGTTATCACATGATGCGTTCAAAAGGTTATCACATGACGCGTTCACAAGGTTATCACATGATGCGTTTACAAGGTTATCTCATGATGCGTTCACAAGGTTATCACATGATGCGTTCACAAGGTTATCTCATGATGCGTTCACAATGTTATCACATGATGCGTTCACAATGTTATCACATGATGCGTTCACAAGGTTATCACATGATGCGTTCACAAGGTTATCACGTGATGCGTTCACAAGGTTATCACATGACGCGTTCACAAGGTTATCACATGATGTGTTCACAAGTTTATCACATGATGCGTTCACAATGTTATCACGTGACGCGTTCACAAGGTTATCACATGATGCGTTCACAAGGTTATCACATGATGCGTTCACAAAGTTATCACATGACGCGTTCACAAGGTTATCACATGACGCGTTTACAAGATTATCACATGACGCGTTCACAAGGTTATCACATTCGTTCTTATATAAAGTCATCACATCATTTGTTTACAAGGTTATCGCACCATGCATTCATAAGATGATTGCATCATGCATTCACAAGGTCATCACATCACTGCACACAAGGTTATCACATCACTCGAAACAAGGCCATTACATCACTGGACACAAGGCTGTTACATCACTGGACACAAGGTCATCACATCACTGGACACAACTACGTCATCACATCACTGGAAAAAAGATCTTCACATCAGTGGAAAAAAGGTCATTACGTCACTAGACACAAGGTCATCAAATCAATGGTAAAAAAGGTCATCACATCACCTTATACAAGATCATCACATCACTAAACACAAGGTCATCACCTAACACAAGACAAACATCACTAGACACAAGGCCATAACATCACCTCACACAAGGGGAACACATCACTAAATACAACGTCAGTACATCATCTCACACAAGGCGAACACATCACCTCACACAACGTCAGCACGTCACTGCACACAACGTCAGCACGTCACTGCACACAACGTCAGCACATGACTGCACACGTCAGCACATGACTGCACAGAACTCCACACGCTGTAAAGTGTCGTTGTTACTGAAAACATTCAGCCATTTACCGTAGAATTGCATCATATCATGATTAATAGCCAAACTACGTTTTGAAAGAGAGTACCTGAGCGGAACTACTTCTAAAATTATAATTTCCGCTAATGGGTAAGTATAATGGACTTTTAGGCCCTGAATAATTAATGTTTTCAGATTATATTTATATATATTCCTATATAAATAAATATACATTTTGGTTTTCCTTTGTAGCAGATCAGGATAATCGGAATATATAGAATACATTAATGTTTAAAATTAGGGAATTGCGTGGAATGCTGCTGAAGCGCTCTTCATCCTAGGAAGTGGAGCTATCCACTTCTACCTCCTCGAATCAAACATAATTATTTTCTATTCACTCCCTCCCCCCCATCCTCCCCCCCCATCCTCCCCCGACTCTGTATGAACGTCATACGGATTTAGTGCTTTTCCCTTGGAAATGATAATAGTAATAATAATAATAATAATAATAATAATAATAATAATAATAATAATAATAATAATAATATAACAAAAATAATAATAACAAAAACAACAACAACAACAACAACAACAACAACAACAACAACAACAACAATAGTCAGCTTGTTCACTATTAGGTGGAATAAGTGGCAGGTTATTTAGTCAAGTGCTTCTCTGGTCTTGAACATATAAGAATTACACTAAGATATTATCATGAATTACATTAAGAGATCATTAAAAAATAAATTATAAGATTATCAACAATTACATAAGAGATTATCAACAATTACACTATGGGATTATCAACAACTACGTAATTAGATTATCAACATTACATTATATGATTATCAACAATTACATTAAGATATTTTTAAGCATTATATTATTATATTTTAAAACATTATATAATTAAGAAGTATATTATATGATTTTTGATAAGTTTGCGATTATCAACAATTACATTAAGAGACAATAAACAATTATGCTATGAGATAATCAGCAATTACATTAGGAGATTATCAACAATTACATTAAGAGATTATCAACAATTACATTATAAGATTATCAACAATTACACTATGAGATTATCGACAATTATATTAAGAGATTATCAGTAATTACATTTGAGATAATCAAGAATTACATTGTGATGTAATAATCAGCTTCAGTGGGAGCTTATCAACAATTACTTTTTAGATTATCAGGAGTTTCATTATTAGATTTTCAATATTACTTTATGAAATAATTAAAACAAGACATTGTAAGATTTACAACAATAACCTTATTAAATAATCATCAATTACATTGAAATAATCAATAATTACATTTGCAAGATAATCAACAATTACATTACGAGATAATAAAAAATTACATTACAAGATAATGAACCCTTTCATTGCGAAATAATCAATAATTACATTGAAATAATCAATAATTACATTTGCAAGATAATCAACAATTACATTACGAGATAATAAAAAATTACATTACAAGATAATGAACCCTTTCATTGCGAAATAATCAATAATTACATTGAGATAATAATTACGTTTACAATATAACCAATAATCACGTTTACTTGATGGTCAACAATTACATAACGTGATAATCAACAGTAACATTAAATAGATCGTTATTGAAGGTAACAGTGAGGATACTAGTAACGAGTGGCTCCCAGTGAGAGCAGCGTTGCAAGGAGGGCAACGAGGAGATACCCAGTAGTCGAAACTGCCTGTCATTGCCGTGGTAACAGCGTGGCTTGGGCTAACAACCGAATGACCAGGGTTCCATCCCGGGGCGGAGGTGTGGGGTGCTTACTTGATTGTTGTGGGTGATATCCCAGCAATGGGAGGTGGGGCTGGGGTGTTGGTATACCTCATATGAGCTTTGTAACGAGCTGAGGCAGGATGATGTCTCTGAAATGAGGTGAGGCAGGATGATATCTCTGAAACGAGCTGAGGTAGGATGATAGCTCTGAAACGAGCTGAGGTAGGATGATAGCTCTGAAACGAGCTGAGGTAGGATGATAGCTCTGAAACGAGCTGAGGTAGGATGATAGCTCTGAACGAGCTGGTAGGATGATAGCTCTGAACGAGCTGAGTGGATAGCTTGAAACGAGCTGAGGCAGGATGATAGCTCTGAAACGAGCTGAGGTAGGATGATAGCTCTGAAACGAGCTGAGGTAGGATGATAGCTCTGAAACGAGCTGATGCAGGATATCTCTGAAACGAGCTGAGGCAGGATGATATCTCTGAAACGAGCTGAGGCAGGATGATATCTCTGAAACGAGCTGAGGCAGGAATAACAGCTTTCAGCTTGTTAATTCAACAGTGCAAGAAAAAATTCATAAGCTGAAGAATAAGCTTTTAATGGGCCGACGTTTGGCTCTTTGTAAAACCTTATTGACGTTTCGCTCAGTGGAGATTTTTATCATGTTCTAATCTATGCATAATTTTTTCTCTTCTCACTCTCTGTAGAGGTTAGTTGGACTCATGTTTCTCTCTGTATAGAGCTTCATCACACCATGCTTCACTCTGTGTCGAGCTTTATTGAATCATGTTTCGCTGTATGTGAAGCTTTAAAAATGTCACGTTTCGCTCTGGGTGGAACATTATCTTGCCATTTTTCGCTTTTTGTAGAGCTTTAATGAATCATGTTTCGCTCTGTGTAGAACTATCATATCGCTCTGTGTGGAGATTTATCATGTCATATTTAAGCTTCATCATGTTTCGCTCTGTACATCTCTATCCAGTAATGTTTCGCTTTGTGTAGAGCTTTCAGGGGTCATGTTTTTACCTTTTTTTGTGGAGTTTTATCAAGTCATGCTTTAACTCTGTGGAGCTTTATTATGCCGCGCTTCTCTCTGTATAGAGCTTTATCAAGCCATATTTCACTCTGTAGAGCTTTATTGGATCATGTTTCAATCTGTGAAGAGTTTTACCCAGTTATGTTTCGCTCGGTGTAGAGCTTTATTAGGTTATGTTTCCCTATATGTGCAGCTTTATCATGTTTCTTTACTTAAGCTTCATCATATCTCACCCTGAATAGAGCTTTCATAAAGTCATGTTGTGCTCTGTGTAGAGCTTTATCAAATAATGTTAAGCTCTGTGTAGAGCTTTATCAAATCTTCCTTTGCTCTGCGTAGAGCTTTATCAGGATCTGTACTTATATATACGTGTTAAGAGTCACAATACATCCACAGTGTGTGAAACATAGACAGCAGTAAATTAGAGAAAAAACTTTATCGAAGCGTCCTTTCGCCCAGTGCGACAACTTGACAAAGCTCACATTTGGGCGAAACGTCTTTTTAATAAACGTCTCGTCTGTCTGTGCCTCCTCGATTAACAGAACTCTATTGGTTAGCCGTCTGAAAGACCCTCGCTGTCTCGTATACACTGAGAGACTGCCAAGGATTGGAGATATATACTCTCTCTCTCTCTCTCTCTCTCTCTCTCTCTCTCTATGATGAACACAGAACATTCACCTTCATCTTGCCAGGCCGGATGATACCTGATCAAGGTGGAAAAGTTCATTAGAGTTCAGTCAGGTGGTAAGCCTGATGGGACAGCCGGCCGGATGAGTGAGGTGTAGTGCTGAGGAGGATGGTGGTGCGGATAGTGCTGAGGAGGATTGTGGTGCTGATAGTGCTGAGGAGGATGGTGGTGCTGATAGTGCTGAAGAGGATGGTGGAGCTGATAGTGCTGATGAGGATGGTGCTGAGAGTGCTGAGGAGGATGGTGGTGCTGATAGTGCTGAGGAGAATGGGGGAGCTGATAGTGCTGAGGAGGATGGTGCTGATAGTGCTGAGGAGGATGGTGGTGCTGATATTGGAGGAGGATGGTGGTGCTGATTGTGCTGAGGAGGATGGTGGTGCTGATAGTGCTGAGGAGGATGGTGGTGCTGATAGTGCTGAGGAGGATGGTGGTGCTATTGTTGAGGAGGATGGTGGTGCTGATATTGCTGAGGAGGATGGTGGTGCTGATAGTGCTGAGGAGAGTGGTGGTGCTGATAGTTCTGAGGAGGATGGTGCTGATTGTGCTGAGGGGGATGGTGGTGCTGATATTTCTGAGGAGAATTGTGGTGGTAATAGTGCTGAGGAGAATGTTGGTGCTGATAGTGCTGAGAAGGATGGTGGTGCTGATAGTGCTGAGGAGGATAGTGGTGCTGATAGTGCTGAGAAGGATGGTGGTGCTGATAGTGCTGAGGAGGATAGTGGTGCTTATTGTGCTGAGGAGGATGGTGGTGCTGATATTGCTGAGGAGGATGGTGGTGGTAATAGTGCTGAGGAGAATGTTGGTGCTGATAGTGCTGAGAAGGATGGTGGTACTGATAGTGCTGAGGAGGATTGTGGGGCTGATAGTACTGAGGAGGATGGTGGTGCTGATAATGTTGAGGAGGATGGTCGGGCTGATAGTGCTGAGGAGGATGGTGGGGCAAATGGAGCTGAGGAAGAGGGTGGTGCTGATAGTGCTGAGGAGGAGGGTGGATCTAAGAGTGCTGAGGAGGAAGGTGGTGCTGATAGTGCTGAGAAGGATGGTGGGGATGATAGTGTCTAGGAGGATGGTGCTGATAGTGCTGAGGAGGATGGTGGGGTTGATTGTGCTGAAGAGGATGGTTTGCTGATAGTGTTAAGGAGGACGTTCGTGCTGGTAGTGTTGAGGATGGTGGTGCTGATAGTGCTGAGGAGGATGGAAGGGCTAATAGTGCTGAGGAAGAGAGTGGTGCTAATAGTGCTGAGGAGGGCGGTGGATCTAATAGTGCAGAGGAGGAAGGTGGTGCTGATGGTGAGGAGGATGATGGTGGGGCTGACAGTGCTAAGGATGATGGTGGGACTGATAGTGCTAAAGATGATGGTAGGGCTGATAGTGCTGAAGATGATGGTGGTGCTGATAGTGCTGAGGAGGATGGTGGTGCTGATAGCGCTGAGAAGGATGATGGGGCTGAGAGTGCTGAAGAGGAGGATAGTGGTGAGGAGGATGGTGATAATGGTGAATAGAGTGGTGCTTGTAGGGTTGGAGAGAGATGCATATAGTGCTGAGGAATAATGGTGACTGTGTTGAAGGGTGGTACTGATAGTGCTGAGGAGAAGGGTGGGGCTAATAGTGCTGATGAGGAGGGTGGTGCTGAAAGTGCTGAGGATGTTGGTGGGACTGATAGTGTTTAGGACGGGGGTACTGATAGTGCTGAGGATGATGGTGGGGCTAACAGTGCTGAGGATGATGGTGGGGCTGATAGTGTTGAGGAGGATGGTAGTGCTGATAGTGCTGAGGATGATGATAGTAGTGAGGAGGATGGTGATAATGTTGAGAGTGGTGCTTACAGTGCTGGAGAGATACTTATATTGCTGGGGAATGATGGTGATTGTGTTGGAGAGTGGTGCTGATAGTGCTGAGAATGGTGGTGGTAGCGAGTGCTGAGGATGCTGGAGGATGATGGTGACAGTTCTGAGCATGAAGGTGCTGATAGTGTGGTAGATGATGGTGTTAGTGAGGATGATGGTGGTGATAATGTGGAGGGTGGTGTTGGTGATAGTGTTGAGGATGGTGGGTGATACTGTGGATGGAGGATGTGTTGATAATATAGAGAATCATGATAGTGAGGAAAATGGTGGTGACACTGAAGGACTGTTGTGATACTGCTAAGGAAGATGTTCGTGATATCGTAGAAGGGGTTTTGGTGGTGATGGTGGTGGTGCTTGTAAGGAGGGTGGTGGTGACTGAGGATTGTGGAGGTGACAGTGAAGATAGTGGTGACGATAGTGAGGATGGTGGTAATGATGGGAAGGAAAATGTTGGTTATAGTGTCGGAAGCGTTGGTGGTGAGGATGGTAGTGAGGATGGTAGTGACACTGAGAATGGTGGAAATCTAAATTAACTTTCAACTATATCACTGACACTTGGCTATCATACGAAGGTGCCAGTCATCACTCAAGGGTGCCAGGCATCACACGAAGGTGCCAGTCATCACTCAAGGGTGCCAGGCATCACACGAAGGTGCCAGTCATCACTCAAGGGTACCAGACATTACACGAAGGTGCCGTAGTGTTTGAAAAGCTATCGGGGTCATCGACACACACTGGACTAGATAACAAAAATCTCCAAGCAAAATAGACAGAGAGAGAGAGAGAGAGAGAGAGAGAGAGAGAAAGAGAGAATGACAGACAGACAGAGAAGACTAAAATGTTGGTTTGCAGTAGAAAAACTCTCTTGGTGTACAAGTTTGGATGAAGAACGTTTAAAGTGGTCCATAACGGCCCTCGGCTGAGGTGAGGAGTTACTATGATTCGCCTCTCTTCCTGCCCTGCCCCACTGTGTATGAACGTTCCCACTGTATGATACTGTCTTGTGTTGCTTTCCTGTCCTTCTCTGTATGAACGTTCCCACTGTGCCATAACGTGTTGTCTTTTTTCCCTGTAAATCTTTACGTTTAATCGTGTATTTAATAACGAAAAACGTTACTACTTTCCATTTTGTTTCTCGGTCGAAGGAACGTTCAAATAATCCAACTTTCTGTTTTCTTTATGCGATACTCATTAAAATTCTTTCGTCAGAGTTTTCTTGTGTGTGTTAAGTGGTAAGTACTCTGTACTCTGTCTTCAGTTATTTCCAAGTATAAAACTTTCCTGTCGTTGTATAGAGGAATTTTAGAGGTAAAGTCACGTCTTTCTCTTTCTGTATAAGAATTTCAAACAGACAAATAGCAGATCACTAGTAGAGGTAAGAACGTTCTTACCTCTACTAGTGACCTACGTCTCACCTCCTGGCGCTATATAAGGCTCCATCCTATCACTCCAACTCCATATTGTTTCAGACTAAGGAACAATGGTCTTCTCCAGACTGAGGGACTGACCACCTCAAAACTTCAAGGGTGATGGACTGATTACATCGTCTGCAAGTCTCTTCTGCTTCTATCAACTTTTCTGTACTCGACTGAAGAAGCCTACTGTGTAGGCGAAACGTTTCGAAATAAAGATACCTAACTGTTGCATATGTGTCTTACCTAACAAACTGACAAATAACCCGCACATTGGAGAAAGAAGCTCTGCATTATTAGTTACCAGTTGTCGAAGGCACTTGACGATAGACACTTCGCCTGAGAGAGACTGACAGACAGACAGAGAAAGAGAGAGTGTATGAAGGTCTAGTTTATAGATGCTGTTTATTTACTATCATAAAGAAGGTCTTCATTACCAACGAGGTGATGAGTCTTTCCCTTTAATAAAGACACATGAACAGTTAGGACACTTTATTTACCCAACACCAAGCTTGGTCTTCAAGCTTTGTCTTCAAGCTTGATCTTCAACCTTGGTTTCAGTGCTGCATGTACTAAATGTTGCGCCCGCAACCAACTCGGTGGGCATGCGCACGCGCGCACACACACACACACGCAAAGCTCATAGAGCAAGGAGAGAGAGGACCTCGTAGCGACCAGTGAAGAGGCGGGGACAGGAGCTATGACTCGACCCCTGCACCCACAAATACACTCTATTATTATTATAATCAAAAAGAAGCGCTAAGCCACAAGGGCTATACAGCACACAAATACACACACACACACATACACATTTAAAAGAAAGTCAACACCCTCCACGTACCGTTGCCACAACTCTATCTTCTAAATTGACGTGAGTGTAGACACAAAAGCATTTCAGAAACAATTACCCCGCGAGTTAACTTTTAAGCAAAGTAACTCAGCCGTGGAGACGAGCTGGGCGACGGTGTGCAAGTAATGAATGTTTGAGACTTGTGTTGGAGAGCTGGAGTGGTGGTGGTGGTAGTGGCTGTTTGAGGAGGATGTGTTGCAGACGTGCAGTGCTGGTAGTGACGATGCCTACCACATTCAAAGAATTTAAATACGTGTATTATAGAACGTAAATACTCTTGTACTATCGACAACATGAGTAGCAATCCAGGGCAACATAGGTTTATAGCTGCTCTCGTCTAATTTTCACAATTGCTAAACCATTACTACATGTTCTTGGATGCAGTGTAAGATAAGCTAAATGCTGATGTAGTGTACTCTGGTTTTGCAAAGCCCTTCGAAATATGTGACTATGATGCGATCAGCACAAAATGCGTGCAAAGGAATTAGCTTGAAAAATGGGTAGAACTCAGAGAGTAATACTAGTAGTAGCAGTAATAGTAGTAGAAAACAAAGTGAAGTCGGAGGCTTCCACAGTGAAAAGCTCTGTTCCTCAAAACACTGTTCTCACCCCACTTTTGTCATTCTTATATCTGACATAGACGAGAACGTAAATCATGGCGCCCTAACTTTCATTACTGATGACACCAGGTTCAACGAGAGTTGCGTCCATCGACGATACTGCGAATCTTCAAGGTATATAAATTAAGTACAGTGCATCTCAGACAACAATGTGATTCA
This sequence comes from Cherax quadricarinatus, assembly GCF_026875155.1. Lineage (NCBI taxonomy): Eukaryota > Metazoa > Arthropoda > Malacostraca > Decapoda > Parastacidae > Cherax > Cherax quadricarinatus. Next base: position 41,404,481 of record NC_069407.1, on the reverse strand, counting down.
TAGAAGTTTCAATTACTATACTGTGGGGGATTAGAGGAAATAAAGACTTTAACAGAGTACAGGACAAACTCATATTGTTCAATAGAGCGAAAGTCACTTGTGCGAGACTCAGGAGGGATGATGTCAGAAGCAATATATTGAAATACCACAACAATGTTGCCATTGTTACTGCAAGGAATATGGTAGTTTGGATAACTAGAACGTTCTAGACGAGATATGCTGAGCCAGTGATCATACTTTCAAGTTATTTCTCTACGGGATGGAATTCTGCTGTATACTAATGACCGGTTATGGTAAGCGAGACTGCTGAGCTAAAGAATATACAGAGAACTTTTACTACCTGTATGCATACAAACATAGGAACTACTGAGAATGTCTGAAGTCCTTTTAACTTTACTCTGTAGATCGTAGGCTGGAGAGTATATCATAACTTACACTTGGAAAGTCGTTAAGGAACAGGCCCCTAACCTGTACACTAAAGGCACTCCATATGAAAGCAAGACACATAGTAGATGGTGCAAAATACCTCTAATGAACACCAGGGAAGCCACGAGCACATGAAGAGTGTCAGAGGTGCCCGACCTATGACCCGTCGTGTATAAGGAAAATGACCAACAAACCTCTGGCTATCATTAAGACAAAACTTGATAATTTCCTCATATACTGGTAGGTTTCTGACCAGCCGGGTTGAGATTTGTACGTTGGACTGCATACAGCCAGCAATAACAGTCTCGTTCATCATGTCTTGACCCTCCAGGAGACCTGATTCGGGACCAGGCCGCGGGGGTGTTGACTCCCGGAAGCATCCTTCAGGTATTCAGGTAGCACCTGTATAACTCAACTCTCATAATCATCTCATGAATAGGAAGGACACTAAGCGAGTGATGCAACAATCAGAGCTTCATAAGAGGAAATGACTGGAAGCAGTTCTCATGTCAGTCACGGACACTCACCCAAAACACCAACGCATCAACATCTTGGAGGTATTGGCAAGAATCATCTTAACACCTCACAGCACTGCTCTCATTTAATATATACGATCATTTTGCACTATGCTAAACCACGTGAGAGTAAACCCACTGATCTCACCTGCTGTTTCACTTGCTGTCCCACCTGCTGTTTCACTTCACTTTCCTAGTGTAAGACAAAAGCATAATGAGCACTTGACGATGGTAAGTAATAACCTTCGTGAAGTCAGTAAATTGGAATATAAGGTTGGTCTAAACTGCTGGTTCAACTGCTGTATATACACTTGTGCAACACTTTAGATACACAAGTGTTAGTGGGCTCCCTTAACCAGTTATCCACCATTCACTGTTCTATCCTAGTACGTACATTCAGGTTTGATTAAGCCCACGACGGGATAATCGTAGCCTAAATAAATACCCAAACTCGGTACACATACCATTCATACTCTCGGCTGAAGGTCTTCTGGGCAAAAGATCTGAATGTGACTTTGAAGCTCAGTTTCTCCTGCAGATACCAGTCTCTTCCCCGTTCTGTATTCATGAATAGAACAAGCTGAAAGAGCTGTAATGTGCCTCAGGTGACCCATCACTTCCTTGGCTCTGAAAGGACGACCAACATTCTGCCAACATAAACTCAACTTTCTGGCTGATGGATTGCTGTCTAGTTTGAGTGGTAGTGAAGTTGGTAGTAGAAGTTGTAAATATTGTATTAGCTATGACAGCAGTAGCAGCAACAGCAGTAGTAATATTAGTAGTGGTAGTAGTAACAGTTGTAGTACTAATTGTGCAAGTGTAGTAATAATGTTTTTTTTTTCCTTTTTTCAGTATATTTTAAAATATAAGAGTGATGCACTGCAGCAGGCCTACTGGCCCAAGCTAGACAGGCCCAACTTACACAGCCCTCTCTCACTCATAATTGTCTAACCTGTTATTAAAGTTACTCAAGGTTTTTATTCAATTATGCTACTTCCTCAGTCCTATATCCTTCCTAAATCTATTTTTTTCCACCATGAACCCATTGCTGCGAGTCCTGTCTTGATCAAGTATTTTTTAGCACGTTGTCTACAGCCCCCTTTTTTATGTCAAGGGAACGCCTTCCACCTGAGCAAACCAAAAAAATAATGGAAAAAGAAATATAAATAAACGACTAGGGGAATAAAGAGTTTAGTTTTTCAAGGTTTTTACTTAATATTTAAATGTCAAATAAAATTGGCCGTTGTTGGTTCTGGTATGGAAGTAACAACGGTTCTCTGATGTTTAAGAATTGGTGTTGGTTATCCTGGGCGGATGGTATCAATCCGATGTTCTGGACTCACCTGTAATACGTGGTTCAAGCACCACCAGTGGGTGGAAAAACGAGAGGAGTAGTCGAACTGTTACTTAGTCCATTAGACAAGTACGTTGCTCCCTTATCTGTCGTCTACTCTGGAGGACCAGGTCAGCAGCAGAGCTGATAAATGTGATGAATGATTTAGAAAACCGACAAGTTAAAGAATTGAGACACTTATGCAACACATGGGAATCTTTACTGAAGAAACGTTTCGCCACACAGTGGCTTCATCAGTCCAATACAAAGTAGAAATGGGTAAGGAGAGCAGAAGTTTGAGGTAATCGGTCCATCAACCTGAGGGACTGATTACCTCAAACTTCTCCTCTCCTTACCCATTTCTACTTTGTATTGGACTGATGAAGCCACTGTGTTGCGAAACGTTTCTTCAGTAAAGATTCCCATGTGTTGCATAAGTGTCTCAATTCTTCAGAGCTGATAAAGAAAACTACACTGGTTACCAAAAGTTAAGCGAGTAACATTTAAGAAAGTAAAAGGGTGGTATACAACGGCCAACTCATTACTGGTAACCAGGAAAAGAAGCAGAAAAACTCCTGGTAGATCACCTTACCTGATCAGGAGAAGAGTGGAGGTGAAGTGACTCTCCAAACTTTAACCCACACCAGCTAAGGTTAATACTACCAGGAGTAGAAATTAAAGCACCTCAGACAACCAGGAACTGGAGTTTCGCCCCAGCCCGCTAGATGGAAGTGCGAGCTGCAGCACGCTAATGGTTCCTGGCTGTCTGAACAACCCTAACCCCAATTTCACCTGTCTTTTCCCTCACATTTTATTACTCCTGTTTTGCATCTAATCACCTCATTCACATCCCTGCTAATTATACGCCTTTCTAGAGAGAGCAGATTCAGTGCCGTCAGTCTATCCTCGTAGAAAGATTTCTGATACATGGGCTTAGGTTGATATATAAGAACGTTCAATAAGTTTTAAATGCTTTAAATTTGTCTGATGAGCTTTGCCTATGTTTCACGTGTTTAAATTAGATTTGGTTGCTTTGAAAATGTTTTACGTGTTTTAAATTAGTTCATGGAGCTCTGAAAATGTTTTAGGTGTTTTAAATTAGTTCATGGAGCTCTGAAAATGTTTTAGGTGTTTTAAATTAGTTCATGGAGCTCTGAAAATCTTTTACGTGTTTTAATTAGTTCTAGGAGCTTTGAAAATGTTTTACGTGTTTTAAATTAGTTCAAGGAGCTTTGAAAATGTTCTACATTATTTACATTAATTCTAGCTGGTATGACGAGAGAAGAAGAAAGGGATATTAGGAATAAAGAAAGAAAATAAGAGACATTTGTTTTAAAGATATTTTTATTAGTGTTTTTGAACTGTACTGGAAGACACGTTCGCACACCTTGTTATTGTACTGGGAGACACGTTCGCACACCTTGTTATTGTACTGGGAGACACGTTCGCACACCTTGTTATTGTACTGGAAGACACGTTCGAGCACCTTGTTATTGTACTGGGAGACACGTTCGCACACCTTGTTATTGTACTGGAAGACACGTTCGAGCACCTTGTTATTGTACTGGGAGACACGTTCGCACACCTTGTTATTGTACTGGAAGACACGTTCGAGCACCTTGTTATTGTACTGGGTGACAATCTTGTACACATTGCAGTTTCCTGGGAGACAAGTTCGAACGCCTTGTTATTGTACTAGCAGAAACGTTCGTACACCTTGCATTATACTGGGAGATAAGCTCGTACTCCTTGCATTGTACTGGGAGACACTTTCGTACACCTTGTATTGTACTGGAAGGCACCATCGCATACCTTGTTATTGTACTGGGAGACACGTTCGCACACCTTGTTATTGTACTGGGAGACACGTTCGCACACCTTGTTATTGTACTGGGAGACACGTTCGCACACCTTGTTATTGTACTGGGAGACACGTTCGCACACCTTGTTATTGTACTGGGAGACACGTTCGCACACCGTTTTATTGTACTGGGAAAAAAGTTCATACTGGGAAACACAATCGTACACTTTGTTATTTTACTGGGAGACACATTCGTACACCGTGTTATTGAACTGGGAGACACGTTCGAACACTTAATAACATCGAAAAGAATTCGAACTCAAAAGAAAAAACTTTCGAAGATTTTTTTTTTACTGCTACAATTTTTGCCACTTCATTCACCGTTATTTTCAATGGCGTGGAATTATTTGTTTATGTTACTGTTATTGCCACTTTTTTTATATGGTGTCTGTCGCTCCTAATGTTTCTTCGCTGTTCACTGCTGATGTTGCGGTTCCTGTCACTGCTGAAGCTGCTGCTGCTGTTACTCTTGCTGCTACAGCTGGAACTATTATTGCTACTGCTGTAGCTGCTAATGTTGCTATTACAGCAGCTAATGTTGCTGCTACAGGTGCTTTTCTTGCCGCTTCAGCTATTATTGTTGTTGATTTAGCTGTAACTATTGCTGGAGTCATTAATGATGCTGTTTACTTGTGTTGTTCCCCTCTGGTGGGATGGTGCTGCTGCTGCTGCTACTGACAGCTGCAGCTGTTCATACTGGATCTCGTATAAATGATGCTTCTGTTGCTCTCATCGCTGCTACTGTTGTGCAGTTTTTTGACCCCTGCTCATACTGCTACTGTTACGTCTGCTTCTGCCGTTGCTTTCCAAGATTCTGTTATTATTATTATTATTATTATTATTACTACTACTACAACTACTTACTATCACTACTACTACTACTACAACTACTTATTATTACTACTTCTACCACTAGAACAATTACTACCACCACTACCACCACCACCACCACCACTACAACTAATACTACTACTATTGCTACTGCTGTCGCTTATAGCTTCAGGTTAGTCACTAGCGTCCGGAGAACTGCTGTTGACATTAATGCAGCAGCTGTTGTGCTGTGTCTGGCACAGCAGTCTGTGAATTATTATTATTATTATTATTATTATTATTATTATTATTATTATTATTATTATTATTATTAAGGGGAAGCGCTAAGCCCGTAAGCAACGTGTAGAGCTTGGGGAATGGGAGGCAATCAGTTTTGATCCAGGGAAGTGAAGGGTAGCTCCAGTTCCCTAGATCAAGATCACTTCACCGGCATCAAGGCACCCCTTTATTTGGAGTGGGTACCATCACCTGTTTTGTTGACTGAGAGCATACAAGGGAAAGTGAGGGAAAGGGGAGGTGAGGGAGGAGTAGAGAGTGATGGAGGGCGATGAATTGAGTGTGAGGGAGAGCAAGAGAAGCGGGAAGTGAGAAAGAGGGAAAGTGAGGGTGGAGAGAGTGCAAGGGGAAAGGGAACAGGGAAAAAAGAGGGCGAAAGTGAGAGGGAAGAGGGGGAAAAACGAGGGAGAGAGAGGGCAAAGGAAAAAGGTACAGGGGAGATGAAGAGAGGAAAGGGATAGGGCAAAAAAGGGAGAAAAGGGAGAGAGTAAGGAGAGAGGGAGAGGGGATCACCAGTATAAAACTTTTAATGAGAAATTCTGTCCTATCATTGGGTGTTTCTGCGACAGTTGCTGATGCCGGAGTTTTAATTGAAAATGTTGTTATGGCAGCTTGCCCTCTCTTGCCCCAACGGAATGAGGGGAGTGAGGGGAAGCTAGGGCAGTCATGTAACGAAGTCAATTGCCCCTATTCAACCCATGGGTGGGAATGTGACATTTCCGTGATGAAATCTCGGCACTTCTCAGTTATTAAAAGACTTCACGTCCTCACCTACATCGTCTGCTTCTGAGCATAAGAGAAAATGGGGTAATCATATAATTTTTTTAATAAACATTGTATCTGGTTATGTAACTTAATGAGTAGGAAGAATGTATTATGTATTTTGTCAAGAAGGATGCTATTTAAATGTCAAACCGTTAAAGGTATGGATCAGATACTTAGGTGAGGCACACCAGTAACTCACAGCCACTCGCTTCTGAGAGAACCTTGCCTGTTTTTTGATTAGATGTGGGTAGCTAGAGTTCACTGTACTCTAAGAGAGAATAACACGCACTCCTTGGAATTCTGGTGTTCCTATACTTGTTTGACCCTGCTACTCTCGGGGTGGCAGCAAGGATCAGGAATGGAAAAATAGACACAGAAGCAGTGTAATGTGATCCTTTACTGACAATGTTTCGCCCACACAGTGGGCTTTATCTAGTCACAATATGCTGCTTCTGTGTTTATTTTTCCATTGTGTCGGTATTTTATACCACTTATTTCCAAGGATCATGTATGAAGACCTTCCGTAGAGACAAGGGTCTGACCTGAGATACTAGGAACTAAGTAGACGTCACCACTGATTATGGAGCAACGTGGTGGCTCTACTTCGGTTTTCGTCCATCCTGCTCTCTATTTTGTATCAGAAATCTTCCCTATGAGGATAGACTGAGGGCCCTGAATCTGCACTCTCTCGAAAGGCGTAGAATTAGGGGGGATATGATCGAGGTGTATAAATTATAAATGGAAAACAGGAATAAATAAAGGGGATGTAAACAGCGTGCTGAAAATTTCCAGCCAAGACAGGACTCGCAGCAATGGTTTCAAGTTGGAAAAATTTAGATTCAGGAAGGATATAGGAAAGCACCGGTTTGGTAATAGAGTCGAGGATGAGTGGAACAAACTCCCGAGTACAGTTATTCAGGCTAAAACGTTGTGTATTTTTAAAAAATAGGTTAGATAAATACATGAGTGGGTGTGAGTTGGGACCTGACTAGCTTGTGCTGCTGGGTCTGGTGCAGTGCTCCATCTTTGAGCGGAGGTGACCAGACTGGGTGGGTCATTGGGCTAATCCGGGGGGGTTGGGTCATTGGTCTTATCCGGGTGGGGGGACATGGACCTGCTCCCCATGGGTCAGTGGACCTGTTGCAGTGTTCCTTCTTTCTTGTGTTCTTGTGTGTGTAAGAATTAACAATCCAGGCAGGTTACTACGAATGTGTAAAGAATAATTATAAATTACTATGCACTTATGTGTTGTGTTATGTATTTACATTATCTCGGCTTACATTGGGACACATCCCCATTACTAACATTAAATAGCATCTATTCTTTATAGAGTCACAATTTTCCTTCTCGAGTCGTACTTAGAGTGCAGGCTAAACATAGACACCTTAACCCACCACAAAGGATTGAAACCTTTGGCTAACTTCCAAGCCAAAAGACCTTCCAAAAATCTCAGTCTTCTGGTGACGGTACTGTTACTTTCTATGCAATGACCCTAAACTCCTTTCTTACCTTCTCAACCTTTCTCGTTCTTTGCTTCTAAGGTTATCAAATCAGGTGGTGACACGCCAATGTCACGGTGTCAAGGGCTGTCACAGCCAGTGTGGAGTTCGTTGCCGCGTCACTGTCAATAAGATACCAGACAAATTAAGCAAATTTAGTAAATTTGCTTGCAACAGATAAGCAAACTGTATGCATAAATCCAGATGTACTCCTGTAAACCTTTTTGGGGCCTAGTTCCTAGGCCATTTGTCTATCCATATGCTCTTGCGCTACCTTCCCCAGGATGTATATGGGGTGCACAATAAATTAGCCGCTCCGGCGGCAAAAAGAAAAAAAATCTAAGTCAGGGGCTCTCAGAGAAAACATATTCCAGCAGACATGAAGCATATTACCGCATGTCCACTATGACAACGCTTACAACACATACTTCATGCTTCATACACATACTCAAGTATATTTCTCTTAATTTCTATAGAAAACCTGTGTTCTTTCCAAAGATGCCTCAACAGACTCCACCAACCTGCCTTTCATAGATCCAATTAAATGCACATAAAGAAGAAGGGGCAGGAAGTATGAAATTAGTCTAATACAACAATCAGGGGAAAGATCTAAACTCGTAGGGGGTTATAAAGTGCCTGGGAAGTGGAAGGTGATCAACGTTTGATCCAAGGTGAGGATAACTACAATTCCTTTTATCACTCCCCCCATCACCAGCAGCAAGAAATCTCTGTAAAGGTGTGGAATTCCAGGCGAATATGATTGACTGGCACACTTGACGTTTTGAAGGTGAGAGTGAGGATGAGGGTGGTGAAGCACCTGGGTGGTGGAGCACCTGGGTGGTGGAGCACCTGGGTGGTGGAGCACCTGGGTGGTGAAGCACCTGGGTGGTGGAGCACCTGGGTGGTGGAGATTGACACCTGGGTGGTGGAGCACCTGGGTGGTGGAGCACCTGGTTGGTGGGGTGGAGGCACCTGGGTGGTGGAGCACCTGGGTGGTGGAGCACCTGGGTGGTGGAGCACGTGGGTGGTGGAGCACCTGGGTGGTGGAGCACCTGGGTGGTGGAGCACTGGGTGGTGGAGGCACTGGGTGGTGGAGCACCTTGGTGGAGCACTGTGGAGCACCTGGGTGGTGGAGCACCTGGGTGGTGGAGCACCTGGGTGGTGGAGCACCTGCGTGGTGGAGCACCTGGGTGGTGGAGCACCTGGGTGGTGGAGCACCTGGGTGGTGGAGCACCTGCGTGGTGGAGCACCTGGGTGGTGGAGCACCTGGGTGGTGGAGCACCTGGGTGGGGGGTGGGGGGTGGTGGAGCACGTGGGTGGTGAAGCACCTGGGTGGTGGAGCACCTGGGTGGTGGAACACCTGGGTGGTGGAGCACGTGGGTGGTGGAGGACGTGGGTGGTGGAGCACCTGGGTGGTGGAGCACCTGGGTGGTGGAGCACCTGGGTGGTGGAGCACCTGGGCGGTGGAGCACCTGGGTAGTGGAGCACCTGGTGTGACCCTGGTTGGAGCACCTGGGTGGTGGAGCACCTGGGTGAGCACTGGGTGGAGCACCTGGTGGTGGAGCACCTGGGTGGTGGAGCACCTGATGGTGGAGCACCTGGGTGAGCCTGGGTGGAGCACCTGGGTGGTGGATCACCTGGGTGATGGAGTACCTGGGTGGTGGAGCACCTGGATGGTGGAGCACCTGGGTGATGGAGCACATGGGTAGTGGAGCACCTGGGTGGTGGAGCACCTGGATGGTGGAGCACCTGGGTGGAGCCCCTGAGTGGTGGAGCACCTGGGTGGTGGAGCACCTGGGTGATGGAGCACCTGGGTGGTGGAGCACCTGGGTGGTGGAGCACCTGGGTGGTGGAGCACCTGGGTGGTGGAGCACCTGGGTGGTGGAGCACCTGGGTGGTGGAGCACCTGGATGGTGGACCACCTGGGTGATGGAGCACCTGGGTAGTGGAGCACCTGCGTGGTGGAGCACCTGGGTGATGGAGCACCTGGGAGGAGCCCCTGGGTGGTGGAGCACCTGGGTGGTGGAGCACCTGGGTGATGGAGCACCTGGGTAGTGGAGCACCTACGTGGTGGAGCACCTGGGTAGTGGAGCACCTGGGCGATGGAGCACCTGGGTGGTGGAGCACCTGGGTAGTGGAGCACCTGGGTGGTGGAGCACCTGGGTGGTGGAGCACCTGGGTGGTGGAGCACCTGGGTGGTGGAGCACCTGGGCGATGGAGCACCTGGGTGGTGGAGCACCTGGGTGGTGGAGCACCTGGGTAGTGGAGCACCTGGGTGTGGAGCACCATGGGTATGGAGCACACTGGGATGGTTGGAGCAATCCTGTAGGTTGGAATGCACTGGTGTGGAGCACCTGTGGTGGACACTGTGTCGTGAGCACCTGGTAGTGGAGCACCTGGGTTGACACCTAGGGAGTGGACACACTGGGTAGGGAGAAATGGGTATGGAACAAAGGGATGTATGGAGATGAGTATCGTTCTTTTAGCTTGGCCAGTATGCCAGATAGCACATCTTCTATTTCACGACGGAAGGATCAAGCCATCGGACCCTTTTCCGCTAAATGACAATCAGGTTTAGGCTCACGTAAAATTAATTATGTAGTTAGTTATTAATACTTATTATTGATATATTATTATTATTAATTATTATGAGTGGAAAAGCTTTCCATAGTGAACCTTCTGTAGAGTGTTACATTAGAGAGAATATTACAAGAAAAGAAAGCGGTGATTCCAAAGGTGAAGGAAAAAAATTACATGGACAGGTATGTTTGAACAATCTCATATATAGGAGACTGATGTTTTTATTATTGACAATGTTTCGTCGAGGAGTGAAAACGTTGCCAATATAACGACTTGCTCTGCTATAGGTGCCTTAATTACCGAGAAAGAAAGATGAACGATGGACTGCCTTATCCTCGACTGTAAAAAGTGTTTGACACGGTACCTCATCAGACACTTGTTCATAGAGCAGAACAGGTAGGAGTAAAAAGTCAAGTACTTCAGTATATGGGCATTGAAAAGGGGGTGGGAAAATATTTTTGTTATTGGGTTTCGGTTGAAGAAGGACTTGCCTAGTATGGACCAGTAGGCCTGCTGCAGCGTTCCTCGTTTCTTATATTCTTAAGACGATAGGCAGAGCAGTATGGGATATATCAGGATGGAAGACGATAACGAGTGGGATTCCCTAAGGATAAGAATTGGGGCCGCTTCTGTTTCTAACATGTGCTCACTTGACGCCGCCAGCAGAAGGGGTTGAATCCTATGTGTGTTTGTTTGTTAATGGTGTCAAATTACTTCGAGAGGGTAGAAACCTCTTGGGAGGCTACATAGTGGTGCAATAACTAGTTGCTGGAGTTCAGTTCAAATATAAGATCATAAAAATTGTGGAAGGAGTAGGTAAACTGGAGAGAGAGAGAGAGAGAGAGAGAGAGAGAGAGAGAGAGAGAATGCAACCTAGAAGTTAAGCTGCAAGTATCTGCGAGAGTACGTAACATCGCCCCACACACATCATCGAACTTGCAAACAGACAACACGACCATCGTTACTAAGCAAACCTGAGAAAAAACACGCAGAGACCAAAGCCAAGAATTATTTAAGATACTACACATTATATAAGTAAATACCTTCAGTGAGCACTCACTAAGAACGGCGCCAACACCCGAAGCAGAATGACTAGACCAAGTGAAGGGGCATATGCACTTTGATGAGAGACTTGAGGAAATGAAGCTGACGGCCTTTATAAATTAGTGAAGACATAATTATGGTATTTAAAATACTCTCCTTTCATCTTCTCGTTCCCTCCTTCACCTGCTCCTTACCTCTCCCTTCATCCATCACCTGCTCCCTATCTCTTACTTCTCCAGCATCCCCTTCTCCCTCCCACCTTCCATCCCTCCCCTCCCCCTCCCCCCTCCAGCTGCGTCCACACCCACTAACTGAATTTTCTAGACACAATACCAGCAATCAAGACTCTCCATTAAGGACGATTCTTAACTTGCTATTGACAGCAGACTTTCTATTTTGCTCGACAAACTCGCACGCTCTAAGTCCTGCTGGGTCGAACTGTTTTATCTACCTCTATCCTCAACCTGCTCCCACGCCTCCACGCCTCCACGCCTCCACGCCTCCTCCTCCTCCTCCTCCTCCTCCTCCTCCTCCTCCTCCTCCTCCTCCTCCTCCTCCTTCCCCCTGTCATCCCTCCTATTTCCAATCTTCCCATGCCCCCCTCTGCCCCGTCTCCCCCTCCCACGCCTCCTCCTCCTCCTCATTCCACTCCTTCCATGGCCTCTGTTACGTCTTCTCCTCCTCTTATTTTTTCTTCCTCCTTCAACTTCTTCCACCTCCTTCTCTTCCTCTACTTTAGCTACTGCATCGCTCTCCACCATTTTCCTACTCCATCTCTTTTTTTCCTCTACTCTCGACTTCCATAATCCTCCTCACCCTCCTCCTCCACTATCCTCCTCCACCTTCCTCTTCCACCCTCCTCCACCCTCCTCCTCCACTCTTTTCCTCCACCTTCTTCCTCCACCCTCCTCCACCTCTTCTGCCTCCTTCTTCACTCTCTTCCTCCACTCACCGCCTCCGCCTTTTCCACACTCCTCCATCCTCCACCTCCTCCTCCTCCATCCTCCAACCTCTGATATCCTGCCCGGGAAGTGACTCTCAACAAAAAGACAATTTATCTGTCCAAGTTAATTTTCCTTCAGACACTTCCTTGAAGCACATCCTTGAAGCACTTCTTTGAGTCACTTCCTTGAGTCACTTCCTTGAGTCACTTCCTTGAAGAACTCTCTTGAAGCACTTCACTGACTCACTTTCATGAAGCACTTCCTTGAAGCATTTCCACGTAGCATTTCCCGGAAATATTTCCTCAAATCATTTCCTAGAGAGAAAGTCTTGGAAGATGACAGAATGAGCACAGATTATGTCGGGCAGAGAAAATTAAGAACATCTATAAATGTACCTCGATGTGGACCGCGCAGTTAAGGAGTGAGTCGCCGTCTGGAGTTTGACGTAAACCGCGCAGTTGGAATCGGATTTGAAAATTACGCGATTTTCGGCAAAAATTGAGCTCTTGGCAATAGAAATGAAGCTCTTGGCAGTGAAAATTGAGCTCTTGGCAGTGAAAATTGAGCTCTTGACAGTGAAAATTGAGCTCTTGGCAGTGAAAATTGAGCTCTTGGTAGTGAAAATTGAGCTCTTGGCAGTGAAAATTGAGTTCTTGGCAGTTAAAATTGAGCTCTTGGCAGTGAAAATTGAGCTCTTGGCAGTGAAAATTGAACTCTTGGCAGTGCAAAATTGAGCTCTTGGCAGTGCAAAATTGAGCTCTTGGCAATGGAAATGAAGCTCTTGGCAGTAGAAAATTAATCGTTTTGAAGTGAAAACTGAGCTCTTGGCAGTGAAAACTGAGCTTTTTGGAAGTGAACATTGAGCGCTCAGAGGTTAAATCTTAACGCCTGGAAGCGGAAATTGAGCGTTTATCAGTTAAAATTATCTGTTTAGCAGTGATAAATGGATGTTTAGCAGTGAAAAAACGGAGAATACGTAATGTGTTCAGGTGCTTGAGGGGAACAGTCTACTTGCTAGTAGATGAAAAGTTGAAGGATGGTAGATGAGTAGATAAAACGAAAAGGCGTGGGAAATGACGTCAGTGGATGGAATATTTGAAGGGGTAGAGGAGAGGTAGTAGGCGAAAAGATTGATGGGTGGTAGATGAAAGGTAGAGAAATGGAAGATGATTGCGGAATAGATGAGATGTTGAAAGTGGTAGATGAGGTGTAGTGGATGAAAAGTTGACAAATGGTAGATGAATAGTAAATGACTGAGGCGTTGTAGATAAAGAGTAGATGAAAGATTGAGGGGGTGGTGGATGAAGGTAATGAGAAATATCTCTCAGTTAGCAGTGAAGGCGATGAGAAAAATCTGTCAGCCAGAAGTGAAGGAAATGATAAAGATCTGTCAGCCAGCAGTGAATAAAATGAGAAAGATCTGTCAGCTAGCAGTGAATAAAATGAGAAAGATCTGTCAGCCAGTAGTGATAATGAGAAAGATCTGTCATCCAGCAGTGAAGGCATTGAGAAATATCTGTCAGCATGAAGTGAAGGCAGTGAGAAAGATCTTTCAGCCAGCAGTGAAGGCAGTGAGAAAGATCTGTCAGACAGAAGTGAAGGCGATGAGAAAGATCAGTCAGCCAACAGAGAAGGCAATGAGAAATACCCGTCAGCTAGCAGTGAATAAAATGAGGAGGTTCTGTCAGCCAACAGTGAAGGCCATGAGAAAGATATATCAGTTGGAAGTGAAGGCAATGAGAAAGATCGGTCAGCCAGATGTAAAGACCATGAGAAAGATCTGTCAACCAACAGTGAAGGCAATGAGAAAATCTGTCAGACAACAGTGAAGGCAGTGAGAAAGATTTATCAGTCAACAGTGAAGCAATGAGAAAAATATGTCAGCCAGCAATGACGTTGATGAGAAAGATCTGTCAGCCAGGAGTGAAAGCAATGATAAAAATCCGTCAAGTAACAGTTAAGGCAGTGAGAAAGATCTGTCATCCAGTAACGAATTCAATGTGAAAGATCTATGAGCCAGCAGTGAAGGCGATGAAAATTATCTGTCAGCCAGCAGTGAAGGCATTGCAGAAGATCTGTCAGTCAGTAGTGAGAGAAATAAGAAAGATCTGTCAACCAGTATAGAAGACAGCGAGAAAGATGTGTCAACGAGTAGTGAAGGCGATGAGAAAGATCTTTGAACCAGCAGTGAAGGTGATGAGAAAGATCTTTGAACCAGCAGTGAGAGCGATGAGAAAGATCTATCAGTCAGTAGTAAAGGCGATGAGAAAGATCAGTTATCCATCAGGACAGGCTAAACGTTTCGCCCTAATTAGTTCGAAATATCTAGCAGCACGTGCTTCATATTCCTTGGAATAAAGGTACAATCACATAAGACTTTACAGGGACAACGTTTCGCTCTAAGGAGAGTTTTATTGAGATAGAGTTTAGGTCTATGGAGAACTTTAAAGTCCCAATAAATCACTCCTTAGATCGAAATGTTGCTCCAGTAAAGCCCTTCTTAGATCAAAACGCTTTCCCAATAAACGTCTTCTTGGAATAAAGCTTCGTAAAAAATGGTGTCTTGAGATAAAAACACTGTCCCAATAAAGCTTTTCCTAAACTGATATATTAGCCCATTAAATGCTCTCTTTAGTTCGAAATATTATCTCACTATACCTCTCGTTACATCTACATATTATCCCGATAAAACTTTATTAAGATCGAGATGATGTCACAATAAACAAAGCTCAACTCATGCTGAAGCTTTTCCTTGATAAATTCTTGTTCCTCTACGTTTCCTTATCATCTTGAAGTTTGTGTGAATTCAGGAAGGGTAAGATTCCCATCTGTCGTTCATAGTGAAGACTCTGTACGTCCCACCTTCAAAACTCTTTAGGTTCGATTAATCAATCTGGTTGAATCCCTTAATAAAAGTGATCTTGCTCACACTCCAACAGCACGTTGATTGCCAGAAGCAACCCTGGTCTCCACTCTCAGAGATCAAGCGTGGTAGCTTTGCATGAAGAAGGGGAGAAGAGAGAGTGTGTCAGGAAGGGTATCAAAGGATTGAGAGCGGGAAAGAGTGATGTAGGTAACAGCTCTTAGCTTTTAAATAAATTTAGGAACCCTTATCCTAACCTTGTCAAACCCTGTGTAATATTATATATATATATATATATATATATATATATATATATATATATATATATATATATATATATATATATATATATATATATATATATGAAAGAATGACAGGAAAAGTGGGTTGAGTATACTAGTTTAAGTGCATTTTAGAGAATTATGGGTGATAATGTTGTGAGTGATAGTGAACTGTGTGTAATAGAATTGTGGGTGGAAGAATTTTGAGTGATAGCACTGTGGGTGATAGAATTGATTGTGATAGAATGTGGGTGATAAAATTGTGGGTGATGGGATTGTGGATGATGGAATTGTGGGTGATTAAATTGTAGGGATAACATTGTGGATGATAGAATTATTGGTGATAGAATTGTGTCTGATAGAAATGCAGGTGATAAAATTGTGGGTGATAGAATTGGGGTGACAGAATTGTGGGTGATAGAATTGTGGATGATAGAATTGTGTGTGATAGAATTGTGGGTGACAGAATTGTGGGTGATAGAATTGTGGGTGATAGAATTGTGGGTGATAGAATTGTGGATGATAGAATTGTGTTGATAGAATTGTGGGTGAAGAATTGTGGTGATAGAATTGTGGGGTGAATTAGAATGATGTGGGTGAAGAATTGTGGATGATGAATTAGCTGTGTGTTGGGTGACAGAATGTGGGTAATGAATTGGGAAACTTGTGATCGATAGAATTTTGTAAAATTGTGGGTAGATTGATGTAGAATTGTGTATATGGTTGTGTGGTGATCAAAGCAATCTTTATCGCAGCATACACTGGAGTTAAGCAAGAAAAGGTTGTTCTATTTTCATCAATACAAGTCATGAAGCTCTCTCTCTCTCCTTCTCTCTCTCTCCTCTCTCTCTCTCTCTCTCTCTCTCTCCTCTCTCTCTCTCTCTCTCTCTCTTCTCTCTCACTCTTTACACAGGGTTTTACAAGGTTAGGTTTAGGGTTCCTAATTTTATTTACAAGTTAAGAGCTGTTACCTTCTCCTTCTCTCTCTCTCTCTCTCTCTCCACCCCCCCCTTTGCAGCCTCACAACATTCCCTCAGTGTCTCTTTTGATCATCTCAGGAAGGAATCACAATTTTTCTTGTCTTATTAACCAAGCTTCCCTCCCCTCCCTTTCTAGATCATCTTAACCCCACCCCCACACAGCCCCACCCCGCGCAGCCCCACACCACGAAGTCTCAGCCTCATCCCACGCAGCACCACCCCAAGAAGCACAGCCCCACCCCACACAGCTACACCCTGCACAGTGCCACACCACACAACCCCACCCCATGCAGCCCCACCCCATGCAGCCCCACCCCATGCAATCTCCCACCCACAACTCCAACTTCATAGTTTATATTAGTTTTTAGTTTTACTTAAAAAGTTCGATACTTCATATTACTTTTAAATTTTTATGTTCTCAGCTGATAGGTTTAAGATGTTTATCACTGTTAAGGGTTTAAAGGTTTATAGGTTTAAAAGGTTCTTAAATGTTTTATACATGAGAATACAATGATCCACTTGGGGTATAGAGAAGAGTAGAAAGTCGATTCGGAGGCTGTATGCTGGAGTATGAAGATTGAGACACTTATGCAGCATATGGGAATCTTTATTCAGGAAACGTTTCGCCACACAGTGGCTTCATCAGTCCAATACAAAAAGGAAGGCGTAAGGAGAGGAGGAGTATGAGGTAATCAGTCCCTCAGCCTGGAGTCGATGTGTTCAGTCCATCAATCTTGTAGAATGTACAGCATAGGGCCGTAGACGTGGCTTATATACTGTAGTGAGGTGAGGTGAAGCAGGCGGAGGCGGGGTCATAGTGGTACCATCCACTAGTCGAAGTAGGTCTTCGTCCAAAGGTTGAACAAGTGTTGAAGAATTCTTTGTAACAAGATCCCATGATGCTGCAGTGTCTGACAGTTGTGATGAATGGTTTGAAAAACCGACAACTGTCAGACACTGCAGCATCATGGGATCTTGTTACAAAGAATTCTTCAACACTTGTTCAACCTTTGGACGAAGACCTACTTCGACTAGTGGATGGTACCACTATGACCCCGCCTCCGCCTGCTTCACCTCACCTCACTACAGTATATAAGCCACGTCTACGGCCCTATGCTGTACATTCTACAAGATTGATGGACTGAACACATCGACTCCAGGCTGAGGGACTGATTACCTCATACTCCTCCTCTCCTTACGCCTTCCTTTTTGTATTGGACTGATGAAGCCACTGTGTGGCGAAACGTTTCCTGAATAAAGATTCCCATATGCTGCATAAGTGTCTCAATCTTCAACTTGTCGGTTTTTCAAACCATTCATCACACATGATGGAGTATACCTGGAATATACCTGGACGGTGTTTCAGGGGTCAACGCCCCCGGTCTGTGAGCAGGCCTTGCGGTGGATTAGGGCCTGATCAACCAGGCCGTTACTACTGGCCGCACGTAAACAGATATACGAACTACAGCCCGGCTGGTTGGGTACTGACTTTAGGTGCCTGTCCAGCGCCTTCTGGAAAACAGCCAGGTAATCCCACTTTTATGTGCTGGGAAGCAGTTGAAGAGTCTTAGGCCCCTGACACTTACTGTGTTGTCTCTTGTGGCGCTCCTGCATTTCATTCGGGAATGTTGCATCTCCTGCCGAGTCTTTTGTCTTCTTAGTGAGTTTCGTGTGCAAATTTGGGACTAGTCCCTCTAGGATTTTCCAAGTGTATACTATCATGTATCTTTCTCCCCTGCGTTCCAGGAAATACAAGTCAAGAGACTTCAGCCGTTCCTAGTAATTTAGGTGCTTTATCGTACTTATACGTGCCGTGAAAATTCTTTGTACATTCTCCTGGTCTGCAGTTTCACCTGCCTTGAAAGGGGCCGTTAGTGTACAGCAATATTCCAGCCTAGAGAGAACAAGTGATTTGAAGAGAATCATCATGGGCTTGAAGGTTCTTATTATCCATCCTATCATTTTCCTAGCGGATGTGGTAGATACATTGTTGTGATCTTTGAAAGTGAGAGTCTCTTACATTATCATTCCCACGTTCTTGACATTAGTTTTTAGCTCTATTGTGTTGTTGGAATTTGTTTTATACTCTGATACAGTTTTAATTTCCTCGAGTTTTCCATATCGGAGTAACTGAAATTTGTCTTCATTGAACTTCATTTTGTTTTCTGAGGCCCATTTAAAGATTTGGTTGATATCTGCATGAAGATTTGCAGTGTCCTCGATGAATGACACTGTCATGCAAATCCGGGTGACATCCGCATAGGAAGACACGTTGCTGTGGCTTACATCCCTGTCAATGTCACACAGCAGGATGAGAACAGGATGGGGAGAGTATTGTGCCTTGTGGAACAGAGCTTTTCACTGTAGCCTCCTCAGAATTTACTTTGATTAATATTACTCTTTGTCTGCTATATGACAGGAAGTTATAGATCCATCTACCCACTTTCCTGTTATTTCTTTATCACGCATTTTGTGCGCTGTTACTCCATGATCGCACTTATCAAAGATTGTCGAAAATTCAGTGTATATTACATTTGTATTTGGTTTGTCCTTCAGAGATTCCAAGACCTTATCATAGTGGTTTAGTAGTGGGACAGGCAGGATCGATTTGCTCTAAACCCATCCTGCCCCAGGTTGTGCAACTGATGGGTATCTAAGTGGGTGGCGATTTTGTTTCTTAGAACCCTTTCAAAGATTTTTATGATATGGGACGTTAGTGCTATCGGTTTGTAATTCTTTGCAATTGCTCTGCTGCCACCTTTGTGGAGTGGGGCTATGTCTGTTGTTTTTAGTGACTGTGGGATGACCCCAGTGTCCACACTCCCTCTCCATAGAATGCTAAAGACAGTTCTCAATGAACACGGAGTTCCATGAGTCTGGGCCTGGGAGAAAGTGCATGGAGGAAAAAGACACTTGTGCAATATTTGGGAATTTTTTGAGGAAACGTTCGCCAACCATTGACTTCTTCATTCCGATACAGAGAAGAACGGTGGAAGATGAGGAGGAGTTTGAGGTAATCAGTCCCTTAGCCTGGAACCAATGTGTTCAGTGCAACACTCATCGACAACAGGCTGATGGGACTGATTACCTAAAACTCCTCCTCATCTTCCACCATTCTTCTCTGTATAGGACTGAAGAAGCCACTGGTTGGCGAAACGTTTCTCAAAAATAATTCCCAAATGTTGCTCAAAAATCACTGCTACCACTGTTTCTGTCACTGACACTTTTATTAACTTGACTCGTCAAATGATCATTTTCATTTAGTTGCTGAACAAACATCAAGAATCCGTTGATGGCAGTTTGACCCAGCAAAGTATCTAGTTAAATCCAATAATTGAAACTGCTAGTTCAGCTGGTTATAAAACAACTGTGTTGTATGTGCGCTTCCAAAGTCAACTTGTAGTATGTTACATTCTGTTTGACCATTTTTTTTAAATATGTTCCTGTTGCATTTTCTGTTTTCAAGTTACAGTTTATCGTTTCGAGTTATTGATTTATTTTGCACTGGAAATAGTTCTTCGTGTTTGAGTGCAAGTTATTCAGTCTCTTAAAGTTATGAATAACTTCTCATAATCTCCGTTTTCTAAGAGAGAAAAGTTTGAGTGTCCTGAGTTTTTCTTCGTCAAGTTTATTACTTAGTTATGGTATGAGCTGTTGCATATTGTTCTGTATCTTTTCCAACCTGTCCTCTTGTTTTATGTAATTTGGAGACCAAAACTGGACGGCATATTGAAGATGCAGTCAAGCAAGCACATTATATATAGTCAATATAATTTTGTGCTCTAAATTTCTAGCTAGGAATCCTAGTAGTATTCTGTTCGCTTTGCTACTCTCATTTAAGCGTGATTTGTCACTATTGAGTTTGGTGTTAATGATTACTCCAAAGTTTTTTCTTGTATCGGTTAGTTTTTGGCCGTTTATTTATTTTCTTGTTTGAGATTGTTATACCTAAAATGCATTACTTTCACTTATCACTTATTATGTCTGTATAAGATATGCCCTCAATAAAATATATAAAAGAAAAACTTTCACTTATCAGTGTTGAAGCTCATCTTTCACGACTCCGACCACAGCCTAACCTTTCCAGATCATTCTCAATGTTCAAACAATCTGCTTTGGATGCTGCTAATTTTGCTGTTTTGAATGTTAGCCCTACTTCGAGATTATTTTTGTACAGTGATCGGGAACTATCATAATATTATTTTAAATCTCAAAGTTTATCATCATTCTGAAATAAATAATATTAGTCACATTTCCTACTTTCTCTCTTATGTTACATAATAAGTATATAAATAAATAATTAAATTAATTCATTTTTCTTGTCCTAGAAATTCTACCGACACAGATTAAGTATCTAGTCCATCGACTTTTACACCTGTAGTCAGAATGAGATCCATTATACTTGTGTTTAGAAGAGGAATCCTCTGTACTAAATTAATAGAGGCACTGGTTGGTGAAATATCTTCAGAATAAAGATTGCCATGTGTCGCACATATTATGCTTGATACTTGTGCTAAGAAATCCTAAATCATGTTGGAGAGTCTAGGCGCCTCCTGATCATCCTGTAAATTGTTCTAATTGATGTTTGGAACATTAAAATCACAAACTGATATTGCCCCTTTGTTGCTACTAATTGCTTTAATTTCTTCATTTGTAAAAGGGCGTCATTCTCCAAGCTTAGTCTAGGGGACGATATAATACACACAACATATTTTTTTATTGTTTTGAAGTTCTTGAATTTCCACATACATGGAGTCATGTTAACATACAGGGTCACTCCACCACCATTGTTAACATACAGGGTCACTCCACCACCATTGTTAACATACAGGGTCACTCCACCACCATTGTTAACATACAGGGTCACTCCACCACCATTGTTAACATACAGGTCACTCCACCACCGTTGTAACAACAGGGTCACCCACCACCATTGTTTAAAACAGGGCACTCCACCACCATTGTTAACATACAGGGTCACTCCACCACCGTTGTTAACATACAGGGTCACTCCACCACCGTTGTTAACATACAGGGTCACTCCACCACCATTGTTAACATACAGGGTCACTTTCCCCCAAACCAACCGTTTGTTAACATACAGGGGCACTCCACCACCCTTGTTAACCCTAAAAGGGTCACTCCAACCACCATTGTAACATACAGGGTCACTCCACCACCGCTGTTAGCATACAGGGTTCCCCTCCACCACCGTTTTTTAACATACAGGGTCACTCCACCACCGTTTTTAAAATACAGGGTCCCCTCCACCACCGTTGTTAACATACAGGGTCACTCCACCACCGTTGTAACATACAGGGTTACTCCACCACCGTTGTTAACATACAGGGTCACTCCACCACCGTTGTTAACATACAGGGTCACTCCACCACCGTTGTTAACATACAGGGTCACTCCACCACCGTTGTAACATACAGGGTCACTCCACCACCATTGTTGACATACAGGGTCACTCCATTATCATTGTTAACATACAGGGTCACTCCACTATCATTGTTAACATACAGGGTCACTCCACTGTCATTGTTAACTTACAGGGTCACTACACTATCATTGTTAACATACAGGGTCACTTCACTATCATTGTTAACATACAGGGTCACTACACTATCATTGTTAACATACAGGGTCACTCCACTATCATTGTTAACATACAGGGTCACTACACTATCATTGTTAACATACAGGGTCACTTCACTATCATTGTTAACATACAGGGTCACTACACTATCATTGTTAACATACAGGGTCACTACACTATCATTGTTAACATACAGGGTCACTACATATCATTTTTTAACATACGGGGCCCCACTCCACTATCATTGTTAACTTTACAGGGTCACTCCACTATCATTGTTAACATACAGGGTCACTCCACTATCATTGTTAACATACAGGGTCACTACACTATCATTGTTAACATACAGGGTCCCCACTATCATTTTTTAACATACAGGGTCACTCCACAAATCATTGTTAACATACAGGGTCACTCCACTATCATTGTTAACATACAGGGTCACTCCACTATCATTGTTAACATACAGGGTCACTACACTATCATTGTTAACATACAGGGTCACCCCACTATCATTGTTAACATACAGGGTCACTCCACTATCATTGTTAACATACAGGGTCACTCCACTATTGTCAGCATAGTTGCTGATCCCCTTATATGTGTTGTATAGCGTATCATAGTACCATCCATGTGCTTTATACAGAAGATCCCTAGTAGGCCGAGTGACTGTATGACGTCACGGGATACAGCATCACAGGGTCACTCCTCTATCATTGTTAACATACAGGGTCACTTCACTATCATTGTTAACATACAGGGTCACTCAACTACCATTGTTAACATACATAGTCACTTCACTACCATTGTTAACATACAGGGTCACTCCACTATAATTGTTAACATACATGTTCACTTCACTATCATTGTTAACATACAGGGTCACTCAACTACCATTGTTAACATACAGGGTCACTTCACTATCATTGTTAACATACAGGATCACTCCACTATCATTGTTAACATACAGGGTCACTCCACTATCATTGTTAACATACAGGGTCACTCCACTATAATTGTTAACATACATGGTCACTTCACTATCATTGTTAACATACAGGGTCACTCCACTATCATTGTTAGCATACAGGGTCACTCAACTACCATTGTTAACATACAGGGTCACCTCACTATCATTGTTAACATACAGGGTCACTCCACTATCATTGTTAACATACAGGGTCACCCCACTATCATTGTTAGCATACAGGGTCACTCCACTATCATTGTTAACATACAGGGTCACTCCACTATATTGTTAACATACATGATCACTTCACTATCATTGTTAACATACAGGGTAACTCCACTATCATTGTTAACATACAGGGTCACTCCACTATCATTGTTAATATACAGGGTCACTCCACTATCATTGTTAACATACAGGGTCACTCCACCACCATTGTTAACATACAGGGTCACTCCACTATCATTGTTAACATACAGGGTCACTTCACTATCGTTGTTAGCATACAGGGTCACTCCACTACCATTGTTAACATACAGGGCCACTCCATTACCATTGTTAACATACAGGGTCACTCAACTACCATTGTTAACATACAGGGTCACTTCTCTATTATTGTTAACATACAGGGTCACTCCACCACCATTGTTAACATACAGGGTCCTCCATTTATCATTGTTAACATACGGGGTTAAACTCCACTATCATTGTTAACATACCGGGTCACTTCTCTATTATTGTTAACATACAGGGTCACTCCACCACCATTGTTAACATACAGGGTCACTCCACTATCATTGTTAACATACAGGGTCACTCCACTATCATTGCTAACATACAGGGTCACTCCACTATCATTGTTAACATACAGGGTCACTTCACTATCATTGTTAACATACAGGGTCACTCCACCACCATTGTTAACATACAGGGTCACTCCACTATCATTGTTAACATACAGGGTCACTCCACTATCATTAGTAACATACAGGGTCACTCCACTATCATTGTTAACATACAGGGTCACTCCACTATCATTTTTTAAAAATACAGGTGACTCTCTTTTAAATTGTTAACACACAGGGTCACTCCACTATCATTGTTAACATACAGGGTCACTCCACTATCATTGTTAACATACAGGGTCACTCCACTATCATTGTTAACATACAGGGTCACTTCTCTATTATTGTTAACATACAGGGTCACTCCACTATCATTGTTAACATACAGGATCACTTCACTATCATTGTTAACATACAGGGTCACTCCACCACCATTGTTAACATACAGGGTCACTCCACTATCATTGTTAACATACAGGGTCACTCCACTATCATTGTTAACATACAGGGTCACTCCACTTTCATTATTAACATACAGGGTCACTCCACTATCATTATTAACATACAGGGTCACTACACCATCACTGTATTATGAGTTAGATTTTTATTAAAAATATTGTATCATGTCAGAGGTAATTCTGAACTCCGGCGTCAGTTTGGATTACAACCAGAGTCACTCAGAGCCGTGATACCTGGACCTGTGATGATGCTTGTGATGGTAATGCCTTACTGTTTTTTTTTTTGCAATATACCGCGAGCGTTCATGTACATAACTTGTAATTCACCCAGCAGGTCTTCCCCAGGTGGTTTCTTCCAGCTGGTTGAATTTAAATTCCTAATCCTAATTGTTACCTGATGTGACAAGGTGTCTGTTCCTTCCATACCCACTCCTCCATACTTCCCCATTCCTCCCCACCCTTTCCCACTCCTGCCCACCCTTCCTCACTCCTCCCCACCCTCCCCCATTCCCCCCACCCTTCCCCATTCCCCCCCCCACTCCTGCCCACCCTTCCTCACTCCTCCCCACCCTTCCCCATTCCTCCCCACCCTTTCCCAGTCTTCCCCACTCCTAACACCACCATCCCCCTCCCCTCCCCCGCCAGATCCGTGCCTCGGGTCACCGTGGATGAGTGACACAGGAAGTTTACTTACAACTGGGAAATCATATTCCCTAAGAGGAAAACGTTTAAATCTAAACGTTTCCTATTTTTCTATGGCCACCTCGTTGCCAGACGTATCAGGCCTGTTCCCAATGTACCGGTTTGTCATAAAATATACTTAAATATAATTTTATTTATCCTAACCTAACCTAACCTATCCCAACTTAACCTAACCTAACCTAAACTATCCCTACCTAACAAACTAAACTAAATTAACTTTATCTAAATTCATATTAAGAAAACACAATTTGCAGATGAGAGAAAATTTGTAAAAATTAAAATTGAACTAAACGTCAAAATCTGACAGTTTGAGATAAGAATGGATGACATGAGGACAGTGTAGTGTACTTCCAATAGTCAGTCCTAAGACACTTAACTTGCACCCATAAGTAGAAATTTCAATATATATATATATATATATATATATATATATATATATATATATATATATATATATATATATATATATATATATGTATATATATATATATATAATATATATATATATATATATATATATATATATATATATATATATATATATGCAATAAGATCACAGTAAACAGATGATTTCAGAATATGCAAAACAACCACTGATAATGTGAGCAGTCACGAAAGCGCTTGGAACTTCTCTATTCTTTCACAGTGGTTGTTTTGCATATATATATATATATATATATATATATATATATATATATATATATAAATATATATATATATATATAATATATATATATATATATATATATATATATATATATATATATATATATTATATATATATATATATATATATATATAGTATGTGTGTGTGTGTAAGTCCACACAAAATCAACAATGAACTGTTGGTTATTAAGGAACTTTTTTTTTTCTAAATTTTCTGAAATATTATTTAGGTTAGGCTAAATTAGATTTAGCTGGTTTCATGATCGTTAATTTATGATAAGCATTGTTGGGAGTAAGTGCGGCCAGTGTACCATCAGACACTA
>NC_069407.1:41361217-41371217 GCF_026875155.1 Cherax quadricarinatus | reverse complement strand
GCATCTTGCTGATTCCACCTGGCAGCACAGTGCATCTTGCTGACTCCACCTGGCAGCACAATGCATCTTGCTGACTCCACCTGGCAGCACATTGCATGTTGCTGACTCCACCTGGCAGCACAATGCATCATGCTGACTCCACCTGGCAGCACAATGCATCTTACTGACTCCACCTGGCTGCACATTGCATCTTGCTGACTCCACCTGGCAGCACAATGCATCTTGCTGACTGCTGACTCCACCTGGCTGCACATTGCATCTTGCTGACTCCACCTGGCAGCACAATGCATCTTGCTGACTCCACCTGGCTGCACATTGCATCTTGCTGACTCCACCTGGCTGCACATTGCATCTTGCTGACTCCACCTGTCTGCACAATGCATCTTGCTGACTCCACCTGGCAGCACAATGCATCATGCTGACTCCACCTGTCTGCACAATGCATCTTGCTGACTCCACCTGGCTGCACATTGCATCTTGCTGTTGCTTATTTTCTCATCTTCGTTGTCGAATACATTTACATGCCATTTAAATTTCATTAGCATAACCTAGAGTGCGTCATTTAATTAAAGCTGCAACAAAGGAAGGCATTGCATTTGATAAATGCTTCATAGGCATACTAGGGACATTTTGTGAGGTTAAAGACAAGTGTTGGGGAGAGGGAATAACTGGGATGAAAGCAGGGGATTAGGGTAAAGGAAGGAAGGAGGGAGGAATAGAAAGGATAGAAAGGAAAGGGATAAAATGAGGAACAGGGGTTGAAGGAAAGAAATGTGGGTGGAAACGAAAACAGGCGTGAGAAAATAAGAAAAGCAGTGGGGGGAAAAGAATAGGTATGTGAAAGACAGGACAGACGCGAAAGAAAGATAATAAGCATAGATGGAAAAATGTAAACGTAGAAACGTAGAAGAAAAAGAAAAGATGTATGAGAAAAAGAATAGGATGGGAGAAAAATAATAGACGTGAAAGAAAATGAATAGGCAATGGAGATGAAGAATAATCACGAGAGAAAAGGATTAGCAGGGAATTAATGGAATAATTGTGGGAGAAAAGAGTGAATGAGAGAAAATGAATAAACGCAAAAGAAAATGTATATTATCACGATAAAAGTATAAACCTAAGAATAAAGAAAAGGCATGGGAGAACGAAGGAGAGGTTGGAATAAGGAGAAGGGAAAGGTTATAAAAAAGAAACACAGAAGATTATGAGAGAGAGAGAGAGAGAGAGAGAGAGAGAGAGAGAGAGAGAGAGAGAGAGGAGAGAGAGAGAGAGAGAGAGAGAGAAAGGTTGAGTCTGGAACCAACACTTAAACCTGGATTGAGGTGAAGGCTTTTCTGCTTAACTTACCGAGCTGCCTGGGGTTCGTGGCTTGGCCAAGCCATGCCAAGCCAACCCACCACCCCCCTTCTGCTCCACCTTCGTCAGTAGTCCACCGGCTCTAACTGCCCTTCTTTTTGGTGAGGCTTCAAGTGGCGACTCTCGCGCTTGTAACTCTGTGTACCTCTTAGACGGCTGGTACGGGAATATCTTGTGTTGAGGCCTGTGTGTGTGTGTGTGTGTGTGTGTGTGTGTGTGAAGTTGCCAGTAAGTATGAGGTGGTGATTATTCATCTCTGAGTCAGTTATAATTTTTTTAGTTATTACTAAACGTGTCAGAATTTGTGTGAGATAATCTCCAGATTGTTCCAACTGTTATAGGGTTTTTAGGTTTTTAGATGAGAATTTTGCAAATATATATTCACTATTTTCGCCCCTGGTGCAAGCAGATTTAATATATTCTAGTTCATCCGAGTAGCAGATAGCAGTGCCACCTCCTAACTGATCAGGCCTACAGTTATATATAGCTGTGTTACCAGTTAAGGTAAAGACGTGTGTGTCTGTGTCCCTGTGTACAACCCGTTTTCCTCAATTCTAAGTTGATTTCATATATACTGTTTTCCCCAAATTTCTCGACTTACGTTTTTTTTTATTTTAGAATTGGATAAGTTAGGTTAGGTTAGGTTAGGTTAGGTTAATTGTAGCATAAAGCAATGCTAGTAAATAAAATATTACACAGAGGTGCTAATTTTATTTTGAAAACGTGACACAAAACGGGGACCTGGTGAACGCACTTCACAATTGATAGTCTGATAATCACTGTTCAAGGCTTGTGTATCATTATCCAGTAGACAATGGCAGTGATGAGTGGAAGTAAAGACACTGGTCCAAGAGAACGTTTTTTTTAATGTCACATTTCGCCCAAGATCGAAGAAGACTACTGCGTAGGCGAAATGTTTCGGAATAAACTTGTATCAACTTGAGGGAATTGTATACCATTATCAGATATACTTTATGAAGCCCAGTCTTAGGTGAAACGTCGCAGTAAAAGGATTCTCTGCTACTAGTATCTCTGTTTCCGTTCGTGTATCAGTCAGCCTTTCGACTGTCTTATTAATAGTTAAATACTGAGGTTAAGAGGATGGGGTGGTACCAGAGAGAGGGTCTGAGAGGCTTTCCTGTTACCGCAACAACATCATGGACGTATTATTACTTTACTGACGTTAAAACATTTTTGTTTTGTGGTTAGTCTTCTTGGAGGATTTAGTCAGGAATTATTTTTACTAGTCGGGAAATAAACCGTATTCTGCGTCTTGACGAGCAAAACACCGTAGAATATATACTATACACCGAGCGGCGTATTTCACCAGCGTATTTTAAATAATAGGGGTGGGACTGTAAATGAATTTGCGAACCGCGGTTCGACCCTTTCCACCCTTCTGTTTTTTAAATGGGTTTTTCCCTCTTTTTTTTTTTTTTCCCCTTTCAGTACATTTCCTTTTCTCACTAAAAAAAATTTCGTTTTTTAAACATTTCCAGTCGCAAATGATTTTCTTTAAAATTTTTTTTTCCCAAAGGGTAAAGTTGATCTGAATGCAAGACACAGACTTGCAATTTGTTACCAAACTTAAATCACCAACTTACCTCCATTAAAAAAAAATAACACGGGGTTTTTTAAAATTTTTAAATTTTTTTAATTTTTTTTTAATTGCAAAATTTGAAAAGTAAATCGTTTTTATATTATAGGGAAACAGAGTCAGCTTTTTCTCGCTCTCTTTAAATTATTTTCTGGGGGAGTTGAAAATTAATAATGGAATCTGTCATTGTTTCTTATTGAGGGGGTCGGGATGGCTGCCACAGGTGACTGAAGTTTAGTTTGACTGGCTGCCGTCCTGGCCCGCTACAGTGGGATTGATGATGCTGCCTAATCGAGGGTGAAGTTGAGAAGAATGATGATCGCAGATTGATTGATGATGGGTTGCTGTGGTTTGATGTGGGGCAGTAGGATTAAGGATTTTAGTAGGATGGTTTGAAGTAGGATTGGGGTGGTTTTAAAGTAGGATTGTTGATCGTAGTAGACTGATGATTTTTTTTAAAAGTGGATATGGTGGCGCGTAGTATAGTGAGGGGTCTGTGTGGCTGTAGTGGCTAATGACGTTCAGTATAATGGTGTGGTTGCAGTAGTAGTGTGGTTGCAGTAGTAGTAGGTTGCAGTAGTAGTGACGATGGTTACAATAGTAGTGAGATGGTTACAATAGTAGTAAAGATGGTTATAGTAGTGTGGTGATGGTTCAGTAGCTTGCGATATTACAGTAGCGGGGGAAGGTTACAATGAGTGATGATAGTTAAAATAGTAGTGATGATTCCTTTAGCATGAGGTTACAAAAGTAGTGATAGGGGTTACAGTAGCAGTGATGATGTTACAGTACAGTGATGATAGTTACAATAGTAGGAGAGGGTTTTACGTGTATGTGGTTACAACAGGAGGATGAGGGTTTTCAGTAGCAGTGATGTAGTTCCAATTGGTGTTTAGTTACAATTGAGTGATGATGGTTAAGTTAGAGTGATGATGGTTACAGTAGCAGTGATGAAGGTTACAATAGTATTGATGATGGTACATAGTAGGATGATGATTACTAGTAGTGATATGGTTTACAGTTAGCAGTTGATTTCTTGGAGGATTATAGTACGGGAAATTTATTTTTACATAGTGGGTGAGATAAACCGTATTGGGTTTCTTAGAGTGAGGTAAAATAGTAGTATATGGTACTATAAAAGAATGGGTTTAACAGTAGCGTGGATTTTAAATATAATAGGGCGTCGGAGTGATGATTACGAACCGGGTTTGAGCCTGGTTCACAGTGCGTGTTATTAAATGTAGGATTTTACCACTTTGTTTTTTTATTATGCATGGTTCAGTACATTAGTTAATTTCTGAGGTTAAAATTTAGTTATTAAAATTTCAGTAGAAATGGATTTTGGTTAAATTGGTTTCGACGTAAGTTAGATCTGAAGGGTTGAATGGAACAGGTCTTGCAAGTTTGTTTACCATGATTGTAGTAGGACAAGACTTTCCCTTAAGGGGGAGTGGGTTAATAAAAAAATAAACGAGGTTTAAATATAAGTTTTTAATGTATAGTTTTTAATGGTGAATGGAAAGTAAATGTCTTAATTAGCAGTGAAACATGAGTAGTTGATTCTCTTCATTAGTTATTTTAGAGTGTGGTAGTTGATAGGTTAATAATGAATCTGAAAGTTGTTTCTTAAAATTGAGGCAGTAGTAGTGATGGAACTGGTGGTACAGTAGCTGATGATAGTTCATGTTGTGATGGCTGTTCGTACCTTGACCGGTTACAGTAGATTGATGATGGTTAATCGGAATGTGTAAATAGTTGTGAGAAGAAGTGATGATCGCAATTGTATGATGATGGTTGCTGTGGATTGATGTTGGGGGGCAGTGGGATTATGGTAATTAGTAGGATTGTTAAAAGTAGTGATCTGATGGATGGTTCAAAGTAGGATTGTTGACTAGAAAGACTGATGATGGTTAAGTAGGATTGATGGTGGTTCAATAGTAGTGATGATGGTTACAGTGATGATGGTTACAAAGGAGTGATGATGGTTTACATTTATTTTAAATGGTGATGGTTTAAAGTAGTAGTGATGGTTCAGTAGTAGTGATGATGGTTCAGTAGTAGTGACGATAGTTACAATAGTAGTGATGATGGTTACAATAGTAGTGAAGATGGTTATAGTAGTAGTGGTGATGGTTACAGTAGCAGTGATGATACTTACAGTAGCAGTGATGATGGTTACAATAGTAGTGATGATAGTTACAATAGTAGTGATGGTTACATTAGCAGTGATGGTTACAATAGTAGTGATGATGGTTACAGTAGCAGTAATGATGGTTACAGTAGCAGTGATGATAGTTACAATAGTAGTGATGATGGTTGCAGTAGTAGTGATGGTTACAACAGGAGTGATGATGGTTACAGTAGCAGTGATGATAGTTACAATAGTAGTGATGATAGTTACAATTGTAGTGATGATGGTTACAGTAGTAGTGATGATGGTTACAGTAGCAGTGATGATAGTTACAATAGTATTGATGATGGTTACAGTAGTAGTGATGATGATTAAATCGTAGTTAGATGGTTAAGTAGCATGATGGTGTTAAGAATTTTAGTAGTGATGTTGGTTAAGGGGTAGCAGTGATGATGGTTACAATAGTAGTGATATAGTTACAGTAGTAATGAGGGGTGGTTACATTAGTAGTGATGGTTACAGTAGTATGATGGTTGCAGTAGTAGTGATGATGGTTACAGTAGAGTGATGATGTTACAATAGTAGTGAAGATGGTTATAGTAGTAGGGGGATGGTTAACAAAACAGGAGTGATGATGGTTACAGTAGAGTGATGATAGTTACAATAGTAGTGATGAATGGGGTGTTACAATTGTAGTGATGATGGTTACAGTAGTAGTGATGATGGTTACAGTAGCAGTGATGATAGTTACAATAGTATTGATGATGGTTACAGTAGTAGTGATGGTTACAATAGAGTGATGATGGTTACAGTAGTAGTGTATAGTTACAATAGTAGTGATGTGGTTACAAGTAGTGATGATGGTTACAGTAGTAGTGATGATGGTTACAATAGTAGTGATGATAGTTACAATAGTAGTGATGATGGTTACAGTAGTAGTGATGATGGTTACAGTAGTAGTGATGATGGCTACAGTGTAGCATGATGGTTACATAGTAGTGATGTGGTTACAGTAGCAGTGATGATAGTTACAATAGTAGTGATAGTTACAATAGTAGTGATGATGTTAAAATTAGCAGTGATAGTTACAGTAGTAGTGATGATGGTTACAGAAAGCAGTGATGATGGTTACAATATGATTTGTTGGTTACAATAGTAGTGATGATGGTTACAGCAGTAGTGATGATTGTTACAGTAGCAGTGATGATAGTTACAATAGTAGTGATGATAGTTACAATTGTAGTGATGATGGTTACAGTAGTAGTGATGATGGTTACAGTAGCAGTGATGATAGTTACAATAGTATTGATGATGGTTACAGTAGTAGTGATGATGGTTACAGTAGTAGTGATGATGGTTACAGTAGCAGTGATAGTTACAATAGTAGTGATGATAGTTACAATAGTAGTGATGATGGTTACAGTAGTAGTGATGATAGTTACAATAGTAGTGATGATGGTTACAGTAGTAGTGATTTAGTTACAATAGTAGTGATGTTGGTTACAGTAGCAGTGATGATGGTTACAATAGTAGTGATGATGGTTACAAGTAGTGAGGGAATAGCATATGTTACAATAGTAGTGATGATGGTTTACAGTAGGATGGGTGATGATAGTTACAATAGTAGTGATGATGGTTACAGTAGTATATGATGTTTACAATAGTAGTAAATGATGGTTACAGTAGCAGTGATGATAGTTACAATAGTAGTGATGATGGTTACAGTAGTAGTGACGATGGTTACAATAGTAGTGATGATGGTTACAGTAGTAGTGATGATGGTTACAGTAGCAGTGATGATGGTTACAGTAGTAGTGATGATGGCTACAGTAGTAGTGATGATGGTTACAGTAGCAGTGATGATGGTTACAATAGTATGATGATGGCTACAGTAGTAGCGATGATGGTTACAGTAGCAGTGATGATCGTTACAGTAGCAGTGATGATAGTTACAATAGTAGTGATAGTTACAATAGTAGTGATGATAGTTACAATAGTAGTAATGATGGTTACAGTAGTAGTAATGATGGTTACAGATAAGTGATGTTAGTTACAGATAGCAGTGATGATGGTTACAGTATCAGTGATGATGGTTACAGTAGTAGTGATGATAGTTAAAAGTAGTATGATGATGTTACAGTAGTAGTGATGATGGTTACAATAGTAGTGATGTTGGTTACAGTAGCAGTGAATGGTTACAGTAGCAGTGATGATAGTTACGATAGTAAGTGATGATGGGTTAAAAGTAGTAGTGATGATGGTTACAGTAGCAGTGGGATGAGTGGTTACAATAGTAGTGATGATGGTTACAGTAGTAGTGATGATAGTTACAATAGTAGTGATGATGGTTACAGTAGTAGTGATGATAGTTACAATAGTAGTGAAGATGGTTACAGTAGTAGTGATGATAGTTACAATAGTAGTGATGATGGTTACAGTAGCAGTGATGATATTTTACAATAGTAAGTGATGATGGTTTACAGTAGTAGTGATGATGGTTACAATAGTAGTGATGATGGTTACAGTAGTAGTGATGATGGTTACAGTAGTCAGTGATGATAGTTACAGTAGTAGTGATGGTTACAGTGTAGTAAAATGGGTACAGTAGCAGTGATGATAGTTAAAAGTAGTAGTGATGATGGTACAGTAGTAGTGATGGTTACAATAGTAGTGATGATGGTTACAGTAGCAGTGATGATAGTTACAATAGTAGTGATAGTTACAATAGTAGTGATGATAGTTACAATAGTAGTGATGATGGTTACAGTAGTAGTGATGATGGTTACAGTAGTAGTGATGATGGTTACAGTAGTAGTGATGATGGTTACAGTAGTAGTGATGATGGTTACAGTAGTAGTGATGATGGTTACAATGGGTATGATAGTTACAATAGTAGTGATGATAGTTACAATAGTAGTGATGATGGTTACAGTAGTAGTGATGATGGTTACAGTAACAGTGATGATAGTTACAATAGTAGTGATGATGGTTACAGTAGTAGTGATGATGGTTACAGTAGCAGTGATGATGGTTACAGTAGCAGTGATGATAGTTACAGTAGTAGTGATGATAGTTACAATAGTAGTGATGATGGTTACAGTAGTAGTGATGATGGTTACAGTAACAGTGATGATAGTTACAATAGTAGTGATGATGGTTACAGTAGTAGTGATGATGGTTACAATAGTAGTGATGATGGTTACAGTAGTAGTGATGATAGTTACATGTAGTAGGTGGATGATAGTTACAATAGTAGTGATGATGGTTACAGTAGTAGTGATGATAGTTACAATAGTAGTGAAGATGGTTACAGTAGCAGTGATGTTAGTTACAATAGTAGTGATGATGGTTACAGTAGTAGTGATGATGGTTACAATAGTAGTGATGATGGTTACAGTAGTAGTGATGATAGTTACAATAGTAGTGATGATGGTTACAGTAGTAGTGATGATAGTTACAATAGTAGTGATGATGGTTACAGTAGCATTGATGATAGTTACAATAGTAGTGATGATGGTTACAGTAGTAGTGATGATAGTTACAATAGTAGTGATGATGGTTACAGTAGTAGTGATGATGGTTACAATAGTAGTGATGATGGTTACAATAGTAGTGATGATAGTTACAATAGTAGTAAATGATGGTTTACAGTATTAGTGATGATAGTTACAATAGTAGTGATGATGGTTACAGTAGTAGTGTTGATAGTTCTAGTAGCATTGTGTATGTGATAGTTAAAAGTAGTAGTGATGATGGTTTACAATAGTAGTGATGATAGTTACAATAGTAGTGATGATGGTTACAGTAGTAGTGATAATTAGTTACAATAGTAGTGATGATGGTTACAGTAGTAGTGATGATAGTTACAATATTAATTGGGTGGATGATAGTTACAATAGTAGTGATGATGGTTAAAAGTAGTAGTGATGATGGTTACAATAGTAGTGAAATAGTTACAATAGTAGTGATTTTAGTTAAAAGTAGTAGTGATGATAGTTACTTAAGTAGTGATGATAGTTACAATAGTAGTGATGATGGTTACAGTAGTAGTGATATTAGTTACAATAGTAGTGATGATGGTTACAGTAGTAGTGATGATAGTTACAATAGTAGTGAATGATGGTTACAGTTAGTAGTGATGATAGTTACAATAGTAGTGATGATGGTTACAGTAATAGTGATGATAGTTACAATAGTAGTGATGATGGTTACAGTAGTAGTGATGATAGTTACAATAGTAGTGAAGATGGTTACAGTAGTAGTGATGATAGTTACAATAGTAGTGATGATGGTTACAGTAGTAGTGATGATAGTTAAAATTTAGTAGTGATGATGGTTACAGTAGTAGTGATGATAGTTACAATAGTAGTGATGATGGTTACAGTAGTAGTGATGATAGTTACAATAGTAGTGATGATGGTTTCAGTAGTAGTGATGATAGTTACAATAGTAGTGATGATGGTTACAGTAGTATTTGATGATAGTTACAATAGTAGTAAATGATGGTTACAGTAGAAAGTGTAATGAATGGTTACAGTAGTAGTGATGATAGTTACAATAGTAGTGAAGATGGTTACAGTAGTAGTGATGATGGTTACAGTAGTAGTGATGATAGTTACAATAGTAGTGAAGATGGTTACAGTAGTAGTGATGATGGTTACAGTAGTAGTGATGATTGTTACAATAGTAGTGAAGAGGGGTTACTGTAGTAGTGATGAAGTTACAATTAGTAAAAGATGGTTACAGTAGTAGTGTGGAACGTTACAGCTGTAGTGATGATTGTTACAGACTGAGTGACCTTTAGAGTAGTAGTGATGATAGTTACAGACTGAGTGACCTTAACAGTAGTAGTGATGAGGACTGTAGCAGGATTAATGATGGCTACTACAGTATACCTATATTTCTCATCCTTTTCT
>NC_069407.1:41331217-41356217 GCF_026875155.1 Cherax quadricarinatus | reverse complement strand
TAAAATGTCACAATAGTTGCATCTGTGTTCAGTTAAATAACAGATTGATGGGTAGACATTTCAGAGGAGTACATAGGTGGATAGTAGATAAATTGGTTGATGTATTAAAAACAGATAGACAATAGATGGATGGATAGATGGACAATAGATGGATAGGCTGATGGACGCAGGAGTGCATAATAGATGGACAGTGGTTGGATGGGTAGCTGGACAATAGATGGATGGGTAGATGTCCAGTAGATAGATGGTTAAATATATAGTAGACTGGTGGGTACAGTAGATGGCTCGGTAGAGAGAAGATAAATAGGTAGATGAACAGTAGAGAGATGGGAAGATTTTTTTTAGATGATTAGACAGACAATAGAAACATGGGTAGGAGGGATGGATAGATAAACAGAAAATGGATGGTATGAAAACAGTATTTAAATAAATAGATGGACAGGAAATGGTTCTAAAGAGGGAGTTAATGGATTGGTGGACAGTAGATGGGCAGACAGATGAACAATTAGATGGACAGTAGATCAGAGCAGTAGTAGGTAAGCAGACGAACTGGTTAGTAAGTAAACAAATAGCCAGGTAGACAGCTGGGCAAGTAGAAGACTAGACTAGTAGGTAAGTAGACGATTAGATAATTAAATTATCAGACGAATACATGGGTAGACAAGTTAACCACTAGGTAAATAGATATGCAAATTATTAGGAAAGTAGTGTGGTGGACGAGAAAGTAAGCAGACATGTAAGTAAGCAGATGGGCAGACAAGTAAATAAGTAGACGAATAGACTAATAGGTAAGTAAACGAAAAGACGAGTAGACCAGTAGGCAGGTAGACGAGTAGGCAAGCAGGCTTATATTGCTTCCTATGTGTAAGGCTTGATGCATGCAATGATCACTGGGAGTAGACTGCTTCTTGTTGCTTGCCCAACATTAACACACACGTTGCAGTCACTGCAACACCGAGTCACCTCGTTGCATCCATGGTCTGGATTGTCGACTGGGCACAAAGGGCACCAGGCCTACATAAAAAAAAAGAAGTCTAAGGGTCGATAAAAAGTTCAGATGAGTTTAAAATGAGGAAAGAAAATGGGTACATCAATTTTAGTGATTTGTTACTGGTGAATTAAGTGCATTGTACACTTGTACTCAGTGTTACCGCTGTTTCCTGTCATAACACTGTATGCAGGAGAGAATATGTCATACAATGTCACCTCGGTTGCCGTGCTGCAGCTGCTATTTGGGGCATCTGGGTGAAGTGTCATAGTGTGCTAACATGGATTGCTCTGTAGGCTTCGAGGAGAGTCGTCGTGTTTCTGAAGTAGAGTTAAGAGTGGTTGGGGACGGGGTCCTGCTTCTAAACACGTTGAAAATTCATTTGGATATAAGAAATAATACGCGAGAAGTGGTTGGTGGTAACAACAGAACATATGTTAACAGTAGTGAAGGGAACAATATTAGCAGTAACAAGTGTAAGGTGATCAGCAAGAAAGGGAGGAAGGTTAGAGTGAGGAAGGTTGAAAAAGGATCGGGGAATGGAAATCATTTTGTTCTTCTCCAGGACTAATAATTTATCGATAAATGAGACACTTCTGCATCATTTGGATATTTATATTCTGGAAACGTTTCGCCAGTCAGTGGCTTCTTTAGTCCAATACAGAGAAAAGTGGAGGATGAGAAGAACTGAAGAAGCCATTGGCATCTGTATTCATATGAATATGTATATGTGAATATACGTGTTGTTTTTGTTCACATTTACGCATGTGTGTGTATATATATATTCATATGCATGTACATGTGAATGTTTCCTTGCATGTGTGTGTGTCTGCCTATGTATAAATGCACATGCCTAAGTGAGGACCAGATAATCACTAGGCATATAACACGTAGAACAGCTGTAGAACAATTAAATTAAATTAAAAAGGAAGGAATGCACAACTGAGATCGACCTAGTGACCACGAGGGCCAAGAAGGTCGACCTACCAGTGTTGCTAAGAACTTTCCTAGTTTATTAATATTCCAGGTTAGTTATGTATAGTCCTCTCTCTCTCTCTCTCTCTCTCTCTCTCTCTCTCTCTCTCTCTCTCTCTCTCTCTCTCTCTCTCTCTCTCTCTCTCTCTCTCTCTCTCTCTCTCATCCACCTTGTATTACAGTTGTTGTCACAGCTCCCATTACAACAGTTTATCAAAACATTCGTTAAAAAACTCTAGAGGGAGACCATGAGGAAAGCATTAACAGAGATAAAGCCAGGAGAGGATTCAAGAAGACGGAGACCAGTTTGTACCTCTCCTGCCGCTAGAGATGCCCTTGATGTCTACTCTATTTCATGTTAATAAGAACATAAGAAAGGAGGAACACTGCAGGAGGCCTGTTGGCCCATACTAGGCAGGTCCTTTACAATTCATCCCACTAACAAAACATTTGCCCAACCCAATTTTCAATGCCACCCAAGAAATAAGCTCTGATGTGAAAGTCCCACTCATGTACTTATCCAACCTAAATTTGAAACTACCCAAAGTCCCAGCCTCAATAACCCAACTAGGTAGACTGTTCCACTCATCAACTACCCTATTTCCAAACCAATACTTTCCTATGTCCTTTCTAAATCTAAACTAATCTAATTTAAATCCATTACTGCGGGTTCTCTCTTGGAGAGACATCCTCAAGACCTTATTAATATCCCCTTTATTAATACCTATCTTCCACTTATACACTTCGATCAGGTCTCCCCTCATTCTTCGTCTAACAAGTGAATGTAACTTAAGAGTCTTCAATCTTTCTTCATAAGGAAGATTTCTAATGCTATGTATTAATTTAGTCATCCTACGCTGAATGTTTTCTAACGAATTTATGTCCATTCTGTAATATGGAGACCAGAACTGAGCTGCATAATCTAGGTGAGGCCTTACTAATGATGTATAAAGCTGCAGTATGACCTCTGGACTTCTGTTGCTTACACTTCTTGATATAAATCCCAGTAATCTATTTGCCTTATTACGTACGCTTAGGCATTGCTGTCTTGGTTTAAGGTTGCTGCTCACCATAACCCCCAAGTCCTTTTCGCAATCTGTATGGCTAAGTTCTACATCATTTAACTTATAAGTACTAGGGTTATGGGCACTCCAAGCTTCAGAACCTTGCATTTATCTACATTGAACTGCATCTGCCACTTTTCTGACCAAGAATAGAGTTTGTTTAAATCCTCCTGAAGTTCCATAACATCTACGTTTGAATCAATTATCCTACCTATCTTTGTGTCATCGGCGAATTTGCTCATATCACTAGTAATTCCCTCATCAAGATCATTGATATATATTATAAACAACAACGGGCCCAAGACTGATCCTGTGGAACGCCACTTGTTACAGATCCCCACTCGGATTTAACCCCATTTATGGACACTCTCTGCTTCCTGTCTGTGAGCCATGACTCGATCCACGAGAGCACTTTTCCCCCAATGCCATTAGCTGCCACTTTCTTTAACAGTCTATGGTGAGGAACTCTATCAAAAGCCTTACTAAAATCTAAGTAAATAATATCAAATTCTTTATCGTGGTCAACAGCCTCAAAAGCTTTACTGAAGAAAGTTAATAAATTAGTTAGACAAGACCGGCCTCTTGTGAATCCATGCTGAGTATCATTAATCAAGCTATGCTTATCGAGATGGCTTCTTATAATCTCAGCTATAATTGACTCTAGTAATTTGCCTACAATTGAGGTCAGGCTTATTGGGCGGTAATTTGACGGTAACGACTTGTCCCCTGTTTTAAAAATAGGAATTATATTAGCCATCTTCCACATATCAGACACTACACCTGTTTGAAAAGATAAATTAAAAATATTAGTTAATGGTTCACAGAGTTCCATTTTGCATTCCTTAAGAACCCTTGAAAAAAACCTCATCAGGACCCGGCGACTTATTTTGCTTCAGTCTGTCTATCTGCTTCACAACCATTTCACTAGTGACTGTGATGTTACATAATTTATCTTCTTCTAGCCCACTATAAAAATTAATTACTGGAATATTGTTAGTGTCTTCCTGTGTAAAATCTGAGAGAAAATAATTATTAAAAATCGAGCACATTTCATTCTCTTTGTCAGTAAGGTGCCCATAGTTATTTTTAAGGGGACCTATCTTATCTCTAACTTTTGATTCTATAGACCTCTTGTCCTCTTCACTACTTTTGAGAAACTGGCCATTCTCTTTCTGACAGACTCAAGGAGCACAAAAGTAGTGTTAGGCTTGCCGTCACCAACAATGCTTTTTTCTGTCATGTTAGAGATCACAGTCATCCTATTGACTGTGATTTCTACTAAAACTGTCTACACTACTTCTGATTTTCACAGTCGCCGTCTTGTTGAATTCCCTCTATATTATACACAACTTTCCTTGTATGAACCTTAGACCTGGCTTTATCTCTGTAGATACCTTCCTTTCCCATTACATTGTCAAATGCTCCGAACTTCAGAACACACGTGACTTAATATGATTCTTTGTTTTTTTTTTTCTCCTAATCTTTCTACGTCTTCTCCTTTCCTTTCTCCTTTCTCTTGTTTTGGGCTTTCTTTTTTCTGCCTTGGGCGTTTTTTTTCCTTTACTTCCCCCCTCCCCCTGTTTTTGGTTTTACCCCCTTGTGGGCTCCTAGCTTTCCTGCAGTGCTCTTCTTTCATGACCTGTGACTGACTACACTGCTATTGCTACTACCACTACTACCACCTTCCTACCTTTGACTACTACCTTCTCTTTTGCCTCCCTTTTCTCCCTCCCCTTCTATTTGTTGTCTCCTCAACCACTCTCCCTACTTTACACTACCACTACTTCTACGACTATTTCCACTACCAGTCTTATCCCTACCACCACTACTATACTACTACTACTATTACTACTACCACAATTTCACTACCTGCCTTACCTCTACTACCACTACTCCTCCTATCTCTCTTGTCCCGTCCCTGCCAGCTTGTCTATACATACTGTCTCCTTTCCTTTTTGTTAGTGTGAGTTTGTAAATGGTTCAAATCAGACCGAAGCGTCATCGTAAGCTCCTCTCTCTCCTATGTGCGGGTTATTTGTGGATTGTTTCAGTCACGGTACTGGGCCTTTTTTTTTTCTTTACTAGGTGGTAATATTAAAAATTCTGTTTTTAACAGTGTACACCATGAAGTAGTAATAAGAGACACTACTGTAACAGAGAATATTAGGAGGTTACAGGGTTGCATTCAGTACCGTAAAACTGTACTCCATAATGAGGTAGTGATACAGTCAGTACTGTATTTTATGTGATTGTAGAATAGCAATGAGCACTCACTTTTGTGATAATGTATATTGTTTATTTAATAATGTTTAATACATTTAATAATATTAATATTATATATATATATATATATATATATATATATATATATATATATATATATATATATTATATATTATATATTATATTATATTATATATATGCATATGACATTGAGTAAACAGGTGATTTCAGAATATGCAAACAACCACTCTGAAAGAATTGAGAAATTCAAGCGCTTTCTGATATCTCATTATCTGGACTGATAAAAAATTATTGTATTTAGTATATAATATATATATTATATTTATATATATATATATATATATATATATATAATTTCTGCTGAATCCCATTATTTATATTACTTCAAATAGCTAAGTATCATGATAAGGTTTATATCTGATGTCTGTTTTCACTTTTTTTTTTTTTCAACATCTGTGTATTGTGCCTGGATATGCTTCGACTGGACTAAAGAAAAAATTCATTGTGTGATTTAGGTATATATCATTGTGTTTAATGAGGTTTATATAATTATATTAATATATATAATTAATATAAAATTTTATATATATATATATAAATTATAATATATATCTCATATTATATATCATATACCTTTTATAATATATTTTTTTTTTTTAACCAAGTAGTCTCCCACCGAGGAGAGTGACCCGTTTAAAAGAAAAATCCCCAAAAAGAAATTACCCTTCATCATCATTCAACACTTTCACCACACTCCATTTCATCTATCTACAGCTCAGTGCACGCTTGCTAGAAAGTCCAAGCCACTCGCACAAAACCTTTACCCACTATTTCCAACCCCCTTCCAGAGACCCTAACCCCTCCTTCCCCTCAGTTTTTGCTTTCCATGTCATTTCTTTGATCAATTCTCTATATGACAAAAAACCCTTCCTGAATCCCTCTTCTAACTCTTTCTAATGCTTTCATCAATCACACCTTCCCAATTTCCACGTCTCCATTTTATCTATAACACACTCATTGCCTTAGACAGGACATTCCACTGCCTCAACCTCCGCTCTCATTTACCACCCAACTTTTACATCCATTAAGAGTGTTGGTCTACTATATTTCATCATTCCTCTTCTCCCTTAGATACGTTTTTTGACCCCACATTCCTCAACCCCACTCACCTTTTTTCCCTCATCAATTCTTGATTAACCTTCATCCCTTTATAAATCCATCCGCCGAACGTCAAAATCCCAAGTATCTGAAAACATTCCTTCTTCCATACTCCTCCCCCCCAATTTGATATTCAATTTTTCTTTATCTAAATCATTTGATACCCTCATCACCTTACTCTTTTCTATGTTCACTTTCAACTTTCTACCTTTACACACATTCTCAAACTCATCCACTAACCTTTGCAATTTTTCTTTAGAATCTCCCATAAGCACAGTATCATCAGCAAAAAGTAACTGTGTCAATTCCCATTTTGAATTTGATTCCCCATAATTTAATCCCACCCCTCTCCCGAACACCTAGCATTTACTTCTTTTTACAACCCCATCTATAAATATATTATAAACAACCATGGTGACATTACACATCCCTGTCTAAGACCTACTTTTACCGGGAAGTAGTCTCCCTCTCTTCTACACACCCTAACCTGAGCCTCACTATCCTCATAAAAGCTCTTTACAGCATTTAGTAACTTACCACCTTTTTCCCTAAACTTGCAACATCTGCCACATTGCTCCACTAAACCCTCTATCATATGCCTTTTCTAAATCCATAAATGCAAAAAAAACTTCCCTACCTTTATCTAAATACTGTTCACATATATGCTTCAATGTAAACACTTGATCTACACCTCCCCTACCCACTCTGAAGCCTCCTTGCTCATCCGCAATTCTACATTCTGTCTTACCTCTAATTCTTTCAATTATAACTCTACCGTATACTTTTCCTGGTATACCAGTAAACTTATTCCTCTATAATTTTTACAATCTTTTTTTGTCCCCCTTTTCCCTTTATATAAAGGGACTATACATGCTCTCCGCCAAACCCTAGGTAAACCCTTTCCCCCCTTTCATACATTTATTAAACAAAAGTACCAACCACTCCAACACTATATCCCCCCTGCTTTTAACATTTCTGTCATGATCCCATCAGTTTTCCCGCTGCTTTACCCCCTTTCATTTTACGTAATGCCTCACGTACCTCCCCACACTTACTTCTGTCTTTTTCACTCCTAAAAGGGGTTATCCCCCTGGTAGAGGCATAAAAAATTCCCGCCCCCCTTTCTTCCTAACATTTAAAATTTCCTAAAATATTTCGCCATCTACAAATTCCCTCCCTCTCCCCATCTAAAAAACCCCTACTCTGTTTTTAACGGACAAACCCATATTTTCCCCTAGGCTTTCTTAACTTGTTTAACTCACCCCAAAAATTTTTTTTTAATTTTCATTAAAATTTCTTGACAGTGCCTCTCCCACCTTTCATCTGCTCTCCTTTTGCACTCTTCACCCCTTCTTCACCT
Organism: Cherax quadricarinatus; assembly: GCF_026875155.1. NCBI lineage: Eukaryota > Metazoa > Arthropoda > Malacostraca > Decapoda > Parastacidae > Cherax > Cherax quadricarinatus. The sequence continues at coordinate 41,348,428 of NC_069407.1, read as the reverse complement.
TTCTTTTATCTCCATATCTCGTTTTTACAACACTTCTGCTTTGTAAAAACCTCTCGTAAGCTACCTTTTTCTCTTTTATCACACCCTTTACTTCATCATTTCCACAATCCCCTCTTTCCTCTGCCCCACCCCCTATAACCACAAAACTTCTCCCCCAAATTCTAATACTGCTTTTTAAAACTTTTAAAACCCTTTTCCCCCCCCCCATATCATCTTTGCACTAGCCCCCCTTTTGAAAATAGTCCTTTTATCTCGCCGAATTTCCCTTTTCCTTGTTTATCACTTTCACCTCCCTTTACTTGTTGTTGCCACCTTCCTTTTTTCCCCCATCTCCCTCTTATTCTAACTGTAGTAAAAACTAAATAATGATTGATATATAGTTGCCCCCTTAAACATGTACACCCTGGAGCCCCCCAAAACCCTTTTATCCCCCAATACATAATCTAACAAAAAACTTTCATTACGTGTACATCAAAACCTTGTATTTTTTTATCCTCTTTTTCATAAAATATGTTTACTTTTAAAAAATTTCTTTCTAACATAGCCATTAAAGGTCCCCTTTACATTTCCCCTGGCACCCCAAATTTACCTATACTCCCCCCCATAACATTTTTCCCCACTTTAGCATTGAAATCCCCAACCCCATTACTCTCACATTGATTAAAAAAAAAAAAAAAAAAACCCCCCACGCATTCACTCAACTTTTCCCAGAATCTCTCTCTTCTCTCATTCTCTTTTCCCCGGGTGCATATACGCTTTTAAAACCCACTTTTCACATCCAATTTTATTTTCTCCACATTCCTTGAATTTATGTTTTGTAGCCCCTTTTTTCCTGCCTGCTTTCCTTAAACATTTTGCTACCCCTTTTTTTTTAGCTCTAATTATTTGAAACCCCTGACTAATCCCATTTATTCCTCTATTAAAAAATTTCCCCCCCCTTCAGCTTGTTTCACTTAAGGCCGGAATCAGTTTTTTATCATTCAAAAACATCCACAATATCTCTTTTTATCATTTGCACAAACCCACGCACATTAGATTTCCCATTTGACAATTTTCTTCTTTTATTCTTTTTAGAAATTCTTTCGGAAAAAAGGGGGTTTTACTAGCCCATTGTTCCGGCATTTTAGTTGACTTTTACAACACGCATGGCTTACGGGGGAAAAATTCTTATTCCATTCCCCATGGATATAAAAAGGAAAAGTATAAGGGGGGGGGAAAAAACTAAAGATAAAATCAAAAAAAATAGATGGTGTGTATAAATAACTGTACATGTATGTGAGTGTGACCTAAGGTAAGTAGAAGTGCAAGAGTACCTTAAACTTGCAATTTATGAGACAAAAAAGACCCAGCAAACCCACCATCATGTAAACAATTACGGCTTTCGTTTTTCATACTTGGCAGGACGGTGTACCCCTGGGTGGTTGCTGTCTACCACCTACTACTATATATATATTATATAAAATTTTAAATATTTTATTTTTTATTATTTTTTTATTTTTTTATTATATATATAATGTCGTGCCGAATATGTAAAACTGGTCAATTAGCAAGAACTCATTTAAAATTAAGTCCTTTCTGAAATTTTCTCTTATACGTTTAAAGATATATTTTTTTCATTAATGTTTATGTAAAAAAATTTAATTTTGCACCAAAAGAATCTTAGAAAACTTACCTAACCTTATTATAACAAGAGTAATTTATTTTTGCCTAACCCAACTAAATATATTTTAGATTTGTTTACAATAATTTAGTACTAAACAAACACAGTGAAATATATTTTTTTTCGTTAGGTTTCGAATGATTTTGGCGAAATTATTGCATACACAAATTTTCACTTGTTCTATATGGCAAGATGAGCGTTGCTATTTAAGCCAAGATGGCAAGTTCTGCCTATTCGGCACGACATATATATATATATATATATATATATATATATATATATATATTATATATATATAATATATATATATATATATATATATATACATATATATATATATATTTATATATATATTGTATTTTGATTAGGGATATACATATGCACTTTGGATTATATATTGATATACATCATATTCATTATGTACAACTTGTGTGGATTATGTACACATCTTGTGGAGAATACATAAAGAGACAAATCTATTTACCATATGAGTGCACATTCTAAAAATTATGTACAGACATTGTGTGGAATATGTATATACATTGTGTGTATAATACATATACATTTCATCCACCAACTGATTTTCACTACGAAACCACTCAGAGATTGACACATTCTTATTTTATTGAAAAATAAATTTTCAATTATTCCCATTTTGAAACTTTTTGAAAATTATTTAACTTATTAAGAAATTATTAAAAAAGGTACAAATAAAAGGAAGACCTGAAGTAATGTGTTGAGTTCGACCTAGTGAGTTTCTGGAGACTGGAGGTCAACCTCACAGTGAAGCTGTGAATCTTCCTTGTTCAGTAACATTCCGATTGGGTGAACCGTTCTCCAGTTATGATCGAAATGAAATCGAAAAATAATTCAGGCAACCTCTGGGATACATAATAATAATAATAATAATAATAATAATAATAATAATAATAATAATAATAATAATAATAAAATAATAATAATAATAATAATAATAATAATAATAATTAATAATAATAAATAATAATAATAATAATAATAATAAGAAATATTTATTAGCTTATTTATTTAAGCAACTGAAACTAGCGAAGGAGTTGAGGTTGATGGGATGATGTGTATCTCAGAGCTGCTGTTTATGTGGATTATACATAATTTACAAATACATAATGTGTGTAGTGTGTTTCGATGTATTTCGAAATGATTATTCACTTTCATTAATATGTATATTATGTGTATTACAGTGATATACATCGTATGGATTATGCATATTCATTGTGAACTATGAATGTTCTTTGCATATACTATTGTGTTTACATATTTGCGTGGATAATGTAAACAAATTTCCCGTAGACAAACAAAACTTAAGAGATGCTGTTCTGGTCCTAAGATGCTTCGGCCGTTAAATACTGAAGTCATTCAGAAGATTTATAGAGGAAATTAACGTAACTTGATGGAAAGAAAAATTTCGCACATCTTTTTTTTTATATAAAATTTTGAAACGCGCCACAAAACACTATAATTTTACTTTCTGTCATCGAATTAGCGGGCATCTCTTCTTTTTTTTTATTGAACGTATGAAGCAGCGCCACTGAGGGTTTTGGAAGTTATCCGAGCCATTCCAGGATGCTGGGAATGGGCTCAACAACTTTGTCCATAGGACCTCTGAACATTCCAGTTGATCCTAGAATCTGCTTCTCGTTACCGCACACAAGTGTTCAAAATTTGAATTCGGTTGCATGATGGATTCTCGAGTTGTGGGCAAAATGAAACCGAAAAGTTGTAGGAAGTAAAAAGAAAGTCAGATAATCACTTAAAGGTGCCCCTTCTGATATACCTCATAAATATCCATTCTGCACAGATTAACGATTATGAAATTTATTTAATTTGTGACTAACACAAAATTAAAATGAAGCTTAACCATAAAAAGAGGAATGTTCTTGAAGTGCATGAATTCGACCTGATGACCGACAGAACCAGGAGCTCGACCTCACAGTGTAGCTGAAAACCTTCCTAACTCCGTAGCATTTCAGCAAATATTTGCACTTTCGTCCCTCTGCTTATAAACACCTGGCGTCACAGTTATGTTAATATGTCTATTTTCTCATATATACCAGGTAGCACAGTTATGTACATATGTTTACTTACATGTACCTGGTATCACAGGTATGTAGAACCAGAAGAACTCACAGGTAAGGACTCACAAGAAGTGGGAAGGGGGAAGTGAGGATAGACAATGAATAGGTCGAGGAGAGGAAAAAGCAACAGAAAAAAAAATGAGACGGGACTAAACCCAGCAACAAAGGTATCCGTGTTCCTGCTCATTTTCACCCGATATCACAGTGGCTGCTGTAGCTACCACTAATTATTTAAATTTATTAAATAAATCATTAAACCACTAAGGAGTGAGAGCAGGGGATGTGCATCAGCAGTCTTCTTGGAACGTCCAGCTTGTCACTCGCGTTGTTCCCTTGATAAAATGGTAACTACAACTACAATCACAACTGTTGTTTTTGCACACCAGGAGATGATAAAACTAGTGATTGATCTAACAGTGTACATCAGGAGGTGAGACTGCTAGTGTCAGTAATTTAATGTTCATTATGAGATCTTAATGTTATTTTCAGTGCTGTAACAGTGTATACCCAGTTACAGCAGTACCGTTACAGTCAGTTTTGTAAATATATATATATATATATATATATATATATATATATATATATATATATATATATATATATATATATATATGTGTGTGTGTGTGTGTGTGTGTGTGTGTGTTGTTTTGTGTGTGTGTGTTGTGTGTGTGTGTTTGTGTGTGTGTGTGTGTGTGTGTGTGTGTGGTTGTGTGTAGTTTGTGTGTGTGTGGTGTGTGTGTGTGTTGTGTTGTGTTTGTGTGTTTTGTGTGTGTGTGTTGGTGTGTGTGCCGAATAGGCAGAACTTGCGATCTTGGCTTAAATAGCAACGCTCATCTTGCCATATAGGACAAGTGAAAATTTGTGTATGCAGTAATTTCACCAAAATCATTCTGAACCTAACGAAAAAAATATATTTCACTGTGTTTGTTTAGTATTAAATTACTGTAAACAAATCTAAAATATATTTAGTTGGGTTAGGCTAAAATAAATTGCGCTTGTTTTAATAAGGTTGGGTAAGTTTTCTAAGTTCCTTTTGGTGCAAAATTAATTTTTTTTACATCAACATTAATGAAAAATATATATCTTTAAACGTATAAGAGAAATTTTAGAAAGGACTTAATTTTAAATGAGTTTCTTGCTATTGACCATTTTTACCTAATATATATATTTTATATATATATATATATATTATAATATATATATATATATATATATATATATATATATATATATATATATATATATAATATATATATATATAAAATTTTATTATAAACACATTGATCGTATTATATTTAAACTTAGATTAATGGCATGGAGTACATCTGCAAGCTGTTGTCTTCCAGCAGTGTGTATTCATCTAGTTGAGGTTGCAGGGGTCGAGTCCTAGCTCCTGGGCGTGTTGTCTTCCAGCGGTGTGTGTTTTCTTCCAGCAGTGTGTGTTGTCTTCCAGCAGTGTGTGTTGTCTTCCATCAGTGTCTGTTGTTTTCCATCAGTGTCTGTTGTTTTCCAGCGTTGTGTGTTGTCTTCCAGCGGTATGTGTTGTCTTCCAGCAGTGTGTGTTGTCTTCCAGCGGTGTGTGTTGTCTTCCAGCAGTGTGTGTTGTGTTCTCTTCCAGCAGTGTGTGTTATCTTCCAGCCAGCAGTGTGTGTTGTCTTCCAGCGATCTGTGTTTTGTTGTCTTCCAGCAGTGTGTGTTGTCTCCAGCAGTGTGTGTTGTCTTCCAGCAGTTTGTGTTGTCTTCCAACAGTTTGTGTTGTCTTCCTGCAGTGTGTGTTGTCTTCCAGCAGTGAATCACACATTTACATTATTACATAAATGGTTCAGAAAACCGACAACTTGATGTATGAGACACTTTTGGTATATTTGGGTACCTGTATTTTGGAAACTTTTCGCCAGCCAGTGACTTCCTCAGTGCATTACAGAGAAGAATGGGAGAAGAAGAGAAGAAATTTGAGGTAATCAGTCCCTCAATTTGGAGGTGATGAGTTCATTCCATCAATCAAGACTGATGGGCTGAACACATCAACTCCAGGTTGTGGGACTGATTACCTCAAACTCTTGATCTTCCACTATCGTCTCTGCATTGGACCGAGAAGGTCACTGGCTGGTGAAACAGTTCCACAGTAAAGTTACCCAAATGTTCCACAAGTGTCTCATACACACACATATTGCATGTATTGTGTCTTGATATGAACTACAAAAATTAATTATGCGATTTAGGTACTAGTGTATACAGTATGTGTATGTTAAGTATATTTACTCGCTGTGTATATTATGTGTAGAGTGCACATGCACATAGTGTTTATTGTATAGATATTTCATAATGTTTATACTATGTATTGTGGGTGGATTACATGTATACATTCTGTGAATGGAATGTGGATAACATATATACACTGCGTGCACTGTATTCGGATATTCGTTGCATGAATTATATACACGTTATTTGAATTACGTATACACATCATGTGAAGTATATATACATATTAGCCTAAAAGTTAACACTGTAAGGCTTAGGTATATACATTCCATCCAGCAACTAGTTTATCCTTATAAATCTCTCAAACCTGACATAATCCTCCAGTGAGACACTTGTTTTATTGTTAAACTTATCTGCAAAATAAATATAACGACTCCATTGATAAATTAAAATAATCACTGGTAATTAAAACAACCACTGTGATACTAGGGAGATATGAGCAGTGACGGAAATGTATACTACTGTGATGCCAGGGAGATATGAGCAGTGACGGGAATGTATACTACTGTGATGCCAGGGAGATATGAGCAGTGATGGGAATGTATATTACTGTGATGCCAGGGAGATATGAGCAGTGACGGGAATGTATATTACTCTGATGCCAGGGAGATACGAGCAGTGACGGGAATGTATACTAATGTGATGCCAGGGAGATGAACAAAGACAGAAATATACACCACCGTGATATCAGGGAGATATGAGCAGTGACTGATATACATAAATATGTCGGAATATTAAGGGCCTAGGAAGACTGTGAGGAATGTGCATATATAACCCCATTGAACATATACAAACAATGTGTATACATAATCCCACAGTCTAACAATGTGTATACATAATTCCACAGTCAAACAATGTGTATACATAATTCCACAGTCAAACAATGTGTATACATAATCCCACAATCAAACAATGTGTATACATAATCCCACAATCAAACAAGGTGTGTACATAATATGAACAATGTTAACGTAATCCATAATATATATAAATACTGTGGGAATACATAATTCACATTTTATATACGTAATCCCTGCAGTGTCTTCATTATCTACACAATGGAAAGACTTAACATGCACAGAGTGTATACAACATATAATACATTTAACATGTATGCCTAAACCTTTAAATATGTATTCATAATCCACAAAATACGTTTAAGTATTTCACACAATGTTTATACATGATCAACAAGGTAGGAATACTTAATGCACACAATAAGTATGATCAATTCATTCAACGTGGATACATAATCAACGCCAATGTGCATACATACAGAATTTACTTTGCGTGCATTCATTATCTACACACTGAATATGCAAAATCCATACAGTGCACCGTATATCCAAACACTAGTGGTGTTACAGCAGTGACTGTAACGTTACCACTTGCTGACTGCAACAACGAGAGGGACACACTGGATGTTGCCTGAGAACTGCAGATGTACGTCTCCTGCTCTCCCTCCACAGTGGATTAATAAATCACTTGATAAATGAAAACAGTAAATAAACGTCAGCTATATTGACCACCGTGATACCAGGTGGATTTTGAACAGAGAGATGGATGTACAAAACTATGATGCCAAATAGATGGATATATGGATGTACACAATTGTGATTCCAGATGGATAAGAGTAGAAAGACGGATGTACTTAACTACGCTGAGATGTTAGGGAACTAGGAAGACTGACAGTTATACTGTGAGGTCGACCCCCGGGATCCTGACAATCATCAGGTCGAACTCATACTGGTATCTCTTCTTCCTTTTTTTTTATTTTATTTCTCTTAATTTGATTTCCTTATTAAATTACAGATCAAGTCCTATTATTTGCTTTTAAACCAATATGAAAGAAGACCAGGAGATGTATATCAACAGATGTCCAGGAGGATTAAACACGACACTCTCCTTTCATTGTGGGTTGAATATTACTGTCAATAATGAAACACTGTATACCAGAAGCGGACATTAGAGCTACTGTTGTACCCGTGTACAATATGACGATGTAATGATACACACTGTGTTATAACAGTGTCCACCAAGAAGTATTAATGGATAAGTCACTTTTTATTTAGATTTAATATTAAAAATTATACACACACACACACACACAGTGGAGGCAGGAACCATACATAGTTTAAGAGAGGTATGACAAAGCTCAGGAAGCAGAGAGAGAGAGGATCCAGTAGCGATCAGTGAAGAGGCGGGGTCGGAGCTGAGTCTCGACCCTGCAACCACAATTAGGTGAGTACAATTAGGTGAGTACACACACACACACACACACACACACACACACACACACACACACACACACACACACACACACACACACACCACACACAAACACACACACACATATATATATAAAATATATATATATATATATATATATATATATATATATATTATATATATATATATATATATATATATATATATATATATACATATATAAATATATATGTATTATATGTCATGCCGATATGTAAAACTGGTCAATTAGCAAGAACTCATTTAAAATTAAGTCCTTTCTAAAATTTTCTCTTATACGTTTAAAGATATATTTTTTTCATTAATGTTAATGTAAAAATTTTTAATTTTGCACCAAAAGAATCTTAGAAAACTTACCTAACCTATCATAACAAGAGCAATTTATTTTAGCCTAACCCAACTAAATATATTTTAGATACGTTTACACTAATTTAATACTAAGTAAACATAGTGAAATATATTTTTTTCGTTATGTTCAGAATGATTTTGGCGAAATTATTGCATACACAAATTTTCACTCGTCTTATATGGCAAGATGAGCGTTGTTATTTAAGCCAAAATCGCAAGTTCTGCCTATTCGGCACGACATATATATACACACACCACACACACACACACACACACACAATATATATATATATATATATTATATAATATATATATATATATATATATATATATATATATTATATATATATATATATATATGGTTTAGAAAGACACGTAAGCAAACACTGTAACATATTATTAGAAAACGTTTCGGTCCTGGGACCTTGATCACTTCTAACATACAGAGGTAGAAAGACATTATATATAGGCGGAGAGTGAGGTGTGACGCACGTGACTGAGGAATGTCATAAGAACATAAGAATGGAGGAACACTGTAGAAGGCCTACTGGCCCATGCGAGGCCAGTAGGCCTTCTACAGTGTTCCTCCATTCTTATGTTCTTATGACATCTCAGGTCACGTGCGTCACACCTCACTCTCCGCCTATATATAATGTCTTTCTACCTCTGTATGTTAGAAGTGATCAAGGTCCCAGGACCGAAACGTTTTCTAATAAATATGTTATAGTGTTTGCTTACGTGTCTTTCTAAACCAACTTGTCGGTATTTATTACCAAGGTTTATACCAATATATATATGAACATTAAAATGGTATAAAATACACATATGGTATAAAGACACATATGCAACAGTTACGTATCTTTATTTCGTATCTTTATTCCGTATCTTTATTCCGTAGTCTGAAACAATTTTGTTTCAGACTACGGAACAATGCTCTTCTCCAGACTGAGGGACTGACCACCTCAAAACTTTAAGGGTGATGGACTGATTACATCGTCTTCAAGTCTCTTCTGCTTCTATCAACTTTTTCTGTACTCGACTGAAGAAGCCTCCTGTGTAGGCGAAACGTTTCGAAATAAAGATACCTAACTGTTGCATATGTGTCTTACCTAACAACATATATATATATATATATATATAATATATATATATATATAAAATATATATATATATATATATATATATATATATATATATATATATATAAGAACATAAGAAAGGAGGAACACTGCAGCAGGCCTGTTGGCCCATACTAGGCAGGTCCTTTACAATTCATCCCACTAACAAAACATTTGCCCAACCCAATTTTCTATGCTACCCAAGAAATGAGCTCTAATGTGAAAGTCCCACTCAAATCCAACCCCTCCAACTCATGTACTTATCCAACCTAAATTTGAAACTACCCAAAGTCCTAGCCTCAATCACCCAACTAGGTAGACTGTTCCACTCATCAACTACCCTATTTCCAAACCAATAATTTCCTATGTCCTTTCTAAATCTAAACTTATCTAATTTAAATCCATTACTGCGGGTTCTCTCTTGGAGAGATATCCTCAAGACCCTATTAATATCCCCTTTATTAATACCTATCTTCCACTTATACACTTCGATCAGGTCTCCCCTCATTCTTCATCTAACAAGTGAATGTAACTTAAGAGTCTTCAATCTTTCTTCATAAGGAAGATTTCTAATGCTATGTATTAATTTAGTCATCCTACGCTGAATGTTTTCTAACGAATTTATGTCCATTCTGTAATATGGAGACCAGAACTAAGCTGCATAATCTAGGTGAGGCCTTGCTAATGATGTATAAAGCTGCAGAATGACCTCTGGACTTCTGTTGCTTACACTTCTTGATATAAATCCCAGTAGTCTATTTGCCTTATTACGTACGCTTAGGCATTGCTGTCTTGGTTTAAGGTTGCTGTTCACCATAACCCCCAAGTCCTTTTCGCAATCTGTATGGCTAAGTTCTACATCATTTAACTTATAAGTACTAGGGTTATGGGCACTCCCGAGCTTCAGAACCTTGCATTTATCTACATTGAACTGCATCTGCCACTTTTCTGACCAAGAATAGAGTTTGTTTAAATCCTCCTGAAGTTCCATAACATCTACGTTTGAATCAATTATCCTACCTATCTTTGTGTCATCGGCGAATTTGCTCATATTCACTAGTAATTCCCTCATCAAAAATCATTGATATATATTATAAACAACAACGGACCAAGACTGACCCCTGGGGAAAACCCCACTTGTTACAGATCCCCACTCGGTTTTTAACCCCATTTATGGACACTCTCTGCTTCCTGTCTTTTGAGCCATGACTCGATCCATGAGACCCATTTTTCCCCCAATGCCATGAGCTGCCATTTTCCTTTTAACAGTCTATGGTGGGAACTCTATGAAAAGCCTTACTAAAATCTAAGTAAATAATATCAAATTCTTTATCGTGGTCAACAGCCTCAAAAGCTTTACTGAAGAAAGTTAATAAATTAGTTAGACAAGACCGGCCTCTTGTGAATCCATGCTGAGTATCATAATCAAGCTATGCTTATCGAGATGGCTTCTTATAATTCAGTTATAATTGAATCTAGCAATTTTTCCTACAATTGAGGTCAGGCTTATTGGGCGGTAATTTGACGGTAACGACTTGTCCCCTGTTTAAAAATAGGAATTACATTTAGCCATCTTCCACATATCAGACACTACACCTGTTTTGAAGAGATAAATTAAAAATATTAGTTAATGGTTCACAGAGTTCCATTTCGCATTCCTTAAGAACCCTTGAAAAAACCTCATCAGGACCCGGCGACTTTTTTTTCCTTCAGTCTGTCTATCTGCTTCACAACCATTTCACTAGTGACTGTGATGTTACATAATTTAAACTTCTTCTAGCCCACTATAAAAATTAATTACTGGAATATTGTTAGTGTCTTCCTGTGTAAAAACTGAGTGAAAATAATTATTTAAAATCGAGCACATTTCATTCTCTTTGTCAGTAAGATGCCCATAGTAAATTTTTTAAAGGGGGCCTATCTTATTTCTTTAAATTTCGTTCTATACACCTGGAAAAAACTCTTTGGGTTAGTTTTCGAATCCCTAGCAACTTTAATTTCATAGTCCCTTTTAGCTTTTCTTATCCCCTTTTTAACGTCCCTCTTTATGTCTATATACTGATTCATAAGATAACCCTCACCTCTTTTTATACGCCTATAAATTCCTTTCTTATGCCCTAGTAGATATTTCAGCCTATTATTCATCCATTTTGGGTCATTTCTATTTGATTTAATTTCTTTATACGGGATAAACGTTCTGTGAGGAGCATGTATGGTGTTCAGAAAACTGTCATATTGATAGCTCTCTTCGTTACCCCAGTCAACAGATGATAAGTGTTATCTAAGCGCATCGTAATCTGCTAAGCGAAAGTCTGGGACTGTTACTGAGTTATCCCTACTATCGTACTTCCATTCAATGCTAAATGTAATTGATTTGTGGTCGCTAGCACCCAGTTCCTCTGAAATTTCTAAATTATTAACAAGGGATTCATTGTTTGCCAGAACTAAGTCAAGCAGGTTATTTCCCCTCGTAGGTTCTGTCACAAACTGCTTTAAAAAACAATCCTGAACTACTTCTAAGAAGTCGTATAATTCTAAATTCCCAGTCAAGAAATTCCAATCAATATGACTAAAGTTAAAGTCTCCTAGAATTACTACATTATCGTGCCTTGTGGCCTTAACAATTTCCTCCCATAGTAGTCTCCCTTGGTCCCTATCTAAGTTTGGGGACGGTATATCACTCCAAAAATCATTTTTTTCATCCCCCTCTGAAAATTTATCCAAACAAAAAACTTTTGAAATGTATTACTTCAGACAAAATACCCGTTTTTTTTTTTTTTTGCAACAGTTCAAGCGATCTCGGACATACAATGCCACCCCCCCCCCCTTTCCCCGAAAACTTTATCTACTTGGAACAATTTAAAACCAGGGAATGTGACTTTCCCCGCAGGCATGTCCCGACTTTTTAAATTTAAAAACCACGTTCTTTTTTTTAAAGGCAAATACATAATTTTACCTGCACTAGAAATTTAATCCCCAACTCGTCCACTTTTCCTAGCACTTGGGCTATTGCAAAATTTTAAACATTGAAAAAAATTTTCCTTTCTCTTTACCCCCCCTGCTCATTTTTTTTTTTCTACAAAAACCAAATTCCCTGTCCTTATCACCCAAAAGCCCCTGGGCTTTTAAATTATCTACCTCGTTCTGCTTTTTAGTTCCCCTAAAACTCGTAAAAATTACAAAACAATGGGACTTCATTTTTTTTCCCTCCCAAAAACCCCCATCCCAAAAACTTTTTCCTATTTTAAAAAAGTCCAAACTCCCCCCCTGCAGTTTCCCCTTGCTCCCCCCCCAAAAAACCTAGATAAGTGAACTCCTTCCCTGGCTTTACATGTCTTTCTCCCCATAGAAGGGGTTTCCCATTTTGTAATGAATGTTACCTCATTTTCCTTCCCGTATTTTTTTCCAGCCAGAAAATTGACCCCAAAATTGCCCTGGCAACCTTTTCTTTTCCCAAACTCCTCCCCTTTTGGAAAAAAATACCACATAGCAGGGTTCCCCCCCTTTTCCTCCTAATTATTTTTTTTGGGCCGGAACCTAAAACCCCTGCAATAAGGTCTTCACCCCTACGCCCGCCAACATCGTTCCCCTCCAGCCCCCTTGAGACAGATAATAGGATTTTGCTTCCCTTCCCCCTTTTTCTGTTGTCACCCCAGACGGCTAACAATATCCTCCATCCCCCCCCAGGAAAGAAAAAAAAAAAACTCTCTGTCTCCTACTCCTCTCCTTCAAAACAGAAAACCCCTTTTCCAAAATTTTCCCAACTTGGCTATCCCCATTTAACAAAAAAATAAATTTTTAAAACCCCTTTCCTTTGGGGTCCCTTCGTTTGTGACGTTCCCAGTAGTCGGGCCCCATTCGTCGGGTTTGCACTGAGAAAAAACATTAGATGTTTCCACAACAGTTTCCACGGCCCCCTCTTTTTTCTTCTTCATCGTTTCTTCCTTTCCATTCGTCCCTTCCCTTTATCCCTCAACTTCGGGTTCCCCGCTGTCCCGCCACTGACCTTTTTCCCTTTTTTTTTGAACCCGAGGACCTCAAAAAAAGGAGGGAAAATACTACGAATTTTCTTGTTTTTTCCCCCGGTCAGCCCCCGAATCTCCCAAAACTTCGCCATCCTTTAATTCTTCCTTAAGTGTTGGTAAAGTTGCCCCGATGGAGGGCATTTGCTTTTAATTGTAGAGAAACGGCCCCAAAAAAGGGCCTTTGAAAAGAGCTAAATAAAACGGGCACGTTCATATGAAGATTGAGACACTTATGCAGCATATGGGAATCTTTATTCAGGAAACGTTTCGCCACACAGTGGCTTCATCAGTCCAATACAAAGAGGAAGGCGTAAGGAGAGGAGGAGAATGAGGTAATCAGTCCCTCAACCTGGAGTCGATGTGTTCAGTCCATCAATCTTGTAGAATGTACAGCATAGGTATGTATGTATAATGTTCGCCAAGACCGTAGTCCTGGCATGGGTCCCAATCTTGCGATGACCCGTCTCTGGCTCCCGAGGGAGAAAGGTTTCCACAATGATGCGACATATGCTGTTCAAGCACTCTTCTGGTCAGTTCAACTGGTGCATCTCATAAGCGACAACACCGTATGTACTCCTAACTATGGACACTAGCGAGGAGGAGGATATGTCGTTATCACAGGTAACAGCTTGTCTGGTTCATTGACTCCATGATACACTAGTGTGGCCGCATCATCTCTGGTTCCTCTTCGGGAGGGAATATCACTCCTAGTTGCCTGCGGAGTGTCTCAGTAACTTCGCACTCCAGAAGATAGTGTGTTAGGGGCCGCTGGACAACGTGCTGACAGTACTGGCACATCTCCTCCTCAGCCTTGTCTACCATTATCTTGGCTGTGGGAAAGCCCAAACGAAGCCGATGGATGGCGGTACACTGCGCTCTGGACCAGCTTCTATCATATGGAGGGGGTTCTCTCTGAGTCGCTGCTCGGTACCACTGTTGAGATGGGGTATCACCTAAGACCTCCCCCATAAGTTTCATGGCTCTGGCAGCCACCAGTTTGGTCTGTCGTAGGCTGATTGGGACAGTAATCCCAACATGTGGATAGTCTGTTGCTGCCTTGGCTGCATCATCTGCCGCCTCATTTCCCCGGATGCTAGCATGGCTGGGGATCCAGTTCAATGTCGATCTGTTACCCTGAACTTCTAAGGCTGTCATTATGCTCAGGATCGATGTGATGAGGTGAACATTGTCCTGTGGTTGAGGATGGGAGAGGGCATTAATTGCAGACGTGGAATCAACATGTATGACAGGTCGGAGTCGATGTCGTAGGGCATGTGACAGTGCCTGCTGAATCGCCACCAGCTCAGCTTGAAGGATCGTGCAGTGGTCAGGTAGTTGCCAGCCTTGTGTGTGACCATTGTGGTACAGTCCAGCTGCTGCTCTCTTCCTGTCAGGGTCGACAGAACCATCTGTGAAATACACTGCACATGTGCCTCCCTCTGCCAGTGCCATGCTTGTCTCAGCATGATTGCTGAGAGTGTCTTGACTGCACAGACGCTTAGAGATGGGTAGCTGCATGATGCAAACATCGGCTGGATCTGGGCGCCAGGGAGGTGGTGGATGGTACCCAGCAACAGGAAGGTCACAACTCTTCTGAAGGAGTAGTTGTATAGGCAGCAGCTTCCGCCCAGCAGCACAAAACGAACGAATCCAGGAGTAGTCCGTGAAGAGTGTGGGATCTTGTGCCATGGTTGTCAATATCCGTCTCCTTAGTGGGGTACCTTGCTGCCTGTGCAGAATCGTGGCCACTTTGCAGGCGTTTATGTATCTTACTCTGTCAGCCAAGGAAGGAAGCCGGGCCTCAGATCTGAGACATACTGTGTTGGTCCAGATGGGGGCCCCAAGCATAGTTCTTATTGCCTGATTTTGTACGACCTCCACTCTTTGCTTGCTCTGCGGGAAGAGATGAGCTAACGCCGGTGCACCGTAGTCAATGAGCGAGCGTATAGCTTGTATATAGTACAAGCGAAGTACATCTTTGCTTGCCCCTGCACGGTGCCTCGTCATGGCTCTCATGGCGTTGAGTCTGAGTAGAGCACGTGACCTGACATACTCGGCCTGTTTCTGAAAGGTCAGCTTTTTATCACTGTAGATTCCCAAGTACAGGTAGTAGCCTGTCCACTCAAGTTCTATATCCTGAATACGTAATCTATTCACAGGATCTGGTCCCTTGAACATCATTGCAAGAGATTTCTCGGCCGAGATCTTGAGGCCTAGTTCCTTGCAAGACTGTGTAATTAGGTCCAAAGCTCTCTGAGTCCTGTCGTTCCTAAATTGCCTTTCCCATTCACTACGAGTGCAAGATCATCAGCATAGCTGAGGAGCTGTGTACCACTATGAAAGGGAAGGCTCACAAGTTCCTGCATAAGGATGTTAAACAGGGTAGGACTGAGCACACCTCCTTGTGGCGTACCGTTTTCCAGGGTTTTAAAGGAAGTGTAGTGTCCCTGAAAGCTGACACAGGCCTGCCTGCCCCTAAGGTAGGACTCTATCCAGGCCAGGAGGCGTCCTTTGATTCCCTTCCGAGCTAGTATTGCCAGAATTGCTGTGGGGTTGGCTAGCTCAAATGCCTTTTCAAGGTCGAGGTAGACGACAATACTAGGTTTTTTGTTACTGTCAGCAATCTGGCTTAGTACAGTGGTTATGCACTCTGCTGTACCCACTCCTTTGGGGAAGCCAAATATGTGATGATGAGAGGGTCCAAGTTTCCATAGGAGGCGGTTTAACACCATCCTCTCAGCAGTCTTGGCTAAGCAGCTGGTCAGCGATATGGGTCTCATACTGCCTGGGTCCTTGGGCTTTGGAATTGGTACGACGGTAGCTTTCTTCCAAGCTGCTGGGAGTGTCCTGGCCCTCCACGACTTGTTAATGACGTCTAGTATGGCCTCCCATCCACTCTGCCCAGCCCGTGCAATCATGGAGTATGTAACACCATCGATGCCCGGGGCAGTGTCACCTGTGTTCTTAATGGCAAGTCGGAGTTCCAAGTCCGTGAGGTCTTCATCAGTCACATCTTCCGACTCACATGCAGCTTGTATCGTTAGCTGGCGCTGTGGCAGAAGATCCGTCTGTATATTCCGGATGTCCTGTGGGAGCTGAGTGGATGCTCCCCTGGAAGTGAAAAGCTCCACTAGTTTCTCAGCTTAGGTATGTATAATGTTCGCCAAGATCAGGGTCCTGGCACGGGTCTTAATCTTGAGATGACCCGTCTCTGGCTCCTGAAGGAGAATTGATTCTTCACTGTTGCAGCATATGCTGCTCAAGCACTGTTCCGGACAGTTCAGCTAGTGTGCCTCATAAGCGACTGAGGTTACTCCACCTGAGCTGGGGACTGATAATCTGCAGATTCATGGCATCCACTGTTTCCTGCTCTGTCAGTAAGCACACCCTCAGGAGTGTGCTGACCATCTGCCGGA
>NC_069407.1:41296516-41330717 GCF_026875155.1 Cherax quadricarinatus | reverse complement strand
TGGACTGACCATCATTTTTACTTCCTCATGTTATATTTTCCATTTTACTCAATTTCAAATCGACTGAAGGAAGTCTTCTGTGCGAGCGAAATGTTTCAGGAATAAAGATAGCTAACTCTCTCTCATGAGTATTATCATCATGAGAGAGAGAGAGAGAGAGAGAGAGAGAGAGCTAGCTGACTGGCTCTTGCCTCGACCGTCAACCAACGGTTCACTTGATTGATTAAGAGCACGAGGTCGTGCAGGACGAACGCTGTTAAACTTGACGATTTACTGCAAAGACATAGCAAGAGGAGAAGGGAACAAGAAGAGAAGACCAAGGAAAGGATAACAAAGAGACGACAGGAAAAGGAGTATAGAGGAAGAGTGACAAAGATAAGAGAACAATAGACATGTAGGAGAGGAGAAAAAGGGAAAAAATGAAACTGGAATAAAAATAGGAAAATAAGGTGAGGAGAATAACGAGAGAATAAAGAAATAAAACCAAAAAGAGAATATAGAGAAGAAAATAAGATATGAGGAAAGGGGAGAGAACCAGTCGATGGAGCAAGGAGAGAACAAGGGAGTACGAGGTACAAGTGACTGAAATTCTGCGATATGGTGACGGTATCAACATGAAGTAATTAAATTTATTCAGGTCCACATAAATACAATTATACAAATTATCATACATTGCAGCATATGTGTAGATTATCCCAGATAACCCCCATTGTGGTCCTTAGTAACTGATACAATCAACTTGGTCCACAAAGACAGGTGAACTAACGCTAGGATACGCTTATTAGGTAACTGGGACGTTGATCACTTGAGAGGTAATCAAGGTCGCAGGAGCGAGACGTGATGCTGGGATACCTAACTCAGATCTGCCTCCCAAACACATTTACTTTACGAAACGATTCTTATTCAGTATACTCACCTTCTGTGTGCACTTCATAATGTAGTCGTCCGTTGATGCATTGTTGCATTGATCGTTGTTAATGTACGTTACCAATGGTATAATCAAAGGACAGGTTTCGTCACGTCAGTGGTAAGAACACTGACACTTGTCACTGATGTTAGTGACACCAGTGGAAATAATCCACGTTGACCTTTTTTTTTTGACTGGGTTGTCTTAGATAATTTACGCATGTTATTATGTAAGACAATTTATGATCATCTAAAAACTGTGTGATTGTACCTAAAGTTAACAACGGCTCCTCAACACAACTTATGGAAATAAGTCGCTTTGACTTTTTTGGGTTATCCTATGTAATTTACACACGTTACTATTTATAATAATTATAAATAATTTGTGTAACTGTATTTATGTGTACCTGTACCTAAATGAACTTACATATTTAACAGATACTGAGGACTAGCCTCGAATAATAATAATAATAATAATAATAATAATAATAATAGTAATAATAATAATAATAATAAAATAATTATAATAATTAATAATAATAATAAAATTTTAATAATAATAATAATAAAATAATAATAATAATAATAATAATAATAACAATAATAATAATAATAAAAAATAATAATAATTAATAATAATAATAATAAAAATAATAATAATAAAATAATAAAATAATAATAATAATAATAAATAATAATAATAATAATAATAATAATAATTTAATAATAATAACAATTAATTAATATTTTTAATAAATAATAATAATAATAATAATAATAATAATAATAATAATAATAATAATATAAATAATTTAAAAATAATAATAATAATAATAATTAATAATATAATAATAATAATAATAATAATAATAATAATAATATAATAATAATAAATAATAATAATTAATAATAATAAATAATAATAATAATGGCACAATACCGTGACTGGAACAATACACCAATAACCCGCACATAGGAGAGAGGAGCTTACGACGACGACGTTTCCGTCCGAGTCGGACCGATACGTCACACGTCGTAAGTTTTCTCTCTCTGCTACGTGCGGGTTACTGGTGTATATTTCAGGTTCAGGTCATCCCACAATCACAGGCTTCCAAATGATACATCTATGTAGGAGGATTAATTTTTAGTTTGGATAAAATGTATAAATACCCATTGGGTGAACAATTAAATATGTTACATTTATAACTAATGTATGTACGGATTAACCAATTAAGTCATTTACAATGTTGTGTGAACAATTACGTAATATACGTGTACATGTAATTCTTATTATACCTGTATCATGTATGCGTGTTTGGATTATTTAATCCTGTATCATGTATGTCGTGTATTATACCTGTATCTATGTATGTCGTGTATTATACCTGTATCATGTATGTCGTGTATTATACGTGTATTAGTATGTCGTGTATTATACCTGTATCATGTATGTCGTGTATTTATACGTGTATCATGTATGTCGTGTATTATACCTGTATCATGTATGTCGTGTATTATACCTGTATCATGTATGTCGTGTATTATACCTGTATCATGTATGTCGTGTATTATACGTGTATCATGTACGTCGTGTATTATACCTGTATCATGTATGTCGTGTATTATACCTGTATCATGTATGTCGTGTATTATACCTGTATCATGTATGTCGTGTTTATATGTATCATGTCGTGTATTATACCGTGCTGTATGTCGTGTATTATACTGTATCATGTATGTCGTGTATTATACCTGTATCATGTATGTCGTGTATTATATCTGTATCATGTATGTCGTGTATTATACGTGTATCATGTACGTCGTGTATTATACCTGTATCATGTATGTCGTGTATTATACCTGTATCATGTATGTCGTGTATTATACCTGTATCATGTATGTTATGTATTACACACGTATCATATATGTTGTGTATTACACATGTATCATATATGTTGTGTATTACACATATATCATGTATGTTGTGTATTACACATGCATTATGTATGTTGTGTATTACACATGTATCATGTATGTTGTGTATTACACATGCATTATGTATGTTGTATATTACACATGTATCATGTATGTTGTGTATTACACATGTATCATGTATGTTGTGTATTACACATGTATCATGTATGTTGTGTATTACACATGTATCATGTATGTTGTGTATTACACATGTATCATGTATGTTGTGTATTACACATGTATCATGTATGTTGTGTATTACACATGTATCATGTATGTTGTGTATTACACATGTATCATGTATGTTGTGTATTACACATGTATCATGGTATGTTGTGTATTACACATGTATCATGTATGTTGTGTATTACACATGTATCATGTATGTTGTGTATTACACATGTATCATGTATGTTGTGTATTACACATGTATCATGTATGTTGTGTATTACACGTGTATCATGTATGTTGTGTATTACACATGTATCATGTATGTTGTGTATTACACTATATCATGTATGTTGTGTATTACACATGTATCATGTATGTTGTGTATTACACATTATCATGTATGTTGTGTATTACACGTATATGTATTTTTATTACAATATCATTTTTGTGTATTTCACATGTATCATGTATGTTGTGTATTACACATGTATCATGTATGTTGTGTATTACACATGTATCATGTATGTTGTGTATTACACATGTATCATGTAATGTTGTGTATTACACATGATATCATGTATGTTGTGTATTACACGTGTATCATGTATGTTGTGTATTACACATGTATCATGTATGTTGTGTATTACACGTGTATCATGTATGTTGTGTATTACACATATATCATGTATGTTGTGTATTACACATATATCATGTATGTTGTGTATTACACGTGTATCATGTATGTTATGGAAGGACTAATAATATATTCCTATCACAAAAAAGTGTATATATTTGGGCACTTCAGAAGCTTGTATAATTAAAATGGCTTTATAGAATAATTAAGAACATTATTAAATTTGCTTTAACATTATTTTCTCTTCATTTGTTAGAGATTTTGAGCTACCTAAAAATTAATTATAAATAGAAAAATATTTTTTTTTCGATTTCTACATGTTTTGATTATATTATTGTTCACCATAGTAAATATGGAATATTTTCAGACTGTGTTGTGCACTATACTATGACCGAGGAACTACCACCTGGTTGTGCACTATACTATGACCGAGGAAGTACCACCGGGTTGTGCACTATACTATGACCGAGGAACTACCACCCGGTTGTGCACTATACTATGACCGAGGAACTACCACCCGGTTGTGCACTATACTACGACCGAGGAACTACCACCCGGTTGTGCACTATACTATGACCGAGGAACTACCACCGGGTTGTGCACTATACTATGACCGAGGAACTACCACCCGGTTGTACACTATACTATGACCGAGGAACTACCACCGGGTTGTGCACTATACTATGACCGAGGAACTACCACTCGGTTGTGCACTATACTATGACCGAGGAACTACCACCCGGTTGTGCACTATACTACGACCGAGGAACTACCACCCGGTTGTGCACTATACTATGACCGAGGAACTACCACCCGGTTGTGCACTATACTATGACCGAGGAACTACCACCCGGTTGTGCACTATGCTATGACCGAGGAACTACCACCCGGTTGTGCACTATACTACGACCGAGGAACTACCACCCGGTTGTGCACTATACTACGACCGAGGAACTACCACCCTGTTGTGCACTATACTATGACCGAGGAACTCCACCCGGTTGTGCACTATACTATGACCGAGGAACTACCACCCGGTTGTGCACTATACTACGACCGAGGAACTACCACCCGGTTGTGCACTATACGTACTGACCGAGGAACTACCACCCGGTTGTGCACTATACTATGACCGAGGAACTACCACCCGGTTGTGCACTATGCTAGACCGAGGAACTACCACCCGGTTGTGCACTATACTAGACCGAGGAACTACCACCCGGTTGTGCACTATACTATGACCGAGGAACTACCACCCGGTTGTGCACTATACTATGACCGAGGAACTACCACCCGGTTGTGCACTATACTACGACCGAGGAACTACCACCCGGTTGTGCACTATACTATGACCGAGGAACTACCACCCGGTTGTGCACTATACTATGACCGAGGAACTACCACCCGGTTGTGCACTATACTATGACCGAGGAACTACCACCCGGTTGTGCACTATACTATGACCGAGGAACTACCACCGGTTGTGCACTATACTATGACCGAGGAACTACCACCCGGTTGTGCACTATACTATGACCGAGGAACTACCACCCGGTTGTGCACTATACTATGACCGAGGAACTACCACCCGGTTGTGCACTATACTACGACGAGGAACTACCACCCGGTTGTGCACTATAACTATGACCGAGGAACTACCACCCGGTTGTGCACTATACTATGACCGAGGAACTACCACCCGGTTGTGCACTATACTACGACCGAGGAACTACCACCCGGTTGTGCACTATGCTATGACCGAGGAACTACCACCAGGTTGTGCACTATACTATGACCGAGGAACTACCACCCGGTTGTGCACTATACTATGACCGAGGAACTACCACCCGGTTGTGCACTATACTACGACCGAGGAACTACCACCCAGGTTGTGCACTATACTATGACCGAGGAACTACCACCCGGTTGTGCACTATACTATGACCGAGGAACTACCACCCGGTTGTGCACTATACTAGACCGAGGAACTACCACCCGGTTGTGCACTATACTATGACCGAGGAACTACCACCCGGTTGTGCACTATACTACGACCGAGGAACTACCACCCGGTTGTGCACTATACTACGACCGAGGAACTACCACCCGGTTGTGCACTATACTAGACCGAGGAACTACCACCCGGTTGTCCACTATACTAGACCGAGGAACTACCACCCGGTTGTGCACTATACTACGACCGAGGAACTACCACCGGTTGTGCACTATACTACGACCGAGGAACTACCACCCGGTTGTGCACTATGCTATGACCGAGGAACTACCACCCGGTTGTGCACTATACTATGACCGAGGAACTACCACCGGTTGTGCACTATACTATGACCGAGGAACTACCACCCGGTTGTGCACTATACTACGACCGAGGAACTACCACCCGGCCACTCTCAACACCCTTAACTCAAGCAACTCTCTCTTAACACAATTATTTACAAGTTTATCGGATGAATTGGGTCGTCAGACGGGGGTAATAAACTACATCTATATCACACATGCGTCGACAGTAAGGTGGGTCATCATATGACTTGCGACCCGTGTCAGCAACCATTTCTTTTCTATCAAAATAAATAACACGTAATGCTTCGAGAAGTGTGTGTGTGTGTGTGTGTGTGTGTGTGTGTGTGTGTGTGTGTGTGTGTGTGTGTGTGTGTGAGTGTGTGTACTCACCTACTTTTGGTTGCAGGGGTCGATTCACAGATCCTGGCCTTGAAAGATTTATGCAAACAGCATTTGTCGTTACCAGGCGGACACCCATCCAAGTACTAACCAAACCCAACATTGCTTAATTTCATTGATAGGACTAGAAGCGGTGCATGTACTCACCTAATTGTACTCACCTAATGGTGGTTGCAGGGGCCGAGACTCAGCTCCTGTCCCCTCCTCTTCACTGTGTGTGTGTGTGTGTGTGTGTGTGTGTGTGTGTGTGTGTGTGTGTGTGTGTGTGTGTCTATCTCTGAGTGTGTATAATCTGAGTACATATATACTGAGAGTGTAATATTCTTGATATGTGTACAAGGGTAAAAAGATGCCATAGCCTGATCTTACACTCAGCGAACCAACCAAAAATCTGAGGTATCTTCACTCAAGGAAGATCTTGATCAGCGTTGTTTACCAATCAAACATTTTTTTGTCTAACTCGGCACACCGAATGGTATGTATGAGCGTAGAGACGTGTATACATCTCGTATGTATACCGAGAGATATGTATATCACTGTATATACCGAAAGGTGTGTATATCTCACTGTGTATACGCCAAAAACCGAGTATCTCCTGATCTTGCAATAATAACTGTATCTCTTATGAGTTTACATCGACAACGGTGTATCTCTTATTAGTTTACAACGACAACTGTGTATCTTCTATGAGTTTACACCGACAACGGTGTATCTTTAAATACACCTACACGGTGTCCCTATAAGTTTACACCGACAACGGTGTATCTCCTATGAATTTACACGACACGGGTATCCCTATGAGTTACACCGACAACGGTGTATCTCCTATGAGTTTACACCGACAACGGTGTATCTCCGATGAGTTTACACCGACAACGGTGTATCTCCTATGAGTTTTACACCGACAACGGTGTATCTCTATGAGTTTACACCGACAACGGTGTAATCTCCTATGGTTTACACCGACAACGGTGTATCTCCTATGAGTTTACACGACAACGGTGTATCTCCTATGAGTTTACACCGACAACGGTGTATCTCCTATGAGTTTACACCGACAACGGTGTATCTCCTATGAGTTTACACCGACAACGGTGTATTCTCTATGAGTTTACACCGACAACGGTGTATCTCCTATGAGTTTACACCGACAACGGTGTATCTCCTATGAGTTTACACCGACAACGGTGTATCTCCTATGAGTTTACACCGACAACGGTGTATCTCCTATGAGTTTACACCGACAACGGTGTATCTCCTATGAGTTTACACCGACAACGGTGTATCTCCTATGAGTTTACAGGTGTATTTGAATCCACTGTAAGTTTGTCACTAACCAGACACTGTGGCTTTACCAGCATGATCATATTACTGTCCACCGGGAACTTTGCGTCAGTGACAGTAATAAGACAGTGTCTGTGACAGTAATAAGACAGTGTCTGTGACAGTAATAAGACAGTGTCTGTGACAGTAATAAGACAGTGTCAGTGACAGTAATAAGACAGTGTCAGTGACAGTAATAAGACAGTGTCAGTGACAGTAATAAGACAGTGTCAGTGACAGTAATAAGACAGTGTCAGTGACAGTAATAAGAAGTGTCAGTGACAGTAATAAGAAGTGTCAGTGACAGTAATAAGATAGTGTCAGTGACAGTAAATATTAGACAGGTGTCAGTGACAGTAATAAGACAGTGTCAGTGACAGTAATAAGATAGTGTCAGTGTCAGTAATAAGAAAGTGTCAGTGACAGTAATAAGACAGTGTCAGTGACAGTAATAAGTGTCAGTGACAGTAATAAGACAGTGACAGTAATAAGACAGTGACAGTAATAAGGCACTGTCAATGACAGTAATAAGACAGTGACAGTAATAAGACAGACAGTGACAGTAATAAGACAGTGACAGTAATAAGACAGGGACAGTAATAAGACAGTGACAGTAATAAGACAGTGACAGTGACAGTAATAAGGCAGTGTCAATGACAGTAATAAGACAGTGACAGTAATAGGACAGTAACAGTAATACGACAGTGACAGTGACAGTAATAAGACAACGTCAGTGACAGTAATAAGACAGTGACAGTGACAGTAATAAGACAATGTCAGTGACAGTAATAAGACAGTGACAGTGACAGTAATAAGACAGTGTCAGTAACAGTAATAAAACAGTGACAGTGACAGTAATAAGACAATGACAGTAACAAGACAGTGACAGTGACAGTAATAAGACAGTGTCAGTGACAGTAATAAGACAATGAGAGTAACAAGACAGTGACAGTGACAGTAATAAGACACCAACAGTGACAGTAATAAGACAGTGTCAGTAACAGTAATAAAACAGTGACAGTGACAGTAATAAGACAAAGTCAGTGACAGTAATAAGACAATGACAGTAACAAGACAGTGACAGTGACAGTAATAAGACAGTGGTCAGTAAAGTAAAGATAACAGTGTGACAGTGACAGTAATAAGACCAACAGTGACAGTAATAAGACAGTGTCAGTAACAGTAATAAAACAGTGTCAGTAACAGTAATAAAACAGTGTCAGTGACAGTAATAAGACAATGACAGTAACAAGACAGTGACAGTGACAGTAATAAGACAGTGTCAGTGACAGTAATAAGACAATGAGAGTAACAAGACAGTGACAGTGACAGTTATAAGACACCAACAGTGACAGTAATAAGACAGTGACAGTGATACAGCTGAGAGGTAAACTTGACAACATAACCTTGAGATGGAATAACATATTGACGCTCTGAGTCCAGACACTCCAGTCATGTTATTCCCAACGTGTGTACCAGGCCTTTGTGTATGTGTGTACTCACCTCTATGTGGTTGCAGGGGGTCAATTCACAACTCCTGATGTGTGTGTGTGTGTGTGGTTGTGTGTGTGTGTGTGTGTGTGTGTGTAACTACTTATTATGCATGCACTGGAGCTGAGTTAAGCTTTTGGTGTGCTGTTTTCAATAAGTTTTTTCATTATATAATTTTTTAAGACATTTCTAATGGTTCTGTTGGTCTGTCAGTCTGTTGGGAAGAAAGTTTACCTTGTATACATCGACTTCATTTTCTTCTCAGTTTACAACTGTTGCGTTTCTGTTATTCCTGTTTCATGTGGTAAGGTGTTTTCTTGGTATTGTTTTTCATATTCTTTTATCACATTATATGTAGTTATCATTTTTTATCCTGCCAGCGGTCACTATGGCATCTTTAACGAAATTAAAACTAAAAATTTAAGCTCCATTAGTCATTTTTTTGCTCTAATTTGGACCTCTCCGAACTAATCTATGTTTTTTTTAGGTGTGGGCAGAACATCCGCTACATATTCCACTTTTGGCTTAACATATGTTGTAACAATTTTTTTTTTAAATTTCTCCGTCCATGTGTTTGAAAGTTAATTTATAATTTGCCAGGACAACATCCGAGTTTCTCACAGTTTCATTAACTTGAAGTTCCAGTCACACTTCTTTTAATATCTCAGAGCCGTCTTTCTAATGCTTTCAGTATTTAATTAGTTTATATTCTCCGCGTGTCCTATTTCACAATCTCTAACTTACGTTACTTGACATGTATGTATATTAACTACCTTCATAATTCTGTCACTTTGTTAGCTCAGTTTATCCATGCTAACCTTTAGTGATTTATAATTATTTTTATTGTTTATTTTGCCTACGATTTTTGCATCATCCGCAAGCATATTCACATTGTTTTCTATTATTTCTGGCAAATCATTTATATAAATTTATAAAGAGAGTGACAAGTACAGGTCCTTGTGGCACCCCACTGGGAACATCCCCCCACGAGGACATTTTATCCTTTTATAACTATCTGCATTTTCCTGTCATTCAGAAATCTCCATTATAAGTCCTATATTTTGCAGTTTCCAAATTAATCTCTCCAGGAAACTCTGTCAGAAGCTGGATTAAAGTCCAGGTAAACACCACCAACTCATCCTGAACAATTTCCGCGACTGTTGTTATTACAGCTTAAATTATTTGAACTGCACCAATTTACAGACAGGAAACCAACTTGCGCATTAGTTTTACTAGTAAGGTTTTGCTCTCCAAATATTTTATCATCATCAGTCATTTTTTTAAAACAGAGGAAAGTGGATTCTCCATGGGAAGTGGAAGAGAATTCTTCCTAAGTAAGCCATGCGTGACGTAAGAGGCGACTAAAATGCCGGGAGCAAGGAGCTAGTAACCCCTTCTCCTGGATACATAACTAAAGTTAAAAAGAAAAACTTTTGTTTTTCTTTTTGGGTCACCCTGCCTTGGTGGGATACGGCCGGTGCGCTGAAAGAAAAAGGAAAGTGGATGCAAAATTTACAGAGCGGAACTTATTACATTACTAGTAAACAATTCCGTGATAAAGAGTTGTGTTGTCCACTCTGGCCAGCACAACTGTACCACACTGTGACCAGCACAACTGTACCACACTGTGACCAGCACAACTGTACCACACTGTGACCAGCACAACTGTACCACACTGTGGCCATCCACAACTGTACCACACTGTGGCCACCACAACTGTACCACACTGTGACCAGCACAACTGTACCACACTGTGGCCACCACAACTGTACCACACTGTGACCAGCACAACTGTACCACACTGTGGCCAGCACAACTGTACCACACTGTGGCCAGCACAACTGTACCACACTGTGACCAGCACAACTGTACCACACTGTGGCCAGCACAACTGTACCACACTGTGGCCAGCACAACTGTACCACACTGTGGCCAGCACAACTGTACCACACTGTGGCCAGCACAACTGTACCACACTGTGGCCACACAACTGTACCACACTGTGACCAGCACAACTGTACCACACTGTGACCAGAAACAACTGTACCACACTGTGGCCAGCACAACTGTACACACTGTGGCCAGCACAACTGTACCACACTGTGACCAGCACAACTGTACCACACTGTGGCCAGCACAACTGTACCACACTGTGACCAGCACAACTGTACCACACTGTGGCCAGCACAACTGTACCACACTGTGACCAGCACAACTGTACCACACTGTGGCCACAACAACTGTACCACACTGTGGCCAGCACAACTGTACCACACTGTGGCCAGCACAACTGTACCACACTGTGGCCACCACAACTGTACCACACTGTGACCAGCACAACTGTACCACACTGTGGCCACAACAACTGTACCACACTGTGACCAGCACAACTGTACCACACTGTGGCCACAACAACTGTACCACACTGTGGCCACCACAACTGTACCACACTGTGATCAGCACAACTGTACCACACTGTGGCCACAACAACTGTACCACACTGTGGCCACCACAACTGTACCACACTGTGGCCAGCACAACTGAACCACACTGTGGCCACAACAACTGTACCACACTGTGGCCAGCACAACTGTACCACACTGTGACCAGCACAACTGTACCACACTGTGGCCACAACAATTGTACCACACTGTGGCCAAAACAACTGCACCACACTGTGGCGAAAACAACTGCACCACACTGTGGCCAAAACAACTGTACCACACTGTGGCCACCACAACTGTACCACACTGTGGTCACCACAACTGAACCACACTGTGGCCACCACAACTGCACCACACTGTGGCCACCACAACTGTACCACACTGTGGCCAACACAACTGTACCACACTGTGGCCACCACAACTGTCCAACACTGTGGCCACCACAACTGTACCACACTGTGGCCACCACAACTGCACCACACTTTGGCCAGCACAACTGTCCAACACTGTGGCCACCACAACTGTACCACACTGTGGCCACCACAACTGTACCCCACTGTGGCCAGCACAACTGTCCAAAACTTTGGCCACCACAACTGTACCACACTGTGGCCACTACAACTGCACCACACTTTGGCCAGCACAACTGTCCAACGCTGTGGCCACCACAACTGTACCACACTGTGGCCACCACAACTGTACCACACTGTGGCCACCATAACTGTACCACACTGTGGCCACCACAACTGTACCACACTGTGGCCACCACAACTGTTCAACACTGTGGCCACCACAACTGTACCACACTGTGTCCACCACAACTGTCCAACACTGTGGCCACCATAACTGTACCACACTGTGGCCACCACAACTGTCCAACACTGTGGCCACCACAATTGTACCACGCTGTGGCCAGCACAACTGTACCACACTGTGGTCAGCACAACTGTACAAGATTGTGGCCAGCACAACTGTACCACACTGTGGCCAGCACAACTGTACCACACTCTGGCCAGCATAACTGTACCACACTGTGGCCAGCACAACTGTACCACACTGCCAGCACAACTGTACCACACTGTGGCTAGCACAACTGTACCACACTGTGGCTAGCACAACTGTACAAAACTGTGGTCAGCACAACTGTACCACACTGTGGCCAGCACAACTGTACCACACTGTGGTCAGCACAACTGTACCACACTGTGGCCAGCACAACTGTACCACACTGTGGCTAACACAACTGTACCACACTGTGGCCAGCATAACTGTACAACACTGTGGCCAGCACAACTGTACCACACTGTGGCTAACACAACTGTACCACACTGTGGCCAGCATAACTGTACAACACTGTGGCCAAGCATAACTGTACCACACTGGTGGCCGCCACAACTGTACCACACTGTGGCCACCACAACTGTCCTACACTGTGGCCACCAGAACTGTACCACACTGTGGCCACCACAACTGTACCACACTGTGGCCACAACAACTGTACCACACTGTGGCCAGCACAACTGTACCACACTGTGGCCACCACAACTGTACCACACTGTGGCCACCACAACTGAACCACACTGTGGCCACCACAACTGTACCACACTGTGGCACAACAACTGTACCACACTGTGGCCAGCCACAACTGTACCACACTGTGGCCACAACCCCAACTGTCCATCTACCACACTGCGGCCACCACAACTGTCCACACTGTGGCCACCACAACTGTACCACACTGTGGCTACCACAACTGTACCACACTGTGGCCACCACAACTGTACCACACTGTGGCAACCACAACTGTACCACACTGTGGCCACCACAACTGTCCAACACTGTGGCCACCACAACTGTACCACACTGTGGCCATCACAATTGTACCACACTGTGGCCACCACAACTGTCTCACACTGTGGCCACCACAACTGCACCAACAGCTATGGCCACCACAACTGTACCCACTCGTGGCCACCACAACTGTCCCACCACTGTGGCCACCACAACTGTACCACACTGTGGCCACCACAACTGTACCACACTGTGGCCACCACAACTG
Organism: Cherax quadricarinatus; assembly: GCF_026875155.1. Lineage (NCBI taxonomy): Eukaryota > Metazoa > Arthropoda > Malacostraca > Decapoda > Parastacidae > Cherax > Cherax quadricarinatus. Next base: position 41,317,018 of record NC_069407.1, on the reverse strand, counting down.
TACCACACTGTGGCCACCACAACTGTACCACACTGTGGCCACCACAACTGTACCACACTGTGGCCACCACAACTGTCCCGCACTGTGGCCACCACAACTGTACCACACTGTGGCCACCACAACTGTACCACACTGTGGCTAGGACAACTGTACCACACTGTAACCAGCACAACTGTACCACACTGTGGCTAACACAACTGTACCACACTGTGGCCACCACAACTGTACGACACTGTGGCCAGCACAACTGTCCAACACTGTGGCCACCACAACTGTACCACACTGTGGCCACCACAACTGTCCCACACTGTGGCCACCACAACTGTCCCGCACTGTGGCCACCACAACTGTACCACACTGTGGCCACCACAACTGTACCACACTGTGGCTAGGACAACTGTACCACACTGTAACCAGCACAACTGTACAACACTGTGGCTAACACAACTGTACCCCGCTGTGGCCAGCACAACTGTCCAACACTCTGGCTACCACAACTGTACCACACTGTGGCCACCACAACTGTACCCCACTGTGGCCAGCACAACTGTCCAACACTGTGGCCACCACAACTGTACCACACTGTGGCCACCACAACTGTTCCACACTGTGGCCAGCACAACTGTCCAACACTGTGGCCACCACAACTGTACAACACTCTTGCCACCACAACTGTACCACACTGTGGCCACCACAACTGTACCCCACTGTGGCCACAACAACTGTACCACATTGTGGCCACTACAACTGTACACACTGTGGCCACCACAACTGTTCAACACTGTGGCCACCACAACTGTACCACACTGTGGCCAGCACAACTGTCCAACACTGTGGCCACCACAACTGTACCACACTGTGGCCACCACAACTGTACCACACTGTGGCCACCACAACTGCCCAACACTGTGGCCACCACAATTGTACCACACTGTGGCCAGCACAATCTCCACCTGTGGCCAGCACAACTGTAACGCTGTGGCCAGCACAACTGTACCACACTGTGGCCACCACAACTGCCCAACACTGTGGCCACCACAATTGTACCACACTGTGGCCAGCACAACTCCAACACTGTGGTCAGCACAACTATACCACATTGTGGCCACCACAACTGTACCACACTGTGGCCACCACAACTGTACCACACTGTGGCCAGCACAACTGTAACCACACTGTAGGCCAGCACAACTGTACCACACTGTGGCCCAGCACAACTGTACCACACTGCTGGCCAACCACAACTGTACCACACTTGGCTAGCACACTGTACCACATTGCAGCCAGCACAAACTGTACCACTCTGTGGCCTAGCACAACTGTACCCAATTAAGAAGATACTAAGCAAGACAGCCCGCTAACCCAAACACTGCCACCGCTGCCAGCCATCACTTAAACCCAAGCTCCGAGAAAAGCCTTCTCCTCCATTGACAACAAGACAGTATCTACTCAGTGATACTAGAAAAGAGATGCAAAGAAAAGACGGAGAAAAAGATGAAAGATATCGCAGAAGAAACAACACCAGTAATAATAAATAACACACAGAAGGACCCTAGAACTCCAACTTGTCTACCCAGCGGACGCCCGGTGTAACATCTACCCCCCCCACCACCGCCAACCCAGAACAACAACAACACCAACAACAAACATGGCTGATCCTCCCCCTCCAGACTCCACTCACTACAAGGAATTTTCACCCATGATAACTCAGGTATGATTATTCCTGACATAAATCCAAGGACTACATCGTTGCTCTAGAAAAGAAATCAAAAGATATCAAAGCAACACTCGAACGACGAAATCCTAGTAACCAACCTCGAGAACAAGATCCAAAACCTGTGGAAGAGAAGATTACATCGGGAAGTGTTGACAACACAGAAATTACTCTAAAAGCAGCTATAGCCTACGTCACACTGAGCAAATAACAACAATAAATATAAGGTTGAAGAAGCAAATCAAGGACTGGAATCAGAACATGCACACTCGCCTAAATGAATACCTTGAATTTCCAAGACGACAAAACTGAACAAGATAAGTTGTCTGATGCAAGTTATAGATAAACAGTCCCACACATCTCCAAGTGACTAACACAATCTCAGTGCAAAGAAACTGCTTCAAGATAATACAGAACCATACGTACAAGTCATATGTGCAAAACAATGAAAATCAAAAGAAACACGTTTTGTGTTAGGAAAACCACGGAATAAACACAGTATAATGATCCGACTTCAATTCATACGACACAAAGAAAGGACCTAATTAAATCAGCAATTACATGAAAAATGGAGTGTACATAAATGAGTTCTAACAAAAAAACGTCAAAACCTCTGTTCCAGCGCTGAGAAAACTTAAACAGGAAAACAAAATAATCAGTGTTTCCACGCGAGAGATGCGGAAAATACTGCTGTAAGGAAAACATCATCAGGACAACAATAAAACCATCTCAAACGAACATCTTTCTCTACCTTCCTTAGAAAAGCTGACATACACTCTGTAACAATTAGATTAAGTGCCCTTAATACATATATACGTGTGGTGCATATAGGTACCTTACTATATTTGTACATTAATATATTTTATTATTTTATCATCACTACTAATGCCAACTACCTTCAATACTCTATACACTTTCTTACTGCATTATTTGCTCATAATTTTAAATTTACAAGTCAAATCTTACTCCAAATTAATAATCATTCATTATTCTTATTACCTGTCCATTTAATTTTGATTATCACAACTTGTTTATTTAGTCACTTTACCATTGTGAATGCAATTAGTATATATTCCAATCTACTTTTTTTGCAAGTACCAAAACAAAACTTTTGCTAGCTAGTAACCAACTAACCCACTCCATTTTTTTTTTTACTTTTTATTGTGCAATAAACCTGCTACACATTTATTTAATATTTACAAAATCAGATCATACTCCTAAACAATATTATTTCATAGTGACTATCTGTCCCATTTAACACTTTGTTTCACCATTACTTAATTTTAGTCCCTTATATATTTTTTCCTTCCTTTATTTAGCTACTTATATAACTACCCTAGTTTATATATTCACAATTGTTCAAAATAATCAAGGTGCTATTCTCAGGTGCTAAAGTAGAATAAGTTTTCACATTTTGCCATTATATACCAAAGCTCATTATTTGCTTACCACTTTTATTGTTCACATCACAACCACAATTAGTCCCCTTTTATACTATTATAATTTTATACTATAATTCTAACTTTAAAAGAATTACACTTTATATACTACCTACTATCTAGTCCCCAAGCTCCATTATTTGATCGTCACTTTATTTGTATTAGTCCCTTTTATATTGTCTCCCTTATTTAGCTTAAAAAAAAAAACTACCATAGCTTAAAAAAAAAACAACTAACCTTAGCTCATTATTTTAACATTTGTTAAATAATTCAGGTGCAATTTTTTTCAGCTTAAGACTAATTTACTTGTTTTAATACTTAATTCTAACTATAGATTCACTACAAATCTTCTGATTACAAGCTTTGATCCTGAATTACCCAACCACTTATTTACTAACTTAAAATGAAATCAAACAGTTACTGTAATACAACACTGCAGAACAATCAAAGGCAATCTTCTCAGAGCTAACAACAACATAACTATCTTTAAACTACAAAATCAGATCCTTTAAGCAAGCATTACGATGACTCATACCATTAACAAATTCTTACATGGCCCAATATGTCACCATCATCACACTAACTGAAACCTGGCTAAAGCCTGATATACAGATGTCTTCATGCCATTCCTGGTTACACAGTCACCCCCCACCCATACACAACTGTAGGCTCAGACAACAAGGGGTGCACTGCTATAGTACTACTCAGAACCAACTAGAAATGTATCACTAATACTTGCACACAGGATGAACATGGGGAATCATAATAATAGCTAAATTACAAATCCATACACTACAAAAACCTCTCACATTGATTAAACATCTACAGAGTTCCACAGTCAAGCATTAGCCAATTTTACAGTCAAAACCTAGGAAGAGTATGCGTAACTGATGCCACGCATGAACTAAAGATCACTTACACTCTCAGGTGACCTTCAAATAATAAATCTCCTAGCAAGACCAGGACCCTCACGTTACTGAATTCACAAAACACAATGAATAACTGTATCGTTGCTATCCAACAGTAAACAAAACCTACAAGAGTTACAGAGACTAGTTTCCCCTACTCTGACACACTGGACAACACCATATCCCCTTTTAAAAATCACAAAATACAGATAAATACCACAGACCACTACCCCTACCTTTCCTCATAAGACACTCTAGGTAAAACTACCCCAAGACACTACTAAAGTCACCTTCAGATTTCACAATGAGGGCAGCCATTAATAAATCACTAAGCAGCAGTAGCAAACATTACTGAACACACTTGCTGAGCACGAAATCAAGGCACAGATAATAGACTAATGTATTAATAATTTACTTCTAAAAAAGATCCCAATACCTCTATTAATAACACTGCCCTAAAAAAAACTAAACAGATGACAGCTAAAGAGACTGAAAGACCACATTCCCCGGGCTAACACCCAGCATTCTCCAAATCCATAAAAATAGCTAAACACATATGAAAACAGTACATAATGGGTTCACATAACCAGAGACCAAACAAAGAACGTTACTCGTCAATACCTAAGCCATACTGATAAGAAGAGCAAAAAAATTGTATTATGAGAACAGATTATCCAACTTACGAGGTCATATAAAAAAGACCTGGAAAACCCTATCAGAAATTTCTGGGAATCAAAAAAGATATCACGAAATAAGCAAATAAAATTAGCAAATCAGATGACCCCAACTCCTACCAACAGAAACAGCAAACAACTCAATGATTATCTCACCACTATAGGACAAAACCTTGCCAATAAAATCCCAAGTACTCAGATACCCCACACCGAAATTGTCTACCCACCGCAACACACCCGAACACACTGTTCCTAGCTCCGACTAACCCAATACGAATCTCCCTTATTACATCAACGCACTAAAAAACAAGCAAGGAGAATAAATACTTTACCACCCCTTATATACCTCAAAAAAGTGTCATAAAGAACAAGGCTATCCACCAGTTAATCAGTGCAACACTCCTTTAACAAATCCATTGAATCGCCACCTCCATACAGTACTAAAAGCAAGGGTCACCCCGACCACAAAGAGGAGACCAAACAGAGCATGAATAACTATAGGCCAATATCCAACACTTACACACCCTCTCTCAAAAATCTTCGAAAAATTAATTCCATAAACGAATCACTCCTACCTAATTATACACCCCAAAACATACTCAACCCCTGCCAATTTGGATTCAGGCCTAATAAAAACTACTAATGATGCTATTAGACACATAGCTAGAACATTATACACTGCTATAGAGAAACACAGAAGTCCCACTGGGATCTTCATTGACTTACGTAAAGCTTTTGATAACATTTTGACCAAAGACTTGCTCCACGTAAAAATTGTCACACTATGGTATTAGAGGGCACTCCCTCAACTACCTCAAGTCATACCCCCAGCAACAGAAGCCAATATGTGTACGCAAATGGGGCAAACTCTTCTGCACAACCAATTACAGTTGGTGGTCCCACGGGGAAAGTGTCCCCTTGGCCCTCTTCTCTTTTCTCCTATACATAAATGACCTACCAAATGCTTCGAAATTACTCAAACCCACACAGCTAACAAGAAAAACCCGAACTTCTTCTCAAACATAGGATCTAAACTCGCCAGTAAAATCCCACATAACCAATGCCCATGCCGGGACTACCTAGAGGGAAAAATTTCCCTAATTCCTTCTATCTTGCACCAACTGAGACCACGGAAGTCATTGAGATCATAAAGTCACTTAAAAATAACTCGGGGAATCTGTCTCATGTCCCACCATTACTGTACAAGCGAGGGGCCCATGTCCTTTCGCATGCTTTTTTAAATTATTTTTAACAAGTCAATAGAGACTAGCACCTTCCCGAAACTACTCAAGATGGCAAGGGTTACACCAATACATAAAGGTGGTGACCCTACAGATTTAAACAACTATAGGCCAATATCTAACTTACCATTGCTATCCAAAATCTTTGAGAAACTCGTGCCCCAGGAGACTGTATTCATTTATAACGGCTCAAAACATACTCAACCCCTGCCCCGTTTGGATTCAGGAAAAATAAAAGCACTAATGATGCAATCCCTAAAAATCTAGATCTGCTTTACACAGCATTGCAAAATAAGGAATATCCACTAGGAATTTTTATTGACCTAAGAAAAGCTTTTGACACAGTAGACCACGACATCCTACTCCACAAACTTGATCACTACGGTATAAGAGGCCATGCGCTTGCTTATTTCAAATCTTACATTACTAATAGGTATCAGTAACGTCACCATTAAAGACACAGCATCAGCAAACACGGCCACTTGATACTAGAGTTCCGCAGGGAAGTGTCCTTGGTCCCCTGCTCTTCCTCATATACATCAATGACCTTCCAAACGTATCCCAACACCTGAAAACCCATTCTCTTTGCTGATGACACAGACTTATGTCATCTCTCACCCTAATCTTGCCATCCTCAACACCATTGTGAATGAGGAGCTGATTAAAATATCGACTTGGATGACAGCCAATAAAACTTACGCTTAACACTGACAAAACCTACTATATTATGTTTGGTAGCAGAGGCAGGAGATGCACAAATTAACATTAAGATTGACAACACTCTATTACCAGAATAATGGGGGAAAATTCCTAGGCTTATACCTTGACACACACCTGAATTTCAGCACCCATATCCAGCATATAGCCAAAAAAGTATCCAAAACGGTTGGGATCCTCTCAAGATACGATACTACGTGGCCGCAAAAATGCCTTCTCACACTATACCACTCACTTATTTATCCATACCTCACCTATGCTATTTGTGCTTGGGGATCAACTGCAGCAACACACCTAAAGCCAATAATAACCCAACAAAAAGCTGCAGTAAGAATAATCACTAAATCCCATCCCTGGCAACACCCCCCCCCCACTCTTCATAGATCTAAACTTACTCCCAGTTCAGTATATCCACACTTACTACTGTGCAATCTACATCTACAGGGCCTTAAACTCTAATATCAACCTTGACCTAAAACGCTTTCTTGATAGTTGTGACAGAACCCACAGGCATAACACCAGACATAAACATCTCTACGACATTCCCCGTGTCCGACTAAACCTTTACAAAAATTCAATGTATGTCAAAGGCCCTAAAATCTGGAATACCCTACCTGAGAACTCTAGAACTGCAGACAACATTCATCACCTTCAAAACTACCATTAGAAAACATCTTATCTCCCTGATACACCCCGTCAACTAACTACACGAATACCACCTGGTGGTTCACACTTACACTCACTCACTCATTTGACCATAAACAGAAATATTAATCTCAGTCTTAAAATAATGAATCCTGTGATACTCCAATACTGAAACTATGTACTGTGCCAAAACAAAAGCATTCACATTGCTAAACTCACAAACTAGTATTTAGTCACTTAGCCATAATACCAACTTACCTCATAATTTGTAATATTTTACAATTAAGAATAAAACTAAGTATGCCCGAAATGCCTAGCCATGCTAAGCGTTCTAGTGGTACACTCTGTAATCACAATTTTACTACATGTAAACCAAAGAATAACCAAATTTCTGTAAACTCAGCATTGTAATCCTTATAGAGAATAAACTTTGAATTTGAATTTGCAGATGACACTACATACGTCTTCTCCCACCCGAGCCCAGTCACGCTAGCCAATACTGTAAATACCGAATTACAGAAAATATCTACCTGGATGAGGACTAACAAACTTACATTAAACATTGACAAAACCTACTTCATTCAGTTTGGTAACAGAGCTACAGATGTACCTCTTAACATAATGATAAACGGATCACCTATCACAAAGCTAACAGAGGGAAAATTCTTAGGAATCCACCTTGATAATAGACTCAAATTTCATACACATATACAACAAATTTCTAAGAAAATATCCAAGACTGTAGGCATACTATCGAAGATACGGTACTATGTTCCACAGTCAGCCCTCCTGGCCCTTTATCACTCTCTTATTTACCCCTATCTCACCTATGGAAATTTGTGCATGGGGCTCAACAACAATTAACCATCTCAGACCACTAATTACCCAACAAAAGGCTGCAGTTAGAATGATAAATTCTCACTACAGGCAGCACACTCCACCAATATTCAAAACACTCAACCTACTCACCATACAAAACATCCATACTTATTACTGCACCTATTACATACATAGAACACTTAACTCTGATATTAACCCTCCCCCTCAAACATCTCCTTGCCAACCTCAACAGAACACATGACCATAACACAAGGCACAGATCACTCTTTGATGTTCCTCGTGTCCATCTCACACTATGCAAAAACTCAATGCACATAAAAGGCCCTAAAATCTGGAATTCATTACCTGTAAATATAAAAGAAACACTACCTGTTTATAAATTCAAGTCCCTTCTCAAAGATCACTTACTCACCCAAAAGCAAATAAATACTGAATAACTGAACCTTATAAATTGTATATCTTAAATGTTTCTCACAATTATATCACATAAATGTTAAACCTAGGACCCAATTTAACTTTATTATTTTTTTAAATACACTACCTAACAGAATACTCCATTCGACTGAATGTACAGCAATGCATGCAACCATATGACCTGTCTTTGTAATACTCATTTGTGCTTTATAGTTATCTGTTTACAATAATGTTTTATCACTGATTTCATCTTAAGTTAATTTTAAGCCAGCCCGTAATGCTATGCATATAAGTGGCTTTGGCATGCTGCTCTTACCTGTATTTTTTGTACCTCTGTATGTGTGCTTAAATTGTAAATAAATGAAGTAAATAAATAAATAAAACTGTGGCCACCACAACTGTACCACACTGTGGCCACCACAACTGTCCCGCACTGTGGCCACCACAACTGAACCACACTGTGGCCACCACAACTGTACCACACTGTGGCCACCACAACTGTACCACACTGTGGCCACCACAAACTGTACCACACTGTGGCCACCACAACTGTACCACACTGTGGCCACCACAACTGTAACCACACTGTGGCCACCACACTGTACCACACTGTGGCCACCACAACTGTACCACACTGTGGCCACCACAACTGTACCACACTGTGGCCACCACAACTGTACCACACTGTGGCCACCACAACTGTACCACACTGTGGCCACCACAACTGTACCACACTGTGGCCACTACAACTGTACCACACTGTGGCCACCACAACTGTACCACACTGTGGCCACCACCAACTGTACCACACTGTGGCCACCACAACTGTACCACAATGTGGCCACCACAACTGTACCACACTGTGACCACCACAACTGTACCACACTGTGGCCACCACAACTGTACCACACTGTGGCCACCACAACTGTACCACACTGTGGCCACCACAACTGTACCACACTGATGGCCACCACAACTGTACCACACTGTGGCCACCACAACTGTACCACACTGTGGCCACCACAACTGCACCACACTGTGGCCACCACAACTGTACCACACTGTGGCCACCACAACTGTACCACACTGTGGCCACCACAACTGTACCACACTGTGGCCACCACAACTGTACCACACTGTGGCCACCACAACTGTACCACACTGTGGCCACCACAACTGTACCACACTGTGGCCACCACAACTGTACCACACTGTGGCCACCACAACTGTACCACACTGTGGCCACCACAACTGTACCACACTGTGGCCACCACAACTGTACCACACTGTGGCCACCACAACTGTACCACACTGTGGCCACCACAACTGTACCACACTGTGGCCACCACAACTGTACCACACTGTGGCTACCACAACTGTACCAGATTGTGGCCACCACAACTGTACAACACTGTGGCCACCACAACTGTACCACACTGTGGTCACCACAACTGTACCACACTGTGGCCACCACAACTGTCCAACACTGAGGCCACCACAACTGTCCAACACTGTGGCCATCCACAACTGTACCACACTGTGGCCAGCACAACTGTATAACACTGTGGCTACCTCAACTGTACCACACTGTGGCCACCATAACTGTACCACACTGTAGCCACCACAACTCTACCAAACTGTGGCCACCACAACTGTACCACACTGTGGTCACCACAACTGTACCACACTGTGGCCACCACAACTGTACCACACTGTGGCCACCACAACTGTACCACACTGTGGCCAGCACAACTGTACCACACACTGTGGCACCACAACTGTACCACACTGTGGCCACCACAACTGTACCACACTGTGGCCACCACAACTGTCCAACACTGTGGCCACCACAACTGTCCCACACTGTGGCCACCACAACTGTACCACACTGTGGCCACCACAACTGTACCACACTGTGGCCACCAACAACTGTACCACACTGTGGCCACCACAACTGTACCAACACTGTGGCCACCACAACATGTACACACTGTGGCCACCACAACTGTACCACACTGTGGCCACCACAACTGTACCACACTGTGGCCACCACAACTGTACCACACTGTGGCCACCACAACTGTACCACACTGTGGCCACCACAACCGTACCACACTGTGGCCACCACAACTGTCCCGCACTGTGGCCACCACAACTGTACACACACTGTGGCCAGCAACAACTTAACCACACTGTGGCCACCACAACTGTACCACACTGTGGCCACCACAACTGTACCACACTGTGACCACCACAACTGTACGACACTGTGGCCACCACAACTGTACCACACTGTTGCCACCACAACTGTACCACACTGTGGCCACCACAACTGTACCACACTGTGGCCACAACAACTGTACCACACTGTGGCCACCACAACTGTACCACACTGTGGCCACCACAACTGTCCCACACTGTGGCCACCACAACTGTACCACACTGTGGCCAGCACAACTGTACCACACTGTGGCCAACCAACCTGTACCACACTGTGGCCACCACAACTGTACCACACTGTGGCCACCACAACTGTACCACACTGTGGCCACCACAACTGTACCACACTGTGGCCACCACAACTGTACCACACTGTGGCCACCACAACTGTACCACACTGTGGCCACCACAACTGTACCACACTGTGGCCACCACAAACTGTACCACACTGTGGCCACCACAACTTACCACACTGTGGCCACCACAACTGTACCACACATGTGGCCACCACAACTGTACCACACTGTGCCACCACAACTGTACCACACTGTGGCCACCACACTGTACCACTGTGGCCACCACAACTGTACCACACCGGGCACCACAAACGTACCACTCTGTGGCCACCACAATGTACCACACTGTGGCACACAACTGTACCACACTGTTGCCACCAACCTGTTACCACACTGTGGCCACCACACACTGTACCCACTGTGGCCACCACAACTGTACACACTGTGCCACCACAACTGTACCACACTGTGGCCACAAACTGTCCCACACTTGGCCACCACAACTGTCCCACTGTGGCCAGCACAACAGTAACCACACTTGTCCAGACCACACTCGTTACTCACATGTGGCCACCACAACTGTTCCACACTGTGACCCACACTGTACCACACTGTGGCCACCACAACTGTACACACAGTGGCCACCACAACTGTACCACACTGTGGCCACCACAACTGTCCACACTTGGCCACTACACTGTACGACACTGTGGCCACCACAACTGTTACCACACTGTGAGCCACCACAACTGTACCACACTGTAGCCACCACAACTGTACCAACTGTGGCCCACCACAACTGTACCACTGTGGCCACCACAACTAGTTACCACACTGTGGCCACCCAACTGTACCACAACTGGGCCCCACACTGTTTACCACCGTGTCCCACCACAACTGTACACAGCTGTGGCCACCCACTGTACGACACTGTGCCATCCACAACTGTACGACACGTGGCCACCACAGACATAGTACCACACTGTGGCACCACAACTGTTACACACTTGGCCCCACAACTGTACACAGTTGGCCAACCAACTGTACCACCCACTGTGGCCACCACAATGTACCACATGTTCCGCCACAACTGTACACACTGTGGCACCACAACTATCACGACACTGTGGCCACCCACAATTTCATAGCTCATCTTGTTCTACTGCTTTATTTCTCGTTAGTATCCAGAGATATTTTCTTAACCAGAGATAATTTCTTTACTTCTCTTCCAGTTACTTCAGTATCCCTCACTTCAGTTCAGTATACTTCACTTCAGTTACTTCAGTATCCCCCACTTCAGTTACTTCAATATCCCTCACTTCAGTTCAGTATGCTTCACTTCAGTTACTTCAGTATCCCCCACTTCAGTTACTTCAGTATCCTCACTTCATTCATATGCTTCACTTCATTTTCCAGTATCCCCACTTCAATTACTTCAGTATCCACCACTTCAGTTACTTCAGTATCCCCCACTTTAGTTACTTCAGTATCCCCCACTTCAGTTACTTTAGTATCCCTCACTTCAGTTACTTCAGTATCCCCCACTTCAGTTACTTCAGTATCCCCCACTTCAGTTACTTCAGTATCCCCCACTTCAGTTACTTCAGTATCCCCCACTTCAGTTACTTCACTATCCCACACTTTAGTTACTCATATCCCCCACTTCAGTTACTTTAGTACCCCTCACTTCAGTTACTTCAGTATCCCCCACTTCAGTTCTTCAGTATCCCCACTTCAGTTACTTCAGTTCCCCACTTCAGTTACTTCTGTGTCCCTCCACTCATTATTCAGTATCTCTCACTTCAGTTCAGTATCCCTCACTTCAGTTACTTCAGTATCCCTCATTTCAGTTTCAGTATCCCCACTTCAGTTATTTCAGTATCCCCCACTTCAGTTACTTCAGTATCCCCCACTTCAGTTCTTCAGTATCCCCCACTTCAGTTACTTCAGTATCCCCCACTTCAGTACTTCAGTATCCCCCCACTTCAGTTACTTCAGTATCCCCCATTCAGTTACTTCAGTATCCCACCACTTCATTCAGTGTCCCCCACTTCAGTTACTTCAGTATCCTTCACTTCAGTTACTTCAGTACCCCCCACTTCAGTTACTTCAGTATCCCCACTTCAGTTAAATTCAGTATCCCCACTTTCAGTTACTTTAGCATCCCCCACTTCAGTTACTTCAGTGTCCCCCACTTCAGTTACTTCAGTGTCCCCCACTTCATACTTCAGTATCCCCCACTTCAGTTTCTTACAGTGTCCCCCACTTCAGTTACTTCAGTGTCCCCCACTTCAGTTACTTCAGTATCTCCACTTTAGTTCAGTATCCCCCACTTCAGTTACGTCAGTATCCCCATTTCAGTTCAGTATCCCCCACTTCAGTTACTTCAGTATCCCCCATTCAATTACTTCAGTATCCCCCACTTCAGTTACTTCAGTATCCCCTCTTCATTACTTCATTATCCCCATTCATTACGTTCAGTATCCCCCATTCAGTTACTTCAGTATCCCCCACTCAGTTACTTCAGTATCCCATCACTTCAGTTCAGTTTCCCCTACTTCAGTTGCTTCAGTATCCCCACTTCAGTTACTTCATATCCCCTACTTCAGTTACTTTAGTATCCCCCACTTAGTTACTTCACTATCCCCCACTTCAGTTACTTCAGTATCCCCACTTCAGTTACTAGTTCCCCCACTTCAGTTACTTCAGTTACCACCCCACTTCAGTTACTTCAGTATCCCCCACTTCAGTTACTTCAGTATCCCCCACTTCAGTTACTTCAGTTACTTCAGTATCCCTCATTGTCAGTCATATCCCCACTTCAGTTACAGTACCCCCACTTCAGTTACTTCAGTATCCCCACTCAGTTACTTCAGTATCCCCCACTTCAGTTACTTCAGTATCCCCCACTTCAGTTACTTCAGTATCCCCCACTTCAGTTACTTCAGTATCCCCCACTTCAGTTACTTTCAGTATCCCCCACTTCACTTACTTCAGTATCCCCACTTCAGTTCAGTGTCCCCCACTTCAGTTACTTCAGTATCCTTCATTCAGTTACTTCAGTACTCCCCCACTTCAGTTACTTCAGTATCCCCCACTTCAGTTAATTCAGTATCCCCCACTTCAGTTACTTTAGCATCCCCCACTTCAGTTACTTCAGTGTCCCCCACTTCAGTTACTTCAGTGCCCCCCACTTCAGTTACTTCAGTATCCCCACTTCAGTTTCTTCAGTGTCCCCCACTTCAGTTACTTCAGTGTCCCCCACTTCAGTTACTTCAGTATCTCTCACTTTAGTTCAGTATCCCCCACTTCAGTTACATCAGTATCCCTCATTTCAGTTCAGTATCCCCCACTTCAGTTACTTCAGTATCCCCCACTTCAATTACTTCAGTATCCCCCACTTCAGTTACTTCAGTATCCCCCACTTCATTTACTTCAGTATCCCCCACTTCAGTTACTTCAGTATCCCCCACTTCAGTTACTTCAGTATCCCCCACTACAGTTACTTCAGTATCCCACACTTCAGTTCAGTGTCCCCCACTTCAGTTGCTTCAGTATCCCCCACTTCAGTTACTTCAGTATCCCCCACTTCAGTTACTTTAGTATCCCCCACTTCAGTTACTTCACTATCCCCCACTTCAGTTACTTCAGTATCCCCACTAGTTCAGTGTCCCCACTTTTACTTCAGTACCCCCCACTTCAGTTACTTCAGTATCCCCCACTTCAGTTACTTCTAGTATCCCCCACTTCAGTTACTTCAGTTACTTCAGTATCCCTCACTTCAGTTCAGTATCCCCTACTTCGGTTACTTCAGTATCTCTCACTTCAGTTACTTCAGTATCCCCCACTTCAGTTACTTCAGTATCCGCCACTTCAGTTACTTCAGTATCCCCCACTTCAGTTATCATTATCCCCTTCAGTTCAGTATCCCCCAGTTCAGTTACTTCAGTATTCCCCACTTCAGTTACTTCATTATCCCTGACTTCAGTTCAGTATCCCCCAGTTCAGTTACTTCAGTATCCCCCACTTCAGTTACTTCAGTATCCCCCACTTCAGTTACTTCAGTATCCCCCACTTCAGTTACTTCAGTATCCCCCACTTCAGTTACTTCAGTATCCCTCACTTCAGTTCAGTATCCCCCACTTCAGTTACTTCAGTATCCCCCACTTCAGTTACTTCAGTATCCCCCACTTCAGTTACTTCAGTATCCCCACTTCAGTTACTTCAGTATCCCCCACTTCAGTTACTTCAGTATCCCCCACATTCAGTTACTTCAGTATCCCCCACTTCAGTTACTTCAGTATCCCCACTTCAGTTTACTTCAGTTATCCCCCACTTCGTACTTCAGTATCCCCACATTCAGTTCAGTGTCCCCCACTTCAGTTACTTCAGTATCCTCACTTCAGTTACTTCAGTACCCCCACTTCAGTTACTTCAGTACCCCACTTCAGTTAATTCAGTATCCCCCACTTCAGTTACTTTAGCATCCCCCACTTCAGTTACTTCAGTGTCCCCCACTTCAGTTACTTCAGTGCCCCCACTTCAGTTACTTCAGTATCCCCACTTCAGTTTCTTCAGTGTCCCCCACTTCAGTTACTTCAGTGTCCCCCACTTCAGTTACTTCAGTATCTTCTCACTTTAGTTCAGTATCCCCCACTTCAGTTACATCAGTATCCCTCATTTCAGTTCAGTATCCCCCACTTCAGTTACTTCAGTATCCCCCACTTCAATTACTTCAGTATCCCCCACTTCAGTTACTTCAGTAATCCCCACACTTCATTACTTCAGTATCCCCCACTTTAGTTACTTCAGTATCCCCCACTTCAGTTACTTCAGTATACCCCACTTACAGTTACTTCAGTATCTCACTCATTCACTTCAGTGTCCCCCACTTCAGTTGCTTCAGTATCCCCCACTTCAGTTACTTCAGTATCCCCTACTTCAGTTACTTTAGTATCCCCCACTTTAGTTACTTCACTATCCCCCACTTCAGTTACTTCAGTATCCCTCACTTCAGTTCAGTGTCCCCCACTTCAGTTACTTCAGTACCCCCCACTTCAGTTACTTCAGTATCCCCCACTTCAGTTACTTCATGTATCCCCACTTCAAGTTACTTCAGTTACTTCAGTATCCCTCATTTCAGTTTCAGTATCCCCCACTTCAGTTATTTCAGTATCCCCACTTCAGTTACTTCGTATCCCCCACTTCAGTTACTTCAGTATCCCCCACTTCAGTTACTTCAGTATCCCCACTTCAGTTACTTCAGTATCCCCCACTTCAGTTACTTCAGTATCCCCCACTTCAGTTACTTCAGTATCCCCCACTTCAGTTACTTCAGTATCCCTCACTTCAGTTCAGTATCCCCCACTTCAGTTACTTCAGTATCCTCACTTCAGTTACTTCAGTACCCCCACTTCAGTTACTTCAGTATCCCCCACTTCAGTTAATTCAGTATCCCCTCACCATCAGTTACTTCAGCATCCCCCACTTCAGTTACTTCAGTGTCCCCCACTTCAGTTACTTCATTCCCCCCACTTCAGTTACTTCATATCCCCACTTCAGTTTCTTCAGTGTCCCCCACTTCAGTTACTTCAGTGTCCCCCACTCAGTTACTTCAGTGTCCCCCACTTCAGTTACTTCATATCCTCAACTTTAGTTCAGTATCCCCCACTTCAGTTACATCAGTATCCCCATTTCAGTTCAGTATCCCCCACTTCAGTTACTTCAGTATCCCCACTTCAATTACTTCAGTATCCCCACTTCAGTTACTTCAGTTATACCCCACTTTATTTACTTCAGTATCCCCCACTTCAGTTACTTCAGTATCCCCCACTTCAGTTACTTCAGTATCCCCCACTACAGTTTACTTCAGTATCCCACACTTCAGTTCAGGTCCCCATTCAGTTGCTTCATATCCCCCACTTCAGTTACTTCAGTATCCACACTTCAGTTACTTTAGTATCCCCATTAGTTACTTCATATCCCCCACTTCAGTTACTTCAGTATCCCTCACTTCAGTTTCAGTGTCCCCACTCATTACTTCAGTACCCCCAGTTCAGTTACTTCAGTATCCCCTACTTTCGGTTTACTTCAGTATCTCTCACTTCAGTTACTTCAGTATCCCCCACTTCAGTTACTTCAGTATCCGCCACTTCAGTTACTTCAGTATCCCCCACTTCAGTTACTTCATTATCCCTCACTTCAGTTCAGTATCCCCCAGTTCAGTTACTTCAGTATTCCCCACTTCAGTTACTTCATTATACCTGACTTCAGTTCAGTATCCCCCAGTTCAGTTACTTCAGTATCCCCCACTTCAGTTACTTCATTATCCCTGACTTCAGTTCAGTATCCCCCAGTTCAGTTACTTCAGTATTCCCCACTTCAGTTACTTCAGTATCCCCCACTTCAGTTACTTCAGTATCCCCCACTTCAGTTACTTCAGTATCCCCCACTCAGTTACTTCATATATCCCCCACTTCAGTTACTTCAGTATCCCCACTTCAGTTACTTAATATCCCAACTTTAATTACTTCAGTATCACCCCACTTCAGTTACTTCAGTATCCCCCACTTCAGTTACTCAGTATCCCCTACTTCAGTTACTTCAGATTCCCCATCAGTTACTTCAGTATCCCCAACTTTAGTTCTTCGATATCCCCACTTCAGTTACTTCAGTATCCCCCACTTCAAGTTATTCAGTATCCCCCATTCAGTTACTTCAGTATCCATTTCAGTTACTTCAGTATCCCCACACTTCAGTTACTTCAGTATCCCCACTTCAGTTACTCATATCCCCACTTCATTACTTTCAGTATCCCCAACTTAGTTACTCAGTACCCCACTTCAGTTACTTCAGTATCCCCCACTCAGTTACTTCAGTATCCCCCACTTCAGTTACTTCAGTATCCCCACTGTCAGTTACTTCGTATCCCCACTTCAGTTACTTCAGTATCCCCACTTCAGTTACTTCATACCCCACTTCAGTTACTTCAGTATCCCCCACTTCAGTACCTCAGTATCCCCACTTAGTTACTTCAGTATACCCCCATCTGTTACTTCAGTATCACCCACTTCAGTTACTTCAGTATCCCCACTTCAGTTACTTCAGGTATCCCCCTTCAGTACTTCATATTTATAATCCCAACTTAAGTTACTTCATATGCCCCACTTCAGTTACTTCAGATATCCCTCCACTTCAGTACTTCAGTATCCCTTCAGTTACTTCAGTACCCCCACATTCATTACTTCAGTACCCCCACTTCCAGTTACTTCAGTATCCCCCACTTCAGTTACTTCAGTATCCCCCACTTCACTCATCTATTAGGGACTTACAAACCTTTACATTTCAAAAAGCTTCGCTTGTAACTAAGCTCTCAAGATTGTTTAATCTTCACAACTTTCTTCTCAGTTTTATAGAATTTTTCGTTGTCGTTTGATCTTTGCATTTTGTCTCTAACATTTAGACTGTTTTTTTCAGACATGAATAAAAGATTTGATTCTGTGTTGCTCTTGTTCACTGTTGGTTTTTCAAAATTTCTTTCTTCCCTTTTCTTGCATTTGCATTTTTCATTGGGTAGCTCGTTGGTTGTGCGTGTGTGTGTGTGTGTTGTTGGTGTGTGTGTGTTTTGTGTGTGTGTGTGTGTGTGTCCCGTGTGTGTTCTGTGTGTGTGTGTGAGCACCCGATACCCAGCAAAGTCAGGCTGGGCAGGACCCGAGGCGGTCACAATAGCTAACAATTTGCTCAAGTACGAGAATTGTGTTAGGTTTCTGGAAGCCGTTTATTGACTAGGGGACCTTCCGTCTACCTGGGGAATATGACCCAAAACAGTTATAATATTACGTAACCACAAATGAATATACCTCCACGTGAAAGTGGCTGACGGAGAATGCAGTTATTACGTCCCAATCACTCTCTGTACTTTTAACTTTTAATATTTTATTAAAACATATGGTAATATATGCTTACAATTTTTCAGAGGGCAACCTTTAACAAAAAAAATTTTATTTTGGTCCACAGCAAGATTCGAACCGCACACTCTTACCAAGATGCACTTTTTCCGCCACTTGCCAGATTTCTGTGTGGACGGAGCGATCGGTAATTATTAAAAACCCTAACTACCATATTCTAATTTAACTTTTCTATAGTGGGGAAAAATCAAAATTTATATATAGAAACAAATTTAAAGGAAAGATTAAATAATAGCCAATAATTAAAAAAGTTTTTCCCGAATTCCTGTAAAACTATATTGCAGTTTCATTTCTATTTTTGACAACAGTTTGTTCCAGTGTCCTATGATTTCTCTATCACGAAAGCCTATACAAGCGTTTGTGTTGCACCTCTTGCCTCAGAGTTTAATACCATTGTTTTGCGTTATTAAATAACTTTGCACTTTAAATACGTCTTCATTCACATCTGACAATTTTTAGACGATAATTTAGACGACGTTTCGGTCAGTCTAAGACCATCATCATGTACAAGAGTGAGAGAAAATCCGAGAGAGAGAGAGAGAGAGCCAGAAGATAAGTTAAGTGAAGAGGTGAGAAAATAGGTCAGGCGAGGTAATGTTTGATTCTCATCGTTTTTTATAAATGAGAATAAGCTACGGTATTTTCCGGCATATAAGGCGCACCTTTTCCCACTAAAAAAATTGGAAAATCACTCTGTGCCTTATATAATCAAGGTCAGGATCAAGGGCTGGCTTTGGGTTGCGCTTTAACGTAAAATAAGAGAGTAATTAGCCCTTGACAAACATGATAAGTAATTTAAAGTTATACGTCTGTGCTGCGCCTTATATGACGGAAAATGCAGTAAGTGGTTTTCAGTAATTCCTTTAAGGTTTTTTAACTTTCACTGTTCCTGGCTCAACCCTCCCCGATGTATTTTTCCCTCGTATGTAAAATCTGGGATCTGAAACCAACCATCACATTGCCTAAGAGTTCCCAAGACCGTAATGTCCGTAGTGTTGTGTGCTGGGAAATTTATACCCCAGTAAATCATGGAACAGTTGAGTATCAGGTCTAAAGGAAGTTTTAATGACATTTAATGACAATGTTTGACCTTTCAACTCTCATGATTGACCACTGTTTAGCAGATCGGCACGATAGACGAGCTTTCAATTTGGATATCAAATAAGTCTCAGATGTCAATTCACCAGAACATAAGTTCACAAGCCATGGGTTCAAGTCCCAACCGTTCCGTGGTTCGCTTGCAATCGTGATACTACAATCTCGTGAGTTATTACAGCTCAACCCAAGACCTACCCTCCTTCAGCTGTGTTCCTGGTGGTTAGACATTGTTCAGTCGACTTAAACTGGTTGTTAGCGCCCAGCCTCCTCCTCCTTCATCCACATGTTAATTATGTTACAGTATTTGTTACACAATGTTAGCAGCAAAT
>NC_069407.1:41084016-41291516 GCF_026875155.1 Cherax quadricarinatus | reverse complement strand
GTGCTCGGGGGACCTGTTGTGCAGATAAAGTACATTGGAGTACCTGAGAAGGGCAGATAGCAGATGGTTTAAGTATACACAGCGAGGACTAATACTCTAATTTCTAAATGGTTGAGAAGTTAATGGTAAAGCATAAAGTCCTCACACTACACACTCCCTCCGGCCACTGCCCGCGTGAAACTAGGGAAAATATAGATATACCAAAGATGCAACGGGAGAGAGAGAGAGAGAGAGAGAGAGAGAGAGAGAGAGAGAGAGAGAGAGAGAGAGAGAGAAAGAGAAAGACAGACAAAGAGGTGGGGAGGAAGGAGTAACAATAATTCTCTCTAATAAATAACAAAAAAATGCACAATACTGATCCCAGAGTTATTAACCTGGACATTGAGCTCAGACTCGTTATTTTTGTCACTCTTGTGTTTGTCAAGGTGAGTGAGGACGCTCTCCTGCGGAATCATTCCCATAGTAATATCTCGTTGTATAACAACTGAATCATAACATGATGACATTATGTCTTGTAGATCATAAATTTAGTTTATCTGTAGCCATTAATTATTCTTTGGATTTTGTTTGAAACCAAAATTTTCGACACCATGCCTAGCCCTTCTAGGGTAGGGTAGGTGCCTGAGCCAGAGCTTGTAGCTCACAAGACTGTCATTCCCATTAGTCCCCTTGTGGCGGGGATGGCAGACCAGAGAGGCCTAGCTTGTGGCTAGGCCTGGGGACAGTTGATCCCAAAGATGAGGAGGTCTTGAGCCTCCTCCCATGGCAGACTTAGGTCTCAGACACTCCCTAAAGAGGGAGCCAAGGCCGGGCCACCACTTGGATAAGGCCCGGGCCGGGAGAATACCGGCGAATCTTTAATAATAATAATAACCAAAATTTTCGGAAACATCCTTTAGCCTGGATACAACAGAATTCCGACGGTAATAAAGGAGGGAAGAGTCGCAGCAAGCTTTTATTGACGACTTTATCTTTTATGTGTAGAGCTTTATTACCACTGACTTGATAGAGCTCTTCCCAGAGATTAGTATTCCTATAGCAAAAATTCGTTCTGGATGTGTCTCCCATTCATTTTTTTTCCTGTCTGATGCACAGTGTTTGATGTGAGTCAATATTTTACTTCGTGCAGCTTGACCTGCTAAGTTTATTGTGCGTGCACAGCGTTACAGAGGTTACAATTGCTCTTTATCAGACCCCACTGCGACTAGTGACAAAAAGACACATTTGGAGAGAGGAACGTCGTTGAGACGTAGCCTGTGGATAGGCTTTGTCAGTCAATACACACGGATATGCAGGGAGAAAATTTATGCAAGCGTAGTCAGGCGAGTATTAGGGTCAGTGGGATCACAGCGTGGAGTTAACTGCACCAGGTTCTGTCGCTATGCACCAGGTTCTGTCGCTATGCACCAGGTTCTGTCACTATGCACCAGGTTCTGTCGCTATGCACCAGGTTCTGTCGCTATGCACCAGGTTCTGTCGCTATGCACCAGGTTCTGTCGCTATGCACCAGGTTCTGTCACTATGCACCAGGTTCTGTCGCTATGCACCAGGTTCTGTCGCTATGCACCAGGTTCTGTCGCTATGCACCATCGATCGCCACTCATTTACATCTATAATAAATAACAGCACTGCGACTAGCCAAGGAGTCGAACCCATGCTGTTTTGGCCCACCTCATGGTGAGGGAAAGACACATGACGGTCTAGTCCAAGGGACCACACAATTATGTGGTCCCTGGGACTAGACCGTCATGTGTCTTTCCCTCACCATGAGGCGGGCCAAAGCAAAGCAGCACGGATTCGACTCCTTGCCTAGTCGCAATGTTATTATTGATGTACAATAAATATCTTTAATAAATATTTCATTCATGTCGTATCTTAAAAAAAAGTCAGCAAGGTAATTAATAAAGTTTGCCAGTGTCTATGAGAGACATAATGACCTTATTCTCAGTTTAGCTTTAATGATCATCTTTGTTATTTAAATCGTAAAATGTTGGTTAAATTATAGTTGTAACCCTGAGTTCACTGATGGATATTTTAGAGAAAAAATATGACTGCCATTGCTGACTGTATTTAAATATTCAACGCTGATATTTAACTCCATTACAGACCTGCTGCACTCTGCTATTTCTCTTGCATGCAGTGAAGTAGAGGTGGCTGGGATTAAGGGATGTGAGGATACCTTTCTTGGCTCGTATAGTGATCGAAATAGTAGGAGGTAGATGGTGAAGGCAGGGGTAGACGGTGGGGGCAGGAGGGGGTAGATGGTGGAGGCAGGAGAGGGCAGATGGTGTCTCTATCTAGCTTACAGAAAGGATAGTGACACATAAGTTGATAAAGGTCTCTCCTACAACGCTACTGAGAAGCTTCATTCAGTGTCATATAAGCTCTGTACCACCTTCTGTAGTGGACAGTAAACACTGGGATATATAACACCTGAACAGTATTACGATGTTCTAATGAAGAATGAACTGAAGAATTTTATTCTTGGCGAAACGTTTCCTTATTAACATCCTAATATTGCGCATGTCTTATTTCACATTTATCGGCATTTTACATCATATGTTACTCAGTGGACACTGAAATTCTTCAGCCTGGAATACAACAGGAATTTTTTTATAACTAGTGGGCAGGAATGCAGTGTTTTCTATTTATTTGTCTTAATGGTTAATACATAGCCTAACTCAAGCTTTATGCAACATTGTATTAGTCATGAATCCGATGAACCAGTTGCCGGCAGAAATGGTTCTGAACCTGGTGATCAAATACATTCCACAGTGAATACTGGATTAATGCCATAAAAATAACTTTCGTGTTAGTTAATTGTTCAGAGTAATAGAGTGGATTAATTGCTTATTAATTATGTCGAACAATATATTATTAACCTAAGATTTATTATTTAGAGCAAGAGAATTATTTTAAACATAGTTTTTGTAACACATATGAAGTCTCATGTTCCTTGTGATTATTAAGTAGCCTACAGACGTAACGCAATGTACATGTACTTACATACACATGCATGGAGGAGGTGAATGTATTCAGATATTTGGGAGTGGACGTGTCAGCGGATGGGTCTATGAAAGATGAGGTGAATCATAGAATTGATGAGGGGAAAAGGGTGAGTGGTGCACTTAGGAGTCTGTGGAGACAAAGAACTTTGTCCTTGGAGGCAAAGAGGGGAATGTATGAGAGTATAGTTTTACCAACGCTCTTATATGGGTGTGAAGCGTGGGTGATGAATGTTGCAGCGAGGAGAAGGCTGGAGGCAGTGGAGATGTCATGTCTGAGGGCAATGTGTGGTGTGAATATAATGCAGAGAATTCGTAGTTTGGAAGTTAGGAGGAGGTGCGGGATTACCAAAACTGTTGTCCAGAGGGCTGAGGAAGGGTTGTTGAGGTGGTTCGGACATGTAGAGAGAATGGAGCGAAACAGAATGACTTCAAGAGTGTATCAGTCTGTAGTGGAAGGAAGGCGGGGTAGGGGTCGGCCTAGAAAAAGTTGGAGGGAGGGGGTAAAGGAGGTTTTGTGTGCGAGGGGCTTGGACTTCCAGCAGGCACGCGTGAGCGTGTTTGATAGGAGAAAACAGACAGTTTGACTCTATCTTGATGCGAGGAATAATAGTGAACATAGGAACAGTTATTTGTAGGCTGTCTGTAAATTTTAAATTTGAATTCATTATTACCCTTAATAATGTCCACTATTATTCCTCGCATCAAGATAGAGTCAAACTGTCTGTTTTCTCATCAATGTTTTTGAGAGCTTTACGAATTTGTAGTCCTGAGTTCATAGATGAGGAAATATCCAAAATTTATGAAATAGGTAATGATTTAAAATACCCAAGAAATGTAATTGATAAATCTTTTAAAGTTGCTAGAAATACTTTTTACAATCCAAAAAGGGACAACCAGCCTTATTCAACTAAAAATATGTTGGTTCTCCCTTACCATGAAAACTTGGTTGATATGCCTTCTCTTCTTAAGACTTTTAATATTAAAGTTGTATTCAAAAATCTTGATACAGTAAAAAAATTTTTGATAAAGAATTCCCCCCAAAAGGGCTAAAGGGATGGTCTAAAAAAATTTTGAAAAATTTCCCGATAAAGTTTTTTTTAACGGTCAAACGGGTTTAAAAATCTCGAACTAAGATTAAAAAAAACATAAATATAGCATTAGAACTAAAACAAGTTTCCCAATGCTCTTTTTTATTCATGAAGAATTTTAACCACCAATTGATTTTCAAAAATTTGAAAAGTAGTATCAAGCAAGCCCAAATGGGGTTGGGCAGGAAAAAAAAATTGAATCTTTTTTTTCAAAAAAAAGCATTTTTTGACAAAAAATATGAATTTTTTCCTTTGGTTTATATAAATTAATCCTTTTTTAATTAAAGAATTTGGGGGAAGAATTTAATAAAACACGGGACAAATTTTTTTTAAAAAATTTTCCCTTGGGTTTAGAATATTTTTGGGGTTTTGATTTATTATTATTATAATCAAGGGGGGGAAGCCCCAAAACCCGGAGGTTTATACAGCGCCGGGGGGGGGGGGGATGGGGAAAGGGGCATTCAGGTTTTAATTTTTCGGGGCCCTGGAGCACGGGATTCAATTTCCCAAAAAATTTAAAGACCCCCCTCACCAACATCAAAACCTTCCTTGGGGGAGTTTGTGGGTGATTTTGTGAAAAGGGACCTATCCAAGTTGGGTCGGCGCGCGTCGGGTTTTAAAAACCGGGTTTGTGGGTTTGGGAAGGAGGTGCTGGCCAACCCCTTATATAGCTTTCCCTTTGGGTGCTTTTTTTCATAGTTCCTTGATAATGTGATAAATCACATTATTCTGAAATCACCCTTTTACCTGGGAACCTTTTTCATATATATATATATATATAAAATAAATATATAAAATATATATTATATATATATAAAAAAAATATAATATTATATATAAAATATATATAAATATATATAAATATATATATATAATATATATAATATATAATATATAAAATATATATATATTTTGTATATACTGTTTTTGTGGGCATGGGGATTTTTAAAAATCTTTCCATTTTGTTCTTTTTCCCCGGACAAAAATGAGGAACTTTTTTTTCCCCTGGGAAAATAATGGAAACATGTTCTTTTCCCCCGGTACATAAAAGGAACATGTTCCCTTTTCGCACTTCTCCCTTTCTTTTATATTTGCTTCCTTTTTACATTTCCTTTTTTTGTGGAAAATGGGTGAAAATTCCCCAATTCCGTAAGTGTTTTTAGATCCCCCCAAAAAATTTTAAACCCGGTTTCTAAATTTCCTTTGGGTTTAAAATGTATTAAAACTTTAGTCTTTAAAATGGATTTCAAATTTCCCCTGGACTTTTAAATGGTTTAAAAAAAACTCGTGGGGGAAAAAAGAATAATCGCACTGCTAAAAAAACAATCAAAACCTCTTCCTGTAAACATAAACGAACGGAAGTTACATTGTTGTAACTTAACCAGGTGGAGGGGATATTAAATTCTTCGGGAAATTTAGCATTTGAATGCCCCCACTCGGGAAATTGGCTCTTAAAGGGCCCGGGAAAAGAAATTATTCTGGTAGGATGCCTTTTACGGGGCCATGGGGTTGTTGTGGGGGTAGGTGAGGGTGAGGGGGGTTTGTTAAAAAAGGGGCTAAGGAAAAAGAGAGGTTTAATGGGGTTTAACTCCTATCTACTACACAAGGGTCATTAATCTACAGTTATCTCTGCACTCCCAGGCAAGAATATTTTTAGTGCCTATCAAGATTAAATTAAATTTCTCAGCATATATACGCGAGAGACATACACTCTCGGTGTGTATCATGTCGAAAAAGGGTTTTGAAAAGCCGGAAGATGCAGAAAATAGATCTAAACAGCAGGTAATATTAAGACAACAACCAACGGGAAAAAATTAAGAAACAGACCAACGGGTAATTTTAAGAAAAAACTAACCAACAGGTAATATTAAACAATAGCCCAACAGTAATTTTTAAAAAAACAAACCCAACAGGTAATATAAATAACTAACAAACGGGTAATATTAAATAAAGACCAACAGGTAATTTAAAGATAACTAGCCCAAACGGGTAATATTAAGATAACTAACCAACAGGTAATATTAAGATAACTAGACCAACAGGTAATATTAAGACAACTAGACCAACAGGTAATATTAAGACAACTAGACCAACAGGTAATATTAAGACAACTAGACCAACAGGTAATATTAAGATAACACCAACATAAAATTAAGAACTAACCAACAGGTAATATTAAGATAAAAAAAGACCAACGGTAATTTAAGATAACTAGCCCAACGGGAAATATTAAGATAACTAACCAACAGGTAATATTTAAGATAACAACCCAACGGGTAATATTAAGATAACAAACCCAAACAGGTAATATTCAACAGCTAACCAAAAGGTAAATTCAGACAGCAGACCAACAGTAATATTAAGACAACTAGCCAACGGGGTATTATTAAGATAACTAGACCAACGGGTAATATTAAGACAACAAGCCCAAACAGGAAAATATTAAGACAACTAGACCAACGGGAAAATTTTAAGAAACAGACCAACGGGTAATTTAAACACTAACCAAACGGGTAATATTAAGATAACAGACAACGTAAAATTAAGATAACAACCCAACAGGTAATTTAAGTAACTAACCAACAGAAAATTTTAAGATAACTAGACCAACGGGTAATATTCAGACAGCAGACCAACAGGTAATTTTAAACGCAAACCCAAACAGGTAATATAAGAAAAACTGACCAACAGGAAATTTTAAAAACTAGACCAACGGGTAATTTTAAAGATAACAGCCCAACAGTAATAAAAAGATAACTAACCAACAGTAATATTAAGATAACTGACCAACAGTAATATAAGAAAACAGACCAACAGGAAATAAAATAACTAACCAACAGGAAAATTTTAAGATAACTAACCAACGGGTAATTTTAAGATAACAACCCAAACAGGTAAATTAAGATACTAACCAACGGGTAATTTTAAAAAACTAACCACAGGTAATATTAAAAACTAGACCAACAGGTAATTTTAAAGAAAAACTAACCAACAGGTAATTTTAAAAGATAACAACCAACAGGAATATTAAGATAACTAGACCAACGGGTAATATTCAAAACACTAGCCCAACAGGCAATTTTAAATAACTAGACCAACAGGTAAATTAAAGATAAAGCCAACGGGTAATATTAAGAAACAGACCAACAGGTAATATTAAGATAACTAGACCAACGGGTAATTTTAAGAAAACCTAACCAACGGGGAAAATTAAGAAACTAACCAAACGGGTAATATTAAGATAACAGACCAACAGGTAAATTAAGATAACAACCAACAGGTAATATTCAACAGTAGACCAACAGGTAATATTAAGTAACAACCAACTGTAATTAGAAACTAGACCAACAGGAAATATTAAGACAACTAGCCAACGGGTAATATTAGACAGCTAGACCAACAGGTAATATTCAACACAAACCAACGGAAATTTAAAAAAGACAACTAGACCAACAGGTAATATTAAGACAACAAACCCAACAGGTAATATTAAGAAAACTAGACCAAAGGAAATTCAGACAGCTAACCAACGGGTAATATTCAACAGCTAACCCAAACGGTAATATTAAGACAATAACCACGGGTAATATTCAGACAGCAAAACCAACGGTAATATTAAGAAACTAGACCAACAGGTAATTTTCAGACAGCTAGCCCCAACAGGTAATTTTATGAAAAACTAGACCAACGGGTAAATTAAGACAGCTAGACCAACAGGTAATATTCAGACAGCTAAACCAACAGGTAATATTAAGATAACTAGACCAACAGGTAATATTAAGATAACTAGACCAACAGGAATTAAGACAACAGACCAAACAGGTAAATTAAGCCCTCCCAACAGGTAATATTCAGACAGCTAGACCAACAGGTAATATTAAGATAACTAGACCAACAGGTAATATTCAGACAGCTAGACCAACAGGTAATATTAAGATAACTAGACCAACAGGTAATATTCAGACAGCTAGACCAACAGGTAATATTAAGATAACTAGACCAACAGGAAATTTCAACAGCTAGACCAACGGGAAATATTAAGTAACTAGCCCAAAACGGGGTAATATTCAACACTGACCAACAGGTAATTTTAAGATAACTAGCCCAAACCCGGGTAATTTTCCCAGACAGCAACCAACAGGTAATATTTGAAACTAGACCAACGGGTAATATTAAACCCCTCAAAAACGGAAATTTTCAGACCAGGCCAACAGGTAACACTGTCTAAGTAAATAACAGCTAGAACAACATTAGACTTAAATTATAAAAGACTGAAAATGATTCTGTGCTATTGAGGGGAAACTT
Source organism: Cherax quadricarinatus (assembly GCF_026875155.1). Taxonomy (NCBI): domain Eukaryota; kingdom Metazoa; phylum Arthropoda; class Malacostraca; order Decapoda; family Parastacidae; genus Cherax; species Cherax quadricarinatus. The sequence continues at coordinate 41,283,115 of NC_069407.1, read as the reverse complement.
TTGACAGAGAAACAACTGGCTATTGTTTTCAGCCGTGTTAAAGAAAATAAAATTGAAAAAAATCAAAAGACGCAAAGAAAATGAGGAAAGATTTGCATTTGGATAACGAGAAGAAGACAGGTGGATACACAAAGCCGTGGATGACGATCAACAAGATATTGGGGATACGATCAAAAAGATGTGGAGACGATCAAGAAGATATTTGGATGACGATCAAGAAGATTTGTGAGACGATCAAGAAGATAGTGGGATGAGTCAAAAAGACTGTGGATGACGACAAGAAATAGTGTGGATGACGATAAAAACTGGGGATGACGATCAAAAAGATAGTGTGATGACATCAAGAAGACTGTGGATGACGATCAACAAGAAGGTGGATACGATCAAGAAACTGGGTGACATCAAGAAGATAGTGGGGATCGATAAAGAAATAGGGGGAGAGATCAAGAAACTGTGGATGACAATCAAGAAGATAGTGTGGATGACGATCAAGAAAGACTGTGGATGACGATCAAGAAGATAGTGTGGATGACGATCAAGAAGATTGTGTGGATGACGATCAAGAAGATAGTGTGGATGACGATCAAGAAGATAGTTTGGAGACATCAAGAAGATAGGTGGATACGATAAAGAAACTGTGGAGACGATAAAGAAGAAGGGGATACGATAAAGAAGACTTTTGGATGACGATCAAGAAGAAAGTGGATGACGACAAGAAAAACTGGGGATGAGATCAAGAAGAAGTGTGGATGACATCAAAAAATTTGTGGGATGAGATCAAAAAGATAGTGGGGGATGACGATCAAGAAGATTGGGGAGCGATCAAAAGATATGGGGATGACGCAAGAAGATATGTAAAAAAGGGCAAGAAATATGTGGATGACGATCAAGAAGATAGTGGGGGTAACGACAAGAAGATAGTGGATAACGATCAAAAATAGGTGGATGCGATCAGAAGAAGTGTGGATATGATCAAGAAGATAGTGTGGATGACGATAAAGAGAAGTTATGACGACAAGAAGATATGTGGATGACATCAAGAAGACAGTGGGGATGATGAAAGAAACTTGGAGACATCAAGAAGATAGTGGGTGCGATCAAGAAATAGTGTGGGAGATGAAGAAACTGTGGTTTACGTCAAGAAGATAGGGGTGACGATCAAAACAGTGGGGGAAGACATAAAAAGACTGTGGATACGATCAAGAAGATAGTGTGATACGTCAAGAAACCGGGATACATCAAGAAACTGTGGAAGACGATCAAGAAGATAGTGTGGATGACGATCAAGAAACAGTGTGGATGACGATCAAAAGCTGGGGATACGATCAAAAGAATGTGGATGACGATCAAGAAGACAGTGTGATACGATCAAAAACTGTGGAGACGATCAAGAAGATAGGGGGGATACGATAAAGAAACAGTGTGGATGACATCAAAAAGACTGTGGATGCGTCAAGAAGAAGTGGGTTTACGACAAGAAGACAGTGTGGATGCGATCAAAAACGGGGATGACGATCAAGAAGATATGTGGGATACAGCTGAACGGGAAAATAAATGAAATGGAAAACAGGCCAATAAGTTTGTTTTTTCCAGGAAAACTCCTAAGAAGCCCCCAAAGGAAAAAAAGTCATTAGAAAGTTTAAAAAAATATGTCCCCTAACCAACCATCCAGAAATACAGGACAAAATAAAACGGGGAAAAAAGGCACTTTTTTATAGTTTAAAAAATTTATTTATTTTAATTCCTGCCTATAGGCGTTATGAAACAGTGTAAAACTTTATAACGTAATGATGAGTTTGTATGTACTGTACAGTGTCAGGGTTGCCACTGCTTATTAAAAACACCCCACACTAATGAAAATTTATTATATTTTTAATATTATTATTTTATTATTATTTTAAATTTATTATTATTATTTTTATTATTGTTTTTAATTTTTTATTATTATTATTATTATATTTTTAAATTATTATTATTATTATTATTATTATTATTATTATTATTATTATTGTAAAGTATCTTATAATTCGTGCCAAAGAAAATGCTATATATAATAAATGGTCAACGTGGGTCCAAGGGAAGATATTTGATGATATATGTGTGTGAGAAGCTGCGGCAGTCACAACATTCGTATACAAGTCTGCATTGCTAACACTGACTCATTGCTAACACTAACTCATTGTTAACACTAATTCATTGTCAATACTAACTCATTGTGAACACTAACTTACTATCAACACTAACTTACTGTCAACACTAACTCACTGTCAACACTAACTAACATTGCTGTGCCAACACATCAAGTCTGGTCGTCTGATTGGAAAACAAAACTTGCTCTTCTTACCCTTAAGTCTCGTCTCCTGAATAATTTAAATATTAATAGTTTTAAGCAAATTTTTACAGAAAGAAGAGCAGACTACAGCTGTATTAGTTCAGTCATTTCAGACCACACAGTATATATATTTTTTAATATTTTTTTACCAATACTTTTCTTTTATATGCAGATTCATTTATTTATGTTAAATAGTTATTTACAAAATTGATGAACACTTTGTTACACTTTGAATTATTTTAATTTTTTAATGAAGTAGGCCTAACTAAAGAACATTTAAATAATGTCACATCATAATACAATTGGAATTAACTAGGTGCCTGGCCTCGTCTTTGTCACCAATGATTAGGTTAGGTTAGGTTAGATTTGTCAGGAAACAGGACAAGTGCTTCCTGACGCCGGTCTTAGTTATATGATGACCAGCAGTTAGAGCTTATGGTCGTCTAAGCAAGACCTTCCATTGGCTTACCCGTCTACCCCTTTAAAAATTTTGGTTATACATAGCTTCCCTCTGATCGTAGTTGTAGGTCTGCACCACCAGTGCCACACTACAGGTCTGCACCACCCGTGCCACACTACAGGTCTGCACCACCCGTGCCACACTACAGGTCTGCACCACCAGTGCCACACTACAGGTCTGCACCACCCGTGCCACACTACAGGTCTGCACCACCCGTGCCACACTACAGGTCTGCACCACCCGTGCCACACTACAGGTCTGCACCACCCGTGCCACACTACAGGTCTGCACCACCAGTGCCACACTACAGGTCTGCACCACCCGTGCCACACTACAGGTCTGCACCACCCGTGCCACACTACAGGTCTGCACCACCCGTGCCACACTACAGGTCTGCACCACCAGTGCCACACTACAGGTCTGCACCACCCGTGCAACACTACAGGTCTGCACCACCAGTGCCACACTACAGGTCTGGTCTACACCACCCGTGCCACACTACAGGTCTGCACCAGTAGTGCAACACTACAGGTCTGCACCACCAGTGCCACACTACAGGTCTGGTCTACACCACCCGTGCCACACTACAGGTCTGCACCAGTAGTGCCACACTACAGGTCTGCACCACCAGTGCCACACTACAGGTCTGCACCACCCCGTGCCACACTACAGGTCTGCGCCACCCGTGCCACACTACAGGTCTGCACCACCCGTGCCACACTACAGGTCTGCACCACCCGTGCCACACTACAGGTCTGCACCACCCGTGCCTCATTACAGGTCTGCACCACCCGTGCCACACTACAGGTCTGCACCACCAGTGGCCACACTACAGGTCTGCACCACCCGTGCCACACTACAGGTCTGCACCACCCGTGCCACACTACAGGTCTGCACCACCCGTGCCACACTACAGGTCTGCACCACCCGTGCCACACTACAGGTCTGCACCACCAGTGCCACACTACAGGTCTGCACCACCCGTGCCACACTACAGGTCTGCACCACCAGTGCCACACTACAGGTCTGCACCACCTGTGCCACACTACAGGTCTGCACCACCCGTGCCACGCTACAGGTCTGCACCACCAGTGCCACACTACAGGTCTGCACCACCAGTGCCACACTACAGGTCTGCACCACCCGTGCCACACTACAGGTCTGCACCACCAGTGCCACACTACAGGTCTGCACCACCCGTGCCACACTACAGGTCTGCACCACCAGTGCCACACTACAGGTCTGCACCACCAGTGCCACACTACAGGTCTGCACCACCCGTGCCACGCTACAGGTCTGCACCACCCGTGCCACACTACAGGTCTGCACCACCAGTGCCACACTACAGGTCTGCACCACCCGTGCCACACTACAGGTCTGCACCACCCGTGCCACACTACAGGTCTGCACCACCCGTGCCACACTACAGGTCTGCACCACCCGTGCCACACTACAGGTCTGCACCACCAGTGCCACACTACAGGTCTGCACCACCCGTGCCACACTACAGGTCTGCACCACCAGTGCCACACTACAGGTCTGCAACACCAGTGCCACACTACAGGTCTGCACCACCCGTGCCACACTACAGGTCTGCACCAGTAGTGCCACACTACAGGTCTGCACCACCAGTGCCACACTACAGGTCTGCACCACCCGTGCCACACTACAGGTCTGCACCACCCGTGCCACACTACAGGTCTGCACCACCCGTGCCACACTACAGGTCTGCACCACCAGTGCCACACTACAGGTCTGCACCACCAGTGCCACACTACAGGTCTGCACCAGTAGTGCCACACTACAGGTCTGCACCACCAGTGCCACACTACAGGTCTGCACCACCCGTGCCACACTACAGGTCTGCGCCACCCGTGCCACACTACAGGTCTGCACCACCCGTGCCACACTACAGGTCTGCACCACCCGTGCCACACTACAGGTCTGCACCACCCGTGCCTCATTACAGGTCTGCACCACCCGTGGCCACACTACAGGTCTGCACCACCATGCCACACTACAGGTCTGCACCACCCGTGCCACACTACAGGTCTGCACCACCCGTGCCACACTACAGGTCTGCACCACCCGTGCCACACTACAGGTCTGCACCACCCGTGCCACACTACAGGTCTGCACCACCAGTGACACACTACAGGTCTGCACCACCCGTGCCACACTACAGGTCTGCACCACCATGCCACACTACAGTCTGCAACCACCAGTGCCACACTACAGTGTCTGCACCACCCGTGCCACGCTACAGGTCTGCACCACCAGTGCCACACTACAGGTCTGCACCACCAGTGCCACACTACAGGTCTGCACCAACCCGTGCCACACTACAGGTCTGCACCACCAGTGCCACACTACAGGTCTGCACCACCAGTGCCACACTACAGGTCTGCACCACCCGTGCCACGCTACAGGTCTGCACCACCCGTGCCACACTACAGGTCTGCACCACCAGTGCCACACTACAGGTCTGCACCACCCGTGCCACACTACAGGTCTGCACCACCCCTTGCCACACTACAGGTCTGCACCACCCGTGCCACACTACAGGTCTGCACCACCCGTGCCACACTACAGGTCTGCACCACCAGTGCCACACTACAGGTCTGCACCACCCGTGCCACACTACAGGTCTGCACCACCAGTGCCACACTACAGGTCTGCAACACCAGTGCCACACTACAGGTCTGCACCACCCGTGCCACACTACAGGTCTGCACCACCCGTGCCTCACTACAGGTCTGCACCACCCGTGCCACACTACAGGTCTGCACCACCCGTGCCTCACTACAGGTCTGCACCACCCGTGCCACACTACAGGTCTGCACCACCCGTGCACAACTACAGTCTGCACCACCAGTGCCACAACTACAGGTCTGCACCACCCGTGCCACACTACAGGTCTGCACCACCCGTGCCACACTACAGGTCTGCACCACCCGTGCCACACTACAGGTCTGCACCACCAGTGCCACACTACAGGTCTGCACCACCAGTGCCACACTACAGGTCTGCACCACCCGTGCCACACTACAGGTCTGCACCACCCGTGCCTCACTACAGGTCTGCACCACCCGTGCCTCACTACAGGTCTGCACCACCCGTGCCTCACTACAGGTCTGTACCACCCGTGCCACACTACAGGTCTGCACCACCCGTGCCACACTACAGGTCTGCACCACGCGTGCCACACTACAGGTCTGCACCACCCGTGCCACACTACAGGTCTGCACCACCCGTGCCACACATACAGGTCTGCACCACCCGCCACACTACAGGTCTGCACCACCAGTGCCACACTACAGGTCTGCACCACCCGTGCCACACTACAGGTCTGCACCATACCGTGCCACACTACAGGTCTGCACCACCCGTGCCTCACTACAGGTCTGCACCACCCGTGCCTCACTACAGGTCTGCACCACCCGTGCCTCACTACAGGTCTGTACCACCCGTGCCTCACTACAGGTCTGCACCACCCGTGCCTCACTACAGATCTGCACCACCCGTGCCACACTACAGGTCTGCACCACCCGTGCCTCACTACAGGTCTGCACCACCCGTGCCTCACTACAGGTCTGCACCACCCGTGCCTCACTACAGATCTGCACCACCCGTGCCACACTAGAGGTCTGCGCCACCCGTGCCACGCTACAGGTCTGCACCACCCGTGCCTCACTACAGGTCTGCACAACCCGTGCCTCACTACATGTCTACACCACCCGTGCCTCACTACAGGTCTGCACCACCCGTGCCTCACTACAGGTCTGCACCACCCGTGCCTCACTACAGATCTGCACCACCCGTGCCTCACTACATGTCTGCACCACCCGTGCCTCACTACAGGTCTGCACCACCTGTGCCTCACTACATGTCTGCACCACCCGTGCCTCACTACAGGTCTGCACCACCCGTGCCTCACTACAGGTCTGTACCACCCGTGCCTCACTACAGGTCTGCACCACCCGTGCCTCACTACAGATCTGCACCACCCGTGCCACACTAGAGGTCTGCGCCACCCGTGCCTCACTACAGGTCTGCACCACCCTCGCCTCACTACAGGTCTGCACCACCCGTGCCTCACTACAGGTCTGCACCACCCGTGCCTCACTACAGATCTGCACCACCCGTGCCTCTCTACATGTCTGCACCACCCATGCCTCACTACAGGTCTGCACCACCCGTGCCTCACTACAGGTCTGCACCACCCGTGCCTCACTACATGTCTGCACCACCCGTGCCTCACTACAGGTCTGCACCACCCGTGCCTCACTACAGGTCTGTACCACCCGTGCCTCACTACAGGTCTGCACCACCCGTGCCTCACTACAGATCTGCACCGCCCGTGCCACACTAGAGGTCTGCGCCACCCGTGCCTCACTACAGGTCTGCACCACCCTCGCCTCACTACAGGTCTGCACCACCCGTGCCTCACTACAGGTCTGCACCACCCATGCCTCACTACAGGTCTGCACCACCCGTGCCTCACTACAGGTCTGCACCACCCGTGCCTCACTACAGGTCTGCACCACCTGTGCCTCACTACAGGTCTGCACCACCCATGCCTCACTACAGGTCTGCACCACCCGTGCCTCACTACAGGTCTGCACCACCCATGCCTCACTACAGGTCTGCACCACCCGTGCCTCACTACAGGTCTGCACCACCCGTGCCTCACTACAGGTCTGCACCACCCATGCCTCACTACAGGTCTGCACCACCCGTGCCTCACTACAGGTCTGCACCACCCGTGCCTCACTACAGGTCTGCACCACCCGTGCCTCACTACAGGTCTGCACCACCCGTGCCTCACTACAGGTCTGCACCACCCATGCCTCACTACAGGTCTGCACCACCCGTGCCTCACTACAGGTCTGCACCACCCGTGCCTCACTACAGGTCTGCACCACCCGTGCCTCACTACAGTCTGCACCACCCGTGCCTCACTACAGGTCTGCACCACCCGTGCCTCACTACAGGTCTGCACCACCCGTGCCTCACTACAGGTCTGCACCACCCGTGCCTCACTACAGGTCTGCACCACCCGTGCCTCACTACAGGTCTGCACCACCCGTGCCTCACTACAGGTCTGCACCACCCGTGCCTCACTACAGTCTGCACCACCCGTGCCACACTACAGGTCTGCACCACCCGTGCCTCACTACAGGTCTGCACCACCCGTGCCTCACTACAGGTCTGCACCACCCGTGCCTCACTACAGGTCTGCACCACCCGTGCCCTCACTACAGGTCTGCACCACCCGTGCCACACTACAGGTCTGCACCACCCGTGCCTCACTACAGGTCTGCACCACCACGTGCCACACTACAGGTCTGCACCACCCGTGCCTCACTACAGGTCTCACCACCCGTGCCTCACTACAGGTCTGCACCACCCGTGCCTCACTACAGGTCTGCACCACCCGTGCCTCACTACAGGTCTGCAACCACCCGGCCACACTACAGGTCTGCACCACCCGTGCCTCACTACAGGTCTGCACCACACCCGTGCCTCACTACAGGTCTGTACCACCCGTGCCTCACTACAGGTCTGCACCACCCGTGCCTCACTACAGGTCTGCACCACCCGTGCCTCACTACAGGTCTGCACCACCCGTGCCACACTACAGGTCTGCACCACCCGTGCCTCACTACAGGTCTGCACCACCCGTGCCACACTACAGGTCTGCACCACCCGTGCCTCACTACAATCTGCACCACCCGTGCCTCACTACAGGTCTGCACCACCCGTGCCACACTACAGGTCTGCACCACCCGTGCCTCACTACAGGTCTGCACCACCCGTGCCTCACTACAGGTCTGCACCACCCGTGCCTCACTACAGGTCTGCACCACCCGTGCCTCACTACAGATCTGCACCACCCGTGCCTCACTACAGGTCTGCACCACCCGTGCCTCACTACAGGTCTGCACCACCCATGCCTCACTACAGGTCTGCACCACCCGTGCCTCACTACAGATCTGCACCACCCGTGCCTCACTACAGGTCTGCACCACCCGTGCCTCACTACAGATCTGCACCACCCGTGCCTCACTACAGGTCTGCACCACCCGTGCCTCACTACAGGTCTGCACCACCCATGCCTCACTACAGGTCTGCACCACCCGTGCCTCACTACAGATCTGCACCACCCGTGCCTCACTACAGATCTGCACCACCCGTGCCTCACTACAGGTCTGCACCACCCGTGCCTCACTACAGATCTGCACCACCCGTGCCTCACTACAGGTCTGCACCACCCGTGCCTCACTACAGGTCTGCACCACCCATGCCTCACTACAGGTCTGCACCACCCGTGCCTCACTACAGATCTGCACCACCCGTGCCTCACTACAGGTCTGCACCACCCGTGCCACACTACAGGTCTGCACCACCCGTGCCTCACTACAGATCTGCACCACCCGTGCCTCACTACAGGTCTGCACCACCCGTGCCTCACTACAGGTCTGCACACCACCCATGCCTCACTACAGGTCTGCACCACCCATGCTCACTAACAGGTCTGCACCACCCATGCCTCACTACAGGTCTGCACCACCCGTGCCTCACTACAGATCTGCACCACCCGTGCCTCACTACAGGTCTGCACCACCTGTGCCTCATTACAGTACTAGCTCATGAAATCGTAATAACAGGATTATAAATAAATCACAGAAAGAGTGGTGTTCGAACCCACGGTAGGCGAGTCCTGCCATGGGATCGAACCCCAGGCAGGTTAGTCAGGACGGGTCCTGGCCCGGGTCTTCTCCATGTGTTGACCTCTCCCGTTCTGCCGTTAGAATATTGACTTCAGCACTGCGGCTCACCAACCATCCTTCAGTGTTCCAACATGGCGGCTCACCAACCGTCATTCAGTGCTTCAACATGGCGGCTCACCAACCATCCTTCAGTGTTCCAACATGGCGGCTCACCAACCGTCATTCAGTGCTTCAACACGGCGGCTCACCAACCGTCATTCAGTGCTTCAACACGGCGGCTCACCAACCATCCTTCAGTGTTCCAACATGGCGGCTCACCAACCGTCATTCAGTGCTTCAACATGGCGGCTCACCAACCATCCTTCAGTGTTCCAACATGGCGGCTCACCAACCATCATTCAGTGCTTCAACATGGCGGCTCACCAACCGTCATTCAGTGCTTCAACACGGCGGCTCACCAACCGTCATTCAGTGCTTCAACATGGCGGCTCACCAACCGTCATTCAGTGCTTCAACATGGCGGCTCACCAACCGTCATTCAGTGCTCCAACATGGCGGCTCACCAACCATCATTCAGTGCTTCAACATGGCGGCTCACCAACCATCATTCAGTGCTTCAACACGGCGGCTCACCAACCGTCATTCGGTGCTTCAACATGGCGGCTCACCAACCGTCATTCAGTGCTTCAACATGGCGGCTCACCAACCGTCATTCAGTGCTTCAACATGGCGGCTCACCAACCGTCATTCAGTGCTTCAACATGGCGGCTCACCAACCGTCATTCGGTGCTTCAACACGGCGGCTCACCAACCGTCATTCAGTGCTTCAACATGGCGGCTCACCAACCGTCATTCAGTGCTTCAACATGGCGGCTCACTAACCGTCATTCAGTGCTCCAACATGGCGGCTCACCAACCGTCATTCAGTGCTCCAACATGGCGGCTCACCAACCGTCATTCAGTGCTTCAACATGGCGGATCCAACCGTCATTCAGTGCTTCAACATGGCGGCTCACTAACCGTCATTCAGTGCTCCAACATGGCGGCTCACCAACCGTCATTCAGTGCTCCAACACGGCGGCTCACCAACCGTCATTCAGTGCTTCAACATGGCGGCTCACCAACCGTCATTCAGTGCTCCAACATGGCGGCTCACCAACAATCATTCAGTGCTCCAACATGGCGGCTCACCAATCGTCATTCAGTGCTCCAACATGGCGGCTCACCAACCGTCATTCAGTGCTCCAACATGGCGCTCACCAACAATCATTCAGTGCTCCAACATGGCGGCTCACCAACCGTCATTCAGTGCTCCAACATGGCGGCTCACCAACCGTCATTCAGTGCTCCACCAACCATCATTCAGTTGCTTCAACATGGCGGTCACCAACCATCATTCAGTGCTCCAACATGGCGGCTCACCAACCGTCATTCAGTGTTCCAACATGGCGGCTCACCAACCGTCATTCAGTGCTCCAACATGGCGGCTCACCAACCGTCATTCAGTGCTCCAACATGGCGGCTCACCAACCGTCATTCAGTGCTCCACCAACCATCATTCAGTTGCTTCAACATGGCGGCTCACCAACCATCATTCAGTGCTCCAACATGGCGGCTCACCAACCGTCATTCAGTGTTCCAACATGGCGGCTCACCAACCGTCATTCAGTGCTCCAACATGGCGGCTCACCAACCGTCATTCAGTGCTCCAACATGGCGGCTCACCAACCATCATTCAGTTGCTTCAACATGGCGGCTCACCAACCATCATTCAGTGCTCCAACATGGCGGCTCACCAACCGTCATTCAGTGTTCCAACATGGCGGCTCACCAACCGTCATTCAGTGCTCCAACATGGCGGCTCACCAACCGTCATTCAGTGCTCCAACATGGCGGCTCACCAACCGTCAATCAGTGCTCCAACACGGCGGCTCACCAACCGTCATTCAGTGCTTCAAACACGGCGGCTCACCAACCGTCATTCAGTGCTTCAACATGGCGGCTCACCAACCATCATTCAGTGCTCCAACATGGCGGCTCACCAACCGTCATTCAGTGTTCCAACATGGCGGCTCACCAACCGTCATTCAGTGCTTCAACATGGCGGCTCACCAACCGTCATTCAGTGCTTCAACATGGCGGCTCACTAACCGTCATTCAGTGCTTCAACATGGCGGCTCACCAACCGTCATTCAGTGTTCCAACATGGCGGCTCACCAACCGTCATTCAGTGCTCCAACATGGCGGCTCACCAACCGTCATTCAGTGCTCCAACATGGCGGCTCACCAACCGTCATTCAGTGCTTCAACACGGCGGCTCACCAACCATCATTCAGTGTTCCAACACGGCGGCTCACCAACCATCATTCAGTACTTCAACACGGCGGCTCACCAACCGTCATTCAGTGCTCCAACACGGCGGCTCACCAACCATCATTCAGTGTTCCAACATGGCGGCTCACCAACCATCATTCAGTGCTTCAACACGGCGGCTCACCAACCATCATTCAGTGCTCCAACATGGCGGCTCACCAACCATCATTCAGTGCTTCAACATGGCGGCTCACCAACCGTCATTCAGTGCTCCAACATGGCGGCTCACCAACCATCATTCAGTGCTCCAACATGGCGGCTCACCAACCGTCATTCAGTGCTTCAACACGGCGGCTCACCAACCGTCATTCAGTGCTTCAACATGGCGGCTCACCAACCGTCATTCAGTGCTTCAACATGGCGGCTCACCAACCGTCATTCAGTGCTCCAACATGGCGGCTCACCAACCATCATTCAGTGCTTCAACATGGCGGCTCAACCAACCATCATTCAGTGCTTCAACACGGCGGCTCACCAACCGTCATTCGGTGCTTAACATGGCGGCTCACCAACCGTCATTCAGTGCTTCAACATGGCGGCTCACCAACCGTCATTCAGTGCTTCAACATGGCGGCTCACCAACCGTCATTCAGTGCTTCAACATGGCGGCTCACCAACCGTCATTCGGTGCTTCAACACGGCGGCTCACCAACCGTCATTCAGTGCTTCAACATGGCGGCTCACCAACCGTCATTCAGTGCTTCAACATGGCGGCTCACTAACCGTCATTCAGTGCTCCAACATGGCGGCTCACCAACCGTCATTCAGTGCTCCAACATGGCGGCTCACCAACCGTCATTCAGTGCTTCAACATGGCGGATCCAACCGTCATTCAGTGCTTCAACATGGCGGCTCACTAACCGTCATTCAGTGCTCCAACATGGCGGCTCACCAACCGTCATTCAGTGCTCCAACACGGCGGCTCACCAACCGTCATTCAGTGCTTCAACATGGCGGCTCACCAACCGTCATTCAGTGCTCCAACATGGCGGCTCACCAACAATCATTCAGTGCTCCAACATGGCGGCTCACCAATCGTCATTCAGTGCTCCAACATGGCGGCTCACCAACCGTCATTCAGTGCTCCAACATGGCGGCTCACCAACAATCATTCAGTGCTCCAACATGGCGGCTCACCAACCGTCATTCAGTGCTCCAACATGGCGGCTCACCAACCGTCATTCAGTGCTCCACCAACCATCATTCAGTTGCTTCAACATGGCGGCTCACCAACCATCATTCAGTGCTCCAACATGGCGGCTCACCAACCGTCATTCAGTGTTCCAACATGGCGGCTCACCAACCGTCCATTCAGTGCTCCAACATGGCGGCTCACCAACCGTCATTCAGTGCTCCAACATGGCGGCTCACCAACCGTCATTCAGTGCTCCACCAACCATCATTCAGTTGCTTCAACATGGCGGCTCACCAACCATCATTCAGTGCTCCAACATGGCGGCTCACCAACCGTCATTCAGTGTTCCAACATGGCGGCTCACCAACCGTCATTCAGTGCTCCAACATGCGGCTCACCAACCGTCATTCAGTGCTCCAACATGGCGGCTCACCAACCATCATTCAGTTGCTTCAACATGGCGGCTCACCAACCATCATTCAGTGCTCCAACATGGCGGCTCACCAACCGTCATTCAGTGTTTCCAACATGGCGGCTCACCAACCGTCATTCAGTGCTCCAACATGGCGGCTCACCAACCGTCATTCAGTGCTCCAACATGGCGGCTCACCAACCGTCAATCAGTGCTCCAACACGGCGGCTCACCAACCGTCATTCAGTGCTTCAACACGGCGGCTCACCAACCGTCATTCAGTGCTTCAACATGGCGGCTCACCAACCATCATTCAGTGCTCCAACATGGCGGCTCACCAACCGTCATTCAGTGTTCCAACATGGCGGCTCACCAACCGTCATTCAGTGCTTCAACATGGCGGCTCACCAACCGTCATTCAGTGCTTCAACATGGCGGCTCACTAACCGTCATTCAGTGCTTCAACATGGCGGCTCACCAACCGTCATTCAGTGTTCCAACATGGCGGCTCACCAACCTCATTCAGTGCTCCAACATGGCGGCTCACCAACCGTCATTCAGTGCTCCAACATGGCGGCTCACCAACCGTCATTCAGTGCTTCAACACGGCGGCTCACCAACCATCATTCAGTGTTCCAACACGGCGGCTCACCAACCATCATTCAGTACTTCAACACGGCGGCTCACCAACCGTCATTCAGTGCTCCAACACGGCGGCTCACCAACCATCATTCAGTGTTCCAACATGGCGGCTCACCAACCATCATTCAGTGCTTCAACACGGCGGCTCACCAACCATCATTCAGTGCTCCAACATGGCGGCTCACCAACCATCATTCAGTGCTTCAACATGGCGGCTCACCAACCGTCATTCAGTGCTCCAACATGGCGGCTCACCAACCATCATTCAGTGCTCCAACATGGCGGCTCACCAACCATCATTCAGTGCTCCAACATGGCGGCTCACCAACCGTCATTCAGTGCTCCAACATGGCGGCTCACCAACCATCATTCAGTGCTTCAACATGGCGGCTCACCAACCGTCATTCAGTGCTCCCAACATGGCGGCTCACCAACCGTCATTCAGTGCTTCAACATGGCGGCTCACCAACCGTCATTCAGTGCTCCAACATGGCGGCTCACCAACCATCATTCAGTGCTCCAACATGGCGCTCACCAACCGTCATTCAGTGCTCCAACATGGCGGCTCACCAACCGTCATTCAGTGCTCCAACATGGCGGCTCACCAACCATCATTCAGTGCTCCAACATGGCGGCTCACCAACCGTCATTCAGTGCTCCAACATGGCGGCTCACCAACCGTCATTCAGTGCTCCAACATGGCGGCTCACCAACCGTCATTCAGTGCTTCAACATGGCGGCTCACCAACCGTCATTCAGTGCTCCAACATGGCGGCTCACCAACCATCATTCAGTGCTCCAACATGGCGGCTCACCAACCGTCATTCAGTGCTCCAACATGGCGGCTCACCAACCGTCATTCAGTGCTCCAACATGGCGGCTCACCAACCATCATTCAGTGCTTCAACATGGCGGCTCACCAACCATCATTCAGTGCTCCAACATGGCGGCTCACCAACCGTCATTCAGTGCTCCAACATGGCGGCTCACCAACCATCATTCAGTGCTTCAACATGGCGGCTCACCAACCATCATTCAGTGCTCCAACATGGCGGCTCACCAACCGTCATTCAGTGCTTCAACATGGCGGCTCACCAACCATCATTCAGTGCTCCAACATGGCGGCTCACCAACCATCATTCAGTGCTCCAACATGGCGGCTCACCAACCATCATTCAGTGCTCCAACATGGCGGCTCACCAACCGTCATTCAGTGCTCCAACACACACTTAAACTAACTTTTCTTCATATCCAAGAGCAGCAAATGTTGATGTTTACCTTTATATTGAAAATATTATTTGAGTTTACTCACTCGTATGCATTTTGAGAGCCGCCAGTTTGTGGGTCGCGGTCGTCTGCCGTTTTGCCGGTGATCGGAGGCTGAAGCTTCTGATATTTCCTCAATAACATTTTTTCTTCTCTACGATTCAGTGCAATATTGTCTTTATTTTTGGCTGTCACTCTGTGTAAATTAATTTTCGGCTTTCGGCCGACCACTCGCGAATTTATGTTCATGTGTGTATGTATGTACGTGTAAATTTACCCATACGAGAAAGAGAGAGAAAGTAAAGAGAGTAAAGATAGAAACGCATAGAACAGACCAAAAAAAAAAGACAACGTGGGAAAAATAAAGAACTGGTGAGGGACAGAAAGAAGCACACAATAGCGGGATGAAGACAACGACGTCAGAATTGCTAATTTAAACGAGACAAAAGGAAAGACAAAATAAAAGTCAGGTATGAGGAACAAAGGCAAAAAACACGATGAGGTAGAGAGGGATAACCTTTTCTTGTTTCCTGCAGTGTGTAAGCTTATTTATTTTGTAGTTACAGCAGCAGATCTATGTTGATGTTGTTCTGTCTTCGGTGTTTTTAGTTACAGCAGCAGATCTATGTTGGTGTTGTTCTGTCTTCAGTGTTTTTAGTTACAGCAGCAGATCTATGTTGGTGTTGTTCTGTCTTCGGTGTTTTTAGTTACAGCAGCAGATCTATGTTGGTGTTGTTCTGTCTTCGGTGTTTTTAGTTACAGCGGCAGATCTATGTTGATGTTGTTCTGTCTTCGGTGTTTTTAGTTACAGCAGCAGATTTATGTTGATGTTGTTCTGTCTTCGGTGTTTTTAGTTACAGCAGCAGATTTATGTTGGTGTTGTTCTGTCTTCAGTGTTTTTAGTTACAGCAGCAGATCTATGTTGGTGTTGTTCTGTCTTCGGTGTTTTTAGTTACAGCAGCAGATCTATGTTGATGTTGTTCTGTCTTCAGTGTTTTTTAGTACAGCAGCAGATCTATGTTGGTGTTGTTCTGTCTTCGGTGTTTGTAGTTACAGCAGCAGATCTATGTTGGTGTTGTTCTGTCTTCAGTGTTTGTAGTTACAGCAGCAGATCTATGTTGGTGTTGTTCTGTCTTCAGTGTTTGTAGTTACAGCAGCAAATCTATGTTGGTGTTGTTCTGTCTTCAGTGTTTGTAGTTACAGCAGCAGATCTATGTTGGTGTTGTTCTGTCTTCGGTGTTTTTAGTTACAGCAGCAGATCTATGTTGATGTTGTTCTGTCTTCAGTGTTTTTAGTTACAGCAGCAGATCTATGTTGGTGTTGTTACAAAAAACGCGATTCTAAAAGCTTAGAGATCTCCAGTGAATACTAGAAAGGACTGCCCTTCTAGCATCC
Source organism: Cherax quadricarinatus (assembly GCF_026875155.1). Lineage (NCBI taxonomy): Eukaryota > Metazoa > Arthropoda > Malacostraca > Decapoda > Parastacidae > Cherax > Cherax quadricarinatus. Next base: position 41,266,366 of record NC_069407.1, on the reverse strand, counting down.
AGCCTGTTACTGGGTTTTCGTAACAAGTAGTCAGTATCCTTGTCCAATTATCCATTGAAATTCAGTATGGTTCAATAGTGCTTTAGGATTACAACTGGTAGGCTACTAACTAGAGAAATTAAAATTTAATAAATTTATTAAGTCTATAAGTTGTCTAGAGGTATATTATCAAATTAAATTAATTACAGCAATCAAAATAAAATCAATCTCTCGAGTTCAATATTATTGTGCTGAAAGCACATATCACATTTATAATTCTTAAGTACCGTCAGGTACATTAACATTTAATAAGATATTACAAATATGTACAAGTGTGTGTATGCGTGTAAGTGCTCTTAAGTAGTTAGCTATGTCTCAAGACTCGAATAAGACTTAAACAAGTGACTGACAAAGTCCTCAAATAAACTAACTTCTTGACCGACTGGCAACCCGAACAGTCTGCTTGAACAACAAAGAATGCTAAGCCCAATAGCAATGCAATATCAAGCGACTGCGATACAGAATCAGGAACAAGGAGATAATATAACGACACTAAGTAGGGACCATCTGCAGATCCTCCACAAAAGTTACAAAACTCCCATAATACTGAATCTTTGTTCAGCATAGGTAAAACTGTGACTGTGACAATACACAGGAACCAGTACAAAATTAGGTCAGAAGCTATAGCTAAGGACCTGAGATGTTTAGAGTGTCTATGTGACACACAACCTCAGTACAACGTCGAAAATCACTAAGTCTATACAATGTTCTGTGAACAAAGTTCTACAGAACTAACAAGAATAATGAGACAGACAATCTGTCCAACCAGCAAGCGAGTCTCCAGCAGACTGACTACTTCACAAGAGGTGAGGACACCCCCCCTCGATCACGTGATAGCTACGTGGACAACTGCAGCTCAGAAGCCGGCAGTATAACGAGCGACAAGCGATAATTATAGTAGTTTGACAATCAAGCCTAACTGAGCACATTTTATATACATCCTAACAACATAAGCTAAATAACAATATAATAGTCAAATAATAATATAAAGTCATACATTTACGATTTAGCTATCATCGCAAATATAAGCAATATAAAATTAAATGAAAAGGTAATATACATTACATATATACATAATCATCATTGTAACCCATTCAGGGGTTGCAACAGTGTTGTTCTGTCTTCGGTGTTTTTAGTTACAGCAGCAGATCTATGTTGGTGTTGTTCTGTCTTCGGTGTTTTTAGTTACAGCGGCAGATCTATGTTGATGTTGTTCTGTCTTCGGTGTTTTTAGTTACAGCAGCAGATTTATGTTGGTGTTGTTCTGTCTTCAGTGTTTTTAGTTACAGCAGCAGATCTATGTTGATGTTGTTCTGTCTTCGGTGTTTTATAGTTACAGCAGCAGATCTATGTTGGTGTTGTTCTGTCTTCGGTGTATTTGGTTACAGCAGCAGATTTATGTTGTTGTTCTGTCTTCGGTGTTTTATAGTTACAGCAACAGATCTATGTTGGTGTTGTTTTGTCTTCGGTGTATTTGGTTACAGCAGCAGATTTATGTTGGTGTTGTTCTGTCTTCGGTGTTTTATAGTTACAGCAGCAGATCTATGCTGGTGTTGTTCTGTCTTCGGTGTTTTTAGTTACAGCAGCAGATTTATGTTGGTGTTGTTCTGTCTTCGGTGTTTTTAGTTACAGCAGCAGATCTATGTTGGTATTGTTCTGTCTTCGGTGTTTTTAGTTACAGCAGCAGATCTATGTTGGTGTTGTTCTGTCTTCAGTGTTTTTAGTTACAGCAGCAGATCTATGTTGGTGTTGTTCTGTCTTCAGTGTTTGTAGTTACAGCAGCAGATCTATGTTGGTGTTGTTCTGTCTTCGGTGTTTTTAGTTACAGCAGCAGAACTATGTTGGTGTTGTTCTGTCTTCAGTGTTTTTAGTTACAGCAGCAGATCTATGTTGATGTTGTTCTGTCTTCAGTGTTTTTAGTTACAGCAGCAGAACTATGCTGGTGTTGTCCTGTCATCAGTGTATTAACAGCAGCGGAGCTGTGCTGGTGTTGTTCAGAACTATGCTGGCGGTGTTCATTGTTTGTAGTTACAGCAGCAGCAAGAGAGTTGTGCAGATTGATGGTGTCCAGTCTTCACTGTTTCAATGTTTGTTATACAGCACATCCTCTTGGCTCTCCTGCCAGCAATCGTCTTCTCCAGGATGAGGGAGGAGGTGGGAACCTAGATGCTGCCGAGGGGCTCTTGATCCAAGAGATTTTAGCTACCTTCCCTTTTGCTGTTATGCCATTTACGAGTCTAGCACCTCCCCATGAATATAATACTGGTTACAAAACTAAAATTAGCTTTCTATATCTCTTTCTATATTCCTTTGTATCTCTTCTAGATCTCTTTTGGGGCGGAACCAGGAAAAGGGTGGCGGAGACACGACTACATGGGCAGTTTTGATTCTCCTGATTTGTAAGGCTGTTACTCTGTAAAATGTTACTACTAGTGTAAAAATTAATATTTTTTTTTTTTGATATTTCAAAGCCACGAGTTCATAAAAAAAATCTCGTCTCAAGCAGGCTGTCAGCCTCCTCCCTGCCCTCGGTCCATGCAAATGAAATGTAAAAATGGTATACAATATCGACATGTTGATAAGTAAGACATGTGCAACAGTTAGGTATCTTTACTCCGAAACGTTTCGCCTACCCAGTAGATTTCTTCAGTCGACTGTAGAGGAGTCTGTAAAAGCAGTAGAGATGGATAACTTTTTCAAGTGAGAAGGGATGGGTTTGAGAGGAACCTACCCTCTTTCTTCCGCTAGTGGACTACATCTCACCTTCTGACAGTATATCCACACTGACACTTCAACTTCACATTGTTCCAGACTTTGGAAAAAAACTCTTCTCCAGGCTGAGGAACTGACCACCTCAAAACAGCCTCTTCAAAGGTGATGGACTGATTACATCGTCTTCACATCTCTACTGCTTTTATAAATTCCTCTGTACTCGACTGAAAAAGCCTACCTTGTAGGCGAAACGTTTTGGAATAAAGATACCTAACAGCTGCACATATGTCTTACCAAGCAAGTGAAGGTAAAGGACTCTCTGAACATCAAAATGGTATACAATACCGACAGATTGTTAGGTAAGACACATAGGCAACAGTTAGGCAACTTTATTCCGAAACGTTTCGCCTACACAGTAGGCTTCTTCAGTCGAATACAGAAAGTAGGCAGGAACAGTAGAGATGTGAAGACGATGTAATCAGTCCATCACCCTTGAAGTCGTAGAATTTCAGGTTGTCAGTCCCTCGGCCTGGAGAAGTTCAGTTCCATAGTCAGGAACTATCTGAAGATCAAGCGACAGTGTTGAGACTTAAATACTGTCGGAAGGAGAGGTGCAGAGTAGTAGTAGTAGTGAGAATGTAGCCACTGAGAGATCAGGTCCCTCTCAGATCCAACAGTTCTCACTTGAAAGTTGCTGTTAAAGATTCGCCGGTATTCTCCTGGCCCGGGCCCTTCCAAGTTGTCTAGGGAGTGTCTGAGACCTAAGTCTCCCATGGGAGGAGGCACAAGTACCCCCCTCATCTTGTGAGCTATGACTATGAAACTGAACTTCTCCAGGTTGAGGGACTGACAACCTGAAATTCTACGACTTCAAGGGTGATGGACTGATTACATCGTCTTCACATCTCTACTGTTCCTGCCTACTTTCTGTATTCGACTGAAGAAGCCTACTGTGTAGGCGAAACGTTTCGGAATAAAGTTGCCTAACTGTTGCCTATGTGTCTTACCTACCAAAGGACTCTCTACCCTACACAATTCCTGGATATTCTGCTTTTGTTCGCCGTTATTAATGGTGCCAATTAATCGTCTTCCTTATTTTAGCACATATGATTTTGTGTGTGGTTAATATATACAATGCTTGAAAAATTATATAAAATACCGACAGATTGATGATTAAGATATATGTGTAACAATTGGGTGTCTTGGGTGTGGAGACGCTCCGCCTTCACAGTAGGCTTCTTCAGTCAAATACATGAGCAGCAGGTGTAGTAGAAAAATGAAGATAATGTAATCAGTCCATCAACCTTGGAGAAATAGCATTTGAAGTGGTCAGTCCCTCAGCCTGGTTTAGAGCTCATCTCCATGATCTGGAACGATATCTACTGCTACACTTGCTGTCTCGCCTCTGTACCTTAATCAAGGTCTCACTGTTAGCTTACGTGTATTTCTAAACCAATTTATCGGCATCTATTACCAAGATTTATACCAACATGTGTCTTAATCATCATATATTCTAATTAAATGACGATTGAATTTTAGTGTTTTTTCTACCTGATATCTCACTATTTTATGTGAGCACCACACTAAGACTGCATATACCAGTCCTGCTTCAGTGTGTGTATTTGTCAGGTATAAACCACGGTTCGGGTGGGGTTTGATTCACGGGTGAGTAGCAAAACTCCAGGCCATGGGTTTAAACTACATCCGTTCCGTGGTTTGCTTGCAATCGTGTTATTACGATTTCGAAATAGTGGATTCAAATTGGATAAATTTAGATTTAGAAAGGATATAGGAAAGAACTGCTTTGGTAATAGAGTAGTTGATGAGTGGAAGAGTTTACATAGAGGGATCATTGAAGCTAGAAGCTTGGCCAGCTTCAGATATAGATATATGAATAAATGAGAGGGGGGGGGGGGTTGGATTTGAGTGGGACTTTCATTTGGGTTGATAGGGTTATCACATCGTATTCCTTGGGCAATAGTGATAATGGGTTGGGCGAATATTTTTGTTAGTGGGTTTGGTTTGACAAGCATCTGCCAAGTATAAGCCAATATGCTTCCTGCAGTGTTTCTCCTTTCGTATGTTTTTATGTACGTTAGTGTTTGCGAGGGTCGTTCCCTCGGAGGTCTCTGAGCAGTTTTCCTAAACTGGAAAAGAAATTTTACGGAGCTTAGACCTTTAAAGACATACACAGGAAAGGTAAGAGTGTAGTGAATGTAAGCTAGATTTTGTAAAATAAATGTCTTGCGTTTTTAAGAACCAGAGAAGAAAGATCAGGAATCCTTCCAGTGTGCAAAACACTGATTTGATAAAGCACACTGTGTCGGCGAAACGTAGTGAATATAGGATCGCTTTATACTGCATTTGTGTTTATTTTTCCATGGTGTTGGTATTTTATACCATTTATCTCCAGTGAAGAGGCTTCATTCTTGTTCCTTCTGCTCTACCATGATCCTCCTGGAGGCTGTAGATCACCAGCCATCTTTCTCTTTGTTCCTCTCATTGTTTCTTCCCTCTAGACTATGTTGTATGTTGCCACCAGTTTTCCCGTCTTTCTTTTAATCTCTTTTATTGCCTAGTCTCCTGTATATATCTATACAAAAATTTTTACTCCCTTGCCTCCTCCTTCCTTTCTTTCATCCCTCTCCGTTCCACTCCCTTTCCATTTTCCCTCTCATTCTCTCCTCACTCTTTCTTGTCGTTTCTTCAGCCATGATTCCTTCTTTCCTCTCGCTGCAGCTCCTCTCTACCTCTCCTTGCTGAAGAGGCGCGTAACATATCTTCTAATAACATGTTCATTTCCCCCTGTAATCTACCGTGTCCATAATTACCATCGCATTTGCTTTGTCTGCTGTCGTAAGGTGAAGTCCAGGATCTTTCCTTAATTCATGGTATAACTTAAACCGTTGAGGACTGTTGTGTTGCAGAGGTTTGAGCTTCGCCTGGAATCTATCAGTTCCAGGCTGAGGGACTGAGTACCTTAAACTCCTCTTGTTCTACCGTTCTTCTTTGTATTGGACTGATGAAGCTGCTGTGTGGCGATATATTTCCCAAATAAATATTCCCAAATGTTGGACAAGTGTCTTATTCTTATTTAATATTTGTTATTTGTATTATTTCTGACAGCCACGCAGTCACGTGTGTAAGTTCTTTTCTTTCATATAGATGTATAACCCATCCCCCCTTAATCAAAGTACCTCACTGTGGCTTAGACAATCGGATGTATGACTGGGATATTGTAATGGAGCTGGGATTGTGTGAATGTGTATTGTGAGTCTGTTTACTGGCTCCCATTTTCTGTTCACGCTCCGAGATTCTTTTTATCACTTTCATATACTATCGCATTTATTGGTATTTTGTTATGTTGTATTTGGTTAATCTTTGTTAATAGACGAGATCTAACATAATCTAATCTAATTTAAGGCTGAATATCCCAAATCTAGATATTTACTGAAAACATTTTGGAAGAAATCACTTTACAATGCTGTAAGTGACGGGGTTACAACCAAATGATTGTCTAAGCCAGAGTACAGTACTGACTTTGATTAGGAGGATGAGTTCCTGGATGATCTAACAAGATGCTGTGCACAGTTGCCACTCACACCATAAAACTCCTCACATAATTTGCTACTTTTAAGACTTGGCGAGATTGGCATTTCTGTGATGTGTACTCACTGAGTTGTTTTTGAGGGGGTTGAGGATCGGCTCCGGGCCCCGCTACTGGGTCCTCCCTCTCCCTGCTCCTGAGCTTTATCATACCTCGTCTTTAAACTGTGTATGGTTCCTGCTTCCACTACATCGCTTGCCAGATTATTCCACTTCCTAACAACTCTGTGGCTGAAGAAATACTTCCTAACATCCCTTTGACTCATCTAGTGTTCAGCTGCCAATTGTGACCTCTTGTTTCTGTGTCCCATATCTTGAACATCCTGTCTCTCTCCACCTTGTCTATTCCACGCAGTATTTTGTATGTCGTTATCATGTCTCCCCTGAACCGGACAGGAGGGTTCCTGTCCTCCAGTGTCGTCAGACCGATTTCCCTTAACCTTTCTTCATTGGACATTCCCCTTAGTTCTGGAACTAACCTTGTCGCAAACCTTTGCACTTTCTCGAATTTTTTGACGTGTTTAACCAGGTGTGGATTCCATTCTGGTGCTGCGTACTCCAGTATGGGCCTGACGTACACAGTGTATAAAGTCTTGAACGATTTCTTACAGAGGTACCGGAACGCTATTCTCAGGTTTGCCAAGCGCCCATATGCCGCAGCAGTTATCTGGTTAATGTGTGCTTTTGGCGATGTACTCGGTATTATACTCACTCCTAGGTCTTTCTCCTTGAGTGAGGTTTGCAGCCTTTGGCCTCCTAGCCTATACTCTGTCTGCGGTCTTCTTTGCCCTTAGAATGTGTGTTCAGGTATGTTCATTGAGTGGGAAGAGTGGGTATGTTGTGTATATTATGTTATGTGGGTTGGTGGGCTGTAGATCAGGGAATGTGGGTGGGCAGGTGGGTGGGTAGACTGTGACCAGTGGGTGTGGGTGGGTGGGTGGAATATGGATCGTGTAGTATGGGGCGGGAGATTGTGCGAGTATAGGGTCGGGTGCTTTGGTTGGTGGGTGGTTGTACAAGGCAAAGGGTGGGCCGGTGGGTGGGCTGTTGCATGAGGGGAAAGGGTGGGTGGGTGGTTGTATGAGGGGAAAGGGTGGGTGGATGGTTGCATGAGGGGAAAGGGTGGGTGGGTGGTTGCATGAGGGGAAAGGGTGGGTGGGTGGTTGCATGAGGGGAAAGGGTGGGTGGGTGGTTGCATGAGGGGAAAGGGTGGGTGGGTGGTTGCATGAGGGGAAAGGGTGGGTGGATGGTTGCATGAGGGGAAAGGGTGGGTGGGTGGTTGCATGAGGGGAAAGGGTGGGTGGATGGTTGCATGAGGGGAAAGGGTGGGTGGTGGTTGCATGAGGGGAAAGGGTGGGTGGATGGTTGCATGAGGGGAAAGGGTGGGTGGGTGGTTGCATGAGGGGAAAGGGTGGGTGGATGGTTGCATGAGGGAAAGGGTGGGTGGATGGTTGCATGAGGGGAAAGGGTGGGTGGGTGGTTGCATGAGGGGAAAGGGTGGGTGGGTGGTTGCATGAGGGGAAAGGGTGGGTGGGTGGTTGCATGAGGGGAAAGGGTGGGTGGGTGGTTGCATGAGGGGAAAGGGTGGGTGGGTGGTTGCATGAGGGGAAAGGGTGGGTGGGTGGTTGCATGAGGGGAAAGGGTGGTGGTGGTGGTTGCATGAGGGGAAAGGGTGGTGGGTGGTTGCATGAGGGAAGGGTGAGTGGGTGGTTGCATGGGGAAGTCGGTGAGGTTGATGAGGAAAGGGTGGGTGGGCGTTGCTGAGGGAAGTGGGTGGGTGTGCATAGGGAAAGGGTGTGTGGGGTTGCATGAGGGGAAAGGGTGGGTGGTGGTTTGCATGAGGGAAAGAGTGGGTGGATGGCTTGCTGAGGGAAAGGGTGGTGGGTGGTTGCATGAGGTGGAAAGGGGGTGGGTGGTTGCATGAGGGGTAAGGGTGGGGTGGATGGGCAGGTGGCGTGAGGATAGGAAAGGGTGGAGTGGTCGGTTGCATGGGGAAAGGGTAGGAGTGGGCATGGAGGGTGTGGTTTGCTGAGGGTAAGGTGGTGGCTGGATTGTGGGCGGTTGCGTGAGGGTAGGAGTGGGTCTGAGATGGGTGGTGGTTGCGTGAGGGTAGTGGGTAGGGGGCTGGATGGGCGGTTGCGTGAGGGTAGGAGTGGGCTGGATGGCGGTTGCGTGAGGGTAGGAGTGGGCTGGATGGGCGGTTGCGTGAGGGTAGGAGTGGGCTGGATGGGCGGTTGCGTGAGGGTAGGAGTGGGCTGGATGGGCGGTTGCGTGAGGGTAGGAGTGGGCTGGATGGGCGGTTGCGTGAGGGTAGGAGTGGGCTGGATGGCGTTGCGTGAGGGGTAGGGTGGGCTGGATGGGCGGGGTTGCGTGAGGTAGGAGTGGGCTGGATGGCGGTTGCGTGAGGGTAGGAGTGGGCTGGATGGGCGGTTGCGTGAGGGTAGGAGTGGGCTGGATGGGCGGTTGCGTGAGGGTAGGAGTGGGCTGGATGGGCGGTTGCGTGAGGGTAGGAGTGGGCTGGATGGGCGGTTGCGTGAGGGTAGGAGTGGGCTGGATGGGCGGTTGCGTGAGGGTAGGAGTGGGCTGGATGGGCGGTTGCGTGAGGGTAGGAGTGGGCTGGATGGGCGGTTGCGTGAGGGTAGGAGTGGGCTGGATGGGCGGTTGCGTGAGGGAGGAGTGGGCTGGATGGGCGGTTGCGTGAGGGTAGGAGTGGGCTGGATGGGCGGTTGCGTGAGGGTAGGAGTGGGCTGGATGGGCGGTTGCGTGAGGGTAGGAGTGGGCTGGATGGGCGGTTGCGTGAGGGTAGGAGTGGGCTGGATGGGCGGTTGCGTGAGGGTAGGAGTGGGCTGGATGGGCGGTTGCGTGAGGGTAGGAGTGGGCTGGATGGGCGGTTGCGTGAGGGTAGGAGTGGGCTGGATGGGCGGTTGCGTGAGGGTAGGAGTGGGCTGGATGGGCGGTTGCGTGAGGGCAGGAGTGGGCTGGATGGGCGGTTGCGTGAGGGTAGGAGTGGGCTGGATGGGCGGTTGCGTGAGGGTAGGAGTGGGCTGGATGGGCGGTTGCGTGAGGGCAGGAGTGGGCTGGATGGGCGGTTGCGTGAGGGCAGGAGTGATGGCTGGAGGATCGGGGCGGTTGCGTGAGGGCAGGAGTGGGCTGGATGGGCGGTTGCGTGAGGGTAGGAGTGGGCTGGATGGGCGGTTGCGTGAGGGCAGGAGTGGGCTGGATGGGCGGTTGCGTGAGGGCAGGAGTGGGCTGGATGGGCGGTTGCGTGAGGGCAGGAGTGGGCTGGATGGGCGGTTGCGTGAGGGCAGGAGTGGGCTGGATGGGCGGTTGCGTGAGGGTAGGAGTGGGCTGGATGGGCGGTTGCGTGAGGGTAGGAGTGGGCTGGATGGGCGGTTGCGTGAGGGCAGGAGTGGGCTGGATGGGCGGTTGCGTGAGGGCAGGAGTGGGCTGGATGGGCGGTTGCGTGAGGGCAGGGAGTGGGCTGGATGGGCGGTTGCGTGAGGGCAGGAGTGGGCTGGATGGGCGGTTGCGTGAGGGCAGGAGTGGGCTGGATGGGCGGTTGCGTGAGGGCAGGAGTGGGCTGGATGGGCGGTTGCGTGAGGGCAGGAGTGGGCTGGATGGGCGGTTGCGTGAGGGAGGAGTGGGGCTGGATGGGCGGTTGCGTGAGGGGCAGGAGTGGGCTGGATGGGCGGTTGCGTGAGGGCAGGAGTGGGCTGGATGGCGGTTGCGTGAGGGCAGGAGTGGGCTGGATGGGCGGTTGCGTGAGGGCAGGAGTGGGCTGGATGGGCGGTTGCGTGAGGGCAGGAGTGGGCTGGATGGGCGGTTGCGTGAGGGCAGGAGTGGGCTGGATGGGCGGTTGCGTGAGGGCAGGAGTGGGCTGGATGGGCGGTTGCGTGAGGGCAGGAGTGGGCTGGATGGGCGGTTGCGTGAGGGCAGGAGTGGGCTGGATGGGCGGTTGCGTGAGGGAGGATGTGGGGCTGGATGGGCGGTTTGCGTGAGGGCAGGAGTGGGCTGGATGGGCGGTTGCGTGAGGGCAGGAGTGGGCTGGATGGGGCGGTTGCGTGTGGTGGCAGGAGTGGGCTGGATGGCGGTTGCGTTGAGAGAACGTGAGAATGGGCTGGATGGCGTTGCGTGAGCAGAGTGGGCTTGGATGGCGGTTGCGTGAGGGCAGGAGTGGTGGATGGAGTTGCGTGAGGGCAGGAGTGGCTGGATGGGCGTTGCGTGAGGGCAGGAGGGCATGTTGGAGAGTTGTTGAAATCGGAGAGAAGTTTGTGCAAGCTTAGAGGCGATTTGGCTGGAGGAAGAGAGGAGAGAGAGAGAGAGAGAGAGAGAGAGAGAGAGAGAGAGAGAGAGAGAGAGAGAGAGAGAGAAGAGAGAGAGAGGAGAGAGAGAGAGAGAGAGAGAGAAGAGAGAGAGAGAGAGAGAGAGAGAGAGAGAGAGAGAGAGAGAGAGAGAGAGAGAGATGCTAGAGGACTTGGAAGTCCACACTGAGGCTATCTGCTGAGAATTACTGTCTTCTGCCTTGATTAATGGCTATCATTTCTTATCCAGGGGTATAAGTTAAGGATATCAAGGCAGAAAACTCTCTCCCCACCCTATACTTCCTCCGGCCACTGCCTGCACGTAAACAGGAAGGAAAATATAACACATCATATTAAAATATGGCAGGAAATTTACAGGGGAGACGAAAGTAATGAGTTACTACCATAAATTGAACCACTGGTACCAGTGGTTCAATTTATGGTTGCTGTCAGTTCTACTGTTATTTACTCAGCCACGCACGTCTACCACTACTGCTGCTTTTGACCAAGTTATCTCGTTGTCAAGTGACTGTCCTCAAGCACCTGCTGAACAGACATCAGGAATCTGTTGACTTGAGATTGCCTCACCATAGTATCTATTTGATTCCTTCACTTGCAAAGTGTTTGTTCAGTTGTTTGTTGAATGACGCATCGTCTTGGCGCCTACAACATTAACCGGTAGTTTATCCCATTCTGTTATAATTCTATTCGTAAAAAAAGGCATTTGTTGCATTTTCTGCCTCCCAGATTCATCCCATTGTTTCTGGTTATGAACTCATTCAGTACTTCAAATTGTTCATGTTGGAGTGTGAAGTTGAATGCATCGAGTCAGATATGGTTGGTGTGTGATTGAATGGCACAAGCTTGGTACCTCTCCTCTGTACCCTTTTTCAGTATATCTTCGTCTTTTTTTAAAGTAATTTAGAGACCAAACCTGGACGGCAGATTCAAGATGTGATCTAACACGAGCATTGTAGAGTTATTATTGTGCATGGTATTTTGTCCTAAAAGTTCCTAGCTGTGAACACTAGCATTCTGTTAGCTTCGCTGCTCGCAGGTAGGCACAACTATGGTACTTTTGAGGTCGTTGTTTATGTTTACCCCAAGCTTCTTTTCCTCTCTTGTTTCGGTTAATTTGTTATCAACCATTTGGTATACATGACTGAGACTGTTATATCCAAAATACATTACTTTGTACGTGTCTGCGTTGAAACTCATCGACCACGTTTCAGATCACGGTATCGACGTGTGAAGGTCGCTGAATAATCAATCCTCTTTGGATGCTGAGCTCCTCCTCCCTTATTTCGAGTTATCCGCAAATTTTGCTATCGTAGATGTTAGCTCTACCTCGAGATTATTATCTTCTCTTGGAAAAAATACAGAGTAGTCGCATTGAGTATATTCATTGCTTATTTCTCGACATAATCATCAGGCGTACCGAGACATGCCAACGTTTTACCGGTTTCCTTATGCCTTTCACACAGAATTCTGTTGGTCGATTACTGAGCCATCGACGAACAGCTGTCATCATATCATCATCTGTGTGGAAACGCTATCCGCTGGAGACGAGATTGGGGCTGTAATTGTATTTCTGACAGATAAAATAAAGGACAGTTAAAGACCTGGTGATCTACCCTCGTATACCGTGAAGAGAAGTGAAACAAGTACAGATCCCCGGAGAATTCTGTTTCGTGTCAGTGAGTCAGTTACTCATCCAAGCATGAAGTTTGTCTCCTATACCATGTGCTTTTATTTTGGCAAGTAATCTACGAAGGTGTGTTTTGTCAGAGAGGGAGAGAGAGCGAGTGAAGAGGAGAGAGGAGAGGGGAGAGAGAGAGAGAGAGAGAGAGAGAGAGAGAGAGAGAGAGAGAGAGAGAGGAGAGAGAGAGAGAGAGAGAGGAGAGAGAGAAGAGTGAGAGAGAGAGAGAGAGAGAGAGAGAGAGAGAGAGAGAGAGAGAGAGAGAGAGAGAGAGAGAGAGAGAGAGAGAGAGAGAGAGAGAGAGAGAGAGAGAGAGAGAGAGAGAGCAGAGCAGACAAGGTTATCTGCCTGATGAACTCATTCCACCTCTAAATCGACAGGATGGGACCACCTCTACTAGTAGTCAAGAGAAGGCGGACCTCTTTGCCGAACACTTTGCTACCAAAATGAAAGTTCCTGATCCAGCAAGGGACCCTCCTTGGCTAGCTGCAAAAACTGTGTCAAAACTGTCAGTGGTAACAATAAGGCAGGAAGAGGTGCATTTCCTTCTTAAATCGCTTGGCCAAGAAAAGGCTGTGGGCCTAGACAAGTTGAGCCCAAGATTGCTGAGAAGATGTGCAGACCAGCAAACAGCACCTTTAACTCGCATCCTTCAGCACTGCCTAGTACAGTGTAAATGGCCTTCTCTGTGGGAAGAGGCAAATGTAGTCCCTGTTCATAAAAAGAAGTGCAGAGCAGAAATCAGCAACTACAGACCAGTGTCACTCCTGTCAATCACTGGCAAGCTCCTTGAGACAATAATCTCAAGACAAATGACAAAGTTTTTAGACTACCACTCACTACTTTGTGACCGTCAATATGGCTTCAGGAAAGGTTACTCTGCTGCTGATCTGTTGTTAAACCTCTCCACTAAGTGGCGCAAGTCACTGGATGAATCCAAAGTCAACTGTGTGGTAGCACTGGACATGCTGGTGCTTTCGACCGGTGTGGCACCAGGGCCTCTTAGCAAAATTGCAAGCTCTGGGAACTGCAGGCTCTTAGCTATGTCTCCTCAGTGATTACCTTCATGGTAAATCTCTAAGGGTAGTTCTCAATGGAACAGAATCAGCAAGACATCCTATTGGGGCAAGTGTTCCACAAGGAAGTGTTCTGGGACCATTGTTATGGAATGTCTACTTCATCTCATCCCAGAATCCCATGCATATGCAGACGACTGTACACTGACATTCACTTATCCAAGAGAAGAAATGTCAGCTGCTCTAAGCTGCATCAATCACCAGCTAAGAGCTATATCAGCTTGGGGAAATAGATGGCAAGTAACATTTGCACCTGAGAAAACACAAATGATGATGATCTCTAGGCACCATGATGGTAATGCCGGTGCAGTAGTAACGATGAATGGGAGGGTGTTGGCACCTGGGGAAGAAGTTGATATCCTTGGGGTGAAATTTGACTCCAAACTGACCATGAAAAACCACGTTGTAAGTCTTGCAAACAAGGCAGCCAGGAAGCTTACAGCACTTCGCCGTATCTCGCATCTGTTTGACAGCAGGGGTTGCAAGATTTTGTACGAGGCAAAAGTACGCTCACACCTTGAGTATGCTCCACTTTCTTGGTTCGCCTGCCCCCCTTCTCATCTGCGACTGCTTGGCAGAGTAGAGAACAGAGCAAGACGTCTCATCTCTCGCCTGGACCAGTGCTGGATAGATCTGTCATTTCAGCAAAGCCTTCAACACAGGAGGGATATGGGTGGCCTTACTGTTATGTACAAGGCCAATATTGTCAAAGTACCACACTTGGATCCACTTCTGTACCCTTCTCCAGAACATCACTTCATCTGAGATCATTTATCCCCAGGGTGACTCGAGTATGGAACAAATTCGTACAACATTATGATGTCAACGAGATAAAGTCAATTGATCAGATGAAAATGCTGGCCCAGAGATAGGCTCCAACTTCATCCTGTTCCCTACTTGTATGTTTCATAACAATTAAAATGCTTTCAAATGAGCTGATGTAGGTAACAGCTCTTAGCTTGACAATAAAGTTAGGAATCTTTAACCTGTAAATAGTTGTCAATAAAAGCTAGGGACTTAATAACCTGTAGACCTTGTAAGTGAAAAAGAGAAACGAGAGAAGAGAGGAAGTAGAAGAGGAGAGAGATATAGAGAGAGAAAAGAAGAGAGAGAGAGAGAGAGAGAGGAGGAGAGAAGAGAGAGAGAGAGAGAGAGAGAGAGAGAGAGAAGAGAGAGAGAGAGAGAGAGAGAGAGAGAGAGAGAGAGAGAAAGAGAGAGAGAGAGAGAGAGAGAGAGAGAGAGAGAGAGAGAGAGAGAAGAGAGAGAGAGAGAGAGAGAGAGAGAGAGAGAGAGAGAGAGAGAGAGAGAGAGAGAGAGAGAGAGAGAGAGAGAGAGAGAGAGAGAGAGAGAGAGAGGAACTGGTGGCTCCAGCTTCCAACTCTGGGCAAGGTGGACGATTTAGGCAGATTTCCTTGCCTCCTTTCACTCTTGTACATCCAGCAGTAATTGGGAAGGTGAATGTGGATCGTGTTCCAGGGACAACATTCTGCGACTAGGCTTTAAAATGAGCTGGGGCAGGAAAGAGAATTAACCATGCAAAAAATAATGGGATAACAACTCTTATTGCAATGCCTCTACTTTTCAGGAAGTTGGGTAAAGAAAGTGAGAGTACATGATAGTATATTCGTGTACATGGAGGTTTGCGGAAGTATATGAGAATAAATCAGACTACATTAGAGTAAGGTAAGACACATGTGCAACATCTGGTTATCTTTATTGGAGACGTTTTGCCATCCAGTGGCTTTATCAATACAGATTCCTGGACATAACAAGAAAACAGAAGAACTATATACAAAAGATAAGGTAAGCAGTCCCTCAGCCTTGGAGTTGGTGTTGAGAGACCGAGGTTGTAGAGATTCTGAAGCAAAGGCAAGGAGACTGGCGCTTATATAGGCGTCAGTGAATAGGGACGTGTAGCAGACGAGGGCATAGTCACTGGTAGGCGGGATTCCCCAGTGGAAGTAGGTCCTTCCCAAATTGATGTGTTAGTTGCAGAATCTCTACAACCACGGTGCTGTAAACACCAACGCCAAGGCTGAGGGACTGATTACCTCATCTTTTGTATATAGTTCTTCTGTTTTCTTGTTATGTCCAAGAATCTGTATTGATAAAGCCACTGGATGGCGAAACGTCTACAATAAAGATAACCAGATGTTGCACAAGTGTCTTAACTGTCATCTTATCGGTATTGTATACCTGTCTTGCACTACATTAGAGTACACGGGAAAGGAAAATAACAGCAGACCTAACAATCGACACTTTATGTCTGACTATGTTTACTGCTGTCTCAATAGTTATTTCAATGAGAGTGTAGCAGAAGGCTCTCTCCCCATCATCCACTACCAACAGATGCATTGCTGGCTCAAAAAATAAATAAAACAAATGCAATCATGTAGTACTAAATGACGTGCATAGACATTTAATACCAGTGGAACGAAGATATACAGTGGGCAACAGTTACCTACAACACTGTAACCACTCTTACAAATTTTATTTACTCAGCAGTGTCATCAGCCCATCATTGAACGTACTCATCATTATATCTACTCAGCAGTGCATCTGGTCAGCATTGATTCTACTCAGCACTGTATGCAGTCAGCTCTTGAATTGTATCTAATTGGATCCTATAATTCCAGTTGAACTTTTAAAAGACGGAATTGCTCTAGCGCTCTCTACTCCAGATAAAAGTGTTTAAGTCCTTTATACCCGCAAAACAAATAAGTCCAGGTTGGTGTTACAGCTGAGACCACAGTGTGTTACAGGTGAGACCACAGTGTGTTACAGGTGAGACCACAGTGTGTTACAGGTGAGACCACAGTGTGTTACAGGTGAGACCATAGTGTGTTACAGGTGAGACCACAGTGTGTTACAGCTGAGACCACAGTGTGTTACAGCTGAGACCACAGTGTGTTACAGCTGAGACCACAGTGTGTTACAGCTGAGACCACAGTGTGTTACAGCTGAGACCACAGTGTGTTACAGCTGAGACCACAGTGTGTTACAGCTGAGACCACAGTGTGTTACAGCTGAGGCCACAGTGTGTTACAGCTGAGACCACAGTGTGTTACAGCTGAGACCACAGTGTGTTACAGCTGAGGCCACAGTGTGTTACAGCTGAGACCACAGTGTGTTACAGCTGAGACCACAGTGTGTTACAGCTGAGACCACAGTGTGTTACAGCTGAGACCACAGTGTGTTACAGCTGAGGCCACAGTGTGTTACAGCTGAGACCACAGTGTGTTACAGCTGAGACCACAGTGTGTTACAGCTGAGGCCACAGTGTGTTACAGGTGAGACCACAGTGTGTTACAGCTGAGGCCACAGTGTGTTACAGCTGAGAGCCACAGTGTGTTACAGGTGAGACCACAGTGTGTTACAGCTGAGGCCACAGTGTGTTACAGCTGAGACCACAGTGTGTTACAGCTGAGGCCACAGTGTTACAGCTGAGGCCACAGTGTTACAGCTGAGGCCACAGTGTGTTACAGCTGAGACCACAGTGTGTTACAGCTGAGGCCACAGTGTGTTACAGCTGAGGCCACAGTGTTACAGCTGAGGCCACAGTGTTACAGCTGAGGCCACAGTGTTACAGCTGAGGCCACAGTGTGTTACAGCTGAGGCCACAGTGTTACAGCTGAGGCCACAGTGTTACAGCTGAGGCCACAGTGTGTTACAGCTGAGGCCACAGTGTTACAGCTGAGGCCACAGTGTGTTACAGCTGAGGCCACAGTGTGTTACAGCTGAGGCCACTGTGTGTTACAGCTGAGGCCACAGTGTTACAGCTGAGGCCACAGTGTGTTACAGCTGAGGGCCACAGTGTTACAGCTGAGGCCACAGTGTGTTACAGCTGAGGCCACAGTGTGTTACAGCTGAGGCCACAGTGTGTTACAGCTGAGGCCACAGTGTTACAGCTGAGGCCACAGTGTGTTACAGCTGAGGCCACAGTGTTACAGCTGAGGCCACAGTGTTACAGCTGAGGCCACAGTGTTACAGCTGAGGCCACAGTGTTACAGCTGAGGCCACAGTGTTACAGCTGAGGCCACAGTGTTACAGCTGAGGCCACAGTGTTACAGCTGAGGCCACAGTGTTACAGCTGAGGCCACAGTGTTACAGCTGAGGCCACAGTGTGTTACAGCTGAGGCCACAGTGTGTTACAGCTGAGACTACAGTGTGTTACAGCTGAGGCCACAGTGTTGGGGCCACAGTGTGTTACAGCTGAGGCCACAGTGTTACAGCTGAGGCCACAGTGTCATACAGTCAGTGTGAAGTTTTGATACAGTTTGCTCCTCAAATAGATTTCTCGTGTTAAAGTTTGTCATTTCCTTTTAATTTGTTCAAAGTTAGAATTAAGTGTGGTCGTAGCCTCAGCTTCCCTAGTGACAACATATTAATGCTTCCCGTCTTTCCTTAAGAGTTTTAATAAAGTTAGGAGAGTGTTCGTCATCTCTCCGTCCTCGCCAGTTTACCTTCGATTTTTATATCGTTTTAGTCTTTAAGGAGTAAAATTTACAATATATTTGACTGTTAGCATTGTTTTGGGGTTTTTTTTTTTTTTTACTTGCATATTTAGCTATAAATTTTAAATTTTTTTTTTGCCCGGGTTTTCCCAATAATTTTTTTTAAAAAAACTTCGGGTCATTCGAAATTTATTTTTTAAAAGGCCCCTTCTCATTTTTTTCTGCCTCTGCTAGATGGTTCCATTTTAAATTTTATTTTCTTTTTTTTATCATTTTTTTTTACTAAAAAATGGTTTGACTTTTCCTTACCCAACTTTGGAAACTCATTTTCCCAGTCCCCGGGGTTTGGGGGCTCCCCCTAATTTTTTTTTTGTTCATTTGTGGAATTTAAAAAGACTTTCTGGCGGGTTAGGGGCTGCGTCTTTTAAAGGGACTTTTTTTGCCAAAATTTTGTAAACATTACAAACAGAAAAAGACAGAAAATTTTGTTAGACAGAGAATTTTAATGGGGGACAACCAAAACTGATTTTGGTAAATTATCATACAGTTTTTTGTTTTTCTAGATTACCCCTTATAACAAATTATTTTCATGGGGGCGCTAAAACCATAGGGTTATACAGCGCCTGGGGGGGGGAGGGGGAGAGGGAAAGGGGCCCAATTTTTGGGTTTAAAATTAAAGGTAACTGGAGCAAGGTATTACCCATTTTTTTTTACCGAAATTTAAAACGAAATTTAAACATAGGGTTTAGTTGAAGTTACTTTAAAATTTAAAAATTCTTTTCCAGCAACAAACCCATTGGGCCATTTGTCAGTCCACTTCTCTATGCCCTTTTATTAATCTGAAAAACAGAAAATTTTTTGGGTTTAAAAAAAAAACCTTTATATCCCCCCTGTGTTTTTATTGGGTGGGGGTTTCCCCAATCACCTGGTCAAAAAATATATTCATCTTTTTTTGGGGTTTTTAACGTTCAAGTGAAAAATTTTCGCTTTTGGGTTAAAATTAGGTTGGTTTTTAATTTTACGAAGAGGTTAGGTTCGTCAGGAAACGGGGCCCAAATGTCCCCTGACGGGGGGTCTTATTTGTTGCCCCGCCGTTGGGGGTTTGGGGTAATCGGGCCCGAGGCCTTACGCGGGCCCCTTCCCCGGTTCCCCCTTTTTTAAAAATTAGGGGCCCATTTCTACAAAGAAATTTCATGGAAAATTTGCATGTTTGTGTCTTTTTTTTAACGTTAAAAAAAGAGGTTTGAAAGCTGATCTACTGCGGAAAAACCATTTTTTTGTTAAGAATGAGTTAAAAGGTGAGTTTAAAAAACAGAGGCCCTTTCTTTTGGGTTTTTAGGGCTTTTTACAGAGGGGTTAACATGATTCACGGGAAAACCCTAAAAAAAATGCAAAAAAATCCCCCAGTGGCTTACGCAGGGGCCGGGGGTTTTTTATTCAGCGCCATGTGGTTTTATCTCCACCCGTCCCGTGGTTAGGGGCAGCCCAATGGGTAACTTGTTTGTTCCCACGAATTTTTTTTTTGACGGGAAATTTAAAAAAAATTTTTTCTACTTTTTTTCGTTTTTTAGGTCAGTCTCAGTTAGGGACTGGTTTTTCCGTGTTCTGGGAATGCTGAGAGGAGAAGGGAGAGAGAGGGGAGAGGAGAGAGAGAGAGGGGATGAGAGAAAGAGGGGAGAGAGAGGAGGGAAAGGGGAGAGAGGGGAAAAGAGAGAGAGGAAAAGGGGACTGAGAGGAGAGGGGAGGGGAGAGAAAGAGGGTCAAGTCAAGGTATGTCCTTCCAAAAACCCCGGGGGGGTCAATTTTAGGAATATTTCTGAAGTTAATGGAGGTCGGAACCCAGTTTTAAAAGTTTTAAAAGTTTAGTTTTTATGGAGGTGGACACCAGTTGAACGTTGATGTTAATGGAGGTCGAACACCCCGTTGAACGTTTTATGTTTTAAAAGGAGGTCGGGGCACCCCGTTTAACTTTTCAAGATGCATTTAAAAGAGTTCCAGCTAAAGTGTCTATATTCATTACCAAAATTTGGGGTGTGTGTGGGTGGGGGTGTGGGGTGTGTGTGGTGTGGTGTGTGTATGTTTTGTGTGTACTCCCCCTAATTGTGGTTGCAGGGGTCGAGACAGCCCTGGCCCCGCCTCTTTCACTATCGCACTGGATCCCTCTCTCTCTCTGCTCCTGAGCTTTGTCATACCCTCTCTTAAAACTATGATATGGGTTCCTGGCCCTCCACTACTTCATCTTGCTAGGCTATTCCTCCTTGCTGACAACTCTATACTGAAGAAATACCTTCCTAACGCCATGTGACTCGTCTTGAGTCTTCAGCTTCCAGTTGTGACCCCTTGTCCCGGTGTCCCCTCTTGGAACAAACCTATCCTCTCTGTCCACCTTGTCTATTCCCCGCAGTGATCTTGTATGTCGTTAATCATGTCCTCCCCCTGACCCTTCTGTCCATCCAGTGGCGTCAGTCCGATTTCCTAACCTTTCCTCGTACGACATTCCTTGAGCTCCTGGGACTAGCCTGTTTGCAAACCTTGTACTTTCTCTAAACTTCTGACTGCTTGACCAGGTGGGTTACCAGACTGTGCTGCATACTCCCTAGTATGGGCCTAACATACTCAGTGACAGTGTCTTGAACGATTCCCCTTATAAGGTAGCGGAACGCTATTCTCAGGTTTGTGCCAGGCGCCCGTATGCTGCAGGCGTTATTTGGTTGATGTGTGCCTCCGGTGATGTGCTCGGTGTTATGGTCACCCCAGAGGGTCTTTCTCCCTGAGTGAGGTCTGCGAGTAGTCTTTTGTCCACCTAACCTATACTCTGTCTGCGGTCTTCTTTGCCCCTCCCCAATCTTCATGACTTTGCATTTGGCAGGATGAATTCGAGAAGCAAGTTGCTGGACCACATTTCCAGCCTGTCCCAGTCTCTATGCAGTCCTGCCTCATCCTCGTCCGCTTTAAATCTTTCTCATCAACTTCACGTCCTCTGCAAACAGGACACTTCAGAGTCCTAATCCTTCCATCATGTCGTTCACATATATCAAAAAAAATGGCACTGTCCTAAACTGAACCCCTGTTGGGGACCCCCGCTCGTAACAGGGCGCCCACTGTGATACCTTCTTCACGTACCATGAACTCGTTGCTGCCAGCCCTGTCAGGTATTCCCTATATCCATTGCAGTGCCCTCCTTTTACGTGCCCTTATTCCTCCAGCTTCTGCACTAATCTCTTGTGGAACTGTGTCAAAAGGCCTTCCTGCATCTAGGAAAACGCAATCTACCACCCCTCTCTCTTCGGTGTCTTACTTCTGTTACCTTGTCATAAAACTTCCAGGAGTTGCGATACAAGATTAGCCTTCCATGAACCCATGCTGGTATTCATTTAATAATCTTGTTCCTTTCCTGGTGTTCGAAGCCACTCTCCTCCTGATTAATCTTCTCCATGAAACTTTGCACACAATTGCATCCAGAGACACAGGTCTGTAGTTTAGTGGCTATCGGTCTGTAAGTTTCTTTGTCTGTTGCTTTACTGCCCACCTTTTGTGGAGTGGGGCCTATGTTCTTTATTGTTTTAGTCATCTGTGGGACGACGACCCCCGTGTCCCATGCTCGTTTCTGTTTCCTTTCTTAAAATATGGGGACTACATTAGCTGTCTTCCATTTCTCAGGTATTGCCCAATTTCAAGGGATGTGTTGAAGAATGTGGTTAGAGGCACATCACAGCATCTCTTCTCCTCACTAAGGACCCATGGGAGATGTTGTCCGGGTCCCATCGCCTTTGAGGGTCAAGGTCACTTAAGAGCTTCTCACCTCCACCTCAGTTGTTACGTATGTTCATCCAACACATGTTGGTAAATTCCCTCTTGATGTTCCCTTCTGTGCTGTCCTTCCCACAGCCAGCCTTCCTGTCTCTACCTTAAAAACTTCCTTAATATCCTCCTGTTCACTCCTCATATACCCTTCCTGATCATTTCTTGTGAGTTCTCCCACCTTCTGTCCTTAATCTGATCACCTGGTCTTTGGCTGTTGTCTTCCTCCTGATGTGGCTATACAACAGTTTCGGGTCAGTCTTGATTCTCGATGCTATGTCATTTTCATACTGTCGCTGGGCCTCCCTCCTTACCTGTGCGTACTCATTCCTGGCTCTGCGACTGATCTCCCTATTTTCGTGTGTTCTCTGCCTTCTGTACTTTTTCCATTCTCTATTGCATTTTGTTTTTGCCTCCTTACACCGTCGGGTAAACCAGGGGCTCGTTCTGGTCTTCCCGTTGTTACTGTTGCCCTTGGGAATAAACCTTTCCACTGCCTCTTTGCATTTTGTTGTTACATATTCCATCATTTCATTTACTGGCTTTCCTGCCAGTTCTCTGTCCCACTGGACCTCCCGCAGGAAGTTCTTCAACCCTATGTAGTCCCCTCTTTTATAGTCAGGCTTTTCCCATTCAACTCCTGTTATTCTCTCCACTTGCAGCTCTACTATGTATTCAAAGCACATAACCACGTGGTCGCTAGCTCCTAGGGGACTCTCATACTTGATGTCCTCAATATCTGAGCTGCCCAGGGTGAACACAAGGTCAAATCTTGCTGGCTCATCCTCCCCTCTCACTCTGGTAGTGTCCTTAACCTGTTGGTGCATGAGGTTTTCCAGCACCACGTCCAACTTCCTGGCTCTCCATGTTTCGGGACCCCATGTGGCTCCAAAGGGTTTTTCCCCGTCAATCTCCCTGTGGTTGAAATCCCCCATAACCAGCAACTTTGCTCTGCTGGAGTGAGCTCTTCTTGCCCACCTCAGCAAGTGTGTCCACCATTGCTCTGTTGCTCTCTTCATATTCCTCTCTTGGCCTCCTGCAGTTCTGTGGTGGATTATACATCACTGCAATGACCACTTTGTGTTCCCAAAACTGAAGTGTACCTGCTATGTAGTCTCTTTCTCCGTCTCTCATCTATTCCCTTTCCCTTTTCTCGAATTTCCATCTGTTTTTTTACGAGCAGAGCAACCCTACCTCCCCCCTGCCCCTTCTATCTTTCCTCATGATCTGGTATCCTGGTGGGAAGATTGCATCTGTTATTGTCTCCATGAGTTTTGTTTCTGTAACTGCTATGATGTTGGGGACTTCTCATTGATTCTTTCTTGCCATTCCTCATGTTTATTCGTTAATCCATCTGCATTGTGTACCAAACCTTCAACTTCTGTTCTAATACTGTAACTGTGGGCGGGGGGTGGAAACAGAGGGATCGGTGTGTGATGTGTGTGTGTGTGTGTGTGTGTGTGTGTGTGTTGTGTGTGTGTGTGTGGTGTGTGTGTGTGTGTGTGTGTGTGTGTGTGTGTGTGCATGTGTGTGTGTGTGAATGTGTGTGTGTGTGTGTGTGTGTACTTACCTATTCGTGGCTGTAGGGGGTCGAGTCTTAGCTCCTGGTCCTGCCTCTTCTCTAGTCGCTACCAGGTCTACTCTCTCCCTACTCCAAGAGCTGTATCGTACCTCATGTTAAAGCTACGTTTGGGTCCTGCCTCCACTACTTCACTTTCCAGATTGTTCCACTTCCTGACAGCTGTGTCTGTGTGCGTTGGTAAATAATTTAAACTTGTGAATATTTCAGATGAAACTAAAAAATCGAAGTCTGTATTTCCCCAAAACAGACCTGGACGTTACAGTGGATGAGCTAATAGTTTCAGTGAAAACAGATTTGTTAGAGTTATGAAACTGACTTACAGGAGGCTGAAGCCCTCCAGTGAGCAGCCTTGAAGGACTCGAGTACGTCACAGTTCGTAGACAGGAGCCGAGAATCAACCCTCGTAGCCACAACTAGGCGAGACTACAGTTGCACACGATTACTCTTTCAGCAAAACTACGAAGTAAATATCAAACGCTGTCACGCAGGGAATTTGGTAGACATGCGAAAGGAGGAGTACTGCAGCAGGCCTACTGGCCCATACTTGGCAGGTTCTTGTCAAACCCAGAACCAGTGATACAATTATTTAAGAAAGTGTGAATATGCTCTCCACATGGCCAGCTCAGGAGAGCAATACAAGGACTTAATCAAAAGACTGAAGAGGTAAAATATGATGTAATCAGTCCCTCAGCCTTGCAGCAGGTACTCAGTTACCTAAGTCTGGTAAACTTAAAGCATATGTAGTGCATTCTTTGAGGGAAGTCATCGTCAAAGTTAGCGGCCACAAGGAGGTGAATTAACTCTGGCGGATAAAAATTGGAAGTTGTGTTTGTAGTTGACAAAACTCGTGAGTGAGTTACTGTCGCAATGTTGGTTTATTTTGATTCCTGTTTGAGGAGGCTAATTGTGCGCTGCCGGACGCTGGAGTGTCACACACACACACACACACACACACACACACACACACACACACACACACACACACACACACACACACACACACACACACACACACACACACACACACGATAAAGCTCAAGAAGCAGGGAGCTGGACCTAGTATGACCAGCGAAAGGCGGAAAAGGAGTCAGCGAATCGACACTGCAACCACAAACGGCGAGTACAAATAGGCAAAGTACACAGACACAACTGATTGTATGTGCTGTCTCGTCATCTTCACGTAACAGGAAATAACCTTTATAATGCGATGTTACAGCCAAAATCTGGACATACAATGCATACCAGCACTCTGCGGGCAGTTCTGATGGTGAGAAGTCAGTTGGCTAATATACCTGTTAACTTAAGGAGTGCCACTATTGATCCCGGCAGTGATGGAGTGTAGAGGAATTTTGGTTTTGTCTTTTGCAAGAATTTTTTTTGTCTCTGATATGTATCTGAGGTGTGATGATTCTGATATGTATCTGAGGTGTAATGATTCCACTGGTCTCGGTCATTCGACAGGTACAACATCTTGGCTGGGTTGTCATCGATGTTGAAATTGACGATTCCTTCCATTTTTGATGTTGTGAGTCTCATGCTAGAATTAGAACTAGAAGAAGTCACAGGTAAGTAAGAGGGAAGTGAGGATAGGTGAAGAGTAGGTGGGGGGAGAGGAAAAGGCTACAGAAGTAGGTAAAGAGCCCTGGCCAAACCCAGCAGTAAAGGCACTATAAGTTGGTTTTCTTGGCCAGGGACTTGAAGGCATCGATGTAACACTTGGAGGAGGGTGTCGATGTCTCCTGTGATGCAACACCTGGAGAAGGAGGGTCTCGATGTCTCCTGTGATGCAACACCTGGAGAAGGAGGGTCTCGATGTCTCCTGTGATGCAACACTGGAGAAGGAGGTGTCGAGCTCCTGTATGACACTGGAGAAGGAGGGTCTCGATGTCTCCTGTGATGCAACACCTGGAGAAGGAGGGTCTCGATGTCTCCTGTGATGCAACACCTGGAGAAGGAGGGTCTCGATGTCTCCTGTGATGCAACACCTGGAGAAGGAGGGTCTCGATGTCTCCTGTGATGCAACACCTGGAGAAGGAGGGTGTCGATGTTTTCTGCTAGGATAAGGTGAAGATTTCCTGTGGTAGCCTTTTATAAACCCAGAGTTCATATGCCTGTGATTACGGGTGATGAAATCAGTGTGCAATGGCAGTCACCAAGGGTGATGGACTGATCACGTCAGAACTACTACTTCCTGTGTTGTTTTCAACTGAAGAAACCTGATGTGAATGTGAAATACTTCGGCCATCAAGATGCCCAGTTGTTGCAAATGTGTCTTGGTTATCAATTTGTTGTTATTGTATACCATTAATAATATGATATTGAAAACTGTAACACCAAGCTGAGGGCTTCGTTCTCAAGTGTTGGACAGGTGATAAGTTGAGAGACTGACTGAAGGTCTTCCTGCATTCTTGCATGGCTCGGTTGACAACGCTCTCGCTTCCCACACTGGATGTCCGGGGTTCAATCCCTGGCAAAGGTAGAAACATTGGGCATGTTTCCTTACACTTGCTGTCCCTGTTGACCTAGCAATAAGTAGGTACGTGGGTGTTAGTATCTGGTGTGGGTCGTATCCTGGGTGACAAGATTGAAGGACCACAAAGGAAACAGGGCGTCCCGGATAACGTACTGACATTCTTGGGCTATCCAGGGTGGCTAACCTTCCGGGGTTAAAAATCCGAACAAATCTTATCTTCTGTCTGCAAGTCTCTGCAGACGGCGGTCGTGCTTGGCATAACACGCTTCTTTATGATTTACATTTCGCTGTGTACTCCATATCCACCCTGTGGATGGTACCGCAAGAGCATATGGATAAAAGGCCTAGGAACTAGGCCTCCAAAATGGATAACAGGAGTACATCTCCATTTATGTCTGCAGTTCACTTAGCAAAGTTAGGAAATTTGCCAAATATATCCGGTATCTTATTTTCATTAATAAGATATCTTGCGTGTCACATAGGTTATTATACTGTGTATTTCTATATTCCTCAATAAGTGGACAATTAACACATAGTGTTCAAGATAGTGACCATAGAGTTGGCCACACACATACTTTGCATTTTGGTTTGATCATCATCTGTGTGTCTGCTAACAGACAGAAGTACTTGTAACGAAGCCTAAGCTTGGCCACTACAACATCAGTCAGTCTGTTCCTCCACATGTCCAAAGCAGTGCATCGGTACACTGCTGTGTAGCAAGCGACCCAGCTACATGGCACATCAATATTCCTTCACTAGCGCGAGTGTGGATACTTTGGTGGGATAAGCACATAGTGGGATCGAGAATGGGTGGTCATATTGAAGCAGGTGGGCGGGGCTTGGGTGGGCGGGGCCGGGGTGGATACAGTTGCCACCATATCGTCAGTGCACTGGCTGAGAAAACCCCTGGTTCAGGATGCTGTATGCTCTTAAGCGGTGATTTTGGTGTTCTATATTCGATGGTTACATAGAATTACAATGACATACAAATGCAGACGAGTAGTCGTCATTCTCAACGCTTATGATATAAACTAATTTGTGAGAGTAGAAGAACCCACTGTGAAAGAATAGAGAAATTCCAAGCACTGCCGTGACTACTCACATTATCAAAGAACAATAAAAATAATGCATCAAAGGAAGGCATATAAAGGGTCTAGACCACATTTCACTATCACATCCCACAACAAAGCAACATCTGACGCGCGACTCATAAGAAAGGGAACACTGCAGCAGGCCCGCTGACCCAACTAGACAGGTCCCTCACACAACCCACGAACAAACTATTCTACCCAAAAATTAAGAATTTTAAAATTTATTATTTGTCCAATGTACTATTAAATTCTTCCCAAACTCTATTAATTATAAATGGATCTAATTTATATAAACCAAAGGAAATATTCATATTATTGTCAAAACTGCTTTTTATGAAACAAGATTCAATTATATTCCTGTCGACCATGGACTTGCTTGATACAACTTTCTCAACTTTTTGAAAATCAATTGGATGGTTAAAATCTCTCACATGAATAAATAGAGCATTGGAATCTTGTCCAGTTCTAATGCTATATTTATGTTGTTTTAATCTAAGTTCGAGACTTTTACCAGTTTGACAGTAATAAACTTTATCGCAAATTTTACAAGGAATCTTATAGACACATCCGTCAGCATTTTGGGGGGAATTCTTTATCAAAAGTTTTTTTACTGTATCAAGATTTTTAAATACAACTTTGATATTAAAAGTCTTAAGAAGAGAAGGCATATCAACCAAGTTTTCATGGTAAGGGAGAACCAACATATTTTTAGTTGAATAAGGCTGGTTGTCCCTTTTTGGATTGTAAAAAGTATTTCTAGCAATTTTAAAAGATTTATCAATTACGTTTCTTGGGTATTTCAACTCATTAGCTATTTCATAAATTTTGGATATTTCCTCATCTATGAACTCTGGACTACAAATACGTAAAGCTCTCAAAAATATTGATGAGAAAACAGACAGTTTAACTCTATCTTGATGGGAAGAATAATAGTGTACATAGGAACAGTTATTTGTAGGTTTTCTGTAAATTTTAAATTTGAGTTCATTATTCCTAAAATTTAAATACATCTAAAAAGGTCAATGAGTTTATTTTTCAAATCTAACAGTAAAGTTTTAGATGGCTAAGCTATTTAATTTGCCAAGGGAATGGTGTATATTCTACATTCTTGGGACATAAGACACAAAATATATCATCAACATATCTGAACCTATTTTACTGGATTCTTATTGCATTTAATATATATATATATATATATATATATATATATATATATATATATATATATATATATATATATATATATATTATATATATATATATATTATTGTAACCACGAACGAGTGGTATTGATCAATAACAACACTACGCTGGCCAGCCAAGAATTCGAACCCATGTTGCACTGCCTCATGGTAGGAGAGAACCTCATGAAGCTTTAAACCACAGGTTCGAATCCTTGGCTAGAGCAGTGTTGTTATTGATCAATACCACTCGTCCGTGGTTACAGTAATATATAAATGCTGCTCGTGAGGCTAGTACACCAAACAGGGATGAGAACGAAATTAGCTTAGAAGCTCCCACACCTCCGTATGCGGACCAACAGTTAGCTGTGTGCTGGCTGCGCCATTCTTGTAGGGTTGGGTGATCCTGTGGTTTAAAGTGTCATGTGGTTCTCGCTTACCATGAGGCAGGCCAGTACAACATGGGTTCGAATCCTTGGCTACTGCAATGTTGTTATTGATATATATATATATATATATTATATATATATATATATATATATATATATATATTATATATATATATATATATTATATATTGTCGTTGCCGAATATGTTAAATAACTGGTCAAATTAGCAATAAACTCATTTTAAAATTAAGTCCTTTCTAAAATTTTCTCTTATACGTTTAAATATATATTTTTTTCATTTATGATAATGTAAAAAAATTTAATTTTGCACCAAAAGAAACTTAGAAAACTTACCTAACCTTATTATAACATGAACAATTTATTTTAGCCTAACCTAACTAAATATATTTTAGATTTACTTTCAGTAATTTAATACTAAACAAACACAGTGAAATATATTTTTTTCGTTAGGTTCAGAATGATTTTGCTGAAATTATTGCATAAAATATTTTTTATAATATATTAAAATAATTATATATTAATATATATATATATATATATATATATATATTTATATATTTTTATATATATATATATATATATATATATATTATATATTTTATATATATATATATATATATATATATATATATATATATATATATATATTAGTATATATAAATTAACAAAAGAAAAGACTTTTGAGAATCATTTTACTTTCTCATTTGTGTCTTAAACATTATTTTATAATCCCTATTCTTACTGCTTATATTAAAAGTATGTGTGTGCCTTAGCTTTTTCTGAGACTTTATCTTCCTCGTAGGATACATGGTAAACCTCGTAATTAGCTGCAAGATCTCTCAGAGACAAAAATTTTGGTGCCTAATTGGGTTCTCCTCGGAGAGTATTAAGAAAATATATATATATTCATGGCTTGGTTTGAGAGAGTGAAATTTAGTAACGGTACCTCTTTTTTTTATTCTAATTTAAAAGATTCGTTAAATACGACCAGTTTTTGACAGAATATGGGATAGATAAGAAAGGTACCTAAGACAAAGTAGTTTGTTTCAAAGAACTTCTCACGATACCGTTATGCACTTTAACAAAACACAAACTCTTACACATCAGCCTATATCTACATAAGAACAGTTTGTTCTCATACACCAACCACATTTTTCACTGTACACGTGAATATCTCCATCCCACTGAATTCTCATTTAAACAATCTCTATGTCTTCTCTGTAACCTCTCTCTCTCTCTCTCTTGATCATGCCAGACAGTAGCACTCTTCCTGTACCTCTCACCCTGTCTCACACTTGCACTAACTCTCATCACTTGCCCACACACGTCAGACTTAACTCCCGTGTGAATTAATCCTGTAAGTTGCTCACAACCTTACCTAAATCTTTGCAGTTCTCTGTAGATCCACTCAGTTACGTCCTCCTTGAAGACCTGACGCTCAACCTCCAAATCCATCTTGTTGCCGGCAATGACGATAGGAATCTCTTCGAAGTCTGAGCGCTGCTCCTTGATCTCTTCAATACACTGACGGACGGTGTCGAAGGACTGGCTGTGACTAATAGAGTACACAATGAGGAAGGCGTGAGCATTGGCGATGGAAAGTCGCCTCATCGCTGGAAACTGGAAGTCCCCGGCCGTGTCCAGGATGTCCACTTTGAGAGTGATGCGGCCGAACTCGTAGTCCCGGTTGTAGAGGTCCTCGACGGTACTCTTGTACTTGTCGGAGTATTTGTTGTAGAGGAAGCGGCTGATGATGGAACTCTTACCGACGCCAGCGCCGCCCAGGAGAACCAAACGAATGCGATGTTCGTTATCGCTCATTTTGATGACCTCTAACAGCCGCTGGTTGTGTGTTTAGGCACGTGTGTTCACAACCTTCCCTCGCACTCCTCGGGGTGCTTCATGCAGCAATCTGCCAACACACAAAAAGAATTTATATATTTAGAAACTTAAGTATAATATATTGAATTTAACAAAATTAGATACATGAACAGTGTGCTGCTAATACATTTCTGTATGATAGTTACACAGTCGGAAGAAGAGCCTGCTAAATGACAATAAATTAAACATCATTCAACAGAGGGGAAATTGCCTTGATTACTTTATACGAGGAATTGAAACCTCTCCCTCTTTCAGTGAGATCTATGTATATCTCACAGAATTAGCTCTTCTCCACAAATATAATACCAATAACACATTGAACAAGGAAAACTCTACTTTCCTCATACACGTACACTGATGTAGTAGTCGTCTAGTGTATTATAAATATATGTGTATGAGATGTAAATGTCAGTACTCTGGGAAGACAAGACAGTTGAAGGCTGGAACTGCTGAACACCTGTGTAGTTCTCTCACAAGAGATCAACTGTTAGGTAAATTATAATTTTCAGGGTCTACAGAACCGACAGGATGAGGAATTAGACACAGGTGTAACACCTGGTTATCTTCATTTGATGACGTTTGACCAACCAGCAGCTTTCTTCAGTTCAAAAAGCCACAGAAATAAAAGTCATTGATTGGCGAGACGAATTCAAATGAAGGTAATAAGGTGTTGCACTTATTTCTAATTTCTAGCCACTGGAGAGCATGAGCGAAACCGCGCAACGAGCTGTGACTCGACCCCTGCAACCACAACTAGGTGAGTACTGCGCTCAGGCTCCTGGCCAGTGTCTTTTCACATGTGAAGATGAAGCTGGCAGCAACTTTCTCGACTGGTAATTAATCTTTTCCCGAGTACCAGCATGAGTGGGATTTTAACCAGATTTCAAGCGTTCTGTTATTAAGAACCCAAGTGTAGTCTTGTGGCCTGCGCACCTGCTCGTAACTGCGTGAAAAATAAATACTTAATATATTTGCTTCACCAAATATATGTATATGCACAATGTATATACTCTTACGTACAAAATAAGATTGCAAGCAAGAGATACAGTGAGAACTGTTAGCGGCCAGACTTGAGGTAAGCCTACCAATGATGCTTCACCAGTCCCAGATATCGCTTCACAACTCTGGTGGGCTGTCTTGTGATTGGCTGAGCTGAACTGAGGTGCTAGCAGGCTAGCAGGCTCCTGCCTGCTATGCTCTTAGCATAGCAGGCGGGAGCCCCCTTCCCAGCCTGTTGCGCTCGAAGCAGCTGTTTCGCTGGTCGGGAGGGCATGCTTTATATGGGTGTGGCATACGTCGAATAAAATGTAACGTACTCTAGCATTCCATATTTGTACTCTAGCACGCCACGCTTGTACTCTAGCATGCACACTTTACAATAGCATGCACACTTGTACTCTAGCATACACACTTGTACTTTAGCATGCCACACTTGTACTCTAGCATGCACACTTGTACTCTAGCATACACACTTTACAATAGCATGCCACACTTGTACTCTAGCATGCACACTTGTACTCTAGCATGCCACACTTGTACTCTAGCATGCACACTTGTACTCTAGCATGCCACACTTGTACTCTAGCACGCACACTTGTACTCTAGCATGCCACACTAGTACTCTTATCAGTGATGCTGGTGAAGGACTCTTGATTAAGGAATTGGATTTGTCCTTTCCTACGACTTCAGCGCTTCCCTCCCTACGTTCAGGTAATGGGTACAATATCAGATCAGGTACAACATCTACGCTCTTTTACAGCCAAAACCTTGCCTATCTTATTTATAAAAATAAAATACCAGACATATTAAGCAAACATCATTAAATTTCCTTAAAACAGATAAGAAACTGTAGATATAAATCCACACGTACCCTTTTGGGGCTTAGCCTTTTATGTATCCATATGTTCTTGCGCTACCGTCCTCAGGATGGATATTAGATGCACACTAAATTTGCCACTTAGCCTGCAGAATCTAATCTAAATCTCACCACTACCAGTCCATCTTATGGCTCTAGCTTCCTTCTCTCATACAACGCTTTACAGGCTTTGTTAAAATCGTAATGAGTGGAAGATGAGGGTCCCAAGACCGAGTGAGTGCTTCCGGGAACAAGGTGGGCGGGTTGTGATGGCTGCCAGTGCCACAGGAAAACAATTTATATGGTGGTAACTGATTAAACCAGCTACCTACACGCTACGCCTTCCAACACTCTCCCTGCTTCAACAAAATTAAACTCTCTAAACCAATTTACATCATAATGAAATTGATCTCAATCAAGGAACAATATATCTGAGTTTTATACACCAGCCCACAATATAATTTCATTGTATACATCAACCTACAACATTATTACATTATATACACCGACCCACAACATATTACGTTGTATTATGATGCTTCAACAACATAACTGTTGTAGTTTAATAATGTCGTGAAACTCTCGCTGTTTTAACAGCTTTAAAAATTATCCTCACTTTTTAACACGAAGTCGTACTAATGTCATTAAAGTTAGAGAGAGAGAGAGAGAGAGAGAGAGAGAGAGAGAGAGAGAGAGAGAGAGAGAGAGTGACGAAGCCTACAGATCAGCCTTGGTTTGGCTTTCGTTGTAGAGAGGCTGCTACTGCTAAGTACAAGGCATGGCGAAGATATAAGAGACATCCTTCCACCTATAACAGGAACTTGCACAGGCAAACTTGTAGACATATGGGTGACTTTCAAAAGTGGCCATCGCTAAATGGGAGATGGACACAAAAAGAAAGTTAGCATCAGGTAGGGTAGGCTCCAAAACCTGGTGGTCCCTGGTCAAGGACAGAGAAGGTTATCTGCCTGATGGACTCATTCCACCTCTAAATCGACAGGATGGGACCACCTTTACTAGTAGTCAAGAGAAGGCGGACCTCTTTGCCGAACACTTTGCTACCAAAATGCAAGTTCCTGATCTAGCAGGGACCCTCCTTGGCTAGCTGCAAGAACTGTGTCAAAACTGTCAGTGGTAACAATAAGGCAGGAAGAGGTTGCATTTCCTTCTTAAATCGCTTGACCAAGAAAAGGCTGTGGGCCTAGACAAGTTGAGCCCAAGATTGCTGAGAAGATGTGCAGACCAGCTAGCAGCACCTCTAACTCGCATCTTTCAGCACTGCCTAGTACAGTGTAAATGGCCTTCTCTGTGGAAAGAGGCAAATGTAGTCCCTGATCACAAAAAAAGAGCAGAGCAGAAATCAGCAACTACAGACCAGTGTCACTCCTGTCAATCACTGGCAAGCTCCATGAGACAATAATCTCAAGACAAATGACAGAGTTTTTTGACTACCGCTCACTACTTTGTGACCGTCAATATGGCTTCAGGAAAGGTTACTCTCTGCTGATCTGTTGTTAAACCTCTCCACTAAGTGGCACCAGTCACTGGATGAATCCAAAGCTAGTTGTGTGGTAGCACTGGACATTGCTGGTGCTTTCGACCGGGTGTAGCACCAGGCCCTCTTAGCAAAATTGCAAGCTCTGGGAATTGCAGGCTCTACGCTATGTCTCCTCAGTGATTACCTTCATGGTAGATCTCTAAGGGTAGTTCTCAATGGAACAGAATCAGCAAGACATCCTATTGGGGCAAGTGTTCCACAAGGAAGTGTTCTGGGACCATTGTTATGGAATGTCTACTTCAATGACCTTTTTCATCTCATCCCAGAATCCCATGAATATGCAGACGACTGTATACTGACATTCACTTATCCAAGAGAAGAAATGCCAGTTGCTCTAAGCTACATCAATCACCAGCTAAGAGCTATATCAGCTTGGGGAAATATATGGGAAGTAACATTTGCACCTGAGAAAACACAAATGATGATGATCTCTAGGCACCATGATGGTAATACCGGTGCAGTAGTAAGGATGAATGGGAGGGTGTTGGCACCTGGGGAAGAAGTTGATATCCTTGGGGTGAAATTTGACTCCAAACTGACCATGAAAAACCACGTTGTAAATCTGGCAAACAAGGCAGCCAGGAAGCTAACAGAACTTCGCCGTATCTCGCATCTGCTTGACAGCAGGGGCTGCAATATCTTGTACGAGGCAAAAGTACGCTCGAAACCTTGAGTATGCTCCACTTTCTTGGTTCGCCTGCCCCCCTTCTCATCTGCGACTGCTTGGCAGAGTAGAGAACAGAGCAAGACGTCTCATCTCTCGCCTGGACCAATGCTGGATAGATCTGTCATTTCAGCAGAGCCTTCAACACAGGAGGGATGTGGGTGGCCTTACTGTTATGTACAAGGCCAATGTTGTCAAAGTACTACACTTGGATCCACTTCGATGACAGCGTGAAGCAAGCTTCTATACCACAAGACGGGCAGAAAGCAGCAACTTCACTCTGGCTGTACCCTTCTCCAGAACATCACTTCATCTTAGATCATTTATCCCCAGGATGACTCGAGTATGGAACACATTCGTACAACATTATGATGTGAACGAGATAAAGTCAGTTGATCAGATGAAAATGCTGGCCCAGAGATGGCTCCAACTTCATCCTGTTCCCTACTTATATATTTCATAACAATAAAAATGCTTTCAAATGAGCTGATGTAGGTAACAGCTCTCAGCTTGTCTACAAAGTTAGGAATCGTTAACATGTAAATAGCTTGTCAATAAAGCTAGGGATCCTTAACCTAACCTTGTCAGACCCTGTGTAAAAAGAGAAGAGGAGAGAGAGAGAGAGAGGAGAGAGAGAAGAGAGAGAGAGAGAGAGAGAGGAGAGAGAGAGAGGAGAGAGAGAGAGAGAGAGAGAGAGAGAGAGAGAGAGAGAGAGAGAGAGAGAGAGAGAGAGAGAGAGAGAAGAGACGTATCTTAAAGCATAAAATTCTTGCTTTCAAATTTCAGAACAGGAGAAGGCTCACGCTACTGAGATTTTCAAATCATGCTGTACGATCTGCTAAACACAGTGTGTTAGCGACGTAGTAAAGCTGATACATGAGGCAGATGAGCGAGGTGACGTACAACACTGTACACTGAGAGGTGTGTGTATCACTCAGTGTATGTGCCTTAACAGTATAATATCGATTTCAGGTATTAAAGTATACTTGACTGGTTGTGAACAGGTGATATGCAGCCTTAATGACCCTCGTTTAGACGACTGGATTTCAACTTAATTAAGCAACCAAGATGATAACCACAAGGGGCTGCAGGTCCTGGAAGAAGCCTCACTGAGGTATCACAATGTCCCTCACACAGATTGCACGTATTCGCTTTGTAGTGTAGTGAACGTATCTAGGCGCCAGCAACATTAATTTGATAGAGACATAGTCTCTAAGTGGAGTAATATTCACAGCCTGGGTGTGCAATCAGAATGTTGGGAAGATCAGTAGAGGCTGGTTAGTTTTAGGCGTTATGACCACACACTACATCTGGACATATTCTCGTGATGAATTAGACTCATGTTCAACACTTGGGTATTTGCGTTAAGGAAACGTTGAGGTGGGCAGTGGCGTTATTAGTGGCGAAAAGTTCCCTGACTGATGATACCCAAGTGTTGCACATGTGTCTAATTTATCAACTTGTCGGTTCTCAGAACCATTCATCTACACTGTTCTCAGGTGTTTGTGGACTATACTGACGCTACAATGTAAGACAAGGCAACATGTTACTAATATACTCAAAAACAAACCGCGAATTCAAGCCCCACCCGTACCGTGTTTCGATTGCAATCGTCTCATTACGATTTCGTGAGTCATAATATACTCACGACTTTAATGTATTCATAGAAGAAGTTCCGCCTGCCAATGCCTTTTATCATTTTAATACAGGAGATAAAATTTCAAAATGCCTCACATATCTCTGTATTGAATTGACCGGGTAATTTATCAACTGGTCGGTAGTGTCTATCATGACTGCTAACATACCTTGCCTAGGAGGGACATGATCTCCCTCACGTCTAATGCTGAAGTGACTCCTCGGATACACAAATGTGAGGCAAGACTTGTGGTGTGAGTGTACAACACGGGCACACCAGTGTTGCAGTGTTACTGGTATCCAGCACTGGTATGTCAGTGGCTGCTTGAACTCTGACCGAGTCATTATCTGATAAACACCAGTCTCAGGACTTTTCTTAATTCCTGATTAACAAAACATCACCACTGCCGCCGCCGCCGCCGCCGCCGCCGCCGCCGCCGCCGCCGCCGCCGCCGCCGCCGCCGCCACCGCAGCAGCCACCACCACCGCTTAGTTACAAAATTATAGGTAGACTTTATTTCCTTGTAATTACCACATTTGACGAGTCCAGGCAAAAACAATGTGGTTGATCGAAATTAGATTGTTCCCTATCATCAATTAGCCTCAACATTGATGATGAAAAGTAAGTTGTAACAGCGGTGAGGAATAACTAACCGAAATGTTTACTTAAGTCACATTATATAATGTCCCTTGGCACTGTCCACCGTCTATGGCAGCTGAGGGACTGATCGTATTAAAATTCACTCTCCATTTCTACTGTCTCTAATGGTATAATCGTATAAAATCGACTGAAGATGCCGATTCGATGTGGTTCGTTCGGTATTGTCCCGGTCCGGGTCTTGTCCAGTTGGTGACCTGGTAGATGATGCCTCTGCTGCGAGGCAGTGTCACACAGGTACTGTGACGTGGGTGAGGCAGTGTCACGCAGGTACTGTGACGTGTGCGAGGCAGTGTCATACAGGTACTGTGACGTGGGCGAGGCAGTGTCACACAGATACTGTGACGTGGGCGAGGCAGTGTCATACAGGTACTGTGACGTGGGTGAGGCAGTAGTCACGCAGGTACTGTGACGTGTGCGATGGCAGTGTCACCCAGTACTGTGACGTGGGTGAGGCAAGTGTACAGGTACTGTGACGTGGGTGAGGCAGTGTCACACAGGATACTGTGACGTGGGCGAGGCAGTATCAACAGTACTGTGACGTGGGCGAGGCAGTGTCACACAGGTACTGTGACGTGGGCGAGGCAGTGTCATACAGGTACTGTGACGTGGGTGAGGCAGTGTCACGCAGGTACTGTGACGTGTGCGAGGCAGTGTCACACAGGTACTGTGACGTGGGTGAGGCAGTGTCACACAGGTACTGTGACTGGGTGAGGCAGTGTCCACCAGGTACTGTGACGTGGGCGAGGCGTATCACACAGGTACTGTGACTGGGCGAGGCAGTGTCACACAGGTACTGTGCGTGTGCGAGGCAGTGTCACACAGGTACTGTGACGTGTGCGAGGCAGTGTCACACAGGTACTGTGACGTGTGCGAGGCAGTGTCACACAGGTACTGTGACGTGGGCGAGGCAGTGTCACACAGGTACTGTGACGTGGGCGAGGCAGTGTCACACAGTACTGTGACGTGGGCGAGGCAGTGTCACACAGGTACTGTGACGTGGGCGAGGCAGTGTCACACAGGTACTGTGACGTGGGCGAGGCAGTGTCACACAGGTACTGTGACGTGGGCGAGGCAGTGTCACACAGGTACTGTGACGTGGGCGAGGCAGTGTCATACAGGTACTGTGACGTGGGCGAGGCAGTGTCACACAGGTACTATGACGTGGGCGAGGCAGTGTCACACAGGTACTGCAGAACCAGGTGAATCAGTGAGTTACTAACTTATCTATATACATTTTTAGCCACTATTATCCTACAAAACTTTGCCTCGACGTATTATATTACACAGGAGTTACGTAGCTAATAGACGATACTTGTCAGCAGTGACCACTAAGTAGCAGTAGCGCTTCAGTGAACCAGGACAGTTTACACAGTGTAGCTTCAGCAGTGTGAACAGTAAGACAGTGTGTTGGTTATTCAGTGTGATTTTACCATGTTACTGTTACGATATTTGCCATAATAAACATACATACAGGGTATGTAATATGACCACAGTGATAAGAAGCAGTAATATTCCTGGTGCTTTCGTAAGTTCTCACTTTTTCACACTTCATAATTGGGAATCACCAAAACGCTTGGAATAAGTCTACCAATCACTGTGGTTAAATTCCATATTAAAATATCACTTGTTTCTTGTGATTTTATTACATAATTGTGATTTTATTACTTAAAATCAGAGTATATGAATCAGTATAGTCAGTTATTAACTTGTACATGATATTATGTACATTAAGAAATGGAGTTATGCAGAGAATAGTGAATAAAACATATATTTGAATAAGCTTTTATTGTGACGACGTTTTGCCATGCATGACTTTAACAAGTCATACAAAAGATACAAAATTTACACATAAATATTCTCTTGCGAGGAAGGGATGTAGTTGTGACGTGAGTGTAAACACTGGAGTGTGAGGACTCGTGCGTCACGGCGTGTGTGGTGGAGCAAGGCAAGAGGTACGCTGGACAGTTGTGCTGGAATTTCGCCTGGTTCTGGGCAGGTAACTGTCTCTGTAATATGATGTGCGCCAGCGGTGTGATTTTAAGGTAAACGTGCCTTGGTTTTGTTCGGTGATGCGCTGCTGTGTACTAACTACATCCACATCTAGACATCTGGTCCTTTTGTTTGCTGAGACGAGGTTGACGTCTTGGTTTGCCATTAATACGTTAATGGCAAACTACGCATGAATTATTGTTGCAAATCCTTCACGTATATTAGTGTTTTTGAATTCAGATGTTTAGATTATATGATGTCTAGGGAATGATGTGCACTCCAGCACTGATGTTGGCTGACTGTTGTGTGACACCTCTGGTGAAATCCCTAATGGGTTTGGATGTGCTGACTGCGATCACATTGAGGTGATGTGACACAAGTGGTCTGCAGGTGATGTGACACAAGTGGTCAGCAGGTGATGTGACACAAGTGGTCAGCAGGTGATGTGACACAAGTGGTCAGCAGGTGATGTGACACAAGTGGTCAGCAGGTGATGTGACACAAGTGGTCTGCAGGTGATGTGACACAAGTGGTCAGCAGGTGATGTGACACAAGTGGTCAGCAGGTGATGTGACACAAGTGGTCAGCAGGTGATGTGACACAAGTGGTCTGCAGATATAATAGCATAATGACAGAAGTATTTTAAGTACAGTAACGTAGTAATCCACAAACATTTACTTACTGACCGCTTTAAAGTTTACCAAGGAGTACGAGACAGAGAGAGAGAGAGAGAGAGAGAGAGAGAGAGAGAGAGAGAGAGAGAGAGAGAGAGAGAGAGAGAGAGAGAGAGAGAGAGAGAGAGAGAGAGAGAGAGAGACTGTGTGTGTGTGTGTGTGTATCAGGTGTGGTCTACAGTCAGGTGTTGCAGACTGTTGGGTCTGACATACCGTGTATAGGGACCCGTGTTTGCGTGTACGTGTACGTGTACGTGTGTGTGTGGGTCAGCATGTACATTTTTTTTAATCTTTACAAAAATATCTTTTTTGTTTTTTTTTTCAAAAAAATATTTAAAAAAGAGTTCCTGTTACTTTTGTAACGGCAGCCTTTGATCTCTTGTGCTTCTGACACAAGCTTTCCAACCATTTATATCCATTTTCAAAGGAATTTTCAGGTAAGAGGATTTGATTAAGGCACCTCGTTATTTTCCATTACGCTTTAAAAAAATACATATAATATTTACGTCATAGTTGATATTCAAGAAAAATCTTTATAGTTAGCTTTCTCTGTGAAAATTTCCATCTTTATCTCAAGTTTTTGTCAAAAACTCATCCTGATATTTTTCGGTTTGTTTCCAGAGGTTGTTTTTATGATTAAGGTCGTGACGACAAAGCACCAACAACGACAGGTTCTGTGGATGACGTAAACTACGACTAATGGGGAAGGGGAAGGTTCTGTGTTGATCTCATGTACATTATTAGATCATTGCATTTCTAAGGAGCATTAGAACGTATGTTTCTACACGAGCTGCGTCTTCACACCCGTTTATTGGACCCGCTGTGCGTCCACCTGGAGTGTGTTGCTGGGGTCAACACCCCGGCGGTCCAGTCCTTGATCAGGCCTCCCGGTGGACCAAAGACTGGGCAGCGGCGGCGTCGACCCCCGGACACTCTCCGGTTAGACTCCAGTTAGACACACCAGGGGTCCAGAAAACGGGCGTGGAGTCGTAGCTTGTGCAGGAACAAACGCTCTAACGTGCCGCGTGTCTCGATATAAACCACGGTAATGGATACCTACAAGTGACATGAAATGACACGCGAAGAAACACCAGGACATGTGTCATCACCTTAACACCTCTAATCAAGGTTCGAAACGTTTTCTAACATGCCCTAGCATTTGCTGACGTTTCTAAACCAGATCTACGTCTTTACGTTAGCGACCTTTCCAGGTAGCTACTCCGGGATACTAGTTAAAGTCTCTTCTAAATAACTTGACATGTCCTCCCTTTCCGTGAATCGAACCTGTTTGTTTCCCATTCCCAGGCGCTGTATAGCTCTAAATATTATTTAGGTTATTTTTAGTTTGATTACGTCAGGAAAAATTTAACGTAAAAACATGTATTTAAACTCCAAAAACCGCATAAAAATTGTATAAAGGGGGAATCTGTTATTTAAGGGAAACGTTAGTCGGACACACTGCATGCAGTGCACACTGCATGCGGTGCACACTGCATGCGGTGCACACTGATGACGGTGCAAACGTAGGGAAAAACTCACGGTTGAGGAACGTGGCGACAACAGGAATTAAAACAAGTTAGATAGTTAGTACAAGCATGTTAAACAAGGTTATTTTTAATGTTACATTACCTGATGTGAAAAGTTTAAATTGACTTTACAGAACTGTTAGGATTTTACTGGAGATTAGTTCCGGGCCCTCCTCGCCGCATGACAGAGAACTGTGTTGTAAATGATTTAGATGAACTACGGAGATTAGGCATTTTATTGAAGAAAACTCATATCAGTGCTCGTACATCACATATCCAGAAAATTTAATCTGGTGTGATTTGCGGTAAGAGCCCAACGGAATAAATATTTTGAAGAATATGATAAATATCCGGTGGTGAATTATCGTCTTACAATTTCTCATAAATCCCCCTTTGTAAATTTATATTTAAATCGAAGGCTGAGTTAGGGGAGAGTTGCTGCTG
This sequence comes from Cherax quadricarinatus, assembly GCF_026875155.1. Taxonomy (NCBI): domain Eukaryota; kingdom Metazoa; phylum Arthropoda; class Malacostraca; order Decapoda; family Parastacidae; genus Cherax; species Cherax quadricarinatus. The sequence goes on along the minus strand of NC_069407.1, from coordinate 41,225,054 downwards.
TAATAAATTTAATAAATTCCACTGTATATTACAACAGTGGTCATTGTGAGTTTATTTCAATACAGCTGAGTTTTCAACAAATTTATTCCGGCACAATAGAACTTTTAAGTTGTTTCTTTTTATTTCCGTGCAGAGGAAACTTCATCACGTTTTGTTCCAGTACAATGGAACTTTCAACTTCTTTGTTTTGGTACATTAGCGCTACATTTCACTACAGTGGAACTTTAAACCATTTTAAAATTGCAATGGCACTTTAAACTACAGTGGAACTTTACACCACTAGGATATTGGAACTTTTAACCCAGTTTATTGTAACATACTGGAGCTTTAAACCAATTTATCCCACCACAATAAATTTTTTATACAAATACAATGAAACTTTTCAAGATTTTCTTAAAAGAAGAACTGGCAAGTTCCCATCTGAAAATCTTCTGCTACAAAAGTTTGCCTTGAGAATTTGAGACTTGTTATATGTTGGAGTCAGGTTTAGAGTGTAGGGAGGTAAACTCGGGTTTAAAACGGCACTTACTGTGAATCGGATCTGGAATGTAGGGAGGCAGACGTGTCTGTTTAAGGCAACACTTGCTGTTATGTTCTTTATTCATTTTCAGGTGTATAGATAAGCCTTTGGTGTTGCGGTGTCAAATTACTTCCTGTCTATTTCCTGTAAATCACATTTTGTAAAAGCTTTTACTTTTTTTAGTGGTGTGATGGTTGGTTAATTTAGCTTCAAACTTGTCTGCAACACGAGTCATTAAGGCTACACGTAACCTGCTCTCCGCCAGTCAGGAATACTTCATTCCCTAATGTAAAAGTTAAAGTAAACTCTCGGTGTATACACACTAAAAGACATACACCTCACGATGTATATATCTCGTGATTTGTTGTAAATGTGTTGTCATAACAAACTGGGTTCCCATCGCTTTTATTGTGGTTGCCTAAGGATTCTGTTACCTTTCTCCTTTGTTGCGTTAATTTCCTCCGGTTCACGTTGTTTTTCCTTTTCTTCGCTTCTGCCTTTGAGCTCGGCTGCTTCCTCGGTAAAGACCTCTTTGAATATCCTGTTCAGTTTAAAAAACAATATACCTGCCTGTCATCCTTTCTGGTTTCACCCTTTTGCTGTTTTGTTGTGTCTCGGTAGTTTACCACGTACATGGCCTCGTCCAGTGTGGATGTGCTGTAGTTTCGGAGCAGCTTTGACCTTGATAAATTAGACACTTGTCGGTTCTCTGACCTATTCATCTGCAGGTTTGACCTTTTTCGTATGCCCTTTTTTCCTACCGACTTTTTTTTTTTTTTGCTAATCTTTTTGTCTTTACATATTAGTTACTAGATTTTTCTTCATATTCACTCCTGGTCTTTGCCTACAGTTATCGGTGAATCAAAAGTCCAATCTGTGTTTTGTAAATCACTTTGTCCGTGCTGTTGTAAATTTGTTAGAAGCCTCACGAATTCTTTGAGCAGCTCTTTTCTATCATCTCTGATATGTCACCTTGGAAAGTCTTATCAAAAAAAGAATTAACAAATGAACTTTTAAATAAAAAGACCGCAGAGAGGAACTAGCACATCCATTGCCTATATAATACAATAAAATGTATCAAGTAAAACATGAATATGAGGAAATTCACATTCAGAAAACTATACAATGTTGTCAGTGATAACCTAAGACAAGGATACACAAATAACCCGCACGTAGGAGAGAGGAGGAGCTTACGACGACGTTTCGGTCCGACTTGTAAATGGTCTAAGTCAGACCGAAATGTCGTCGTAAGCTCCTCCTCCTCTCCTATGTGCGGGTATAACCTGCACATAGGTATTGTGCTTTTTGTTCGCTAAGACTAATATACATGTTCACGTGTAACATAAATAATGTAGGGGACGTAGTTACACGAACTACAGATCCTGAGAACAAAGACAAGAGAACGCTAAATTCTCGATTGAATAACAATTTAACCAATAATTCCACTGTTAATCTGTTAGATGTCTGAAATTCCGAGATTGCATCCACATTTTGCATCAGCAGATGCAATAATATGTAATGAAACCTCAGTCTATTAAATGACTCAAATAATTCATCGTTAATGGGAATATATATGAAATCCTGACTGTTTCGACATATTCCATTAACTAGAAACATAGGAAATATAAACACATATGCAGTATAATGTGATCCTTTATTGACAACGTTTCACCCACACAGTGGGCTTTTTCAAGTCACACACAGATCTATAAATACTCCCGTACCTTCCACCCCAGGTAGATCTGTATGTGACTTGAAAAAGCCCACTGTGTGGGTGAAACGTTGTCAATAAAGGATCACATTATACTGCATATGTGTTTATATTTCCACTGTGTCGGTATTTGATACCATTTATTTCCAACTAGAAACATTAAATATGTTGTAAGATATTCTATGAAATGACTCTAATATCAAAACGCATATCCAATGATTTTTTTACACAGATTTGTTATCCTGCCTCAGCTCATTTCGAAGATTAGCAGTACCTATGGTGTCACCCCAGGGATGCCACCCACAACAGTCGGCTAACACCCAGGCACCTAATTACTGTCAGGTAAACAGGAGCAGCAGGTGTAAGGAATATGCCCGATGTTTCCATCCGTACTCGGGACAAAGCTCCCAGTTCCTCAGTATGTGAGCTGAGTGCGCCACCAACTGAGTTCAACTGGATGTTTTGAAAACCCTGTAATCCTTTCGGAGATGCGAGTCAGAGACACAAACAGCGTATTGTTGAGAAACGTTAGGACAGACGCACAACTTGCCGTACAAGCTTTCATCACGACAACCTACTGACCTGTATACAAGATGGTCACGACTGGAGATAGCTCTGGTTATGTTACATGACACCAGGGTCTCTACATTATGTTACATGACATCAAGGTCTCTGTGCATTATAGTTACATGACATCAAGGTCTCTGTGCATTATATTACATGACACCAGGGTCTCTGTGCATTATGTTACATGACACCAGGGTCTCTGTGCATTATGTTACATGACACCAGGGTCTCTGTGCATTATGTTACATGACACCAGGGTCTCTGTGCATCATACTGCTCCTAATAATTACATATATAGGTATTTTGGTTTATGTGTACAGTGTTTAACAGAAGTTTCTAAAGTAGTTACAAAATATGCACAAAATATCTAAATAAGAACATAAGAATGGAGGAGGCCTACTGCAGAAGGCCTACTGGCCCATACAAGGCAGGTCCTTATCAAAACCAACACAACCCCAAAGCTACCCAAGAATTTACTCCCGTAACCACGACACCAATCAAACCCAGCCCCTCCCACTCATATCTGTCCAATCTCTTTTTAAAGCTATCCAAGATCCTAGCGTCTACCACCCTACTGGGAAGACTGTTCCACTCACAAGAACCGAAGTACCCAAGACGATCCATGGATGAGTGGAAATAATAACTATGATGCCTTATACCTGTTATTCCCACACACTTAACAGTAAAACAGCACCTGGGTGATAGTTGTTTTAGTTGTGTCACCTGAGTGACCAGTTTATTGTGTACCCCATACTCATCCCGTATAGCAGTAGCGCAAAAACAACAACAGGATTACAGGGGCCACAATGGATATTATTAAACCTCACTGGGCATTGTTAAAATACAATGTTAAAAATGCTGATATCTTATTACCACAATAAATACATTGGTCACGATTAAGATGTTATTAACTCTTAATAAATCAGTTCATCCTTACTTCAGTGTTATCATAACTACATCACTGTTATCACTGCTACTTCAGTGTTATCATTACTACTTCACTGTTATCACTGCTACTTCAGTGTTATCATAACTACATCACTGTTATCACTGCTACTTCAGTGTTATCATTACTACTTCACTGTAAATCACTGATACTTCAGTGTTATCATAACTACATCACTGTTATCACTGCTACTTCAGTGTTATCATAACTACTTCACTGTTATCACTGCTACTTCAGTGTTATCATAACTACTTCACTGTTATCATTGCTACTTCAGTGTTATCATAACTACTTCACTGTTATCACTGCTACTACATGTTAATCATTACTACTTCACTGTTATCACACTACTCATGTTATCTTTACTCTCACTTATCACTGCTACTTCAGGTTACTTACTACATCATGTTATCACTGCTACTTCAGTGTTATCATACTACATCCTGTTATCACTGCTACTTCAGTGTATCATTACTATTTCACTGTTATCACTGCTACTTCATTTATCATAACTACAATCACTGGTTATCACTGCTACTTCAGTGTTATATTACTACTTCACTTTTATCACTGCTACTTCAGTGTTATCATACACTCACTGTTACACTGTTTATTCAGGTTATCATACTACTTCACTGTATAAATGCTACTTCACTGTTATCATACTACATCACTGTTATCACCTACTTCATGTTATAGTACTACTATACTGTTAATCACTGCTACTTCAGTGTTATCATAATACATCACTTATCACTGCTACTCAGTGTTATCATAACTACTTCACTGTTATCACTGCTACTTCAGTGTTATCATAACTTCTTCACTGTTATCATTGCTACTTCAGTGTTATCATAACTACTTCACTGTTATCATTGCTACTACACTGTTATCATCACTACTACACTGTTATCATCACTACTACACTGTTATCATCACTACTACACGTGTTATACTACCTGTTACACACTACACACTGTAATCACTACAACACTGTTATAGTCTAACTTACACTGTTAAAACACTACTACACTGTTATCATCACTACTACACTGTTATAGTTACTACTACACTGTTAGCAACACTACTACACTGTTATCATCACTACTACACTGTTATAGTCACTACTACACTGTTATCATCACTACTACACTGTTATAGTCACTACTACACTGCTATAGTCACTACTCACTGTATAGTCACTACTACACTGTTTATCATCACTACTACATGTTATAGTTCACTACTACACTGTATACCCACTACTTCACTGTTATATCACTACTACACTGTTACAGTCACTACACACTGTTATAGCACCACTAATTTTAGTCACTACTACACTGTTATAGTCACTAACTACACTGTTATAGTCACTACTACACTGTTTATAGTCACTACTACACTGTTATAGTCACTACTACACTGTTATAGTCACTACTACACTGTTATAGTCACTACTACACTGTTATAGTCACTACTACACTGTTATAGTCACTACTACACTGTTATCATCACTACTACACTGTTATAGTCACTACTACAATATTATCATCACTACTACACTGCTATAGTCACTATTATACTGTTATCATCACTACTACAGTGTTATAGTCACTACTACACTGCTATAGTCACTACTTCACTGTTATAGTCACTACTACACTGTTACAGTCACTACTACACTGTTATAGTCACCACTACACTGTTATAGTCACTACTTCACTGTTATAGTCACAACTACACTGTTATAGTCACCACTACACTGTTGTAGTCACTACTACAGTGTTATAGTCACTACAGCACTGATATAGTCACTACTACACTGTTATAGTCACTACTACACTGTTATAGTCACTACTACACTGTTATAGTCACTACTACAGTGTTATACTCACTACTACACGTGATATAAGTCACTACTACACTGTTATAGTCACTACTTACACTGTTATAGTCACTACTACACTGTTACAGTCACTACTACACTGTTATAGTCACCACTACACTGTTATAGTCACTACTTCACGTGTATAAGTAACACTATTACACTGTTATAGCCCACACACACTGATATAGTCACTACTTCACTGTTATAGTCACTACTACACTGTTATAGTCACAAACTACACTGTTATAGTCACTACTACACTGTTATAGTCACATTACAACAACTGTTATAGTCACTACTACACTGTTATAGTCACTACTACACTGTTATAGTCACTACTACACTGTTATAGTCACTACTACACTGTTATAGTCACTACTACACTGTTATAGTCACTACTACAACATGTTATAGTCACTACTACACTGTTATAGTCACTATACACTGTTATAGTCACTACTACACTGTTATAGTCACTACTACACTGTTATAGTCACTACAACACTGTTATAGTCACTACTACAGTGTTATAGTCACTACTACACTGTTATAGTCACTACTACACTGTTATAGTCACTACAAACACTGTTATAGTCACTACTCACTGTTATAGTCACTACTACACTGTTATAGTCACCACTACAGTGTTATAGTCACTACTACACTGTTATAGTCACTACTACACTGTTATAGTCACTACTACACTGTTATAGTCACTATACACTGTATATCACTACTACATGTTATAGTCACTACTACACTGTTATAGTCACTACTACACTGTTATAGTCACACTACACTGTTATAGTCACTACTACACTGTTATAGTCACTACTACTACATGTTATAGCCCACTACTACACTGTTATAGTCACTACTACACTGTTATAGTCACTACTACACTGTTATAGTCACTACTACACTGTTATAGTCACTACTACACTGTTATAGTCACTACTACACTGTTATAGTCACTACTACACTGTTATAGTCACTACTTCACTGTTATAGTCACACTACACTTTTATAGTCACTATTCACTGTTATAGTCACTACTCACTGTTATAGTCACTACTACACGTTATAGTCCCCTACTACACTGTTATAGTCACCACTACACTGTTATAGTCACTACTACACTGTTATAGTCACTACTACACGTTATAGTCACTACTACACTGTTATAGCCCACTACTACACTGTTATAGTCACTACTACACTGTTTTTATACTGATGTCACTACTACACTGTTATAGTCACCACTACACGTTATAGTCACTACTACAACTGTTATAGTCACTACTACACTGTTATAGTCACTACTACACTGTTATAGTCACTACTACACTGTTATAGTCACTACTACACTGTTATAGTCACTACTTCACTGTTATAGTCACTACTACACTGTTATAGTCACTACTTACACTGTTATAGTCACTACTACACTGTTATAGCCCACTACTACACTGTTATAGTCACTATTTACACTGTTATAGTCACACTACACTGTATACACCACTGTACTGTTATAGTCACTACTACACTGTTATAGTCACTACTTCACTGTTATAGTCACTACTACACTGTTATAGCCACCACTACACTGTTACAGTCACTACTACACTGTTATAGTCACTACTACACTGTTATAGCCACCACTACACTGTTATAGTCACTACTACACTGTTATAGTCACTACTACACTGTTATAGTCACTACTACACTGTTATAGTCACTACTACACTGTTATGTCCCCTACTACACTGTTATAGTCCACTAACCTACACTGTTATAGTCACCACTAACACCTGTTATAGTCACTACTACACTGTTATAGTCACTACTACAGTGTTTATAGTCACCACTACACTGTTATAGTCTACACTGTAGTCACACTACACTGTTATAGTCACTACTATCCCACGTGTTATATGTCACTACTACACTGTTATAGTCACTACTACACTGTTATAGCCACCACTACAATGTTAAGTCACTATACACTGTTAAGTCTCTACACTGTTATAGCCACTACTACACTGTTATAGTCACTACTACACTGTTATGTCACTACTACACTGTTATAGCCCACCTACTACACTGTTATAGTCACTACTACAGTGTTACAGTCACTACTCACTGTTATAGTCACTACTACACTGTTATAGCCCACACTCTGTTATAGTCACTACACACTGAATAGCACTACTAAGTGTTATAGTCACTACTACACTGTTATAGTCACTACTACACTGTTATAGTCACACTACAGTTATATCACTACTACACTGTTAAGTCACTACTACACTGTTATATCACTACTACACTGTTATAGTCACTACTACACTGTTATAGTCACTATTTCACATGTTATAGTCACTACTACACTGTTATAGTCTTACTACATGTTATAGTCACTACTACACTGTTATAGTCACTACTACAGTGTTATAGTCACTACTTCACTGTTATAGTCACTACTACACTGTTATAGCCACTACTACACTGTTATAGTCACTACTACACTGTTATAGTCACTACTACACTGTTATAGTCACTACTACACTGTTATAGTCACTACTACAGTGTTATAGTCACTACTACTGTGTTATAGTCACTACTACACTTTTAAATAGTCACTACTACAGTGTTATAGTCACTACTACACTGTTATAGTCACAACTACACTGTTATAGCCACTACTACACTGTTATAGTCACTACTACACTGTTATAGTCACTACTACACTGTTTATAGTCACTACTACACTGTTATAGTCACTACTACACTGTTATAGTCACTACTACAGTGTTATAGTCACTACTACACTGTTATAGTCACTACTACACTGTTATAGTCACTACTACACTGTTATAGTCACTACTACACTGTTATAGTCTCTACTAAAACTGTTATAGTCACTACTACATGTTATAGTCACTACTACACTGTTATAGCCACTACTACACTGTTATAGTCACTACTACAGTGTTATAGTCACTACTACACTGTTATAGTCACTTCACTTACACTATACACTGTTATAGTCATTACTACACTGTTATAGTCACTACTACACTGTTATAGTCACTACTACACTGTTATAGTCACTACTACAGTGTTATAGTCACCGCTACACTTTTATAGTCACTACTACACTGTTATAGTCATTACTACACTGTTATAGTCACCACTACACTGTTATAGTCACTACTACACTGTTATAGTCACCACTACACTGTTATAGTCACTACTACACTGTTATAGTCATTACTACACTGTTATCGTCACCACTACACTGTTATAGTCACTACTACAGTGTTATAGTCACTACTACACTGTTATAGTCACTACTACACTGTTATAGTCACTACTACACTGTTATAGTCACTACTACAGTGTTATAGTCACTACTACACTGTTATAGTCACTACTACACTGTTATAGTCACTACTACACTGTTATAGTCACTACTACAGTGTTATAGTCACTACTACACTGTTATAGTCACTACTACACTGTTATAGTCACTACTACACTGTTATAGTCACTACTACAGTGTTATAGTCACATACTAACACTTGTTTATAGTCACTACTACACTGTTATAGTCACTACTACAGTGTTATATCACTACTACAGTGTTATAGTCACTACTACACTGTTATAGTCACTACTACACTGTTATAGTCACTACTACACTGTTATAGTCACTACTACACTGTTATAGTCACTACTACACTGTTATAGTCACTACTACAGTGTTATAGTCACTACTACATGTATAGTCACTACTACACTGTTATAGTCACTACTACAGTGTTATAGTCACTACTACAGTGTTATAGTCACTACTACACTGTTATAGTCACTACTACACTGTTATAGTCACTACTACACTGTTATAGTCACTACTACACTGTTATAGTCACTACTACAGTGTTATAGTCACTACTACACTGTTATAGTCACTACTACAGTGTTATAGTCACTACTACACTGTTATAGTCACTACTACACTGTTATAGTCACTACTACAGTGTATAGTCACTACACAGTGTTATAGTCACTACTACAGTTTATAGTCACTACTACATGTTATAGTCACTACTACACTGTTATAGTCACTACTACAGTGTTATAGTCACTACTACACTGTTATAGTCACTACTACAGTGTTATAGTCACTACTTTACTGTTATAGTCACTACAACACTGTTATAGTCACACTACATGTTAATCTCTAACTGTTATAGTCACTACTACACTGTTATAGTCACTACTACATGTTATAACTCTACGTTTATAGTCACAACTCACTGTTATCATCCACTATGTTAATCCTACTACCTGTTACATCCTACTAATGTTATAGTCTACTATACACTGTTATAGTCCACTATGTTATAGTCACTTCACTGTTACCATCCACTATGTTATCTCACTCACTGCTATCATCCACTATGTTATCTCTATATACCTGTTATCATCCACTATGTTATCTCTACTGTTATCATTCACTATGTTATCTCTACATCACTGCTATCATCCACTATGTTATCTCTACCTCACTATTATCATCCACTATGTTATCTCTACTTCACTGTTAATCACACTATGTTATCTCTACTCATTTATAAATCCACTATGTATCTCTACTTCACTGTTACCATCCACTATGTATCTCTACTGTTATAAATCCACTATGCATCTCTACTTCACTGTACCATCCCTATGTTATCTCTATGTTATAATTTTCCACTATGTTATCTCTACTTCACCGTTACCATCCACTATGTTATCTCTACTTCACTGTTACCATCCACTATGTTATCTCTACTTCACTGTTACCATCCACTATGTTATCTCTACTTCACTGTTACCATCCACTATGTTATCTCTACTTCACTGTTACCATCCACTATGTTATCTCTACTTCACTGTTACCATCCACTATGTTATCTCTACTTCACTGTTACCATCCATTATTTTATCTGTGTTATGATCACTACTTCACCTATATTATCACTACTCTAGAATATTATCTTTACCTGGCCACATTCACTTAGCAATAACACTTTGTACTGATAAAATTTACTGTTCGTGAAAGATTCTGTGATCAATGAAAAATTTCGTTGACCTGACTTAAGAAACTATTCGATGGTAACTATATTAAATATTATCTAACATACAGCATTTACCTCGTGAGTTTTAAAACTGTAAAGTTTAGTTAGTTGTTGAATATTCAGGATTGAATAACTTTAAATAATTCTGTCGACTGAATATTTCTGATAAATAAGGCCAGTGACTAACTACCAAGAGAAGTCGTAAAGTAGAAGCAGAGTCATTCGAATTACTTATTGGACATCATGGAACTGATTTCTCAAGATGGATGGCTGATCCCTGACATCGACTTGGTATGTCGGGATGTAGAGTTGATCCGCGAGGCCGAGCTGGAAGGTGACAGAGAATTAGCCGGCCTTGCAGGTGTACCATGCCTTTGTTGCGATTACCATTTTCACCAGAAGGTTTGGTGCAGTTAGGGGCTGTTTGGTGGATGCTGCAGTTCATATGTTGAATGTCGCAGTAGAGTGTGCACCTCGTGGGGAAGAGTTGTCTTCTCCGGACACAGAGTTGCAGGAGCTGGTGGAAGAGTTGAATGTATAGCATTAGTAGAACTGCTGAGTCTTGTGAGAGTGTTGGTGGAATTCGTCGGAGAGACGCTGGATCCCACGGAAGAAATATTGACTTGCGTGACTAATTTACTGGAACACGTGAGAGACTTGCTAGATCTGATGGAGAGATTGATCTTATGGAGAACTGCCATCAGAGATCGACTTAGTTTTCTCAAGATGTTAAGATTGCTCGGAAGAAGGATTGGCCGGTGACACAGAGATGGCCGCCTCGCAGTTTACGATGCTTGTGCTGCGAATAGAGGAGATCCTATGGATGACCTTGGATCCCTTGTTTGAGATGGATTCTGATACAAGTTGAGATTTTCTGGATCTGATGGGAGAATTTCCCTCAGAGACTGACTCAGTTTCTCGGATGTGAAGATGGTTTGCGAGGAAGGATTGGAAGGTGATACAGAAGTGGGAGGCCTCGCAAGCGTACTCACCTTTGCTAAAGAGTTTAAAGGTAGAACCTCTCGGATTCCTTGTTTAACAAGGAATTCTGATACAGGTTGAGTTTGACATCTGGGAAGCTGTGATACAGGTTGAGTTTGACATCTGGGAAGCTGTGATACAGGTTGAGTTTGACATCTGGGAAGCTGTGATACAGGTTGAGTTTGACATCTGGGAAGCTGTGATACAGGTTGAGTTTGACATCTGGGAAGCTGTGATACAAGTTGAGTTTGACATCTGGAAGCTGTGATACAGGTTGATTTGACATCTGGGAAGCTGTGACAAAATATATTAGTTATTAGTTATACAATTTATTTTAGAAAATCAAGGAAATTTTATTTTATTTTTTGTTTAATGTTTATTGACAATGGTACGAGAATTTTATTTTAAAAAGGCATAAAAAGTTTAAATAGGAGGTAAGATTATTTTGACAACTTATGTATATATGCTAACAAGTTAAAGGAATGTTTTTTTTAAGTAGGGTGCCGCGGCACCCTGGTGTGCCACTGATACTGTCCAGTGGGTGCCACGAGATTATTAGTAATTTTGTCCTATCATCTGTATCAAGCTCGTCCAGTCTCACAGAAATGGAATTAAAATACGTAAAGATGACTGATACTGAAGCATAAGGAAGTGACTGGACGAATTCTGGATAGAGATTAAAAATTAATATCTTTAAGCTGGGAAAAAAACTTTGTAATTCTCATGCAATTTACCACATTCTACCAGAGTGAACTTTCTGTGTAGCTCACAAACATGAAAACTATCAAGAAGTAAAGCCTAAATTCCACAAATAACCTACACATGTGCAGGTTACATGTGTATTGTTCCAGTCACGGTATTGTGCCGTGAGAGTATGTCTGTCTAGTATTCCTTCTGATATCTAAATGATGTGCCAGTAACATCAAGCTCAAATATCTCACCAACAAAGTTACTGAGATAAGTTAATTTCTGTTTGTTTTATTGTGACTTATAATACTTTTTTATTATTTACAGTAACAGGCTTGTATACTTTATATTTCGTATGTGTGTTTTAATGATTTAGTTCACAAACATATTAATATTATTAAATTTTTATTATTATTATTATATTATTATTATTATTATTATTAATTATTATTATTATTATTATTATTACTATTAAGTACTCATAGGAAGCGGTTTTAATACAAAAATAATTAAGATTGCTACAGAATGAAATATGATATGTAAGATATTATTATTTATTATTATTATCACACTGGCCGATTCCCACCAAGGCAGGGTGGCCCGAAAAAGAAAAACTTTCACCATCATTCACTCCATCACTGTCTTGCCAGAAGGATGCTTTACACTACAGATATATAAGATATATGTAAGATATATAGGCAACATTTAGGCATCTTTATTACGAAACGTTTCGCCTGCACAGTAGGCTTTTTCAGTCGAGTACAGAAAGTAGGCAGAAGCAGTAGAGATGTGAAGATGATGTAATCAGTCCATGATGGACTGATTACATCGTGGGTACCATCACTGAAAGACTTTAAACATAGCGGAATGCTGTTCTGATAGTGTCATGGGATGATATCAGAGTAATGGTGGCGATAATTGTGAGAGTATTAACATCAGTCTAATGGTAGCGATGTCATTGTGATGGTGGTGACTTCAGTGTGATAGTGGTATCAGTTTGATGATAGTGTTATCAATGTGATAGTGATGTAGGTTTGGTGGTGAACATCAGTGTGGTAGTGACGTAGGTTTGATGGTGGTGACATAAATGTGTCAGTGTAACGGCAATGACATTAGTGGATGACATCAATGTCATAGTAGCGATATCAGTGTTATGGTAGTGACATCAACATGACAAAAGTACCATCAGTGACATCTGAGTGATGTCAATAACATAAGTGTAGCAATACTGACATGACCAACCCTCCAAAATTCCACATTCTCGAAAAATGACATTCTAAAAAAAAAAAAAAAAAAAAAAACTATATCAGTTGAATTTTGGCGAAAAATAAATCTGATCAGTATTATGTATTAACTTCAATAAATGTGAAACCCCCCCCCCCCAAAAAAAAAAAAAAACATGGAATAAAGTGTTTAATGAAATTTCAATTACTGCTTCCATGGTTACGAAAATTGGCTAGCCAGCCGCACTTTGAGGCGCCTGTTAACCAATTATTGAAAATTTTAGCCTGCAAAGCCAGCTATATTCTCGCTTTATATTGGTAAAGATTTTTTCTACCGTTTCATGTATCTTCGGATCATGTAATTTTCAATGCTGATAAATGTGTCAGAGTGTATGTTATAATAATTATTATTATTTTTATTATTAATTATTATTATTATTATTTTATTGTGATTATTCATTATTATAATTATATTATTATTATTATTATTATTATTATTATTATTATTATTATTATTATTATTATTATTATTATTATTATAAATATTATATTATTATTATATGTATCATTATATATAAAGGTATTTGTTCGTTAGGTAACTTTCTCAAGACAGTTGTTGTATCCAGCAACATCTGTCGAGCCTTGTCATCCCCTTCTTGACTTCAGTTGTTGTATCCAGCAACATCTGTCGAGCCTTGTCATCCCCTTCTTATCTTCTCTCATTATAGAAGAATGTTCATGAGTTCTGCCTCTGAATAAAACAATTGTTTATAATTATAACCTTAATTTTTAACGGGGTGGGGGATGGGTAAGCCAGAGGAAGGTCTCGGTCAAATGACCAGAAGCCTCAGTTGCGAGTCATCATATGGCTATGAACCGCGTCAGGAAACACTTGTTCTGTTTCATGACAAATCTTACCTAAGCTAACCTTCTGTTCAGTGTTGACGAGGATTAACTACGTGATCTGCAAGGTGCCTTTGGCGAACAGTCGAAAGTTACCTTTGGCGAACAGTCAAAAGGTACTTTGGCGAACAGTCAAAAGGTACCTTTGGCGAACAGTCAAAAGGTACTTTGGCGAACAGTCAAAAGGTACCTTTGGCGAACAGTCAAAAGGTACCTTTGGCGAACAGTCAAAAGGTACCTTTGCGAACAGTCGAAAGTTACCTTTGGCGAACAGTCAAAAGTTACCTTTGGTGAACAGTCAAAAGGTACCTTTGGTGAACAGTCAAAAGGTACCTTTGGTGAACAGTCAAACGGTACCTTTGGCGAAGAGTCGGGAAGTTGTGCTACTACGAGAAAAAGGGGACAGTCAAGTACTTTGTGAAACCACGTTTGGATAAGCGTAATACGAAAACGGAGATTCTGTGCATCAAAAAAAATCAGACAATAGAAACTATGTCATGTCCTATAAAAAACAACAGAGAACCATGTTGGACAGGTAGCATTCATTGTTCTCATAAACGTTGCATGTGTTGCAGTCCGCAACATGATCAAGGATAAAGGAGAGACTACGTTGTCTTCCATGTAAAATTAATTTTTTTGAACCGGTGACAGTGTTGAGTCTCATCGCGGCTTCGCAAGATGACATTATCGCAGATGCTGTTTATGTAACTTAGACTTCCAGCCAGGAGAACTGTTTCCCGTAGCCTACCAGTCTACAAACCATGTTAATAAATTTATACTCGCTAGACCCATTGACACCTGTAATAATAATAATAATAATAATAATAATAATAATAATAATAATAATAATAATAATAATTATTATTATTATTATTATTATTATTATTATTATTATAATATTAACAATAATAATAATAATAATAATAATAATAATAATAATAATTAATATCTTTATTTAATACAAGTACATGTACAAGGTATACAGTCCTAGCTGACATCAATGACATACTACTACTTGTTATGCTGAGCATTTCGGGCAAATTAGGTCAGTTTTGTCCCAGGATGCGACCCACACCAGTCGACTAACACCCAGGTACCTATTTTACTGATGGGTGAACATAGCAGGTATTCTGTGGAAACACGTCCTAATGTTTTTCAGCCGTACTGGGGACTCGATCCCCGGACCTCAGTGTGTGAGCTGAGTGTGCAAGACATACAGCTATGGGACACCCTACTGAAGTGACGAACAATGATTTTTATTCGTCTCGGGAGAGAGGCTGTCACAATAGTCACAAAGTTTTAAATGCATGAAGAAAAAACACTTGGGAAACACCGTCATTAATAACATATATGGCAACTGTAACGGTGTAACTTTCATTAAGACAACAACAACTGTCCTGAAGACTCTTAACGAAGTAGCTAAACTGACAGGTTTTACGACACGGGAGCTTGAGTATTATGAAGACAGCTGCATCTCTCATCAGAGGTGATATCTAAACTTCAAAAGGTATGTCCCTCACTCTTGACAATAATTCGTTTATGATGGACAGCATAATGCTCTTACCACAAACTTTGCAGCTCCTTTTCAGAACATTAATCACTGAAAGACGACAGAGGGGCACCTCGAGTTTTTTCTGAATAAAAATCCACTTTGTGAGTTGAATCTGCATCACCTCGCCACTGATGATGTATCTGACAAAGGCTGTAAATGCAGACAAAGAGACAAGAAATGGATTGCAAATTTCTCGAACAAAGTTGTGGATTATATTTTTAGGAAAAATGACCAGGCAAGTACCAGACGAGCCTGGCCCATAGCCGGGCTCCGAGAGTGGAAAAACTCTCGGAACTCATCAAAGATAAGGTAATGGTATGCTCATAGATCCTCATAATTATTAATGGGTATCGGGCAATGATCGACTTGAACTACGAACTACAGATTTACCACCAACTCCAGAAACTCCACTGAGCGGATGCATGGAGGACTGGAAGACAACAATGTTGCATGGAGGACTGGAAGACAACAATGTTGCATGTAGGACTGGAAGACAACAATGTTGCATGGAGGTACTGGAAGACAACAATGTACCTACAGAAAACATGGTCTGGAATTCTCGGGAATATATACTGAGTGCAAGAGAGGCAGTTGTGCAAACTCAACCTAATTTGTATGGACACTAAGGACGAAGTGTGACATGTTTTACCTGCATTACAAAGGGCTGCTTCTCCTAGAATAGTTGTTTCTATAATAAAGATCATCTGCTGTTCGTTGTTAATGTGTGTTTAAAATATATGACATCATTCCGGCTAACATCATAATTCAAGCATTTAATATATCCACTGTATACTATATGTATAGTGTGATGCATAATGTTTTAACATACACACCCATCAGTCGTGTTTTTTGGGCCAATATTTGAAACAAAAACTACGTATGATAATTCATTTTTGATCGCACCTTTAATTTTGCGTCGGTTTTAACATAAATTAACCTAAAATTTACACCATATGGAAAAAATAGGCTGCAAAAAATAAATCGAATAAATGTGAAGGAATTCTAACAGTGTTTTATGAGTGTAACTTAACACACACACACACACACACACACACACACACACACACACACACACGAACGTGTGGTCTTAAACAAATAAAAGTGCGACTGGCCGGGAACCGAACCCCCTCGATATTTTAGCACCTCTCCCGGGAAACCTGCCAAAATTCCGAAACGTCTTAGTCCACTCGGCCATCAATCTTCAAACATCAGGTGCCCAGTAACACTGGACATGAAGATAAAGTTTTTCACGAAGAGATAAGAATGCTGTGCCTAAAGGACTTAAAATAATTTTTTCCAAAGTTGTAGAACATTGGTATGGGATACAAGGGTAAGTACTTCATACCATAATTATTGGTAATGTATCAAGCTATGGTAAAGCAAACTCTTCTCCTGTAAAGAGAAATAGCTAAAATGCAACGAGAAATACAATCTCTCCCACACACAAGTAGACCAATAAAAAAAACCCGAACATTATTAACGCATATGTGGTATATTTGCTGGAATATTTATGGTATACAAACCACACTCCACAGTTATTGTTACCCCAACAATTTACCAAATCAGAACAACATTTCATGTAGAAAGTGAGATATGATAGAACGAGTTATAAAGAGACAACACCTGGGTAAATATCTGCCGGTAATAACTTTTATAGATAAAAAAGAAGAAGAAGCGAGTCTAATCTAATGTCCTTTTCATCAGAGGAATGACGACTGTCAAAATTTTATACACCATTTTCATCTCTGAAGAGTGAGCATTTCATACGCGTAAACTAAAAAAAAAAAAAAGCGATTTGAGCCTCACTCGTGAACACGTAGAATAAAATAGGAAGTAAAAGTGTAAATGCGTCTCTTTTGGATGTGTCTTCCTCTAACATGAATTAATATTGATAAAATGTTGAAAGAATTTTATTTTTGCGCATGAGTGGTTCCCCTTGCATGATTATTCGCTGATTTTACTCTGAAAATTCTCATACTTTTCTCTTATATGTCGTGGCAAATATTCTGTAAATCTCATTTATGCATTCATTTTCTCTTTCATTATATAAGTATATATATATATATATATATATATATATATATATATATATATATATATATATATATATATATATATATAATATATATATATATATATATATATAATATATATATATATGTGTGTGTGTGTGTGTGTGTGTGTGTGTGTGTGTGTGTGTGTGTGTGTGTGTGTGTGTGTGTGTGTGTGTGTGTGTGTGTGTGTGTGTGTGTGTGTGGTGTGTGTGTGTGTTTGCGCATGTGTGGTGTGTGTGTGTGTGTGTGTGGTGTGTATGTGTCTGTGTGTGTCTGTGTGTGTGTCTGTCTTTGTGTCTGTGTGTGTGTCTGTGTGTGTGTATGTTTGTGTGTGTGTTTGTGTGTGTGTGTGTTTGTATTGGTGTGTGTGTGTATACGGGGTCAATTACCAGCTTCTAGTCCTACCTCTGAACACTGGTTCAGAGATAGGCCTAGTAGGACTTAATAGTCTAGAACTGTATACAGGTTCTGCGTGTACGACCTCCTCGTTTAACACATACCAGTTACTCGTTATCATGAGAATTATGCATTACCTAACTTACGTTTGGCTCACTGATGTGTCTAGCTCCCATCAATGCGTCTTAGCCCCTGTGCCTCCCATCTCACTCTATCTCTTTCCATTCTCTCAAATTCTCCGAGTACCTTGTATCTCCTTATTTTTTTTCTCCTTTATGATGTTGCTTTGTTAATTTCTTTTAGTTTCCCCTCATAGCTAAGTCACCTCTTAACATTATCGAATTTCTCAACATCCTTTACCAGATATTGGCTATATACCTCTTATATAAAGTGTACTGAGTGTTACAGAATATTTTAAGTTCCTTCAAGGTAGTTCAGAGTTTTACTAACCTAACAGATGTTGCAGATATTAAACAGTTTATGTTCACGTCTGGCAATATGTTCACGCCCGGTTTATTCATTTATTTCACAAGGGATCGCTAAATCCACAGAGCTCATACACCGTCTTGTCGAATGAGAGGCAATTAGACTCGATGTAAGGCAAAGGAGAATAGCTCTAATTATTTGGATCAACAGCCCTTCACCGGGGTAAAGTATCTCATTCGAAGGGTTGATCTTTTCCTTCACCTGGTATTTGTAGTGTCTTACTTGTTTGATGGTCAGCCATCTTTACTCTTCTCTGTCTTTACATAATTTGTATGACCTTACACTTATTTAGTCAGCTTTTACAACCACTGAACTTCTTGTAACCTGCCTCTATCCTCTTCCATTCTTATCCTTCTCAATAGCTTCATGTCATCGGTATGAACTATACGTAACATCGAATCCCTTATAACAGGTAAATTATATGTATTAGGACTAGTAACGCTCCTTGTACTGATCATGTGAGACCCTTCTTGGTAGTATTTCTTTTCCTGAAATGTCCACACTTATCATTATACTCTATAGTTATTCAGTAGGTTCTCCTCGATCCACTTTAGCACTACCATGTACTCCCTACCTTTCTGCTTTAATTCGTGAATCGATCTCTGATGTGCTGCTGTATGAGATACCTTCAAGCGGTTGAAGAATCGGCAGTCGGTCCATCCTTATCTTTCTTGTTTGCTTCGTGCCCTTAGGTTCTCGAGGAAGAACTTACCTTCCCTAAATCCATGCTATTTTTCTCTATCAAAGTTTCTTCTAGCTAGGTGTAAGTGCTATTTGCTCAGTGATTAGGTCCTGTGGAGACGCTGTTTATGTTTCCCTACTGGTTTAACCTTTGTGTATATATATTTTCACACCCCTATGGTACTCATACTGACCTTATTACCTTTTTCTTGTATTTTGGGCAGCATACATGTCAGTGTAACTGTCTTGTAATTCACTGCCTTTTCCATTTCCCGTTGTTTGTGTAATGGGATCCCATTTACAATTTTTCAGCTGTCCTGTACTTATCCCGTTTGTAGGGACGTCATGTATTCCTCAGCCAGGCTGAGGGACTCATTACCTCAAACTCCTCCTCTTTTTCTACTCTTCTTTTTTGTATTGAAATGATAAAGCTACTGTGGGGCGAAAAGTTTCCTCAGTAAAGATTCTCAGATGTTGTACAAGTGCCTCATTCTTCAGATACTTGTGTATACACATGAATGTGTAATAGTTATAAGTTGGGATGCGTGTGTGTGCTTCATAGTGTTTGACACTCAGAGTATCTGACGATCTAAGAACCTGACAAACTAAACACTTTACTAAGTCCTTATTAAACAAACGGCTCAGAAAACTGACAAGTAAGCGACTAATTTATTGTGGAAACGTTTCCAGAGTGACGATGACCAAGCGTAGCACAAATGTCTCAGTCCACAACAAAGTACTTGACAGAATGAGCTTCTCATCATTATTATAATTAAACCATACCACGGGTGGTGTTTGAACCCGCGGTCAGAGAGTCTCAAATCTCCAGACCGTCGCGTTGAGACTCTGACCGCCGGTTCAAACCCCACCCGTGGTATGGTTTGTTTGCAATCGTGTCATTACGATTTCGTGAGCCATTATTTTTTTCACTGAGCTAAATATGAGAGTGGTAAGGAAGTGTTAGCGCACGAACGGCTGAACGCTGCACTCTGTAAATACTTGAAAGGTTCTAAGTTATGAGAAAGTTAAGATCAGTTACCCAGGTCTCAAAGACAACAGGAAGCCGACAGGTATAATAATACCAAGCAAACCTTTGCCTAGTCGAGGTTCAGCTTAGCGGAGAATTTCTCCGTGCTCCTCTGTGAGTGAAAGTTTGTCCATGTAAATTCTGGACAAACAGATGCAACAAAGACATTTGCAGGAAAACAAGGGAGAGAACTGGTTCATGGTGGTGATCTGTGGAAAATGCGGAGGTCAGCCGTGGTAGTACCGCGGTCTTAGTGGGGATTTTGGTCAGATGTCCGAGGCCTTTCCTTGGCTTACCAGTTCACTCCACATAAAACTAAAACTTCCTGGTTTGTAACAGCCGATGCTCGAGAGGCCTAAGAGCTGTAGTTCAACACTGCCAAGAGATCGAGAGCTAATGGAAAAACCCCTCTGTGAGAGCTAGATGAGGCACCATTTTGAGAGTGCTAGATGAGAAACCTCAGTGTGGTGCTAGAGGAGAAACCTCTCTGTGAGTGCTACAGGAGGAACCTCAGTGTGAGTGCTAGATGAGAAACCTCAGTGTGAGTGTTAGAGGAGAAACCTCTCTGTGAGTGCTACAGGAGGAACCTCAGTGTGAGCGCTAGATGAGAAACCTCAGTGTGAGTGTTAGAGGAGAAACCTCTCTGTGAGTGCTACAGGAGGAACCTCAGTGTGAGTGCTAGATGAGAAACCTCAGTGTGAGTGCTAGAGGAGAAACCTCTCTGTGAGTGCTACAGGAGGAACCTCAGTGTGAGTGCTAGATGAGAAACCTCAGTGTGAGTGTTAGAGGAGAAACCTCTCTGTGAGTGCTACAGGAGAACCTCATGTGAGGCTAGATGAGAAACCCATGTGAGTGTTAGAGGAGAAACCTCTCTGTGAGTGCTACAGGAAGAACCTCATGTGAGTGCTAGATGAAAACCTCAGTGTGAAGTTAGAGAGAAACCTCTCTGTGATGCTACAGGAGAAACCTCAGTGTGATGCTAGATGAGAAACCCTCAGTGTGAGTGTAGAGGAGAAACCCTCTGTGATGCTAAGGAGGAATCCTCAGTGTGAGTGCTAGATGAGAAACCTCAGTGTGAGTGTTAGAGGAGAAACCTCTCTGTGAGTGCTACAGGAGGAACCTCCGCGTGAGTGCTAGATGAGAAACCTCAGTGTGGGTGCTTGAGGAGAAACCTTAGTGTGAGTGCTAGAGGAGAAACCTCTCTGTGAGTGCTACAGGAGAACCTCAGTGTGAGTCTAGATGAGAAACCTCAGTGGAGTGCTAGAGAGAAACCTCTCTGTGAGTGCTACAGAAGAACCTCGGGAAAGTGCTAGATGAGAAACCTCA
This sequence comes from Cherax quadricarinatus, assembly GCF_026875155.1. Taxonomy (NCBI): domain Eukaryota; kingdom Metazoa; phylum Arthropoda; class Malacostraca; order Decapoda; family Parastacidae; genus Cherax; species Cherax quadricarinatus. Next base: position 41,202,974 of record NC_069407.1, on the reverse strand, counting down.
GTGTGAGTGTTAGAGAAAACCTCGTCTGTGAGTGCTACAGGAGGAACCTCAGTGTGATGCTAGAGAGAGAACCTCAGTGTGAGTGTTAGAGGAGAAACCTCTCTGTGAGTGCTACAGGAGGAACCTCCGTGTGAGTGCTAGATGAGAAACCTCAGTGTGGGTGCTTGAGGAGAAACCTTAGTGTGAGTGCTAGAGGAGAAACCTCTCTGTGAGTGCTACAGGAGAAACCTCAGTGTGAGTGCTAGAGGAGAAACTTCTTTGTGAGTGCTACAGGAGGAACCTCAGTGTGAGTGCTAGAGGAGAAACCTCTCTGTGAGTGCTAGAGGAGAAACCCCCCTGTGAGAACTAGAGAAACCCCTCTGTGAGAACTAGAAGAGAACCCCCTCTGTGAGAACTAGAAGAGAAACCCCTCTCTGAGTGCTAGAGGAAAAACCCCTCTGTGAAAACTAGAGGAGAAACCCCTCTGTGAAAACTAGAAGAGAAACCCCTCTGTGAATGCTAGAGGAGAAACCCCTGTGTGAATGCTAGAGGAGAAACCCCTCTGTGAATGTTAGAGGAGAAACCCCTCTGTGAAAACTAGAGGCGAAATCCCTCTGTGAAATCTAGAAGAGAAACCCCTCTGTGAATGCTAGAGGAGAAACCCCTCTGTGAATGCTAGAGGAGAAACCCCTCTGTGAAATAACAAGAGAAACCCCTCTGTATTGCAAAGGAGAAACCCTTTATAAAAAACACAGAAAAATTCTGGTTCGTATGTGATTCACTTCCAAATATCGGCCAGGTCTGAGACCAAGCCGGTGGGTACTAAACCCCGGGAAAATCCTTCAGGTATCCCCCGGGTAAGCAAAAACTGGGTTTTTTTTTTCGTACATGTAAACAAAGGTGCCCAGAGAGCAGCACCCAGGGCGGGGGAGATCATGTAGGAATGTGATTATGAGGGAGTGATGGGGGAAGATCTAGATGTGGGACCTGATCATTCCCAAGTTGAGACTTTTTGGGCCAGACCCAATGGTCTGCCACCGAGACCTATGGAAAAGGTGCGAGTTTCCCGGGGGTTTAAAGGGTTTTATTAAACTTTTGCAATCTTGCGGGGTTACTTTTGTTTGTCGTCTTTTTTCGATCACTTTAAACACTTCTCAAGCGCAAAAAAAAATAGACTTCTGATACAGAAGTTTTTAAATGTGATTCTGGTTTTTTTTTCATAGTTTCCTCTTCTAACTCCGACACCAGCACCCCAACCCTCCGACACCAGCACCACCAACCCTCCGTCCCACACCACCAACCCTCCGTACACCAGCACCACCAACCCTCCGTACACCAGCACCACCAAACCCTCCGTACACCAGCACCACCAACCCTCCGTACACCAGCACCACCAACCCTCCGAACACTAGCACCACCAACCCTCCGTACACCAGCACCACCAACCCTCCGTAACACCAGCACCACCAAACCCTCCGTACACCAGCACCACAACCCTCCGTACACCAGCACCACCAACCCTCCGTACACCCAGCACCACCAACCCTCCGTTACACCAGCACCACCAACCCTCCGTACACCAGCACCACCAACCCTCCGTACACCAGCACCACCAACCCTCCGTACACCAGACCACCAACCCTCCGTACACCAGCACCACCAACCCTCCGTACACCAGCACCACCAACCCATCCTTTAACACCAGCACCACCAACCCTCCGTACACCAGCACCACCAACACCTCCGTACAACCAGCACCACCAACCCTCCGACACAAGCACCACAACCCTCCGTACACCAGCACCACCAACCCTCCGACACTAGCACCTACCAACCCTCGTACACAGCACCACCACCCTCCGTACACCAGCTCCACAACCCTCCGTACACCAGCACCACCAACCCTCCGTACACAGCACCACCAACCCTCCGTTACACCAGCACCACCAACCCTCCGTACACCAGCACCACCAACCCTCCGTACACCAGCATCACCAACCCTCCGTACACCAGCACCACCAACCTCCGTACACCAGCACCACCAACCCTCCGTACACCAGCACCACCAACCTCCGTACACCAGCACCACCAACCCTCCGTACACCAGCACCACCAACCCTCCGTACACTAGCACCACCAACCCTCCGTACACCAGCACCACCAACCCTCCTACACCAGCACCACCAACCCTCCGTACACCAGCACCACCAACCCTCCGTACACCAGCACCACCAACCCCTCCGTACACCAGCACCACCAACCCTCCGTACACCAGCACCACCAACCCTCCGTAACACCAGCACCACCAACCCTCCGTACACCAGCACCACCAACCCTCCCTACACCAGCACCACCAACCCTCCGTACACCAGCACCACCAACCCTCCGTACACTAGCACCACCAACCCTCCGTACACCAGCACCACCAACCCTCCGTACACCAGCACCACCAACCCTCGTACACCAGCACCACCAACCCTCCGTTACACCAGCACCACCAACCCTCCGTACCCAGCACCACCAACCCTCCCTACACCAGCACCACCAACCCTCCGTACACCAGCACCACCAACCCTCCCGTACACCAGCACCACCAACCCTCCGTACACCAGCACCACCAACCCTCCGTACACCAGCACTACCAACCCTCCGTACACCAGCACCACCAACCCCTCCGTACACCAGCAACACCACCAACCCTCCGTACACCAGCACACCAACCCTCCGTACACACCAGCACTACCAACCCTCCCTACACCAGCACCACCAACCCTCCCTACACCAGCACCACCAACCCTCCGTACACCAGCACCACCAACCCTCCGTACACCAGCACCACCAACCCTCCGTACACCAGCACCACCAACCCTCCGTACACCAGCACCACCAACCCTCCGTACACCAGCACCAACGCCCTCCGTACACCAGCACCAACCCTCCGTACACCAGCACTAACCTTTGCTCCCAAATGGAAACCCATACCCTCCTATGGAAACCCTTCCTCACACCTGGAAACCTTCACCATCTTCTGGATATCCTTGTTCCTTCCTGGAAAATCTTTCATTCCCTGGAGACTTCCCAGGTCGTGCCTCCATGGTAGCATTCAGAGACGACCCTCGCTCTCTCACCTAACCTTCAAACAAACCACGGAACGGGTTCTAATTATGAAATCTGTGTCACATTTTAAAAACATAACTCTGTTTATATTTGACACGCAGAGAAATTCACTCAATGTTTTCCCCTGATACCCAAGGTATGTCCACCACTGTTACCCTAACACCCAAGACAAGACTGTGTCTATAACACATAGGATAATTTTTCAACCCTCTAAGTGTTACCAACACAGGTGCTGGTAGAGGACTCTGGTGTCAGGCCGTAAAGATATACAGATAACAAGGAAGTAATCAACAAGTTAGTCTAGTAAAGTGTAGGACAGTACATACGCCAGAGGTTATTTTTCCTTGAGTGCTTGTATATTCCCACTGCCAAAGATTTTTTTAACGCACCGGCAGTATCCCACCGAGGCAGGGTGACGTAGAAAGAAAAACGAAAGTTTTTGTTTTTAAATTTAATAATTTATACAGGAGAAGGGGTTACTAGCTCCTTGCTCCCGGTATTTTAGTCGCCTCTTACAACACACATGGCTTACGGAGGAAGAATTCTGTTCGACTTCCCCATGGAGAACCGCCAAAGTTACATATACTTACTTACAGTGTGTGCAGTAGCATTGGTAGATACCACACTGTGGGTAACGCAGTATGGGAGAGCCCGAATGATTAAGCTTAGTGGGAATAGCTAACACAACTATACAAAAACTGAGTATATTTTAATTATGCTGAAGATGGTGAGAGACTGACCTTCAGAACTGGGTGTAAGTATAAAGTCATTTAGCCTGATGCTCGATTCCTCACCCTCATTGGTTGACGTTTTCTTGTAGTTTATCCTCGACATGGGCAGGATTCCCGACACCTACACTGATAGCGGAGGGAATACAAGATGCAGTAGTGTGATGTTCACCGAGTGAAAGTGGCGTATGTGTTGCTTACCTCACGAAAGATATTTTTTTCACTGTACCTATAACACTCAGGACAAGTCTCTCATTGTTTCCTAACACAGGATAATTCTCTAACTGTCCCTCTAACATACGGAGTAAGTACCTCACTGCTCTTCTAACACCCTGGGTAAGTGTCTCACTGCACCTCTAACACCCAGGATATCGACCCATTCTTCACTGTCCTCTCTAGACACCCAGGATATGTGACTAAAAGTGCTTATAAATCCCAGGATAAGATTAACACTCTCATCAAATGATTTTAACCGAGAAATGAATAAAATGAAGAGCATCGTCTGGCGACGTCATATGATGAAGAGGTAAAATCTCTCTCTCTCTCTCTCTCTCTCTCTCTCTCTCTCTCTCTCTCTCCCTCGCTCTCTCTCTCTCTCTCTCTCTCTTCTCCTCTCTTCCCTCCCTTTTCTCTTTTCTCTCTCTCTCTCTCTCTCTCTCTCCCTCTCTCTTCCTCTCTCTTTAAACTGCTTCCTCCTATCTCTCCTCTCTTTTTCTCCTCTCTCACCCTCTCTCTCTCTTTCCCTGTTCTCCTTTTTCTCTTACTTTCCCCTCTCTCTCCCTTTTCTTCCCCCCCTTCCTTTTTTCCCTTTCCTCCTCTCAATTTTTCCTTCTCCTTCCCTTTCCTTTTCCCCCGTCCCTCTTCTCCGTTTTTCCTTTTTCTCTTCTGCTTTTATCCTTTTACCTTTCTCCCTCTTGCTTCATCTGTTTCCATTCCCCTTCTTTTGTTTTTCCCCTCTTCCATCTCCCTTCATCTCTCTACTTCCCTTTCTTTCCTATTTGCTATTCCCCAACTCCTTCTTCTTCTCTCTCCCCCCTTTCCTTCTCCCCTTTCTCGCTCTCCCCCCCCCCCCTCCCCCCCCCCCCCCCCCCCCCCCCCCCCCTTTTCCCCCCCCCCTCCCCCCCCCCTTCCCCCCCCCCCCCCCCCCCCCCCCACTGCTCTCCCCCTCTCCTTTCCTCTCTCTCCTCCCCCTTCTCCTCTCTCTCTCTCTCTCTCCTCCTCTTCCTCCCCCGCTCTCTCTCTTTTCCTCTCTCTCTCCTCTCTCTCTCTCTCTTCTCTCTCTCTTTTCTCTCTCCCCTCTCTTAAAATGCAGTCGTTTAAGATCTAGCTGTACGACTCAACTAGATACATCGTGGCCTAGTGGGAGGAGTTACCATCCTTCAAGACTAAACTCTCGTACATCTATTACACGAGACTGTTGGTTTGCTCAACTTGTTTCATGAATAGAAAAACATGCTAATAAGTCAGTGACCAGCAAGATATACGGTGCGATGGTGGTGGGAGGCAGGAGCGAGATGTTGCCTGGTACACTCGCTACCTCAATCATCTAGTCTCTAAACCCATATGGACCATTATATACTACAACAGGTGGGGCAATCGGATGTCAATAGCAGTAGTAGTGGTACACGTAGAAGGTTGTGATAGTCATTACAGAGCTGGTTGTAACCAGAAGTACAACCAGTGGTACACACGGCTCTGTGAGTGTCAGTAAGCAGTAGTTTAAGATAATAACAAAACTACTTTAGTAGAGGTAGTGTGACCCACGTCTTCCATCATCTGTCATCTCTCACGTAAATTTCAGGCCATTTTTTTCACTATGGTATGACATATTATCCCCCCCACCCTTCTGTTTTCATGTTGGCCGCGGCCAGAAGGAGTATAGAGTGAGGAGAGAGCCTTCTGCTTTTGCGTCCTACACACACACACACACACACACACACACACACACACACACACACACACACACACACACACAACACACACACACACACACACACACACACACACACATACACACACACACAACACACACAACACACACACACACACACCACACACACACACACACACACACACACACACACACACACACACACACACACACACATACAACACACACACACACACACACACACACATATACACATAATAAACACTAGTTCATAATCTAAACAGAAGTAGACACTTCTCAGTAGATAGCCTGTGTGTACTTCCCAGTCCTCTGCTATGTCTCTTTCTCATGTACTCTCTCTCTCTCTCTCTCACTCTCTCTCTCTCTATCTATCTCTCTTTAATCCATCTCTTTTATTCAACTGCCCCACGCAGTCCAATTCAATTATACACTCCCACTCGCTATTTATTATCTCCATGAATGACCACGTACGCCCTCACCTACGCCCCACCTACTCCCCTCACCTACTCCCCTCACCTATGCCTTCACTTCTACACATCACCTACACCAGGGACATCAAGACGGTGCTGGTCACACACTTACCAGTCCTTCCCTACACAAGGTAAATTCTTTCCACAGAACAAAATCTACCTGGAAGGTGTTTCAGTGGCTATTTTCCTTAATGTTCAGTACTGTCTCAGTGTTCAGTGCTGTCTCAGTGTTCAGTACTGTCTCAATGTACAGTACTGTCACATTGTTCAGTACTGGTGGCGGCCTTATAAAGAAGTCTGTCAAACTGATATATATATATATATATATATATATATATATATATATATATATATATATATATATATATATATATATATATATATATATATACATATATATCAATAACAACACTGCGGCTAGCCAAGGACTCGAACCCATGTTGCTTTGGCCTGCCTCATGGTGAGCGAAAACTCATGACGCCTTAATCCACGGGACCACACAATCCTTAAGAGTAGGGCATACAGCGGAACTGGATGATGTACTCGCTACCCAAGGACACACGATGGTGTGGATGACTCTAGGCGAATTTCATTCTAGTCCCTGTTTGGTGTACTAGTACAACGAGCAGTATTTTATATTATTGTGCCCACGAACAAGTGGTATTGATCAATAACAACACTGCTACTAGTACACCAAACAGGGACTAGAATTAAATTAGCCTGGAGTCATCCACACCATCGTATGTCCTTGGGTAGCGAGTACATCATCCAGTTCCGCTGGATGCGCTACTCTTAAGGATCGTATGGTCCACTGGATTAGGGCGTCATGTGTTTTCGCCCACCATAAGGCAGGCCAAAGCAGCATGGGTTCGAGTCCTTGGCTAGTCGCAGTGTTGTTATTGATCAATACCGCTCGTTCGTGGGCACAATAATATATACATATATGTTAGTTTAAAGCAGGATTCGAGGATGTTTGGGGGTTAAAGCCCCTGCGGCCCGGTCCATGACCAGGCCTCGTGGTGGATCAGGGTCTGATCAACCAGGTTGTTATTGCTGGCCTTATGCAAACTGACGTACGAACCACAGCCCAGCTGGTTATGCACTGACTTGAGGTACCTTTCCAGCTCCCTCTTAAAGACAGTCAGGGGTCTATTGGTAATCCCCCCCTTATGTATACTGGGAGGCAGTTGAACAATCTTGGGTCCCTCACATTTGTTGTGCTGTCTCTTAGCGTACTCATGGCTCCCCTGCTTTTCAATGGAGGATGTTGCACCGCCTACCGAGTCTTAAGAACATAAGAACATAAGAAAGAAGGAACACTGCAACAGGTCTACTGACTTTTGCTTTCATAGACAAGTTAAAATACCACGAGATGTACTCCCTGAAGCAAGTATAAACAAAATAACATAAGCAGTATAGGCTAAGTTTTCACAAACATAGGATAAGCCTAGCTAAAGAATCGTTCAGAGCACATACGTGTTACCCATACTTATATATGTATCTCCGGTGAGGAACCCTCGTCAGGGACCTTCAGATACAGAGGAGTGCATCAGTATTTGTGTTTAAGTTGATCAATGCTTTGGGACTCACCAAGGCTTGGGGACAAGTGGTCCCAGAAGATGAAGAGGTACTTGTACCTCCTCCCATGGTAGACATAGGTCTGAGACACCCCCAAGACAGGGAGTCAAGGCCGGGTCACCATCTGGAAAACACCCGGGCCGGGAGAGTACCGGCGAATCAAGAAGGGTCTCATCACCTGTCAAGGGTGAGTGAGTCAGCGCCTCAGAATTATCTCGCTACTTGTAAGAAGGTTGAGGGGCTGGACGCCTCAGAATCTCTACTTCTTCAACTATGTCCAGTATACAAAAAAAAAAAAAAAAAAAAAAAAAAAAAAAGTGAACGTCCAAGCGTTTTTGTGATTTCTCATATTATTAATGATCTAATAATGTGAGAAATCATGAAAGCGCTTGGAAGTTCGCTGCATTTTTTTAACAGCGTTTTTTTTCGTATATTGTGATATTACCTATTTAATGTAATCTTATTGTATCTCCAGTATATTAGTCACTTCTGCATTTGACTGAAGAATCCATTGTTTGCGGATGATGCCAAATGAATGAGAATAAACAAACTGAAAGGCTGAAGGGAGACTTTACGAATGGTCAACTAAGCTGAAAGACGAAGAGTTATACCAACGAGAGTATCATCAGGACAAACAAATTCTTCAGACAGTATAAAAAAGACTTTTTGGAATATTCAGTATCCCCCCAACCTGTTTGCCGAGGTATATATAAAGAGTAACGTCATTAGAAGAGGCTTTATTTCTAAAAATATGTAAAAAAATGCCATTTGGGAACCCTTACAAAGACGCGATCAAAAACGCTTTTACCTTGTATGTGGGATATATTCCTGAGTACTGAGCGCCGGTGTAGAACCACCATTGAAACCTTGTAAAATTTAAAGGAGTCCATCCCTAAAATGAGCCATGAGAAGGCTCGGTTTTCCGTCACTGGAGGAACGAGAACTAGAGGGGATATGTTCACGATATACAAAATATTAATATGCAGTGGGCAGACGAAACGGGAAGACAAGTTAAAAAGTCTTCAGCAGTGAAGTAACAAGAACAAAAGAATGTGCTTACATTAGCACACCCAACTAAGACGTGGTTCAGTTGGTAGCGCCTTCAGCTTGCATACTGAGGGGTCCTGTGTTCGATCCCTGGTGCGGGTGGAAGAGTTGGTCATTTTTCTTACACCTGTTGTCCCTGTTCACTTAGCAGCAAATAGGTACCTGGGTGTTAGTTGACTGTTGTGGGTTACATCCTGGGGGCGGTAGTATAACTTAGAGCTGGGCTTTGAAAAGTAGGATTACAGTTCCTGGCCTGCAAATTCAACTATGTAAAAGATGATAAAGAAGTGCAGTTTTCTTGAGAGTTCAGAGTGGAAGCGGACACCAAATGTGGGTTCAAACAGCTCTTAGAGTCACGGAATTCATGTCAACAGTATTGTGTAGTACACATTTATATTTCCTAGCAACACTAATAGGCAGGTTACCTGGCTAGCAAATATCTCTTATTTCCTAACGATTACTTTGTGATTTTTTTCTGTTTGTGTGTAGCTAATACGTTAATTGTGAGATGGAAGTGTATAAGTGAAAAACTAAACAAGAGATTAATATACAGGATCAGGTCACCTAACTTAAGTTAGGTCACCTAACGTAGGTCACATTAAATCAGGGTAGGGGTAAGTGAGTTTAAGGCAAAGGTGTTTCCTGTTAGGAAATAGGACAAGTGTTTCCTGACGGGGGTTTTAGTCATATGATGACCCCCAGCTGGAGCTTTTGGTCATCTGACCCAGGCCTTCCACTAGCTTACCCGTCCACCCCTTTAAAAACTGTGGTGATAGCATCAGGTTTTCCTGGATGTTACAATCGGATCACGATGATGTCAGAAACGACTCGAGTACCTGGCACTTGTCCCTGCAATAACATGGCTTTTACACAATGCTCATAGGTTCCCGGTAAATAATACAGCAGTACCTGCGCTCTGATGGAGAGGTGGAGATGGCGTAGCTCAGAAAGGTCTTTGACGCTTACGGCAACACAGTTGTTGAATGAGTTAAAGTGAGTGTGTGAGAGCATCACTCCTAATACCAATGTGGAACATAGGTGTTTGAAATACGTCGGAGAGTTAATCTCATAAGTTGAACCTATCGTAATAAAGGTAGGAACATATGGTTAGATGGCTAATAACAAGCCCCCAAGTCGGACTCATACAAAATACCGTCTAACCTTGTAGTTAGATATTTTACACCATTTCACTGGCATTGTTCACCATATTGTTCACCATATTGTTCACTATATTGTTCACCATATTGTTCACCATATCGGTCCCCATCACAAGTTACAGATACGCACATAAGTGTGCAGTAATTGCGATCAGGCGATAAAAAAATGCAAAATAACCACAGAGAGAGTTGAATGATAGCTCTAGGCCTTTTGTGTTGCAATCAATACATCATCAGGAGCTTTCAATGTTACAGAAATGAGTAAGAAGTCCAGATATTATCGTTCAATGGAAGTATAAGACCAATGTCCTTCGTGTGTTATACTGTCAACATGTATTTTCTCTCTCACCTTTGATGAGGGTTCATAACACTCCAACAAACATTATGTTGACTCGATAACCGGTGTACAGCAGTGTGTGTCAGTGTGTAAGTGTTTAGCAGTGTATAACAGTATATAGCAGTACTTAGTAGCTTATAGCAGTTTAATAACAGTATATAGCTGTATTTAGTAGCTTATAACAGTGTATAAAGGTTTATAGCGGTATTTAGTAGCTTATAGCAGTGTATAAAGGTTTATAGCGGTATTTAGTAGCTTATAGCAGTGTATAACAGTGTGTAGCAGTTTATAGTAGTAGTGTATAGCGGGGTTCAAAATAATTAGTATTTAATCAGGCCCAGAATGATTGCAGCTCAACTCTCCTCATTGCAATATGCAATTAAATCCATGGACACTTTTCTGTCAATAATGCCCACAGTCGTCTGTATTCTCGTTCTCCGCTCAAAATTGTTCATTCAATTAGCAAGATCAATGTAATGTGTTTTCGTGGCGTGAAAGATACGCGAGTGAGCTCCAGGGCCAAATTATCCTCTCACAAAATTGATGGTCCTTCTAACCTGACTGGCTATGAGAGTAGCGGACACAGGTTCGAGTCCTTCCCGCTACTGCTCGCACTGAATGACCCACGCGGTTTTACCGCTCCACATAAATATAAGAGCACAATATTGTTTGGTTAGTGTGAGGCTAAACATACGTAGTATGGTGACATGGCACCGACAGCAACACTACCGCTATCACCGCCACCAATGACCACACCATCACCACCACTGACCACTACCACCGCTATCACCACCACCAATGACCACACCATCACCACCACTGACCACTACCACCGCTATCACCACCACCAATGACCACACCATCACCACCACTGACCACTACCACCGCTATCACCACCACCAATGACCACACCATCACCACCACTGACCACTACCACCGCTATCACCACCACCACTGACCACACCATCACCACCACTGACCACTACCACCGCTATCACCACCATCAATGACCACACCATTACCATCACTGACCACTACCACCGCTATCACCACCACCAATGACCACACCATTACCATCACTGACCACTACCACCGCTATCACCACCACCACTGACCACACCATCACCACCACTGACCACTACCACCGCTATCACCACCACCACCACTGACCACACCATCACCACCACTGACCACTACTACAGTTATCACCACCACCAGCGACCACCACACCATCATCAGCAGCAGTATTGAACACCACACCATCACTATTACAAGCGGTGACCACCACCACTACCATCGTCACCACAAGCAGTGACCCACAGCATCACCATCACTAGCATTATCACCACCAGCATCATCATCATCATCAAAAGCAGTGACTACCACCACCGGTGATCATTCTCCCAGCAGTGAACACTACCACTGCAGCAGTGACCACCAGCACCCCATCAGTGACCACCAGCATCTCAACGGTGACCACCATCACCCAGCAGTTATCACCCACCAGCACTCCAGCAGTGATCACCAGCACCCAGCAGTGACTGTCAGCACCCAGCAGTGACCACCAACACTGCAGCAGTGATCACCAACACCCCAGCACTGATCACCAGCCCCCAGCAGTGACTGTCAGCACCCAGCAGTGACCACCAGCACCTCAGCAGTGACCATCATCACCAAAGCTTCTGAAAAGCCTCGTTACTTCTTCGTGCTACACGAGAAATCACTCTCAGTCTGACTCTCTCCAGCCTCAGTAAGCATCACCCTCCTGTTGGTGTACAAAGGTTGTCCATATGAAGTAGTGTGTGAGACTGACCTCTGGCAGGGTGAAGGTCACTGCCATGGAGAATCACTGGCAGAGTGAAGGTCACCACCAGGGAGCGTCCTCTTTCAGAGTGAAGGTCACTGTCAGAGAGGGAACCGGCTAAACTGACAGCTGCCACCACATCTCTCTCTCTCAATAAAAAAGAGATAACTTTGTATATTGGATACAACAACAATTATAAGTTGGGAAAATAAAGAGTTAGAAGACGAATTTAAGTAAATAATATAATAATAATAATAATAATAATAATAATAATAATAATAATAATAATAATAATAATAATAATAATAATAAGAATAAGAATAAGAATAATAATAATAACAGTAATAATAATAATAGTAATAATAATAATAATAAAAATAAACGAGGCAATTATAACCGAAGTCTTCATTAATCCAGTTGACTGAACCTGACTTCAGGGTAATTAAGATGCAACTAGACTAACGAAGATGGTGAACCACTGCTTCTTGCCCAGATTATCTCAGTAACAAGACGCCACAGTAATGTACTCGCCAATTTACGGTTGCAGGGGTCGAGTTACAGCTCCTGGCCCCGTACTTGACCTCGTGCTCACTATTAACTATCACTGCTTGGCAAGTGTGACCCTCATCGACAAGTGATCATAACACTTTTTCAACCTCGTGAATATAATTTTTGGTCTTTAAATTTAAATAGTTTTTTTAGGGAAAGGTAATTCTCTATAGCTCATCTAGTGAGCAAACAGCAGTTAACTCATTAATTCAGCCTCCCAGTGAGCAAATATTTCTCTGATATTCTTATATTTACAACGAAAGAATGTAAGTTGTATGAGGATATTCACAAATAAGTTTGAACATTGTGTTCCAGTGAAGGTTCTCGATCCTAGGAACTGAAGCTGTGCTCTCCTTCCTCGGATCGAGTCTGAATGCATCCTATTCCTTCAAACCCCCAATGGGTTTAGCGCTTCCCCATGAATATAATCATACGGAATAATGTCACACGTTGAGGCCTGGTCATGGACCGGGCCCCGGGGGCGTTGACCCACGGAATACCCTCCAGATATACTCCAGGTATACTCCAGGTATACTCCAGCTATACTCCAGGTATACTCCAGGCATACCCCAGGTATACTCCAAGTATACCCCAGGTATACTCCAGGTATACTCCAGATATACTCCAGGTATACACCAGGTATACTCCAGATATACTCCAGGTATACACCAGGTATACTCAAGGTATACACAGGTATACTCCAGGTATACTCCAGGTATACACCAGGTATACTCCAGGTATACTCCAGGTATACACCAGGTATACTCCAGATATACTCCAGGTATACACCAGGTATACTCCAGATATACTCCAGGTATACACCAGGTATACTCCAGGTAATACTCCAGGTATAACACCAGGTATACTCCAGTATACTCCAGGTATACACCAGGTATACTCCAGATATACTCCAGGTATACACCAGGTATACTCCAGGTATACACAGGTATACCCAGGTATACTCCAGATATACCCAGGTATACACCAGGTATACTCCAGGTATACTCCAGGTATACACCAGGTATACTCCAGGTATACACCAGGTATACTCCAGGTATACTCCAGGTATACACCAGGTATACACCAGGTATACTCCAGGTATACACCAGGTATACTCCAGGTATACTCCAGGTATACACCAGGTATACTCCAGATATACTCCAGGTATACACCAGGTATACTCCAGATATACTCCAGGTATACACCAGGTATACTCCAGGTATACTCCAGGTATACACCAGGTATACTCCAGGTATACTCCAGGTATACACCAGGTATACTCCAGATATACTCCAGGTATACACCAGGTATACTCCAGGTATATCCCATCCAGGTATACACCAGGTATACTCCAGGTATACTCCAGGTATACACCAGGTATACTCCAGATATACTCCAGGTATACACCAGGTATACTCCAGGTATACTCCAGGTATACACCAGGTATACTCCAGGTATACTCTAGGTATACACCAGGTATACTCCAGGTATACTCCAGGTATACACCAGGTATACTCCAGATATACTCCAGGTATACACCAGGTATACTCCAGATATACTCCAGGTATACACCAGGTATACTCCAGGTATACTCCAGGTATACACCAGGTATACTCCAGGATATACTCCAGGTATACACCAGGTATACTCCAGATATACTCCAGGTATACACCAGGTATACTCAAGGTATACACAGGTATACTCCAGGTATACTCCAGATATACTCCAGGTATACACCAGGTATACTCCAGGTATACTCCAGGTATACACCAGGTATACTCCAGGTATACACCAGGTATACTCCAGGTATACTCCAGGTATACACCAGGTATACACCAGGTATACTCCAGGTATACTCCAGGTATACTCCAGGTATACACCAGGTATACTCCAGGTATACACCAGGTATACTCCAGGTATACACCAGGTATACTCCAGGTATACTCCAGGTATACACCAGGTATACACCAGGTATACTCCAGGTATACTCCAGGTATACTCCAGGTTTTACACCAGGTATACTCCAGTATAACCAGGTATACACCAGGTATACACCAGGTATACTCCAGGTATACACAGGTATACTCCAGGTATACACCAGGTATACTCCAGGTATACGTCACAAAGAGGTAGATCCATGCACTGTGTTCCCATATACGTCCATAGACAGGAAGCCAGATAATGAATAAAATGGTAAATTCGACCCAAAAAGGTGATTTTTGAATCATTAAAGATAATTCCAAAGAAATTTTAAATATAGAAAAAGCATATTAAACATAACTTGCAATAATATCTCTGACAGTGATGGAACAATGACCTGTACCAGTAAGATCTTGAACAGACAGTAATGGAACAATGCCCTGTACAAGTGAGTCCTGAACAGACAGTGATGGAGCAATGACCTGTACAAGTGAGTCCTGAACAGACAGTAATGGAACAATGACCTGTACAAGTGATCCTGACAGACAGGATGAACAATGACCTGTACAAGTGAGTCCTGAACAGACAGTGATGGAGCAATGACCTGTACAAGTGAGTCCTGAACAGACAGTGATGGAACAATGACCTGTACAAGTGAGTCCTGAACAGACAGTGATGGAACAATGCCCTGTACAAGTGAGTCCTGAACAGACAGTGATGGAACAATGCCCTGCATCAGTAAGCAGTTAACTTCTTGTCTCAGTGCCATTTTCAAACCCCGTGTACCTAAACATGGACTCAAACAGGTTCACTAAATATCACTGAAATCAAGCACCAGGGCTAAAATAAAAATTTATAGACAAACCGAACATTAATAAATCTACTAGGTCGGATAATATACCAGAGAAAATACTAAAAGAATCTAGATATAAGCTCGCATACCTTCTAACAGTTATACTCATCAACTGATGATGGCAGTATGTCACATATGTGGAAACTGGATCATGTTACTACGGTATTCAAAAATTATTTTTCATGTATCCTTGATTATCGACCAACCAGAATGATATTAGTTAGTCGTAGGAAATTATGATTAGGAACAATACTCTTAAATCGCAGGAAACTAATAATCTTTTAAACAAAACTTAACAAGATTCTTGTAGTAAAAATCATGCTAGGTAAATGGACACAGTTGCAACTAATGTGATATTTTACCGTGGCAACGTTTCGCTCTCAATTTTCCTAACATTTTGCGGTAATTCTATTTTTATTACTAATAAAAGTCATGCCCAACAAATTTACGGAAAATCTTCAGCTACAGTTACTCAAACAAGAAAATCCCTACAGACATATGTTATTTGACTTCCAGGAGGCATCCGACAAGGAACCACATAGAAGATTGCCGAGTAAACTAAAAGCCTATTGTATAGGTTGTTTGACTGTCAGGAAGCCCCGAGTTGGTCATCACGTAGTTGCAACCGACTTGTTTGTATATTATGTCTGTAGTAAACGATAATTCGGGGCCTTCTACTAGTAGGAGGCCCCGAGTTATCGTTTACTACAGACATTAAGACGGTTGCAACTACGGGAGTACCAACTCGGGGCCTCCTAAGTGTGAAACACCTTATATAGGTGACACTTCAGGACTGGAACACTGGCTCGCTGACTGACAGGAAACCTTGAGTAGTTTATATGGAGAAGTGTTTGATTGGAGGGAGAGGTGATGATTTGTGTCCCTCGAGGATCAGTAATTGGCCCAGTCTTCTTGTAATATGCTTTAATGATCTGGAAATAGGAGCCTACTTAAAAGAATTATAGTTTGCTGAAGACGCGCATTTAAGACGTGTAGCTTCCATGACCAAGTGTTTATGTATACAACAAAATAGGACAGGTTACTAGAGTGGTTAGAAAAGTGGGCGATGAACCTCAATGTGGATAAATATAAATATAGAATAGGAGTATAATTTGTATTAAATCCCACTAACGAAGAAAAGAGACTTTGGAATATTCATAACTTTGGAATATTCATACGCAATGACCTAAGAATAAAAGTATAACAAGCAGTTTCTTGCTGGAACAACAAGGTTAGTAAGATACTCGGTTTTATATCAATAAATTTCGAGCACAAAACACATGGAAAAAAAATAGTATTTCTGTCGCTGTGAGATTCGATAAAGGTATTCCCGTATTTTATAACCCCAGTCTACTGTAATACACACGATTGGAATAGTGCAGAGTGCGGCATAAGTTGATAATGCAGTTAAATTTTTAGCGTTAAACATTTGAGGGGAATCAGAAGAGGTACTCAAAAGTCACCCTAAGGAAACAACTACCTAATTTTTTTAATAAAAGATGTAAATTAGGACATTCAGAGCCAGAGTTACAAAATACTTACGATGCTATAAGTTAACTTATCACACCTGCCTTAACACAGAGTAAAGAGCTTAAATTACTATTAAGAATATTTTATTGCAGTGTATGTGAGAGTTCAAATATAGCAAGTTTAAATGACTCTCGGATTTCCCCCCACACAAAATTATGCATATTCAGTGGATAAATCCATGGCCATTCTGAGAGTGAGTTTTATGAAACTGTGGCCGAAGGTTCCTCATGATCCTGAATGGCTTATACAGATATTTATTCCAGAGCTATGTTGCCTGGCGTCACCTCCTTCTGGAACGCCACCTTAAGAGGCGCCTGAGTTTCTCTGTCTCCTAATATCGTGTTTATTTTTCTCCTATAATCTACCTCGTCCATAATTAGTATCGCATTCGCTTTGTCTGTTTCGTAAGGTGAAGTTCAGGATCTCTCCTTAATTCATGGTATAACTTTACAAATCTTTGATGACAATTGTGTTTCACAGGTCTGAGCTTTGCTCAGACCTGTGCAACCTGTGCAGACCTGTTGCACAGGTCTGAACAAAGTTCAGATCTGTGAAGCACGATTGTCCTCAAATATTTGTTAAGGTATTCCATGAATTAAGGAAATATCCTGGACTTCATCTTACGAAAGCAGACAAAGCAAATGCGGGCTAATTACGGACAAGGTAGATTATAGGGGAAAAGTAACATTATTAATCTGTGATATATCCACTGACGCTTGTGGGGCTGTAGTCTTTCTGAAGAGTACTTCAGGAACCTTACTTGTTATTTCCAAGGATTGGGAAACACCCTTGAAGACAAGAACTTGGCCCCAGTTACAAGTGACAGTAATATGTGTCGAGTCGAAGCTGAGACTGTCTCGACGAAGATCTCAGATTTATGTTTTTAAGAAAAACTATTAATAAACAGTTACGGCATATCTACGTCAAGAATATGATGCAATAGATTGAAGAGATGCAGGGGAAACTATCTTACCGAATCAGCAAATAAATTCCCTTTCTAGCAAATCTCAACGGAAGAATATATCACCAACCTGTTATCTCGTGAAATTCCTGTCATGCAATTCGTCTGTGATTCCACGAGCTGAGGTTGTTAATAAATAAAGAGGATTATCCTGTATATAATGTCACTATAGTTCGTTAAGTGGAAGGTCTTGTATCCCTTTCCAGTGATCCAAGTCCGACCGGAACATCTGGGTTGAGTATTGTTTTAGCCTCTGTATTGTAACTTTTGTTTATATTGTAACCCTTACTAAAGCAATGAACTCTGGGTTATTATAGGTATTATACAAGAGATAAATTGTTAAGGCTAAAAATTTTCATTATTTCACTTCAGAAATGTGGCTATAATTTTTCATAAATTTCGGGAAAGGAAGAAGAGGTTTGCAGTTATGGCAACACCTTTCTGGAGGAAGATAAGAACTGCTTCTAAGAGACCTCAGTACGTCTAGATTGGTCATCTGACCGAAGCTTGCAGCTGACTTACCGATCCACCCCTTTAAAAATTATGGTTAGGACCTATTATACTTTATTAATCAAAACTTCATTCTGTTGTTATGGACAAGTATCACTGGATGACAAAACTGGTCATCAGGAAGACAACATAACGTACTACATGACGGGGTGGGAACACCGGGTACAAGATACTCGGAATAAATTGGCTGCTACAATATAATAATAAATAATAATAATAATAATAATAATAAATAATAATAATAATAATAATAATAATAATAATAATAATAATAATAATAAAATAATAATGATAATAATAATAATAATAATAATACTAACAATAACAACAACAATAATAATAATAATAATAATAATAATAATAATAATAATAAAAAAATAATAATAATAATAATAATAATAATATAAGTAATAATAATAAAAATAATAATAATAATAATAAGAACATAAGAACATAAGAAAGAAGGAACACTGCAACAGGCCTACTGACCCATGCGGAGCAGGTCCATGTCCCCCCCGGATTAGACCAATGACGCCCTCCCCCCCCGGATTAGCTCAATGACCCACCCAGTCTGATCATCTTCACTCGAGGATGGAGCACTGCACCAGACCCTGCAGGACAAGCTAATCAGGTCCAACTCACACCCACCCACACCCACTCATGTATTTATCTAACCTATTTTTAAAACTACACAACGTTTTAGCCTGAATAACTGTAGTCATCCACAACTCTATTACCAAACCAGTGCTTTCCTACATCCTTTCTGAATCTGAATTTTTTCAACTTGAAACCATTGCTGCGAGTCCTGTCTTGGCTGGAAATTTTCAGCACGCTATTTACATCCCCTTTATTTATTCCTGTTTTCCATTTATACACCTCGATCATATCCCCCCTAATTCTACGTCTTTCGAGAGAGTGCAGATTCAGGTCCTCAGTCTATCCTCATAGGGAAGATTTCTGATACATGGGATCATCTTTGTCATCCTCCTCTGTACGTTTTCCAGAGCATTTATATCCATTCTGTAATACGGTGACCAGAACTGAGAAGCATAGTCTAAATGAGGCCTAACCAAGGATGTATAGAGTTGAAGAACAACCTGAGGACTTCTATTATTTATACTTCTAGATATAAAGCCAAGAATTCTGTTAGCTTTATTGCGAACATTAATGCACTGTTGTCTTGGTTTTAAATTACTGCTAACCAGAACTCCTAAATCCTTTTCGCAATCAGTAGTATTAAGATCTACATTATTTAGTTTATATGTGGCATGGTTATTTATCTGTCCAACATTTAGAACTTTGCATTTGTCAATATTAAACTGCATCTGCCACTTCTCCGACCATTGCATCTGCCACTTCTCCGACCATTGCATCAGTCTATTCAAATCATCCTGGAGTGCTCTAGTGTCCTCATTAGAATGAATAGGACGACCTATTTTGGTGTCATCAGCAAATTTGCTTATGTCGCTATTTATTCCCTCATCTATGTCGTTTATGTAAATTGTGAACAACAACGGGCCCAACACTGACCTTTTCGGAACACCGCTTGTGACGTGCCCCCATTTTGATTTCTCCCCATTTATGCAAACTCTCTGCTGTCTATTTGTCAGCCATGCCTCTACCCAGGAAAAAATTTCTCCTCCTATTCTATGTGCCTTATGTTTCCCCAATAGCCTCTGGTGTGGAACTCTATCGAAAGCCTTACTGAAGTCCATATACACAATATCATATTCATTACCATGATCTACCTCCTCAAACACCTTAGTGAAAAAAAGTTAGTAAATTCGCAAGACAGGAACGCCCCTTTGTAAAACCGTGTTGAGATTCATTAATCAATCTGTGTCTATCAAGATGGCTACGAATTGCTTCGGCAATTATTGATTCCATAAATTTTCCCACTATGTAGGTAAGGCTTATTGGTCTATAGTTCGAAGCCAAGGACCTGTCACCTGCCTTGTAAATAAATAATAATATCTTTATTTCTTCAAGTACATATACAAGGTGTACAGGCCTAGCTGACATCAATGACATACTACTATAGAGAAAGCCGCTTGTGATGCAGAGCATTTCAGGTAAATTAAGTCAGCTTTGTCTCAGGATGCGACCCACACCAGTCGACTAACACCCAGGTACCTATTTTACTGATGAGTGAACATAGATAACCGGTATAAGGAAACACGTCCAATGTTTCCACCCACTCGCCGGGAGTCGAACCCGGACCCTCATCGTGTAAAGCGAGAGCTTTAGCCACCAGGCTACGGTACGCGGGGCTCAGGAAATACAGTACAAAGAAACAAGTAAAAACTGTATTACCAGTCGTCGAGAAGCCACAAAGTCTTAAGTATTCCCTGGTACACCCGAGTAGACCCTAGTTTGTATACCTACCCAGAGCCACCTGTGTAGAGACAAGGTATTACACGTTCTCAGGTCCACCTGTGTGTACTGAGACCTGACTCCATATCCAAGGGGAGGGAGTGAAGAATACTGCTCCATTTGATGTGCATGAATCATTATTTTAACCAACACCTGACACAGTCATTAATTAACGTGTACACATGTTTGTTTACCTGTATAAAAGCCAGACAACAATGCAAGTACAGGTTGCAACACACTTTTTATATTCACCCGTGTAGCCACCACAACACCAGAGATTTTCGATAAAATCTTCTGTAAAATTTTAAGGCAAAGGTCATGTCCCAGAATAATGATATCTAACAATGGGACTAACTCTGCTGCAAGTGCCACATTGACAAAATGTATAATTCAAGCTAGGTAAAAAAAAAGAAATATAATGACTAAGAGAGTGTTAATGAGAGAGGATGCGTTTTAGAGCGGAGACACACACGGTTATTATTCTCTCCCTCGCTCACGCTTTCTCTCTTTCTCTCTCATCTTACTTTTGATCAAATTAGAGAAAAATTGGGAGGGAGACTCGCTGGAATAATAATGGTGTGAGTGAAGAGATGCGGAAATCCTGTAAAGACAAATTAAATGGAGGCGAAATGATTGAATTCTCGTTCAGAGTGGAATGTGAGAGAGCAAGATCGTTCAAAGTGGAATGTGAGAGAGCAAGATCGTTCAAAGTGGAATGTGAGAGAGCAATATCGTTCAAAGTGGGATGTGAGAGAGCAATATCGTTCAAAGTGGAATGTGAGAGAGCAATATCGTTCAAAGTGGGATGTGAGAGAGCAATATCGTTCAAAGTGGGATGTGAGAGAGCAATATCGTTCAAAGTGGGATGTGAGAGAGCAATATCGTTCAAAGTGGAATGTGAGAGAGCAATATCGTTCGAAGTGGAATGTGAGAGAGCAATATCGATCAAAGTGGGATGTGAGAGAGCAATATCGTTCAAAGTGGGATGTGAGAGAGCAATATCGTTCAAAGTGGGATGTGAGAAAGCAATATCGTTCAAAGTGGGTTGTGAGAGAGCGATATCGTTCAAAGTGGAATGTGAGAGAGCAATATCGTTCAAAGTGGGATGTGAGAGAGCAATATCGTTCAAAGTGGGTTGTGAGAGAGCGATATCGTTCAAAATGGGTTGTGAGAGAGCTAGAACATTTAAAGAAGAATGTGAGAAAGCCAGAGTGTTCACAGTTGAATGTGAGAGATCAATATCGTTCAAAGTGGAATGTGAGAGAACCAGATATACTTCAGTCTTACCGAGGTTAAGTGTAAGTGTAAGTGGGGAAGTCACCAGTATATAAGAGGTTAGGTTAGGTTAGGTTAGGTTAGGTTTGTCAGGAAACAGGACAAGTGTTTCCTGACGCGGGTCTTAAATATGATTACCTGCAGCTAGAGCTTTTGGCCATCTGACCGAGGCCTTCACCTGGCTTACCCCTCCACCTCTTTAATAATTATGGTTATAATTATAACCATCACGCTCTTATATTAGAGACTTACTTTTATATTTACCAAAAAAAATTAATGTGTAAAAGCAGAAGGGCAAAATGGTTGATAACTTGTGTTTGAGGACCAGAGCTGCACCCAACACTACAACAGAGAGAGAGAGAGAGAGAGAGAGAGAGAGAGAGAGAGAGAGAGAGAGAGAGAGAGAGAGAGAGAGAGAGAGAGAGAACGACATAAAATACTGAGAGGAATTAACGAGGTGGATAGGGACTTGATGTTGCAGAGATGGGTCACAGCAACAAGGGGTCACAACTGGAATTTGAAGACTCATGTGAGTCACAGGGATGTTAGGAAGTATTTCTTCAGTGACAGAGTTGTCAGCAAGTGAAACCGTCTGGAGAGTGATGTAGTGGAGGCAGGTTCCATACATAGCTTCAAGAAGAGATACGATAAAGCTCATGGAGCAGGATACGATAAAGCTCATGGAGAGGATCTAGTAGCGACCTGTGAATAGGCGGGGCCAGGAGATGTGAATCGACCCCTTCGACTACAAATAGGTGAGTACAGATCCAAGACCCAGAGCTACAGCTAAGAGTGCTGGGGGGGGGAGTTAAGTCAGAGTGAGACAACAATAGCTGGGGGGGGGGAGTTAAGTCAGAGTGAGACAACAATAGCTGGGGGGGGGGGAGTTAAGTCAGAGTGAGACAACAATAGCTGGGGGGGGAGTTAAGTCAGAGTGAGACAACAATAGCTGGGGGGGGAGTTAAGTCAGAGTGAGACAACAATAGCTGGGGGGGGGAGTTAAGTCAGAGTGAGACAACAATAGCTGGGGGGGGGAGTTAAGTCAGAGTGAGACAACAATAACAGAAGCTTCAAGCTTCGAGCATAACTGTAGCTCTTGAGGACGGAGGAGGTAAATCCACACTTGACTCGTGTTATGAGGGTTAACAATAACCAAGTGCCTTTGCTGCCATTATCTGCTCTCTCAGCTATGATAAATTTTTTATCCGTGAATGGTGAACTAATGGTGGCGCTGTTTTGCTTCCGGGAGTGAAGCCGCTGAAGTAGGCTTTCTAACCTGCTGAAGTAGGCTTTCTAACCTGCTGAAGTAGGCTTTCTAACCTGCTGAAGTAGGCTTTCTAACCTGCTGAAGTAGGCTTTCTAACCTGCTGAAGTAGGCTTTCTAACCTGCTGAAGTAGGCTTTCTAACCTGCTGAAGTGGGTTGCATAACTTATTGATGTCTGCTGTGTAACTTATTGACGTCTGCTGTGTAACTTATTGATGTCTGCTGTGTAACATATTGATGTCTGCTGTGTAACTTATTGACGTCTGCTGTGTAACTTATTGACGTCTGCTGTGTAACTTATTGATGTCTGCTGTGTAACTTATTTATGTCTGCTGTGTAACTTATTGATGTCTGCTGTGTAACTTATTAATGTCTGCTGTGTAACTTATTGATGTCTGCTGTGTAACTTATTGATGTCTGCTGTGTAACTTATTGATGTCTGCTGTGTAACTTATTGATGTCTGCTGTGTAACATATTGATGTCTGCTGTGTAACTTATTGACGTCTGCTGTGTAACTTATTGACGTCTGCTGTGTAACTTATTGATGTCTGCTGTGTAACTTATTGATGTCTGCTGTGTAACTTATTGATGTCTGCTGTGTAACTTATTAATGTCTGTTGTGTAACTTATTGATGTCTGCTGTGTAACTTATTAATGTCTGCTGTGTAACTTATTGATGTCTGCTGTGTAACTTATTGATGTCTGCTGTGTAACTTATTGACGTCTGCTGTGTAACTTATTGATGTCTGCTGTGTAACTTATTGATGTCTGCTGTGTAACTTATTGACGTCTGCTGTGTAACTTATTGATGTCTGCTGTGTAACTTATTGATGTCTGCTGTGTAACTTATTAATGTCTGCTGTGTAACTTATTGATGTCTGCTGTGTAACTTAGTGATGTCTGCTGTGTAACTTATTGATGTCTGCTGTGTAACTTATTAATGTCTGCTGTGTAACTTACTAATGTCTGCTGTGTAACTTATTGATGTCTGCTGTGTAACTTATTGATGTCTGCTGTGTAACTTATTGATGTCTGCTGTGTAACTTATTGATGTCTGCTGTGTAAATTAAGATCTGTCTTGATTTTATGAGTGTGTTACAGACTATTTTCACAGCAAATGACTGGGTTGAGTTCCAGTTCCTGAGCATGTTCAGGGTGTTGATTTACAGCTCCTGTGCCAATTTAGGATGCTGATCCGAGAGAGAGAAAGAGAGAGAGAGAGAGAAGAGAGAGAGAGAGAGAGAGAGAGGAGAGAGAGAGAGAGAGAGAGAGAGAGAGAGAGAGAGAGAGAGAGGAGAGAGAGAGAGAGAGAGAGAGAGAGAGAGAGAGAGAGAGAGAGAGAGAGAGAGAGAGAGAGAGAGAGAGAGAGAGAGAGAGAATAAATACGTATCTCACACACCTCCAGACACTAACAAGACCTGTATCATTTTCCTGTCATAAGAGATAATGAGACTCAGTGGAACAAAAGTGCATTTTTTCTGCCTCGTGTAATTTGGTTGTCACTGTTTGTTTGTCTTAATTAAACTTCATTTGTTTGTCTCTTTGTAGATTATCAACATTGTGGGCATTGTTAGTGTGTTTGTCTTGCACGAGAACTTGGTATAAAGACATTGTTAGTAGTGGTTATTGTCTATGTTATCCAGCAGTACCAGTGGTGGAACCATTATCCAGCAGTACCAGTGGTGGAACCATTATCCAGCAGTACCAGTGGTGGAACCATTATCCAGCAGTACCAGTGGTGGTACCATTATCCAACAGTACCAGTGGTGGAACCATTATCCAGCAGTACCAGTGGTGGAACCATTATCCAGCAGTACCAGTGGTGGAACCATTATCCAGCAGTACCAGTGGTGGTACCATTATCCAGCAGTACCAGTGGTGGTACCATTATCCAGCAGTACCAGTGGTGGTACCATTATCCAGCAGTACCAGTGGTGGAACCATTATCCAGCAGTACCAGTGGTGGAACCATTATCCAGCAGTACCAGTGGTGGTACCATTATCCAGCAGTACCAGTGGTGGTACCATTATCCAACAGTACCAGTGGTGGAACCATTATCCAGCAGTACCAGTGGTGGTACCATTATCCAGCAGTACCAGTGGTGGAACCATTATCCAGCAGTACCAGTGGTGGTACCATTATCCAGCAGTACCAGTGGTGGAACCATTATCCAGCAGTACCAGTGGTGGAACCATTATCCAGCAGTACCAGTGGTGGTACCATTATCCAACAGTACCAGTGGTGGAACCATTATCCACCCAGTACCAGTGGTGGAACCATTAATCCAGCAGTACCAGGGGTGGACCATTACCCAACAGTCCCAGTGGTGGTACCAAATTATCCAGCAGTACCAGTGGTGGAACCCAAATATCCACAATACCATGGTGGAACCATTATCCAGCAGTACCAGTGGGGTACCATATCCAACAGTACCAGTGGTGGAACATTATCAGCAGTCCCAGTGGTGGAACCATTATCCAGCAGAAACCAGTGGTGGAACCATTATCCAGCAGTCCCAGGGTGGTACCATTATCCAGCAGTACCAAATGGTGGTACTTATCGAGAGTACCATGGTGGAAACCATATCCCGCATACCAGTGGTGGTACCTTATCAGCGTCCCAGTGTTGAACCATTTCCAGCAGTACCAGTGTTTGGAACCATTACCAGCAGTACCATGGTTGAACCATTACTCAGCAGTACCGTGGGTGGAACCATTATCCGCGGTACCCAGTGGTGGTACCATTATCCAGCAAGTACCAGTGGTGGTACCAATTATCCCGCAGTACCATTGGTGTGGTACCTTATTTTACGTACCAGTGGTTGAACCATTATCCGGGGCAGTCCCAGTGATGGAACCTTTATCCAGCAGAAACCAGTGGTTTGAACCATTATCCAGCAGAAACCAGTTGGTGGAACCATTACCAGCGGTACCAGTGGTGGAACCATTACCCGCAGCACCAGTGGGGAAACATTAAATCCAGCAGTAACCAGTGATGGTACCATTATCCAGCAGTACCAGTTGTGGTACAATTATCAGCAGTACCAGTGTGAGGAACCTTATCCACAGTACCGTGGTGGAACCATTATTCCAGCGGTCCAGTGGGGAACCATTATCCCCGTACCAAGTGGTGGAACCATTATCCAAGCTGCCAGTGTGGTACCATTATCCAGCAGTCCCAGTGGTGGAAACATTATCCAGCGGTACTAGTGGTGGTACCATTATCCAGCGGGAAACCAGTGGTGGTACTTTATCGAGCATACCATGGGGGTTTACCATTATCCCGCATTTAACCAGTGGTGGAAACCATAATCTAGCAGACCAGTGGTTGAACCTTATCCAGCAGTACCAGGGGTGGTACCATTATCCACGTCATGGTAAACCCATTATTCACAGTACCAGTGGTGGAACCATTATCCAACAGTACCGTGGTGGAAAACTATTATCCAGCAGTACAGGGGTGGAACCTTTAAATCCAGCATTTCCCAGTGGTGGTAAAATTATCCAGCAGTCCCAAAGGGTGGAACCATTATCCACCCAGTACCAGTGGGGAAACCATTATCCAGCAGTACCAGTTTTGTGGAAACCCATTATCCAACAGTCCAGTGGTGGAACCATTATCCAGCATTTTACCAGTGGTGGAACCATTATCCAGCCAAGTACCAGGGGTGGAAACCATAATCCGGGCAGTACCAGTGGGGTACATTATCCAGCAGAAACCAGTGGTGGGTAATCTTTATCAAAGCGGGTACAGGGTGGTACATTACCCGCAGACCAGTGGGTACCATATCTAGCAGTACCAGTGGTGAACATAAAGCAGTACCAGGATGGAACCATTATCCAGCAGAAACCAGGGGTTGAACCATTATCCAGCAGACCATTTGGGAACCATTATCCAGCTGGTACCATTGGTTGGGTCCATTATCCAGCAGTACCAGTGGTGGTCCCATTTATCCCGCAGTACCAGTGGTGGTACATTATCTAGCAGTACCAGTGGTTGAACCATTATCCAGCAGTACCAGTGATGGAACCATTATCCAGCAGTACCAGTGGTTGAACCCATTATCCACAGTACCAGTGGTGGAACCATTACCAGCGTACCAGTGTGGAACCATTATCCAGCAGAAACCATGGTGGTACCATATCCGCAGTACCAGTGATGGTACCATTATCCAGCAGTACCAGTTGTGGTACAATTATCCAGCAGTACCAGTGGTGGTACCATTATCCATCAGTACCAGTGGTGGAACCATTATCCAGCGGTACCAATGGTGGAACCATTATCCCGCAGTACCAGTGGTGGAACCATTATCCAGCAGTGCCAGTGGTGGTACCATTATCCAGCAGTACCAGTGGTGGAAACATTATCCAGCGGTACTAGTGGTGGTACCATTATCCAGCAGTACCAGTGGTGGTATCTTTATCGAGCAGTACCAGTGGTGGTACCATTATCCCGCAGTACCAGTGGTGGTACCATTATCTAGCAGTACCAGTGGTTGAACCATTATCCAGCAGTACCAGTGGTGGTACCATTATCCAGCAGTACCAGTGGTGGAACCATTTTTACTGGGTGGGGTACTTTACCCAGCAGTCCCATGGTGGTATCTTTATGGGAGCATTTCCAGTGGTGGTCCAAACCCCGCAGAAACCATTTGGTGGTACCTTTAAAACTACAGTCCCAGGGGTTGAACCATTATCCAGCAGTACCAGTGGGGGGTTCCCTTTAAAATCCAGATACCAGGGGTGGAACCTTTATTCAGCATTTACCGTGGTGGAACCATTACCAAACATCCCATGGTGGAACTTTTTATCCAGCAGTCCCATGGTGGAACCATTACCCCGCATTTCCAGTGGGGGAAAAAATTTCCGCTTACCAATGGGGGAAAAACCTTTATCCAGCTACCAGTGGGGGTACCATTATCCACAGTACCATTTTGGGGAAAAACCAAATTATCCACAGTACCGTGGTGGAACCTTTAAAATTCCAGCAGCCCCAGTGGGGGGAAACCCTTTATCCACAGTACCAGTGGTGGCCTTATCCCAGTCCCAGTGGTGGTCCCAAATTTTTCCAGTCCCAGTGGTGGTATCTTTATCAGCAGTACCAGTGGTGGCCCCATTATCCCGCAGTACCGTGGGGGTTTTCCCCAAAATTTTGCAGTCCCGGGGTTTAAACCTTTAAACCCAAACGGTACCGTAAAGGGAAACCCATTATCCAGCAGTACCAGTTTTTTGCCCCATTATCCAGAAAGTACCGTGGGGGAACCATTACCCCCAGCGGTCCAGTGGGGGTTCCCATTATCCAGCTTTTCCAGTGGTGGTACCATTATCCCCCCCCAGTCCCAGGGGTGGTACCATTATTTTGCAAAAAACCAGGGGTTTTGAACCATTACCCAAAGCAGTACCAGTGAGGGAACCATTATCCGGGCAGTACCGGGGTTTGAACCATTATCCGAAAGTACCAGTGGTAAAAACCTTTATCCAGCGGTACCAGGGGTGGAACCATTACCCCGAAACCCAGTGGGGGGGTAAAATTATCCAGCAGTAATTGAGGGTACCATTACCCAGCAAAACCCAGTTGTGGTAAAATTTAAACCACCCATTTACCATTTGGTTTGGTCCCATTATCCTCAGAAAAACCCATGGGGGGAAACCATTATCCAGGGGTACCAATGGGGGAACCATTATCCCGCAGTCCAGTGGGGGAAAAACCCTTTAAATCCGGAGTGCCAGGGGTTTGGTACCATTACCAGCGGGTACCATGGTGGAAACATTATCCGCGGTACTAGTGGTGGTACCATTATCCACAGTACCAGTGGGGGTTTATCTTTATCAACGTCCTTGGGGACCTTTAAATCCCGCTTTTCCCCAGTGGGGGGTACCATTATTTGCAGTCCCCAGGGGTTTTAAACCCTTTATCCAGCATCCAGTGGGGTACCATTACCAGCGTACCATGGGGGAAAAATTAAATTCAGCGTCCCGGGGTTGGTAACCTTTATCCAACAGAAACCAGGGGTTTGGAACTATTACCCAAACCCCTTACCATTTGGGGGGAACCATTTTTCCGGGAAAATTTACCCAGGGGTGGTAAAATTATCCGCAGTACCAATGGGGGAAACCCTTAATCCAGCCAGTACCAGTGGTGGTACCATTATCCAGCAGTCCCAAGGGGGGGAAACCCAAATTGGGGCGTACCAGTGGGGGGGAAACCAATTACCCAAAGCATTTTACCAGTGGGGGAACCATTTTCCAGCAGTCCCAGTGGGGGAAACCTTTAAACCAGCGTCCCAGTGGTGGGTACCTTTATCCACCCAAGCACCAGTGGGGGAAACCATTATCCGGGAAAGTCCCCAGGGGAGGTTCCTTTTACCCCAACATTACCGGGGGTGGGGTACCTTTATCCACCCGTACCAGTGGTGGTACCATTATCCAGCAAACCAGGGGTAAAAACCTTTAAACCCAGCAGCCCCGTGGTGATACCATTTTTCCGCAGTACCACGGGGTCCCTTTAAATCCAGCAGTCCCAAAGGGGTGATCCCCTTATCCAGCAGTAAAGTGGTGTTACCTTTTTCCCCAATTTAACGGGTGGGGTACCTTTTATCCAGCAGTCCCAGGGGTGTACCTTTAGCCGCATTTCCCCAGTGGGGGAAACCATTATCCACAGAAACCATGGGGTGGAACCATTATCCACGGTCCCCGTGATGGTTTCCATTATCCAGCAGTACCAGTTTGGACAATTACCCGCAGAAACCGTGGGGGTTTCCCCTTTATCCATCATTTTTTCCCAGGGGGGAAACCATTACCCAGCGGTCCCGTGGGGGAAACCCAAATTATCCCCAGTACCAGTGGTGGAACCATTATCCAGCATTTTGCCAGTGGGGGTACCATTATCCAGCAGTACCATGGTGGAAAATTACCGCGGTACTATGGGGGGACCTTTTTCCCAAAGCAGTAAAGTGGGGGAAACCAAATTACCCCGCAGTACCAGTGGTGGTATCTTTACGAGCTTCCCAGGGGTTTGGTTTTCCCCAAAACCCCGCAGTACCAGTGGGGGTACCATTATCTAGCAGTAACCAGTGGTTGAACCATTATCCAGCAGTACCGTGGTGGTACCATTATCCACATTCCAGGGTCTTTCCCCTTTTTATCCAGGTACTAGTGAGGGACCCATTTCCAGAAAGTATCAGTGGGGGTTTCCCAATTATCCAACAGTACCGTGGTGGAACCATTATCCATAAAGTACCGTTTTTGTAACGTTATCCGCAGTACCGGGGTTGGTACCTTTTTCCAGCAGACCAGTGGGGGGAACCATTATCCAGCAGACCATTTGGGGGAACCCATTATCCAGCGTACCATGAGGGTTTCCCCATTACCCAGCATACCAGTTGGGTTTAATACCAGCAAGTACCCAAGTGGGTTAGTCCCGTTACCCCGCAGAAACCATGGTGGAACCATTTTTCCAGCAGTCCCAATGGAGGAACCATTATCCCCCGTCCCAGTGGGGGATACCATTATCCAGCGGAACCAGTGGTGGTTTATATTATCCACCATACCGGGGTTGGTACCATTATCCTGCAGTCCCAGGGGGTTTCCATTACCACCATTTCCAGTGGGGTCCCATTACCCCAGCAGTCCCGGGTGGGGGTACCATTACCCAGCAGTACCGTGGGGGAAACCATTATCCACCCAGTACCGTGGTGAACTATTATCCAGCAAACCAGTGGTGATACTATTATCCACCCGTACCGGGGGGGGTGATCCCATTATCCAGCAGTATCAGTGGTGGAACCATTTTTCCCGCGGAAACCAGGGGTGGAACCTTTTTTCCCGAAACCCCAGTGGGGGGGAACCTTTAATCCGAAAGTACCAGGGTGGTACCATTTTCCAGCAGTCCATGGGGGAAAACCATTATCCTTTCGAAACCAGGGTGTACCATTACCCCAAAAAGTACCAGTGGGGGTATCTTTCCAGCAGTAAAAGGGGTTTGGTCCCCTTTACCAGCAGTACCAGGGGTTTGGAAACCATTATCCACCCCATTACCAGGGGTGGAACTTTACCAGCGGGTTCCCGGGGTGGTGGTACCATTACCCAGCAGAAACCAGGGGTGGACCTTTTATCCACATTTACTAGTGGGGGAGCCATTACCCCAGCATTTAATCAGTGGTGGGTACAATTTTTCCAAATTTCCAGGGGTGGGAACATTATCTATCATCCCAGGGGTGGTACCTTTTTTCCAGCAGTACCAGTTTTTGGAAAACCATTTTTCCCAGCAGAAAACCAGTGGGGGGAACCTTTATCCAGAAAGTAAAAGTGATTTTTCCATTATCCAGCAGTACCAGTGGTGGAAACCTTATCCGCGGGAACCGGGTAGTCCCATTATCCAGCACCCACCAGGGGTGGCCTTTTAATCCAGCATCCCAAGGGGAGGTACCATTATCCAGGTACCTGGTGATCCCAATTTACCCAGGGGGTACCAGTGAGGGCCACCTTTAACCACCAGTCCCCAAGGGGTTTGATCCCATTTTTCCACAGTACCGTGGTGTTACCATTTTCCACCGTAAAAAGTGAGGTCCCATTATCCGCGGTACCAGTGGGGGACCATTACCCACCATCCCGTGGTGAAAACCATTCCGGGAAAGTACCAGGGGTGAACCATTATCCCCCAGTACCAGTGGTGGTCCCTTTTATCCAGCAGACCAGTGGTGGTATCTTTACCCACAGAAACCAGTGGGTTTCCCATTACCCAAGTAGTAAGTGGGGTACCATTATCCGCGAAAAGGGGGGGTTCCGTTATCCAGCAGCCAGTGGTGGTACCATTACCAGCATCCCAGTTGCGTACCTTTATCCAGCATACCAGTGGGGGGTACCATTATCCAGTTTTAAACCCCAGTGGGGGGTCCTTTTACCCCAGCAGCCCAGTGGTGGAATCTTTATCCAGCTTCCCGGGTGGGGGGAAACCTTTTATCCCAGAAACCGTGGTGGTACCATTATCCAGCGTACCAGTTGTGGTACCATTATCCGGGCCGGGTACCAGTGGGGGGTACCTTAAAAACCACCAGTACCAGTGGGGGTTTACTTTTTTTTCCAGCAGTACCAGGGTGGTACCTTACCCGGGCCAGTTCCTGGTGGTACCAGTTTCCCTGGGCGGGAAGGGTTCCCTGGGGACAATTTTGGGTCATTTTAGAATTTCTGAGTCACTACGGGAAAACCCAAAAGCCCCCCAGAGGTCACCTGGGGTTACCAGAGGCCCCCAGGAACAGCAGAGGTCCCCAAAAACCACCGAGGTCACCGGGAACCACCAAAAGGTTTCCCTTTGGCCCAAGGGGGTCATCTAAGACCCCCATGGTTTTTTTGGGGAACCCCCAAAGAAGCACCTAAAAACCCAAAAAATTCACCGGGGACCACCAGAGGTCACCAAAAACCCACCGGGGAACCACCAGAGGTCCCCCCAGAGACCCCCCGGGACCCCCCACATGAAACAATTTTAAACTTTCCCTAACGGCCTCTTAAAGACCTCATCAATTTTACAAAAAAAAATACCTATGTCCAGCTTTTATTTTTTTTAAATTGTTGTGTAATTTCCCCTCGAAGCGGGTACCCTGGGGTCGGGTAGGGGGAGTTCTTGATCCAAAAAATTAGTGCTTTCCCAGGCGATGTATAACCCCCCGCTGGTTTTGGCCTTTTTTTGTAATTATAAACCCAAAAAATACCAGAAATAAATTTAGTTCCACAAAAAAAAATATCAAACCCTCTTTTGATTTGGGAATTTTTAAAAAAGGTTTTTGGGGCGACATAGTGTATATGTTGGGGGAAACTGTTATTTTGTGATCCGTCAAATCATTCGGGGAATTAAGCCCCAAAACCCGCCATCCCATTTCCCCGAAAACAGGGGAGCGTAAATAAGCCAGTTTTCACGGGTTTTTTCTCTGGTGGCTGGGGGCCTCTTTTAAGAACCCCTCACACGGTCAGCCCCCGTAAGGTATAAGAAATGCGCATTTAATGTTGCCCGTTACGGGTACCTACCCGTTGTGGAGTGTGTAGTTTTATATCGCTCCACAAGGAGTCCCCCCCAAAATGGTTGTAAGAGTCACAATTTGCAACCCCCTTTTTACATGAAGGGAAAGCTAAAATTACTTTCCCTTTAAGGGTTTCAGTAAGGGGTCTAATTCGCGTTGTAATTTTTTTATCAAATGTTGGAGTTTTCTCGCTGTACAAAAATCTGTCATAGGATGATCAAACCCCAATTAAAATTAAGGGTTTAAATTTATAGCACAATTAGGGAGATTTTCGTCACCCGCCTCCTAGGGGAAAAATTTTTTTATATGACTCAAGCCCGGGGGGGTTTTGGGGCTTTTTTGTTGGCCCTGGCACTCCTGCTGGCTGCAAACAACGCCCACTGTTCATGTTGTGTAGGTCGGGAAAGGGAATCAAAGGCAATAAAGGAAAATTATTTTGTCCAACTCTTAGCTTAAAATACATTTAAGAAGTTGTTAAAATATATTTGCCTAAGGAGGCTTCAAATTTCGGGGTTTAAACTTACAAATTTTAAGAGGGGATATGGAAATTTTTGGAAACCATTTGGGCGAGGTTTTTTGGGGTCCACTGCCCTTCCATTCTTTACCATCACTGAATTCGCACAACATTTACGTAAAAAAAATCATTTCGAGTTTCTTTAGGGGGTTTTTTTTTTATTTTTCAGTGTGTGGGGTGTGTGTGTGGGTTGTGTGTGTGTGTGTTGGTGTGTTGGTGTGTGTGTGGGGTGTGTGTGGGTGTGTGTGTGTGTGGGGGTTTTGTGTGTGTGTATGTGTGGATGTGTGTGTGTGTGTGTGTGTGTGTGTGGGGTGGGGTGTGTGTGTGTGTGTGTGTTTTGTGTGGTGTGGGTGGCTGTGTGTGTGTGTGTGTGTGTGTGTGTGTGTGGTGTTGTGTGTGTTGTTGGTGTATGGTTTTGTTTTGTGTTTGTGTTTGGGGTGTGTGTTTTGTGTGTGTGTGTGTGTGGGGTTGGTGTGGTGTGTGTGTGTGTGTGTTTGTGTGTGTGTGTGGGGGTGTGTGTGTGGTTGTGTGTGTGTTTGGTTGTGTGTGTGGGGTTTGTGTTTTGTGTTTTGTGTGTGTGTGTGTGGGTGTGTTTGTGTGTGTGGGTGTTGTGTGTGTGTGTGTGTGTGTGGTGTGTGTGTGTGTGTGGTGTGTTTGTGTGTGTGTGTGTGTTGGGGGTGTGTGTATGTTTGGTGTGTGTATTTTGGTGGTTTTGTGTGTGTGTATGTGTTTGTGTGTGGGGTGTTTTTGTAATTTTTGTGGTGTATTTTTAGTGTGTTTGTATGTGTGTGTTTTGTATGTGGTGTGTATGTATGTTTAAATCCCTATTTTTTACTCACCTATTTGTGGTTGCAGGGGTCGATTCACGCTCCTGGCCCCCCCCTTCGCCCGATTTTCTTCTAGGGGCCCCCTTTTCCCCCCTGCCCCATGAGCTCTTTTAGCCCGCCTTTTAAAAAATGTATGGTTCCCGCCTCCACTACGGGCCCCTTTCTAGGCTATTCCACGGCCCGACTACTCTATGACTGGGAAAAAATAAATTCCCTTTCATTCCCCTTTTATTCACTAGTTTTTCCCAAATTCCAAAATTTTGACCTCTTGTGTCTGTGTCCCTTTTCTGGAAAATTCCCCTCCTTGTCCCCTTGTCTATTCCGGGAGTATTTTATAGGGCGTTTCATGTCTCCCCCGACCCTCCTGGGCCCCCTGTGTCGTCAGGGGCCCAAAATTTTCCCCCCCTTTCTTCGTAGGGGTAATTCCCCGTAGCTCTGGGGCTATCTTGTTTCAAACCTTTTCAATTTCCCCAATTTTTTGCGTTCTTGACTAGGTGTGGATTCCCAAAAATGGTGCTGAAAACTCCCTTTTGGGGCCCGACGTAAATGGGGATACGGGTCTTAAACGAAACCTTACTGGGGGTATCGGAACGCTATCCCCTTTGGGTTTTCAAGGAGCCAGTTGCTGGACCGGCTTGTGGGGCCTGTCCAGGTCTCTTTGTGTCCTGCTGTTCCTCATCCATTTGTTTTTCTCTTAATTTCGATCATCTGCAAACAAGGACCTTCGAGTTATCCCTTCCGTTTTGTCGTTCACATACCCCAAGACAGCACAGGCCCTAGGACTCCCCCCTAGGGAAACCCCCGCTTGTACAGGCGCCCACTCTGACCCTCGTCGCGTACCGGGACTCGTTGTTGCCCCCTTGTAGGTATTTCTGGATCCTTGCAGTGCCTTTCGTATGTGTGCCTGTTCCTCTAGTTTTTCCCAGAAACCCTCTTGTGAGGAACTGTGTCGAAGGCCTTCTGCAGTCCAAAAATTTTGCGTCGGTCACCCCTCTCTCTCTCTTGCTTACTTCTGTACCTTTTTTTAAAACTCTGTAGGTTTGGAACGGATTTTCCTTCCTGAAACCGTGCTTTTTGCTTTTATCCTGTTTTTCCAGGTCCCCAACTCCCTCCTGATGATCTTCTCCATGACCTTGCATACTATCCGTTGTGAACAGGTCTGTATTTTAGTGCCTCATGTCGTCCCCCTTTTTTAAAAAATTGGGACTACTTTTTGCCATTTTCCTACCTCAGGGAGTTGCCAAGTTTCAAATTTGGTTGAAGATCTTTTTTTAATGGCTCACAAAATATCTCTGTCCCTTTTTAAAGGGACCCATGGAGGTGTTGTCTGGTCCCCCGCCTTTGAGGTATCAAGTTCCCCATAGCAACTTTTTCACCTCCCCCTTTGGTTTAAATTGTACCTCATCCACCCTTTGTGGTGTCCCCCCCTGTTTGTTTTCCCTGGATTCCTACGGGTTTTTCCACTGTAATCCTCTTTTAATTTGTGTTAGCTCCTGAATCCCTTTTGGTCTTTTCTTGTAAATTCCCTCCCCCTTCCTCGTCTGATTCCCGGGCCTTGACTGTTGTTTTCCCCCTGAGGGCTGTAAACAGTTGGGTCAGTCTTTCTTTTGGCTAGTCTTTTTCTTATTGTCTCTGGTCCCCCTTCTTATCTTGCAATTCGTTTCTGGCTCTTCGGCTGATTTCTTTATTTTCCTGATTTTCTCTGTCTTCTGTACCTTTTCCTTTCTCTAGTACACCTTTTTTTTGCCTCCCAAACCCCTTTTGGTGAACCAAAGGACTCTTTCTGTTCTTTCCATTATTTCTTTTTCCCCTTTGGGAACAAACCTCTCCTCTGCCTCCTTGCATTTTGTTGTACATAGTCCATCTTTTGTAGGGTTTTCCTGTCTTTCCCCCTCCCCCACTGAATGTCTTAAAGGAAGTTCCTCATCCCTGAGTATTTCCCCCCTTTTGTGTTTGGTTTTTCTCCCTATTCCTGTACTCTTCATTGGACCCAAAAAATTTGTAGTCAAAAGCACGAACCACGATCACTAGCTCCAGGGGCCTTTATACTGGTCCCCTAAATGCCCAAACTACTCTGGTGAATACAAGGTCCAGCCTTGCTGGTTCATCCTCTCCCTCTTGGTAGTGTTCTAACTGTTGATGTGAGGTTTTCCGAAAAAAATCCACATTTTGGCTCTCCATGTTTGGGGGCCCCCCATGGGGCCCCGGGTTTTTCCCAGTCAATTCCTTGGATTGAAATCCCCCATAACTGAAAACTTTGCTCCCCCCGTGTGTGCTTCCTGGCCACCGGCTGTGTGCGATTTTTTGTTCTGTTGCTCTCATCTATTCTTCTCTTGGCCTCTTGCAGTTCGTGGTGGGTTGTACATTACTGCAATTATCCCTTATGTCCCCTCAGACGGATTTTTCCCTACAAAGTGTCCCTTTCGCCCTGCCTTCCTTCCCCTTCCCATTTTCTCAAAACCCCACTGGTTTTTAATGAGCTTTTGAAACTCCCCCTCCCCCCTCCTCCTTTGTCTTTCCTGGGATTTGTACCCGGTGGAAAGATTGAATCTGTTATTATTTGGTGATTTTTGTTTTGTGAGTGCTATTAGTCGGGGATGTTCTTTGTTCTTTTGTGCCATCCTCTTTTGTTTGTTTTTCCCATCGCATTGTATACCACACCTTTCAATTTCTTTTTAAGATGTGGTCTGGGAGGTATTTTGGGGGTTTGGGGGGAAGTGGGGGGCCCTGGAAAGGGAACTATGGGTTGTTGCTTTTGGGGTGGAGTTTGAAATTTTGTGGGGGGGGGGGCATTGGATGTGGCATGGGTGTTTTGATTTAGGGTTTGGTTCCCTGGCTTTGCCCTGGTTGGGAGCTTCTTTTAAAAAGTTTTGGGGGGCTGATTTGTTTTCCGGGTCGGGATTCCTGCTGTCTTTCCTCCTCTCTTTCCTTCCTTTCGCCTTTTCCCATTTTCTCAGTTTCTCCCTTTCTTTTGTGTTCTGCGCATGGGAAATTTCCCTTTCCTGTATCCCGGATGTCCCTTAATCGTTTTCCCTGCGGATCCTGGTCCAAGTCGATTTGCTTGAAGGTCCTTTCACTGGGGGTTCTTTTTTTTTCAAACCCCCCTTTTTCTCCCAAAAATTTTTGTGGGTCAGTGTCTTCTCCTATTGCTTTCATGGTTTTAATTGCTTTTTTTTCCCTTGTTTTTTTTGTTATATGTTTCCCCCTTTAAATTCTGGGCCCCTACCAAGACGACCTCACCCTTTTTATTTCCCCCCTGCATTTTCCCGTGTATCCCTCATTTTAATTTTGGGTTTTTCCCCTGCAGTTTCCTTTTTTCAGTTTCTGGCTAAAAGTACTTGGGGGTCAGTTGCCTTCATTTTCCCTTCTCGGTTTTCCTTGGGCTTGTTTTTTGTTGTTAGGGCCTCCACATAAAGCTTGCTCTTTTCATTTCTCAGTTCCCCTGATAGGCATCCCCCCTGCAGTTGTGCCCCCTTTTTTCCAAAAAGTCCCCCTTATTTGTGGCGAGGTAGGTTCTGTTGTCAATCCCCCAAAAGTTCTTTAGTTTTTTAGGCGTTTTAGATTTTTCAGTTCTCTTCTAAAATCTGTATCCTAGCCCCTGTGCTTTGACATGCACCCCCCACTTTGCTTTCTTTTCTTCCCTCTTCCTTTTTATGCTAAGTTTTTAGTTTCTTTTCCCCTTATGATCCCTTTTTATGAGCTCTGTGCCCCAATCTTCCTTTGCGCTTCCTCCTCCTGTCCTTTGGGTTTTTTTTGTTGCTTTCTGACAACCATTTTGTTTTTATCCTGTTTGCCTCGAGTGGGAAACCCATTAGTTCTGATGTTAGGTTAGTGTGTGTATTTCAGAGTGTGGGGGGGGAGGAGGGAAAGGAGGAACTGTGGCTATGGGGGAGGGGTGGGGGGGGGGGGGGGGGGAGGGTGAACGGGGGAGGGGGGGTGAACGGGGAGAGGGATCAGGGGAAGAAGTGAGTGTCGGTGGTGAGGGGGGGGAGTGATGTGTGGTTGGTATGTTTGGTGTGTTTTGTGTGTGTGTGTGTGTGTGGGTGTGGTGTGTGTTGTGTGTGTGTGTGTGTGTGTGTGTGTGTGTGTGTGTGTGTGTGTGTGTTGTGTGTGTGTAAATTTTTGGGTGGAATTATGTGTGGGTTTTTTTATGACTGAAAGGGAGGTGGGTTGTGCGTTGTAATGAGAGTCTCAGGGTCCTTTGTGCCCACAATTTTGTGACCTGACCCCCAAACCCTGGGGTTGACCGGCATTCTTAAGTGTGGTTGTGTGTGTGGTGTGTGTGTGTGTGTGTTGTGTGTGTGTGTGGGGTTTGTTGTGTGTGTGTGTGTGTGTGGTGTGTGTGGTGTATGTGTGTGTGTTGGGTGTGTGTGTTTGTATTTGGTGTTGTTTTGTGTGTGTGTGTGTGTGTGTGTGTAATTATGTGTCGAATTTTGTTGGGTTTATTATGTGTCTGAAAAGTAGGTGGCTTGTGCTTGGAGGTAATGTGGATTCTCAGTTGTGCTTTTTCCAAACCTCTTTTGACCCCGCTCCCCCCTCCCGGGGCTTACGCTCACCTACTTTCAATGTTGCCCATGCTTGACCCGTTATAGTAAATTAATCGCCTTGTTCAATGGATTACCCTTTGCTATTCTTTATTTAATACTTGAGTGCCCATTTTTTAACGTGCTATGAGGTTAGACCATTCACATTTTATTTGGGGTTAACTGGAACCTGGAAACCCCCCCCCCCAAAAAACCACTCATAGGTGATACATACTTTGCTTTGCATTTGGTGGATTGTATTCGAGAAGCCCGTTAGGACCACATGTCCCAGCCTGTCCGGTTCTTTTCGTCCTCCTCTCCCCCGTCGTTTTAAATTTTTCTATAACTTACGTCATTGCGAAAAGGGACCTTTCAAGTCTATTCCTTCCTCATGCGTTCACTATATCAAAAAAGCACTGGTCCCGAATGACCCTGTGGGCCCCCCTCTTTAACAGGCCCGCCCCCCCCTGATACCCCTTCACGACCATGACTCTTTGCTGCCTCCCTGTTAGGTTTTCCTTATCCTTTGCAGTGCCCTCCCTTTTACTACGCCCGATCTAGCTTCTGCACTAATTTTGTGGGGAACTGTGTCAAAAGCCCCCCTGCGTCTAGGAAAACGAATCTACCCCCCCCCCCTCTCTCGTGTCTTATTCTGTTCCTTGTCATAAAACTCCCGGAGTTTGTGATACAAGATTTGCCTTCCCTGAAAACCCCTGCTGGTTTTTTTATAATCTTTTTCCTTTCCAGGTGTTTGACACTCTCCTCCCGTAATCTTTTCCCTGACTTTGCACACATACATGTCAGAGACACAGGTCTGTAGTTTAGTGCCTCGTTTCTGATTCCTTTCTTAAATATGGGGACTACATTAGCTGTCTTCCATTTCTCAGGTAGTTGCCCAGTTTCAAGGGATGTGTTGAAGATTGTGGTTAGAGGCACGCACAGCATCTCTGCTCCTTCTCTAAGGACCCATGGGGAGATGTTGTCCGATCCCATCGCCTTTGAGGTGTCAAGGTCACTTATGAGCTTCTTCACCTCCTCCTCAGTTGTTCTTATGTCATCCAACACTTGTTGGTATATTCCCTCTTGATGTTCCCTTCTGTGCTGTCTTCCCACAGCCCTTCCTGTCTCTACTGTAAAAACTTCCTTAAATCTCCTGTTCAGCTCCTCACATACCTCCTGATCATTTCTTGTGAGCTCTCCACCTTCTGTCCTTAATCTGATCACCTGGTCTTTGACTGTTGTCTTCCTCCTGATGTGGCTATACAACAGTTTCGGGTCAGTCTTGATTCTCGATGCTATGTCATTTTCATACTGTCGCTGGGCCTCCCTCCTTACCTGTGCGTACTCTTTCCCTGGCTCTGCGACTGATCTCCCTATTTTCGTGTGTTCTCTGCCTTCTGTACTTTTTCCATTCTCTATTGCACTTTGTTTTTGCCTCCTTACACCGTCGGGTAAACCAGGGGCTCGTTCTGGTCTTCCCGTTGTTACTGTTGCCCTTGGGATAAACCTTTCCACTGCCTCCTTGCATTTTGTTGTTACATATTCCATCATTTCATTTACTGGCTTTCCTGCCAGTTCTCTTTCCCACTGGACCTCCCGCAGGAAGTTCTTCAACCCTATGTAGTCCCCTCTTTTATAGTCAGGCTTTTCCCATTCAACTCCTGTTATTCTGTCCACTTGCAGCTCTACTATGTATTCAAAGCACAGAACCACGTGGTCGCTAGCTCCTAGGGGACTCTCATACTTGATGTCCTCAATGTCTGAGCTGCCCAGGGTGAACACAAGGTCCAATCTTGCTGGTTCATCCTCCCCTCTCACTCTGGTAGTATCCTTAACATGTTGGTGCATGAGGTTTTCCAGCACCACGTCCAGCATCCTGGCTCTCCATGTTTCGGGACCCCCATGTGGCTCCAGGTTTTCCCAGTCAATCTCCCTGTGGTTGAAATCCCCCATAACCAGCAACTTTGCTCTGCTGGAGTGAGCTCTTCTTGCCACCTCAGCAAGTGTGTCCACCATTGCTCTGTTGCTCTCTTCATATTCCTCTCTTGGCCTCCTGCAGTTCTGTGGTGGATTATACATCACTGCAATGACCACTTTGTGTTCCCAAGACTGAAGTGTACCTGCTATGTAGTCTCTTTCTCCCGTCTCATCTATGCCTTCCGTTATCTCGAATTTCCATCTGTTTTTTACGAGCAGAGCAACCCCACCTCCCCCCCTGCCCCTTCTATCTTTCCTCATGATCTGGTATCCTGGTGGGAAGATTGCATCTGTTATTGTCTCCGTGAGTTTTGTTTCTGTAACTGCTATGATGTCTGGGGACTTCTCATCGATTCTTTCTTGCCATTCCTCATGTTTATTCGTTAATCCATCTGCATTTGTGTACCAAACCTTCAACTTCAGTTCTAATACTGTAACTGTGGTGCGGGGGTGGAAACAGAGGGATCGGTGTGTGATGGTTGGTTTGGATTGTTCAGTTGCCTTGGGGGTGTCGTGGCTGGAGTCCTTCTGCAGGTGTTTCTAGGGGGTGCGCTTGTCCTTCCATTTGATCCTGGGTTATTCTGCTCTCCTTTTTCATTTCCTCCCATTTCTCCTTTCGTTTTTGAACTCTCTCTTTCATTGTCTTCCTTTCGTCCTGTGTTCTGTCTCGATCGAGGTACACACTCCGGAACTCCTGCTTGCCTCTCAGCCGTGCTTTCTCCTGCTGGATCATGGTTCGGGTTGATTCTGCCTTGAAAATTACTTTGAGAGGCCGATTCCTTTTCTTTGTGAACCACCCAATTCTCCGAAAATTTGCCACCTGGGTCATGTCCCCCTCGCCTATCACCTTCATGATATCTTCAATCGCTTTTTTCTCCTCCTGCTTTCTTTCATCATAAGTTTCCCCTTTAGCTTCGTCTGCCGACTCTGGCCCATAGACAAACACGGATCTCTCCCTTTCCACCTCCCACTGTGACTCCCATTGCATCCTCTGATGTGTTTTAGTTCCTTCCCGTGGAATGTTCCTTCCTTCAGTCCCTTCCCTAGTTATGGCCCCTATGCTTCTTGGTTTGTCCTTCCTGCTCACCTGTTCCTGGCCCCCACAGGTATCTGGTAAGGTCCTTGCACATGTCCTAGTTCCTTCAATGTCTTCCAACCTCTCATTCTGTCCTAGTGTGCTCCCTGTCTTTGTTTTGGCCCCATGTGGGTTTGACAGGACCTCTGCATACAGTTTAGTTTCCATGCTTCCTTCAGACCTGTTGTCTGTGTTCGATGTAGCCATTGCCGATGCTACTTCTGTAATATCTTTGTCTCTGTGCTGTTTCGGATGTGTGTATGTGTGTGTGTATGTGTGTGTGTGTGTGGTGTGTGTGTGTGTGT
This sequence comes from Cherax quadricarinatus, assembly GCF_026875155.1. Lineage (NCBI taxonomy): Eukaryota > Metazoa > Arthropoda > Malacostraca > Decapoda > Parastacidae > Cherax > Cherax quadricarinatus. Next base: position 41,160,374 of record NC_069407.1, on the reverse strand, counting down.
GTGTGTGTGTGTGTGTGTGTGTATGTGTGTGTGTATGTGTGTGTGTGTGTGTGTGTGTGTGTGTGTGTGTGTGTGTGTGTGTGTGTGTGTGTGTGTGTGTGTGTGTGTGTGTGTGTGTGTGTGTATTTGTGTGTGTGTGTGTGTGTGTGTGTGTGTGTGTGTGTGTGTGTGTGTGTGTGTGTATGTGTGTGTGTGTGTGTGTGTGTGTGTGTGTGTGTGTGTGTGTGTATGTGTGTGTGTGTGTGTGTGTGTGTGTGTGTGTGTGTGTGTATGTGTGTGTGTGTATTTGTGTGTGTGTGTGTGTGTGTGTGTGTGTGTGTGTGTGTGTGTGTGTGTGTGTGTGTGTGTGTATGTGTGTGTGTGTGTGTGTGTGTGTGTGTGTGTGTGTGTGTGTGTATGTGTGTGTGTGTATGTGTGTGTGTGTGTGTGTGTGTGTGTGTGTGTGTGTGTGTGTACTCACCTAGTTGTACTCACCTAGTTGAGGTTGCGGGGGTCGAGTCCGAGCTCCTGGCCCCGCCTCTTCACTGATCGCTACTAGGTCACTCTCCCTGAGCCGTGAGCTTTATCGTACCTCTGCTTAAAGCTATGTATGGATCCTGCCTCCACTACATCGCTTCCCAAACTATTCCACTTACTGACTACTCTGTGGCTGAAGAAATACTTCCTAACATCCCTGTGATTCATCTGTGTCTTTAGCTTCCAACTGTGTCCCCTTGTTACTGTGTCCAATCTCTGGAACATCCTGTTTTTGTCCACTTGTCAATTCCTCTCAGTATTTTGTATGTCGTTATCATGTCCCCCCTATCTCTCCTGTCCTCCAGTGTCGTCAGGTTGATTTCCCTTAACCTCTCCTCGTAGGACATACCTCTTAGCTCTGGGACTAGTCTTGTTGCAAACCTTTGCACTTTCTCTAGTTTCTTTACGTGCTTGGCTAGGTGTGGGTTCCAAACTGGTGCCGCATACTCCAATATGGGCCTAACGTATACGGTGTACAGGGTCCTGAACGATTCCTTATTAAGATGTCGGAATGCTGTTCTGAGGTTTGCTAGGCGCCCATATGCTGCAGCAGTTATTTGGTTGATGTGCGCTTCAGGAGATGTGCCTGGTGTTATACTCACCCCAAGATCTTTTTCCTTGAGTGAGGTTTGTAGTCTCTGACCCCCTAGACTGTACTCCGTTTGCGGCCTTCTTTGCCCTTCCCCAATCTTCATGACTTTGCACTTGGTGGGATTGAACTCCAGGAGCCAATTGCTGGACCAGTTCTGCAGCCTGTCCAGATCCCTTTGTAGTTCTGCCTGGTCTTCGATCGAGTGTATTCTTCTCATCAACTTCACGTCATCTGCAAACAGGGACACCTCAGAGTCTATTCCTTCCGTCATGTCGTTCACAAATACCAGAAACAGCACTGGTCCTAGGACTGACCCCTGCGGGACCCCGTTGGTCACAGGTGCCCACTCTGACACCTCGCCACGTACCATGACTCGCTGCTGTCTTCCTGACAAGTATTCCCTGATCCATTGTAGTGCCTTCCCTGTTATCCCTGCTTGGTCCTCCAGTTTTTGCACCAATCTCTTGTGTGGAACTGTGTCAAACGCCTTCTTGCAGTCCAAGAAAATGCAATCCACCCACCCCTCTCTCTCTTGTCTTACTGCTGTCACCATGTCATAGAACTCCAGTAGGTTTGTGACACAGGATTTCCCGTCCCTGAAACCATGCTGGCTGCTGTTGATGAGATCATTCCTTTCTAGGTGTTCCACCACTCTTCTCCTGATAATCTTCTCCATGATTTTGCATACTATACATGTCAGTGACACTGGTCTGTAGTTTAATGCTTCATGTCTGTCTCCTTTTTTAAAGATTGGGACTACATTTGCTGTCTTCCATGCCTCAGGCAATCTCCCTGTTTCGATAGATGTATTGAATATTGTTGTTAGGGGTACACATAGCGCCTCTGCCTCCCTCTCTCAATACCCATGGGGAGATGTTATCTGGCCCCATTGCCTTTGAGGTATCTAGCTCACTCAGAAGCCTCTTCACTTCTTCCTCGGTTGTGTGCACTGTGTCCAGCACTTGGTGGTGTGCCCCACCTCTCCGTCTTTCTGGAGTCCCTTCTGTCTCCTCTGTGAACACTTCTTTGAATCTCTTGTTGAGTTCTTCACATACTTCCGGTCATTTCCTGTTGTCTCTCCTCCTTCCTTCCTTAGCCTGATTACCTGGTCCTTGACTGTTGTTTTCCTCCTGATGTGGCTGTACAACAGTTTCGGGTCAGATTTGGCTTTCGCTGCTATGTCATTTTCATATTGTCTTTGGGCCTCCCTTCTTATCTGTGCATATTCATGTGTGTATGTGTGTGTGTGTGTGTGTATGTGTGTGTGTGTGTGTGTGTGTGTGTGTGTGTGTGTGTGTATGTGTGTGTGTGTGTGTGGTGTGTGTGTGTGTGTGTGTGTGTGTGTATGTGTGTGTGTGTATTTGTGTGTGTGTGTGTGTGTGTGTGTGTGTGTGTGTGTGTGTGTGTGTGTGTGTGTGTGTGTGTGTGTGTGTGTGTGTGTGTGTGTGTGTGCGTGTATGTATGTGTGTGTGTGTGTGTGTGTGTGTGTGTGTGTGTGTGTGTGTGTGTGTGTGTGTGTGTGTGTGTGTGTATGTGTGTGTGTGTGTGTGTGTGTGTGGATCCTCGTCAGTGTATTCTCAAAAAGATGAAATTTTATAAGCTGTGTTAATTCCGGAGCTGCGTTTGACTCGGTCTCTCCTCCAGGTTAATGTTTAGATAATAACGAAATAACGTATGAGTGTGTGTATGCCTGTGTATGTTTGTGTGTTTAGGCTTTCTCTTTGTGTGTGTTGTGTGTGTGTGTGTGTGTGTGTGTGTGTGTGTGTGTGTGTGTGTGTGTGTGTGTGTGTGTGTGTGTTTGTGTTTTTTGGATTCCTCTTTGTGTGTGTCTGTGTGTTTTGGCTCCCACTGTGTGTGTGTGTCTGTGTGTTTTGGCTCCCACTGTGTGTGTGTGTGTCTGTGTGTTTTGGCTCCCACTGTGTGTGTGTGTCTGTGTGTTTTGGCTCCCTTTTCATCCTTTTCATTCTCCGTTTCTACCAACTTTCACACTCAGTTGTCACTTAACAATGGTTCACGATGGATCCAAATATCACTTCACGCTTCCTGTCCAGTATTTTTTTTTCTGCTAATGTTATTCAGATACACTAGAAAACAGAACTGGTCCCTGTGATGACAGTCTACTCGTGCACCTGCTCCTAGACAGTCACATATTCTCGTACCTGTTCCTAGACAGTCACATATTCTCGTACCTGTTCCTAGACAGTCACATATTCTCTTACCTGTTCCTAGACAGTCACATATTCTCTTACCTGTTCCTAGACAGTCACATATTCTCTTACCTGTTCCTAGACAGTCACATATTCTCGTACCTGTTCCTAGACAGTCACATATTCTCTTACCTGTTCCTAGACAGTCACATATTCTCGTACCTGCTCCTAGACAGTCACATATTCTCGTACCTGCTCCTAGACAGTCACATATTCTCGTACCTGCTCCTAGACAGTCACATATTCTCTTACCACTTCCCGGACAAGCAAATTTAACCTGCTGTTCCCCGAGGAATTCTTCGATCCATTTTAGTGTCTTTCTTGTTATTTATTGAATAAAAACATCTTGTACAGTATTGCAATATATGAGGAATTAGAAACGTGCGCATCACCTGGGTATTCCTGTTGGACAACGTTTCGCCAAACATTGGTTGGTGAAACGTCTTCGTGCCCCGTGGCCTGGTGGCTAAAGCTCTCGCTTCACACGGCTAGTGTCTGGGTTCAATTCCCAGCGAGGGTAGAAACATTAAGCGTGTTTCTTTAAACCGGTTGTCTATGTTCCCCATCAGTAAAATAGGTACCTGGGTATTAGTCGACTAGTGTGGGTCGCATCCTGGGACAAAACTGACCTAATTTATCCGAAATGCTCAGCATAACAAGCGGCTTTCTATATAGTAGTATTTCACTGCTATCAGCTTGACCTGTATACCTTGTACATGTACTGGTAGTAAAAAGAGATATTATTATATATTATATATATTATTATAAAAACAGGTACCCAGGTGTTGCACAGGTGTCTGAGTCCTCCTTTTGTGCAGCAGTTACAGCCTGGATCAGAAATAATAGACACAGGATTTAACACAATTGATATAACACCTAATTATAAATCTCAGTTCGTAAGCCAAATGTAAGTTGATCAACCCACAAATTATGATCTAAATCAATACCAAACTCAGGAGGTGCGGAAGTACAGGAGGTTCCAGGCTTCTGCAGTGAAGAGAAAATCGTTGTAAAATAAAGCATAGCATATTTTCTTATACTTTTAAATGCATATAACAGCCTGGAAACATGTTTACACTATTATGTATTAAGTGAGCGATAAAGCTAGGCCTAAAAATGCATTAGTTACCTTAAAATGTTATCTTCCTTAGCTTATAGTAAGGGGTGGATTTATTGCTGGAAGTCTGAATGAGTGAAGAACTGGGACTTATGACAACTGTTGCATGAGCGAACGCTGTAAAGCAAAGCGCTGTAAAGTGGGGCACTCTTGTATCATGGTGGGTAACAGAAGAACGATGCTCCAAAACCATAGTGTGTGTGCATGTGCAACTGTTATCTGGTAAGAGGCTGCTTCCACAAAATACAGTTACATAAAGTATGATGTGTGCTCGTGAAAGAAAGCAGTATTTTATGGATACTCTGAATGACGTTCATAGAGACAACTCTTCTTCTCAGAGTTCACACAACGAACACTGGCTGCAGACACAAGACAGTATTCATAAATTCTAAGTCCCAAATATGACATTGTGTAAGATATTTGAGTGTGTGGCTGTGTTAATGGAGACAGAGCAACCACACAAATCCTTCCCAGTTAGCGACAAAATGCCATCTGAAATCTCTGAAGAGGTGTTAAAGGAGAAGGGGTTACAAGGCTATACCTGGCAGTTAATCCCCACCTATGCTTGTTATTAAGATAGTGTTTGACGGTGCCAAGCACTTCCACTGGCTCACTTAGTGTCACACTTTTATTGTCATACACTTTAAAATGACACTGATGAAAAAGTGGAGACTCTAACACCAAAGGGAGTAGACATTATCCTAGCTATAGACACTAATAGTTATTCTTTTTTATAGCAGCAATCCTAACATTAAACGTTAATAATTTACCACTACATAACCATACGAAAACCAAATAATATACAGATTTATGCTAGAGGGGCTGGTGTTCGTCACTGAGGAGTGAGGGACTGGGCAAGGTCAGCTGGTTACGAGAGATGGGGAGTATAGTGCTATAGGCAAGATACTTGTACTGGATGGTGTATGCATAGACAAAGGGGGAGCTGCCTGTGTAATGGTTTGCTGATGGAGGGAGGAAGTTGTTACTTATGTGGGAAGGGGACCAGACCTTCAGGAGGGGGTTGAGAGCTCACGGAAGGAGACCAGATCTTCAGTAGGGTGCTGAGAGTTCAGGGAAGGAGACCAGATCTTCAGTAGGGTGCTGAGAGTTCAGGGAAGGAGACCAGATCTTCAGTAGCATGCTGAGAGCTCAGGGCTGAGCAGAAACGACCTGGACATTACTTTAGGCGCTGTTCATCCCTAATATCAGCCTTTTTCTCTAAAACGACCTGATCTACCACAAAGCGTCAGCGGGAATCACATAAGTGTCAGCAGAAATCACAATATTAGCAGGAATCACACAGTGTCGGCAGGAATCACAGTGTCAACAGGAATCACTCATTGTCGGAAGAAATCACAGTGTCAGCAGAAATCACAGGGTCAGCAGGAACCACACAAATGTCAGCAGGAACCACACAAATGTAGCAGGAACCACACCACAAGTGTCAGCAGGAACCACACGAGTGTCAGCAGGAATCTTGCCGTGACACATGACTCAACTTTCACAGCCAAGACTGAGTGTCATTCTTATCACAGCTTCCCCACAACCCGTCACTCATCTTAAGTACAGTCCCTTTCTTCCTGGCCTCATCCTCTGCTTCAGTCCCCATCTTCCTGGCCTCACTCTTCACTTCAGTCATCTTCCTGGCCTCACTCTTCACTTCAGTCATCTTCCTGGCCTCACTCTTCACTTCAGTCATCTTCCTGGCCTCACTCTTCACTTCAGTCATCTTCCTGGCCTCACTCTTCACTTCAGTCATCTTCCTGGCCTCACTCTTCACTTCAGTCATCTTCCTGGCCTCACTCTTCACTTCAGTCATCTTCCTGGCCTCACTCTTCACTTCAGTCATCTTCCTGGCCTCACTCTTCACTTCAGTCATCTTCCTGGCCTCACTCTTCACTTCAGTCATCTTCCTGGCCTCACTCTTCACTTCAGTCATCTTCCTGGCCTCACTCTTCACTTCAGTCATCTTCCTGGCCTCAAGTTTGTGGCCTTCTTCCCATTCTTTACCTATATTTCCTTCTCCTCTTCTTCATTTCTATCCTCTTATTCCTCACCTTAACTCCCACTTCTTACCTCTTATCTCCCTATCTTTCTCCTCATTTTCCACTCTTCTTAGCCTTCGTTTTCGCCTCTCTCTTCTTCCTGTTTTTCCTGTGCATCTTTCCTACCGTCTTATCCTCGTTTCTCCCTATTCTCTCTAGTTCTTCTTCCTCCTCGTCCTTACCTTCTTTATTTTCTTCCCCTTTCTCTAATCTCTTAATCATCTTCACTGAGAACATTCTCATGTTTACCGACTGAGAAGAGCGGGAGAGAAGATGAACGAGAAGGGAGAGAGAAAGAGTGATAGGGGAAAGGAGAGAAAAATAGAGAAGGCTTGAAGAAAGTCGTGGGTAATCGTCTTGTACATTACCGACACAACACTCGGCTATGATGATATATCTTCACATGTTTACTTATAAATACTTACATTATTACAAATACTCACTGTTACTCGTACTCAGCCTCGCAGAACAAGCCATGCGGGGATGGAAATGTTTTACTCTTCATCTCTCGCACACTCGTGCGTCGTCAGGAGCTATGCAGCATTGCAAGACAGCAGATAGGAGGGGATATTCTCTGAGGCAAGGCAGAAGGTATCAATGGCGGCCCGTGTCACACATGACACGAGCCGCCGTTGATACCTTCCGCCTTGCCTCAGAGAATTTCCCTTCCTATCTGTTGCTGTCTTGCAATATTTCATAGCTCCTGACGACGCACGAGAGGGCGAAAGATATAGAGCTAAAGATTCCCTTACCCCCTGTGGCTTGTTCTGCATTGTTGAGATCGCCTGTTTGCGACTGTATTGCAAACTTGATCTTCTTTGGACGGAGAGATGTGCATGTACCCACTGGGAGTTCATTTTAACCCCTGTTTCAGGAAGTAAAGTTTCCTCCATTGATGGGGCACCGGCGATATGAAAATTATATTACAGCCTTCAGAGAACCCCTTGTTAGTAGACAGACTTTAAAAACCCGATAGACCACCCAATGGAAATAAACCACTTTGTCTAACTTTTTGGGGTAACCCTAGGTAATTGACACTGTATATTCGTACATATGTGTACGTGTGCCTAAATAAACTAACTTACATCACAACAGTATCAGTTTCAGCTGCGTGAAGAGCTGGACAGAGGCCCAAAACCGCCTGAAATTTACAGACTGGTCACAGCGAGACAAGACCCACCAATATTCTTAAGTGCTCCGTCCTAAATCAAAGGAGGAAATATCTGCCGAAATTGTAACCTATTTATTTTCACCAGTATCTTATTCCAATGGTTTTATCCTCCGCTTTTTCCTCTCCTTTTAATCACGGTTATTCTTGCTAAATGTGCCATTTTACAGTTTTAGAGGAAAGGCTGTAGAGGTTAACATTAACTTACCAAGTTAAAACGGAATACACTTTAAATGATGTCTATATATATTTTTCGACCTCGTGGTAGAGAGGTATTATGTGCACAAGAAATCTGTGTTATGTATGTGTCACTCTAGGTAGAGCTCATCCCAGGGCATAAAATGTCTCGATAGAGCTCTACAAAGATTGATGCCTAACTCTGTAAATTTCTATACAGAGCTATATCAAGTCTACAGTGAGGTTTATCAAGTCTACACAGAGCTTCATCAATTCTATGCAAAGCTTAATGAGGTATACACACAGGGCTTTATCAGCTCTACACAGAGCCTAATCAGGTCAGCACAAAGCTTTATCAGCTCTTCACAGCGTTACATCAACTCTAACGGAAAGCTTTATCAAATCTTCACACAATCTAAGAAGGGTAAACAAAGCTTTATAAACCTCTATACAGAGCGAAACATTGTCCCAGTGAAAGCTTACTCTATAACCAATGTCTCAGTTCTCATATTCATCTGTAATTTCCCATATTTTTCCTGTTTCCTGACGGATAAAACACTAGTGACTCTCACGGAAGTGAATGGCTAGTGCAGTGTTGTTATATATATATATATATTATATATATATATATTATATATATATATATTATATATATATATATATATATATTATATATATATATATATATATATATATATATATATATATATATATATATATATATATATATATATTATATATATATATATATATATATATATATATATATATATATATATATATATATAAATAATATATATATATATATATATATATATATATATATATATATATATATATATATATATATATATATATATATATATATATATATATATATATATATATATATATATATATATATATATATATATATATATATATATATATATTAATATATATCGTGTCGAATACGTAAAATTTGCGATTTTGGCTTAAAGAGCAGCGTTCTTCTTGCCGAATAAGGCAAGCGAAAATTCGTGTATGCAATAATTTCGCAAAAATCATTTCATTGTGTTTGTTTATTATTAAATTACTGTAAACTTATCTAAAATATATTTAGGTGAATTAGGCTAAATTAAATTGCGCTTGTTATAATAAGGTTAGGTTATTAATTTTTACACTAACATACATAAAAAATATATCTTTAAACGTATAAGAGAAAATTTTACAAAGGACTTAATTTTAAATGAGTTCTTGATAATTGACTGTGATCTTATTTGCATATATATACATATATACATGCATATACACACCTCTTGGCATACATGTCATGCTAGGAGAGGCCCAATGATTTGCATAATATATATATCAGCTAATAATTTAAATGATATATCTTGCTTAAATTATGGTCAGTCAGAGTGCATGATTATGTTTAATAGATGCGTGGAAAATACGACGTATTATCATACAATAGGTCACGCAAAGGTCACAACACATTTCACTCCTCGCTGCAGAATGCAGAGATGTAGAGAAGTCAGATTTATTCAGGTGGAAATGTCAGAGGTTTGAGAAGAGTTGTGGGTGGTGTGAGAGGGTGAGGTGTGTGTGTGTGGTTGTAGGGTGTGTTTTGTGTGTGGGGTGTGGTGTGGGGGTGTGTGTGTGTGGTGGTGTGTGTGGGGGTGTGGTGTGGGGTTGGGGTGTGGGGTGTGTGTGTGTTGTGGTTTGTGGTGTTTGTGTGTGTGTGTGTGTTGTGTGGGGGGTTGTGTGTGTGTGGGGTTGGGGTGTATGATGTGTGTGTGTGGTGTTTTGTGGGGGGTGTGTGTGTGTGTGGGGTTGTGGGGGGGGTGTTGTGTGTGTTTTGGGGTTGTGGGTGTGTGTGTGTGTGGTTGTGGTGTTGAGTGTATGTGTGTGTGGTGTGTGTGGTGGTGTTTTTTGTGTGTGTGTGTGTGTGGGTGGGGTGGGGGGGTGTGTGTGTGTGTTTTTGTGGGGCTGTGTGGGGGTTGAGTGTGTGGGGTTTTGGGGTGGGGGTGTTGGTGTTGGTTGTGTGTAGGGTGTGTGTGTGTGGGTGTGGGTGTGTGTGGTGTGTGTGTGTGTGTGTGGTTGTGGGTGTGGGAGGTGTGGGGTTGTGTGAGAGGGTGTTGTGTGTGTGGTTTGGTGTGGAGAGGCTGATGTGTGTGTGGTTGTGGTTCCTGGGGGGTTGGGTTGTGAGAGTGTGATGGTGTGTGGTTGTGTGTGAGGGGGTGGTTTGTGTGTGTATTGTGGTGGGGAGGTGATGTGTGGGGTTGGGGTGGGGTGTGTGTGTGTGTGTGTGGTGTGTGTGTGGGTGTGAGTGTGATTGTGTGTGTGTGGTTGGGGTGTGAGAGGTGATGGTGTGTGGTTTGGGTTTTGTGAGAGGCTGATTGTGTGTGGTTGTGGTGTGAAGGGTGATGGGGGTGTGTGTTGTGGTGTGAGGGGTGTGAGTGTTGTTGTGGTTGTGGTGTGAGAGGTGTGATGTGTGTTTGTGGTGTGACAGGCGTGTTTGTGTGTGTGGTTGTGGTGTGAGAGGGTTGTGTTGTGTGTGTGTGTGTGTGTGTGTGGTTGTGGTGTGAGAGGTTTGTTGTGTGTGGGTGTGGTTGTGGTGTGAGGGGTGTGTTTTGTGTGTGTGTGTGGTTGTGGTGTGGAGAGGCGTGATGTGTGTGGTTGGTTGGTGTGACAGGGTGATGTGTGTGTGTTGGTTTTTGGTGTGAGAGGTGTTGTGTGTGTTGTTGGGGTGTGAGGTGGTGTGTGTGGTTGTGGTGTAAAGGGAGGTTGTGGGGGTTGTTGTGGTGTGGATGTGTGTGGTTGTGGTGTGAGAGGCGTGATGTGTGTGTGGTGTGTGGGTTGTGGGACCTGAGTGGGGTTTGTGATTGGGGGTGTGGTGTGTGTGTGGTTGTGGTGTGAGAGGTGTGGTGTGTGTGTGTGGTTGGGTGTGAGAGGTGGGGTGTGTGTGTGTGTGTTGTGGTTGTGGGGTGTGTGGGGGGGGGGATGTGTGTTTGTGTTGTGGTGTGGGGAGGGGGGGGGATTGTGTATGGTTGGGGTTTGTGAGAGGTGTGATTTATTGTAGTTGTGGTTGAGAGGTGTGATGTATGTGTAGTTGTGGTGTGAGAGGTGTGATGTATGTGTAGTTGTGGTGTGAGAGGTGTGATGTATGTGTAGTTGTGGTGTGAGAGATGCCGGTGGTGTAAGAGATATAGATAATGTTGATGTTTGAGAGGTGTGGATGATCGTAGCCGAACATGATAATACCGATGATTTAAGTCCTTATGCTTGTCTAGCTTAGCTTCTTCCATATGATCAACAACAGCGCGCTCTTTAGCCACTTCGAAAACAAAAACTTATGTCAGCCTGAACGGATACACGAAGTCCCACACCGGTATTCCGCAATAGGTCCTGGGATAGACTTATCCTACCACGTCTGTTTCTAGGACTATGGGACGCTAAGGATCGGAGTTCTCTCTCAGCTGGGAACTCAACTCTAGCAAGACTACTGTTGTTAATATTATCTTCGTTGCATCTAACATGCCGTTCCTTGCAACTTGTTCAGTCTAGAGTTATGCAGACCACATTGGTCAGCTTCTGCTCTGCAGTAAATGCAGTGATAATCGGTCTGACCTGGTACAGCAAGGCACAATGGTGGAGAAGTATCTCACGCTGTTATGTGACCTGTAGAGAGGAAATTCTCCGTGTCTAGTGACACCACTCACTGACTGGCCACAGTGGCGGACCTACGTTTATGGGACCCTAAAGCTTGAACAGTCATACGGGCAATCAGTAACGGCTTGTCTACATGATACTTTAATAATCTTTTAATTTTGATTATAATTATATATTATTAATTATTATATTATTATTGTTGTTAATTTTAAACAACCTTCTTATAGAGTAGATCCAAAATTTTTAAGCACTGTGGACTAAAAATGGCTTCTGGGGCCCCTCCGGGATTAGGGGCCCTTTAAGCTTAAGCTTCATCAGTTTCACACAGTAGATCAGTCCCTGTCTGGCGATAAGAACTGAGGAGAACCACATGGAGACACAAACAGTGTAGAAAAAACTGTATATTTCAATCTTCGTCTGAGATCTTCTCCAGCAGATAAATACATGACGTCCCAAGTATTAAGTGAAGTTAACTGTGAATTATTTTATATAGAACTCTCCAAGAAAATGACATTTTTTTAATTCCCAAAACCACTTCATAAGGGTCTTTGCACAGTCTAATAGATAAATGGTGTTACAAGCCCTTGAAGGATTTTTTTTCGCGTATCAAAGCGAAACAAAATCACATCAGCAACGCTTCGTCATTCCATTTATCTTGTAACTGGTCTTCCTTACCCAGGCTTTTACTTCTTTCATTGTGACGGACGACTCAGACTTTCCGGACACACACACACGCATTTATACTATATTATATATATATATAATTATATATATAAATATTATATATATATATATATATATATATATATAAATACAAATATATACATATATATACATATATATATATATATATATATATTTTATATATATATATATTATATATATATATATATATATATATATATGTCGCGCGGAATAGGCAGAATTTGCGATCTTGGCTTAAATAGCAACGCTCATCTTGCCATATAGGACAAGCAAAAATTTGTGTATGCAATAATTTCGCCAAAAATCATTTTGAACCTAACGAAAAAAATATGTTTAACTGTGTTTGTTTAGTATTAAATTATTGTAAACAAATCTAAAATATATTTAGTTGGGTTAGGCTAAAATAAAATTTTCTTGTTATAATGAGGTTAGGTAAGTTTTCTAAGATTCTTTTGGAGCAAAATTAAAAAAAATTACATTAAAATTAATGAAAAAATATATCTTTAAACGTATAAGAGAAAATTTTAGAAAGGACTTAATTTTAAATGTATATGTATTATATATTATATATATATATATATATATGTATATATGTATATGTATATATATATATATATATATATATATATATATATATATATATTATATATATATATATTTTATATATATATATACATATATGTGAATAGGTTTCCTTAGTGTAGTTCTGTTAGGGTAGGTTTTACTACCTATGGGTAGATTAGGATCAGTTTGGTGTGGTTAGGTTAGATTTGGACACATCAGGTTAGGTTAGGTTAACGTCGGTTTAATCAAATTTAACCAGTTATAACATACCTGGAGTATACCTGGAGAGGATTTCGGGGGTTAACGCCCCCTGCGGCCCGGTCTGTGACCAGGCCTTATTTATCATCAAATGTGATACAGGGAATAATTTATTCCTATTCTATTGTTACCATTTGAGTTACTACTCAGTATTGCTCCATTGGGAAATTTTGCATCAGTAAATACTAACACACGTCAGACGAGACATGTTGACGCCTCTACAATCAAATCACAATGTATATCAGAGGCAAGAAAAACACTTATAAGCTTAGTAGTATAGATTTTATTTAATCAAACCGAACGCTATTATAATTCTGGAGTCCCGGTTAGCAGAAACCTTGTGCCAAACAGCATTGCATAAGTGTGCGTAATGAAGTTAGATTTCTTGGCTTCACGTCAAGAATTTTAACTAATGGCAATTCCCTTGTTATATTACAGTTTTGCACAAATCATCGTGATTTGCGAACCACTACAGCCCGACAGATCTCCTGTAGTTCTCGTCATCTTCCACAAATGTAGGATTGTCAGTATTACTTCAGTGTCTTCTGTAAGGGTGATTTTAGAGTCGATGAGCATGACACAGGTGCGACCCAAGGTATGTGTATGACGCGTATGTGTCATGCAGCTTCTGGGGTAATGGAAGTCATTCAGGTCTGGCTGAAGGAACCTGAGCGTTGATTCAATTCCAGAGATGAACAGCCTCTCACCAGCATCTAAGAATCTTCCCTGAGGAACGTGGGTGAGACAGTCAGAGACTTACACGTCCGTGATCATCAGAGTACCTGTGGTACTAAGAGTGTTAATAATGCTTGTGTTATTCACTGACATAGCCACGACCAGTTCATGGCGCTGACGAATGCCAACGACATCATCAAAGGAGACTAGTTATGTAAACCCCCGTTGTCAAGAATCTACGGTTATTTGTGTTAGCCAAACAGCTGTATAGAACACGAAGATCTTTAGTATCGCCAGTTTGGACAAAACTGTTTGACTCCATCAGGCCCCCAGCCGTCGGGTTAGTCATTTTTTTGTGCACCCCCCCCACACTATAGATTCTTTTTTTCTGTCTGTATTGTTGAAAAAAAAAACCGGGGGCGAAACTTGGCAAATTCCCTAACGTTGCAAAAAGAGTATTTTACACTTGCTGGTATTTTGATCGTTTTTTGCAACTCGGGGATTAGCGTGTTCGCGGAAATGTCACCAGACCAGAATTCCCTCCCTTACACCTTTAAAAATTTAAAATATTTTAATTCTTACGGGGGATCCCTATTTACACACTACAAGTCAAGAATTTTGGGTAGTCCAGAAAATGAGATTTAGAGGATGCATTTGGACAGCACTGCAAATTGGTACAATGTTGCGCTGGGTGAGACCATAAAAATACTTACTACTCAGAGTACATAAGTCTGTGAGTTCATAAGCCGTGTGTACATACAAGTGCAGGATTGTATGTTTTGGGGAGGGGAATTACGTGGGTGCCCCCTGAGGGAGTGCTGGGGATGTGAGGGTTGCCTGTGTTACACCTTCTGTAAAGACATGATTGGTAGGGAACCGGTGAGAGTGTTTCTTTTTAGGAAAATGGAACAAAACAAAACATAAACATTTTAACGGGGCAACGTTTCGATCTCCGGAGCCGTAAAGCTCCTAAAGGGCAAAACGTTGCCACAAAAAATACCAATCAGTTGCAACGTCTCTTTTTACTAACTTTTGTCGGTTCTACCATTTTTTTCCCAAAATTTTTTTTTCTTATTGCGGGTAAACCCTGTCTCGGGCCATAAAAATCTCCTGTTAGCAAAAAAGTTGAAAAAAAAAATTAAAATTTTCCCTCTGATATTGCTTTGTTTAACTTCTGTTTTTACCCCCTTGCCCGTCATCTCCGATTTTTATAACAGTTTTTTTCCCGTTTTATCAGCACACCCCCACCCCCTCTTTCCCGCCAACCCACCACATCCTTCCCACTCCTACACACAACCACGTTTTCCTCACCCCTACACAAAACCAGTTTTTCCCACTCCCTACACACAACCACGTCCTTCCTCACCCCCACACACAATCACGTCCTTCCTCACTCCCTAACAAAACCCACGTCTTCCTCACTCCCTACACACAACCACGTCCTTTCCTCACCCCAACCAACCACGTCTTTCCTCACCCCCACCACAACCACGTCCTCCCTCACTCCCTGTACACAAGACCCCCCCCAAACCCTCCCTGCACACAAGACATCCTCCCTCCCCCCTGTACACAAGCACATCCCCCCAAACTCCCTGTAACATACACAAGACACCCCCTCATCCCTTGCACAAACAATCCCCCCCTCACTCCCTGTAACAAGCACATCCTACCACTCCCTGATACAACACATCCTCCCCTAACTAAATGACACAACCACATCCCCCCACTCCTGTAAACAAGCACTCCCCCATAACTCCCCGTACACAAGCAACCCCCCCTCACCCCCATACACAAGCACTCCTCTTCACTCCCGTCCCAAAAGCGCACCCCTCCCTACTCCTTACCAAGGCATCCCCCCACTCCCGTACACAAGCACATCCTCACCCTCCCTATACACAAGCACACCCTCCCACTCCCTGTACAAAACAACCCTCACTCTCCCCCTATCCAAGCACATCCCCCCCCCTCCCTGTCACAAGCAATCCCCCCTCACTCCCTGACACAGACATCTCTCTCCCTCCTTGTACCAAGCACATCCTCCCCTCCCTTCTGTACAAAAACACATCCTCACTTCCCTCCTGTACACAACACATCCTCATCACTCCCTATACCAAGCACACAACCTAAACCCCCCGTATACAAGCACTCTTCCTTCCCCCCCTGTCACAACAAAATCCTCCCTCATCCCGTACACAACAACCCTCCCTCACTCCCTGAAAAAAGCACATTACCCCCTCACTCTCTTACCCCAAAGCACATCCTCACTCTCCCCTATACACAAGACACCCCCCCTACCCCCTGACACAAGCATATCCTCCCCACTTCCGTACACAAGCCTCCTCCTTTTTCCCTGTGCACAACACATCCTCCCTCACTTCCTGGCACAAGCACATCCCCCTCACTCCCGACCACCCCGATCCTTTCATTCCCTGTGCACACCCACATCTTCCCCCTTACCCCTTAACAAGCACTCCCTCCCTCACTCCTGTAACAAGCAAACCTCACCTCTCCCTTACACAACAATCCCCCCTCATCCCTGTACAAAAAAAAGCATATCCTCCTCACTTCCTGTACACAAACATCCTCCCTTACCCCCTGTACAAAACACTTTCCCCCTAACCCCCTTACAAAACCCACATCCCCCCCCATCCCTGTAAACAAGCACATCCCCCCCTAATCCCCGTACACAACACATCCCCCCTCACCCCCTTTATCAACACTCCTCCCTAACTCTGTACACAACAAATCCCCCAACTCCCTGCACACAAAAATCCTCCTAATCCCTGTCCCAAAAACAACCCCCCCAAACTCCTGTCACATACACAAGCACATCCCCCTCACTCCCTGTGCAAAAAAAACCATCCTCCCTCACTCCCGTACCAACACATCCCCCCTCACCCCCTGTACACAAGCACATCCTACCTTACTCCCTGTACACAAGCACATCCTCCCTCACTCCCTGTACACAAGCACATCCTCCCTCACTCCCTGTACACAAGCACATCCTCCCTCACTCCCTGTACACAAGCACATCCTCCCTCATCCCGTGCCAAGACACCCTCCCCACCCCCTGTGCCAAAAATCCTCCCTACTTCTGACCAAAATACCCCCCCCAAATCCCTGACACAAACAAATCCCCCTTTTACTCCGTGTACAAAAGCACATCCCCCTCACTACCTGTACACAACCACATCCTCCCTCAATACCTGTACACAAAAAATCCCCCCTTACCCCCTGTCCCAAAAAAGCATATCCTCCCTCACCCCCTGTACACAAGCACATCCTGCCTCATCCCTGTGCACAAGCATATCCCCCCTCACCCCCTGTACACAAGCAAAACCCCCTTACCCCCGTCACCAAGCACATCCTCCCTCACTCCCTGTGCACAAGCAACTCCTCTCTCCCCCCTGTAACAAGCACATCCCCCTTTCCCCCTGTACACAAGCACACCTCCCTCACTCTCTGTACACAAAACATCCTCACTTACTCCCAAACAAAGCACATCCCCCCTCGCTCCCTGTACAAAAGCCATCCCCCTCATTCCTGATCAAACATCCTCCCTCACTCCCTGTCACAAGCCATCCTCCCTCACCCCCGTACAAACACACCTCCCTAAATCCTTACAAAGACACCCTCCCTCACTCCCTGTACCAAGAAAACCCTCACTCCCCCCCCCCCTGTACAAAAGCACTCCTCCCTACTCCCTGTACCAAGACTCCCCCCTACTCCCGTACACAACCACATCCTCCCCCCTCCCGTACCAAGCACATCCCCCTCACCCCTGTACCCCAAGCACTCCTCCCTCACTCCCGAAAAACAAGCACACCCCCCCTAACTCCCCGACACAACACATCCTCCCCCACCCCCTTACAAAGCACACCCCCCCTTTAACTCCCCTACACAAGCCATCCCCCTCCCCCCTGACACAAGCACCCCCCTAACTCCCGTACAGAAGCCATCCCCCCTAACTCCCTGTACACATACACGCACACCCCCACACTCCCTGTGCACAAACACATCCTCCCCACTCCCTGTACACAGCCTCCTCCCTCACTCCCTGTAACAACACCCTCACTCCTCCCTATACAAAACCACACCTCCTCACTCTCTTACACAAGCACATCCCCTTACCCCTGACACAAGCACATCCCACTTACTCCTGTACCAACACATCCTCCCCACTTCCTAAACAACACACCCTCCTCACTCCTGTACAAAACCTTTCCCCTCACTCCCTGTACACAAGCAATCCTCACTTACCCCTGTACAAAAGCACATCCTCACTTACCCCCCGTACAGAAGCACATCCTCACTCACCCCTATCCCAAAGCACATCTCCCTCACTCTCTGTACACAAGCACATCCCACTTACTCCCTGACGAAGCAATCTCCCTCCTCCCTATCACAAGAAAATCCCCTCACTTCCTTACACAAGCGGATCCTCCCTCCCCCCCTGTACACAAGCACTTTCCTCCCCACTCCCTATACAAAAAGCACACCCTCACTTACTCCCTAACACAAGCACATCCTATTAACCCCTGTCCACAAGCACATCCCCCTCACTCCCAAAAACACAAGCAATCCTCCCTAAATCCCTATCACAAGCAAATCCTCACTTACCCCCATACACAAGCACACCTCACTTACTCCCTGACAAAAGCACTCCTCCTCACTTCCTTACACAACAACCCTCCCTCACTCCCCCTGCAAAACACATCCTCCCCTCCCCCTTCCCTAACACAAGCACATCCTCCCTCACCCCCTATCACAACACTCCTCCCTCACCCCTAACACAAGCACATCCTCCCTCACTCCAATACCAAGCCATCCCCCCACCCCATACCAACACATTCCCCCCAAATCCCTTACACAACAGATCCTCCCTACTCCCTATACCAAGCACATCCTCCTTACTCCCCTGTACCAAAGCACCCTCCCTTTACCCTATCCAAGCACTTTCCCTCACTCCCATACCAAAACATCCCCCCCAAATCCCTATAACAAGCACTCCTCCCCACTCCCTATACACAAGAAAACCACCCCCTCCCTCACCCCCCTATACCAAGCACTTTCTCCCTCATCCATACACAAGCACATCCTCCCTCCTCCCATACCAAGACATCCTCACTTACTCCGTACAAAAGCCATCCCCCCTCATCCCTTACACAAGCACTCCCCCTCACTCCTATCCCCAAAGCACACCCTCCCTCCTCCTAAAAAAAAGCACACCTCCCTCACTCCCTATACAAAAGCACATTTCCCTCACTCCCTATACACAAGCACATCCTCCCTCACTCCCTATCCCAAAAAAGCACATCCCCCTTTCCCCTGTACACAATAAATTTCTCCCCATTCCCTATAACAAGCAATCCTTCCCACTCCCTTCACAAGCACATCCCCCTCCACCCTATAACAACACATCCTCCCTCACCCCCTATACACAAACATCCCCCCTCACTCCCATACAAAGCCATCCTCCTCACCCCTATACACAAGACACCGGGACATCACTCATTTTTTAAAATTGGAAAGCCCACCCCCCATCACTGTCACCTCCTTCCGCTAACAAACTACAGCTGTCAAATGCATCACTGTCATGTTACCATGACATCTGTCCCAGGTGTAAATAAATGACAGTGAAGTGGCCTTGCAATATTCACCTGCGTGACAGTTTATACCATCAGTTGCCAACAACAGTGCAGTCTTCACTACTTGTCCGAGTGCAGTCTTCACTACTTGCCCGAGTGCAGTGTTGACTACTTGTCCGAGTGCAGTGTTCACTACTTGTCCGAGTGCAGTGTTCACTACTTGCCCGAGTGCAGTGTTGACTACTTGCCCGAGTACAGTGTTCACTACTTGTCCCAGTGCAGTGTTGACTACTTGTCCGAGTGCAGTGTTCACTACTTGTCCGAGTGCAGTCTTCACTACTTGTCCGAGTGCAGTGTTCACTACTTGCCCGAGTGCAGTGTTGACTACTTGTCCGAGTGCAGTGTTGACTACTTGCCCGAGTACAGTGTTCACTACTTGTCCCAGTGCAGTGTTCACTACTTGTCCGAGTGCAGTGTTCACTACTTGTCCGAGTGCAGTGTTGACTACTTGTCCGAGTGCAGTGTTGACTACTTGTCCGAGTGCAGTGTTGACTACTTGTCCGAGTGCAGTGTTCACTACTTGTCCGAGTGCAGTGTTCACTACTTGCCCGAGTGAAGTGTTGACTACTTGTCCGAGTGCAGTGTTCACTACTTGTCCGAGGGCAGTGTTCACTACTTGTCCGAGTGCAGTGTTCACTACTTGTCCGAGTGCAGTGTTCACTACTTGTCCGAGTGCAGTGTTGACTACTTGTCCGAGTGCAGTGTTGACTACTTGTCCGAGTGCAGTGTTCACTACTTGTCCGAGTGCAGTCTTCACTACTTGTCCGAGTGCAGTCTTCACTACTTGCCCGAGTGCAGTGTTGACTACTTGTCCGAGTGCAGTGTTCACTACTTGTCCGAGTGCAGTGTTCACTACTTGTCCGAGTGCAGTGTTGACTACTTGTCCGAGTGCAGTGTTCACTACTTGTCCGAGGGGCAGTGTTGACTACTTGTCCGAGTGCAGTGTTGACTACTTGCCCGAGTGCAGTGTTCACTACTTGTCCGAGTGCAGTGTTCACTACTTGTCCGAGTGCAGTGTTCACTACTTGTCCGAGTGCAGTGTTGACTACTTGTCCGAGTGCAGTGTTGACTACTTGTCCGAGTGCAGTGTTCACTGCTTGCCGAGTGCAGTGTTCACTACTTGTCCGAGTGCAGTGTTGACTACTTGTCGAGTGCAGTGTTGACTACTTGTCCGGGTGCAGTGTTCACTACTTGTCCGAGTGCAGTGTTCACTACTTGTCCGAGTGCAGTGTTGACTACTTCTCCGAGTGCAGTGTTCACTACTTTTTCCGAGTGCAGTGTTCACTACTTGTCCGAGTGCAGTGTTCACTACTTGTCCGAGTGCAGTGTTGACTACTTGTCCGAGTGCAGTGTTGACTACTTGTCCGAGTGCAGTGTTCACTACTTGTCCGAGTGCAGTGTTCACTACTTGTCCGAGTGCAGTGTTCACTACTTGTCCGAGTGCAGTGTTCACTACTTGTCCGAGTGCAGTGTTCACTACTTGTCCGAGTGCAGTGTTCACTACTTGTCCGAGTGCAGTGTTGACTACTTGTCCAAGTGCAGTGTTCACTACTTGTCCAGTGCAGTGTTCACTACTTGTCCGAGTGCAGTGTTCACTACTTGTCCGAGTGCAGTGTTCACTACTTGTCCGAGTGCAGTGTTGACTACTTGTCCGAGTGCAGTGTTCACTACTTGTCCGAGTGCAGTGTTCACTACTTGTCCGAGTGCAGTGTTCACTACTTGTCCGAGTGCAGTGTTCACTACTTGCCCCATGCAGTGTTCACTACTTGTCCGAGTGCAGTGTTCACTACTTGTCCGAGTGCAGTGTTAAACTACGTGTCCGAGTGCAGTGTTCACTACTTGCCCGAGTGCAGTGTTCACTACTTGTCCGAGTGCAGTGTTGACTACTTGTCCGAGTGCAGTGTTCACTACTTGTCCGAGTGCAGTGTTCACTACTTGTCCGAGTGCAGTGTTCACTACTTGTCCGAGTGCAGTGTTGACTACTTGTCCGAGTGCAGTGTTCACTACTTGTCCCGAGTGCAGTGTTCACTACTTGTCCGAGTGCAGTGTTCACTACTTGTCCGAGTGCAGTGTTCACTACTTGTCCGTGTGCAGTGTTCACTACTTGTCCGAGTGCAGTGTTCACTACTTGTCCGAGTGCAGTGTACACTACTTGTCCGAGTGCAGTGTTCACTACTTGTCCGAGTGCAGTCTTCACTACTTGCCCGAGTGCAGTCTTCACTACTTGCCCGAGTGCAGTCTTCGCTACTTGTCCGAGTGCAGTGTTCACTACTTGCCCGAGTGCAGTGTTCACTACTTGTCCGAGTGCAGTCTTCACTACTTGTCCGAGTGCAGTCTTCACTACTTGCCCGAGTGCAGTCTTCACTACTTGTCCGAGTGCAGTGTTCACTACTTGCCCGAGTGCAGTGTTCACTACTTGTCCGAGTGCAGTGTTCACTACTTGCCCGAGTGCAGTGTTCACTACTTGTCCGAGTGCAGTGTTCACTACTTGCCCGAGTGCAGTGTTCACTACTTGTCCGAGTGCAGTCTTCACTACTTGTCCGAGTGCAGTCTTCACTACTTGTCCGAGTGCAGTGTTCACTACTTCTCCGAGTGCAGTGTTGACTACTTGTCCGAGTGCAGTGTTCACTACTTGTCCGAGTGCAGTCTTCACTACTTGTCCGAGTGCAGTCTTCACTACTTGCCCGAGTGCAGTGTTCACTACTTGTCCGAGTGCAGTCTTCACTACTTGTCCGAGTGCAGTGTTCACTACTTGCCCGAGTGCAGTGTTCACTACTTGTCCGAGTGCAGTGTTGACTACTTGTCCGAGTGCAGTCTTCACTACTTGTCCGAGTGCAGTGTTGACTACTTGCCCGAGTCCCAGTGTTCACTACTTGTCCGAGTGCAGTGTTCACTACTTGTCCGGGTGCAGTCTTCACTACTTGTCCGAGTGCAGTCTTCACTACTTGCCCGAGTGCAGTGTGCACTACTTGCCCGAGTGCAGTGTTCACTACTTGTCCGAGTGCAGTGTTGACTACTTGCCCGAGTGCAGTGTTGACTACTTGTCCGAGTGCAGTCTTCACTACTTGTCCGAGTGCAGTGTTGACTACTTGTCCGAGCGCAGTGTTCACTACTTGTCCGAGTGCAGTGTTGACTACTTGTCCGAGTGCAGTGTTCACTACTTGTCCGAGTGCAGTGTTCACTACTTGTCCGAGTGCAGTGTTCACTACTTGTCCGGGTGCAGTGTTCACTACTTGTCCGAGTGCAGTGTTGACTACTTGTCCGAGTGCAGTGTTGACTACTTGTCCGAGTGCAGTGTTGACTACTTGTCCGAGTGCAGTGTTCACTACTTGTCCGAGTGCAGTGTTCACTACTTGTCCGAGTGCAGTGTTCACTACTTGTCCGAGTGCAGTGTTCACTACTTGTCCGAGTGCAGTGTTCACTACTTGTCCGAGTGCAGTGTTCACTACTTGTCCGAGTGCAGTGTTCACTACTTGTCCGAGTGTAGTGTTCACTACTTGTCCGAGTGCAGTGTTCACTACTTGTCCGAGTGCAGTGTTGACTACTTGTCCGAGTGCAGTGTTACTACTTGTCCGAGTGCAGTGTTCACTACTTGTCCGAGTGCAGTGTTGACTACTTGTCCGAGTGCAGTGTTGACTACTTGCCCGAGTGCAGTGTTCACTACTTGTCCGAGTGCAGTCTTCACTACTTGCCCGAGTGCAGTGTTCACTACTTGTCCGAGTGCAGTCTTCACTACTTGTCCGAGTGCAGTCTTCACTACTTGCCCGAGTGCAGTGTTCACTACTTGTCCGAGTGCAGTCTTCACTACTTGTCCGAGTGCAGTGTTCACTACTTGCCCAGGTGCAGTGTTCACTACTTGTCCGAGTGCAGTGTTGACTACTTGTCCGAGTGCAGTCTTCACTACTTGTCCGAGTGCAGTGTTGACTACTTGCCCGAGTGCAGTGTTCACTACTTGTCCGAGTGCAGTGTTCACTACTTGTCCGGGTGCAGTCTTCACTACTTGTCCGAGTGCAGTCTTCACTACTTGCCCGAGTGCAGTGTGCACTACTTGCCCGAGTGCAGTGTTCACTACTTGTCCGAGTGCAGTGTTGACTACTTGCCCGAGTGCAGTGTTGACTACTTGTCCGAGTGCAGTCTTCACTACTTGTCCGAGTGCAGTGTTGACTACTTGTCCGAGCGCAGTGTTCACTACTTGTCCGAGTGCAGTGTTGACTACTTGTCCGAGTGCAGTGTTGACTACTTGTCCGAGTGCAGTGTTCACTACTTGTCCGAGTGCAGTGTTCACTACTTGTCCGGGTGCAGTGTTCACTACTTGTCCGAGTGCAGTGTTGCATACTTGTCCGAGTGCAGTGTGACTACTTGTCCGAGTGCAGTGTTGACTACTTGTCCGAGTGCAGTGTTCACTACTTGTCCGAGTGCAGTGTTCACTACTTGTCCGAGTGCAGTGTTCACTACTTGTCCGAGTGCAGTGTTCACTACTTGTCCGAGTGCAGTGTTCACTACTTGTCCGAGTGCAGTATTCACTACTTGTCCGAGTGCAGTGTTCACTACTTGTCCGAGTGTAGTGTTCACTACTTGTCCGAGTGCAGTGTTCACTACTTGTCCGAGTGCAGTGTTGACTACTTGTCCGAGTGCAGTGTTGACTACTTGTCCGAGTGCAGTGTTCACTACTTGTCCGAGTGCAGTGTTGACTACTTGTTCGAGTGCAGTGTTGACTACTTGCCCGAGTGCAGTGTTCACTACTTGTCCGAGTGCAGTGTTCACTACTTGTCCGAGTGCAGTGTTCACTACTTGTCCGAGTGCAGTGTTGACTACTTGTCCGAGTGCAGTCTTCACTACTTGCCCGAGTGCAGTGTTCACTACTTGCCCGAGTGCAGTGTTCACTACTTGTCCGAGTGCAGTCTCCACTACTTGCCCGAGTGCAGTGTTCACTACTTGTCCGAGTGCAGTCTTCACTACTTGCCCGAGTGCAGTGTTCACTACTTGTCCGAGTGCAGTCTTCACTACTTGCCCGAGTGCAGTGTTCACTACTTGCCCGAGTGCAGTGTTCACTACTTGTCCGAGTGCAGTCTTCACTACTTGCCCGAGTGCAGTGTTCACTACTTGTCCGAGTGCAGTCTTCAGTACTTGCCCGAGTGCAGTGTTCACTACTTGTCCGAGTGCAGTCTTCACTACTTGTCCGAGTGCAGTGTTCACTACTTGTCCGAGTGCAGTGTTGACTACTTGTCCGAGTGCAGTCTTCACTACTTGCCCGAGTGCAGTGTTCATTACTTGTCCGAGTGCAGTCTTCACTACTTGTCCGAGTGCAGTGTTGACTACTTGTCCGAGTGCAGTGTTGACTACTTGTCCGAGTGCAGTGTTCACTACTTGTCCGAGTGCAGTGTTCACTACTTGCCCGAGTGCAGTGTTGACTACTTGTCCGAGTGCAGTGTTGACTACTTGTCCGAGTGCAGTGTTCACTACTTGCCCGAGTGCAGTGTAGACTACTTGTCCGAGTGCAGTGTTGACTACTTGTCCGAGGGCAGTGTTGACTACTTGTCCGAGTGCAGTGTTGACTACTTGTCCGAGTGCAGTGTTGACTACTTGTCCGAGTTCAGTGTTGACTACTTGTCCGAGTGCAGTGTTCACTACTTGCCCGAGTGCAGTGTTGACTACTTGTCCGAGTGCAGTGTTGACTACTTGTCCCGAGTGCAGTCTTCACTACTTGTCCGAGTGCAGTGTTGACTACTTGTCCGAGTGCAGTGTTCACTACTTGTCCGAGTGCAGTGTTCACTACTTGTCCGAGTGCAGTGTTGACTACTTGTCCGAGTGCAGTGTTGACTACTTGTCCGAGTGCAATGTTGACTACTTGTCCGAGTGCAGTGTTGACTACTTGTCTGAGTGCAGTGTTCACTACTTGTCCGAGTGCAGTGTTCACTACTTGCCCGAGTGCAGTGTTCACTACTTGTCCGAGTGCAGTGTTGACTACTTGCCCGAGTGCAGTGTTCACTACTTGTCCGAGTGCAGTGTTGACTACTTGCCCGAGTGCAGTGTTCACTACTTGTCCGAGTGCAGTGTTCACTACTTGCCCGAGTGCAGTGTTCACTACTTGTCCGAGTGCAGTGTTCACTACTTGCCTGAGTGCAGTGTTCACTACTTGTCCGAGTGCAGTGTTGACTACTTGCCCGAGTGCAGTGTTCACTACTTGTCCGACTGCAGTGTTGACTACTTGTCCGAGTGCAGTGTTCACTTCTTGTCCGAGTGCAGTGTTCACTACTTGCCCGAGTGCAGTGTTGACTACTTGTCCAAGTGCAGTGTTCACTACTTGCCCGAGTGCAGTGTTAACTACTTGCCCGAGTGCAGTGTTGACTACTTGTCCGAGTGCAGTGTTCACTACTTGTCCGAGTGCAGCGTTGACTACTTGCCCTAGTGCAGTGTTGACTACTTGTCCAAGTGCAGTGTTCACTACTTGTCCGACTGCAGTGTTGACTACTTGTCCGAGTGCAGTGTTCACTACTTGTCCGAGTGCAGTGTTGACTACTTGCCCGAGTGCAGTGTTGACTACTTGTCCAAGTGCAGTGTTGACTACTTGCCCGAGTGCAGTGTTGACTACTTTTCCAAGTGCAGTGTTCACTACTTGCCCGAGTGCAGTGTTAACTACTTGCCCGAGTGCAGTGTTGACTACTTGTCCGAGTGCAGTGTTCACTACTTGTCCGAGTGCAGTGTTGACTACTTGCCCGAGTGCAGTGTTGACTACTTGTCCAAGTGCAGTGTTCACTACTTGCCCGAGTGCAGTGTTAACTACTTGTCCAAGTGCAGTCTTCACTACTTGCCCGAGTGCAGTGTTGACTACTTGTCCAAGTGCAGTGTTGACTACTTGCCCGAGTGCAGTGTTAACTACTTTCCCGAGTGCAGTGTTGACTACTTGTCCGAGTGCAGTGTTGACTACTTGTCCGAGTGCAGTGTTGACTACTTGCCCGAGTGCAGTGTTGACTACTTGTCCGAGTGCAGTGTTGACTACTTGCCCGAGTGCAGTGTTGACTACTTGTCCAAGTGCAGTGTTCACTACTTGCCCGAGTGCAGTGTTAACTACTTGCCCGAGTGCAGTGTTGACTACTTGTCCGAGTGCAGTGTTGACTACTTGCCCGAGTGCAGTGTTGACTACTTGTCCAAGTGCAGTGTTCACTACTTGCCCGAGTGCAGTGTTAACTACTTGCCCGAGTTCTACACAACACCGGAATCTTCACTCCTTTTGACCTAATTAAGTCATTGTCTTGTACCTGACAAGTCGCTCCTAATCTCTACGTCTCAAACCTTCACTGATCTTCCCTTATCCTGGCTGCCTGCATGAGCAGCGCAGCCGTCTCTAGATTAGCAGACGGAGGATCGAGCCTGCAGCACTTCTTGTGCTGAATGACCTACACGGGTTTAGTGCATCGTATACAGTGTAAATATTTAAAAATAAGAATAAAATAAAATAATAATAATATTAATAATATAATAATAATAATAATAAAAAATAATAATCATCATAATAATAATAATAATAATAATAATAATAATAATAATAATAATAATAATAATAATTAAAAATAATAATAATAATAATAAAAAAAATAATAATAATAATAATAATAATAATAATAATAATAATAATAATAATAATAATCACAATAATAATAATAATAATAATAATAATAATAATAATAATAATAATAATAATAATAATAATAAAAATAATAATAATAATAATAATAATAATAATAATAATTATAATAATATAATAATAATAATAATAATAATAATAATAATAATAATCATAATAATAATAATAATATAAAATAAAAATTTAAAAAATAATATAATAATAATAATAATCACAATAATAATAATAAATAATAATAATAAAATAATAATAATAATAATAATAATAATAAAATAATAATAATAATAATAATCATAATAATCATAATAATAAAAATAATAATAATAATAATAATAATAATAATAATAATAATAATAATAATAATAATAATAAAAATAATCATAATAATAATAATAATAAAAATAATAATCATAATAATAATAAAATAATAAAAATAATAATCATAATAATAATAATAATAATAATAATAAATAAAAAATAATAATAATAATAATAAAATAAAAATAATAATAAATAATAACAATAATAATAAAAATAATAATAAAATAATAAAAATAATAATAAAAATAATTATAAATAATAATAATAAAATAATATAATAATAATAATAATAATAATAATAATAATAATAATAATAATAAATGATAATAATAATAATAATCCACTATCATTACTTCCAAAGCAGAGGCAGACAATGATATTGTTTCTCCTATCTAACTTGAAAGTCACCAGTGTATATAACAAGCAGTGTACCATTCCCAGGGGAAGCACCACGACGTCTTCCTCTTAACGTATTTACAATAAAACTCTGGCCGTATATCTAACAAGTGTCCTCAAGAATTAATATACAGTAGTCTCCAACAGCTGTGTTTATAATAAGTTGATTACCTTGGCTTACTTTCTCCAGCCATTTATAATGCGTACATGATGAAGTCTGATGTAGGTGAAAGGTCGTAGTAATGAATGTCTGTCTGGAGATGAGAAACAGTGTCTGCACTCTAGCGCTGGGTGGGCGTATGTTCAGTATGACGGGGCATCAGAACTACAGGAGCAGTGCATCACATCCACCAGCATCACCACATCCACCAATACCACCACATGTACCAACACTACCGCATGTACCAATACCACCACATCCACCAGCACTACCACATCCACCAACACCACCACATCCACCAACACCACCACATCCACCAACACCACCACATCCACCAACACCACCACATCCACCAACACCACCACCACATCCACCAACACCACCACATCCACCAACACCACCACATCCACCAGCACTACCACATCCACCAACACCACCACATCCATCAACACCACCACATCCACCAACACCACCACATCCACCAACACCACCACATCCACCAACACCACCACAATCCACCAACACCACCACATCCATCAACACCACCACATCCACCAACACCACCACATCCACCAACACCACCACATCCACCAACACCACCACATCCACCAACACCACCACATCCATCAACACCACCACATCCACCAACACCACCACATCCACCAACACCACCACATCACCACACCACCAATCATCAACACACCACATCCACCAACACCACCACATCCACCAACACCACCACATCCACCAAACCACCATCCACCAACACCACCAATCCCCCAGCACCACCACATCCACCAACACCACCACATCCACCAACACCACCACATCCACCAACACCACCACACCACCAACACCACCACATCCACCAACACCACCACATCCACCAACCCACCACCCACATCCATCAACACCAAACCGACATCCACCATCACCACCACATCCACCAACCCACCACATCCTCCAACACCACCACATCGCACCAACCACCACCAACATCCCACCAACACCACACATCGCACCAGCCACAACCACATCCACCAAAACCACACTGACATCACCAACACCACCACATCCACCAACACCACCGAACATCCACCAACACCACCAAAATCCACCAACACCACCACATCCACCAACACCACCCACATCCCCAACCCACCACTCCACCAACACACCTACCACATCCATCAGACAAACAACCCACATCCACAACACCACCACAATCCACCAACACCACCACATCCACCAACACCACCCCATCGCACCAACACCACCACATCACCAACACCACACATCCACCCGCACTACCAACATCCCACCAACACCGACCTACATCCCACCAGCACCACCACAACCACCAACAACACTAAACCACATCCATCCAACAACCTACACAATCCAACACCACCACCACATCCACCAACACCACCAGCATCCACCAACACCCACACACACATCACCAACACCACCACATCCACTAACAACACCCCACATAATAAATGGTGACGCATCTACCCTTATCATACTCATAGCTCGTTTAGCTGGATTATTATGCTAAGAGAAGACTTAATGAAGGAAAATTTATTATCCGAGTGAGGAAGGGAAGGACCCAGTCCCATCGTTTATTATGAATTTATCTTAAATGAACAATAATTTGGCAAAATTATATATATTGAACACTGGTAACTCCAATATATGGTATAGTGGGAAATATAGTAATACAACAGATAACATGAACCTGAATCTGATATAAAAATGTTTAAAAATATTGATATCGAATCGACATATCTGTATGGTGCAGTGATGTTTTACAACGATCTATATATATATATATAATATATATATATATAAATATATTTATATATATATATAAATACAGTATATAAATAGTATATAATATATAAATTATATAATATATATATATATAGATATATATTAAAAGACTCTTAAAGTAAAGGTTGATGCGAGAAGTGGTCATAATAAGCGTGGTATGCAACCTGGGAAAGAGAGAAATGCAGAGGAGAGAGAGAGATGTCTTTGGGGAGATGTTAAGTGAATTAAAGGACCGTTTGAACCCATTGAGAGAAGTAATTTGTGGTAGAGACCTGAATGCCTAGAGGAGGAGAAACTTTTAGAAGGGGTGTAAGTAAGTTAGTGGGGTGCCAGGTGTAAATTGATAATGTAGCCCCTTATGAATGAACTTTGTGGATAGAAAGGGTTTAGTTATAGGCAATACTCGTTATGTTTAAAAAAAGAGGATAATAATTATACCACGATAAATGTTTCGGGCGAAATACAGTATCTTGTTGGATTAAGTATTGTAATAAAAATGACTGTCTTGAGTAGACTTCAGGATTACATGTTATAGAGTGGCCATAGGGGGGGCCAGATATATACAGATCACATTTCAAGTTGTAGCTACACATAGAGAGTAAAAGGTAATGGGATACAAGGAGAATAGAAGCATCAGGAAGAGAGAGGTGAAGGTTTATAAACTCAAAACGAGTGGCAGTTAGGTAGATAAAAACAGCTAATGTGAGGATAGATGGGCTAACTTGATAGCATAGCAAAGGGGTCGAAGAGAATGGGTAGGTTTAAAAATGTATGTTATAGTGTTCTAACGAAGTTGGTGTGTTACAGGACAGTGCGTGCAAGGAGGAAGAGGAGTGGGAGGGGCGGGGCGGATGGTGGTAGATGAATGTAAAACGAGAGTAGTAAGGAGACATAAAAGTTAGCATATAGAATTTTTAACAACAGTAGAATTATCAAGGAAGGGACAGATCATAGTGTGAGAGAAAAGAGAGAGTTTAAGAGAGTGCGTGAAGCAAAGTAAAAAGAGACAATGAGAGAGTGGGTGAGCTGTTTATACAACAAATTTTGTTGAAAATAGCAAAAAAGTTTTGGGAGTGAGATTAACAGTTAAGAGCCTAGAGATCAGAAATGGATTTGTCAGTTAAAAATAGGAGAGGACGTTATAAAAAATGGATCAGTTAGAAGGTATTCGGGAAATGGAGGGAATATTTATGCGAGGAAATAGGTTAAATTGTTGATGAAGATAGGGAAGCTGTGATTTCGTGTATAGGCAGCGAGGAATAACATCTGTAGTTGAGAGAGCAGCCCATATGTTGAGGTGGGGGGAAGTTCGTAGAGCAGTAGTATACAAATAAAGGCGGGCGTAAGCGCATCCGCGTAATGATGTGATAATAGATAGAAATGTAAAAAGCACGTGGGGATAATAGTTTTTTGGAGTGGTTGGTGCAATATTTCAATACAAATCGTATGGAATGAGGTAAGTACCTAGGATTGGCATGGAGCATGCATAGTTCCTTTGTATAAAGGCAAAGGGGATAAAATAGAGAGTGCAAAAATTACATGGGAATAAGTCTGGATTGGAAGGTGGTACTTGTATAGTGTAAGGTAGATTTACAATGTAAAGAATTAATAGAAAGACGAGAATAGGAAAAACATCAGCAGATGAACAAGGAGCCTTTAGAAAGGTAGGGGGTGTGTGACCATGTTTTTACAGTGAAACATTAATGAACAGTATTGTAGATAAGGCTAAAGAGGGCTTTTGTGCATTTATGGATTGGAAAAGGCGTATGACATGATGGATAGGGGGGCAATGTGGGCAGATGTTGCAAGGTTGTATGTGTGTAGATGTAGTTACTGAAAAGCAGTTGAGAGGTTTTACGAGAATAGGTAGGAACCTCAATTAGAGTATTAGAATAAAGAGGGAAATTTTTCCCCATAAAAGTAGGCCTTAGACAAGCGATGTGTGATTCTCCAACCTGTTTTGTAATATATTTTATAGATGGGGTACGTAAAGAAGTAAATGCGAGGTCCTTGGCAAGCAGCGTGAGTTAAAAGATAAAGAATCACACCAGGTGGATTATCACAGCTGCCCTTTTCTGATACACGCTGCTCTGCTTAGGGAGATTCTCGAGAGAAGCTGAGAATTGGTGGATGAACTTTGGTATGGTGTGCAAAAGAAGAAAATTAAAGGATGAATACGAAAGAGTCAAGGTTATGAGATAACAAAAAGGATAGTTGAAAGATTTGAATATCAGATTTCTGAGGGAGAGAGTATGGAGGAGAGAACGTATTCATAATTGGGATAGGACGTGTCCAGCGTATGGGTCTAATGAAAGATGAAGGTGAATACATGAGAATGAGAGAAATAAAGTTAGTGAGGTGCACTTCTAGGAGTCTGTGGAGGACATAAGGAACTTTGTCCTTGGAGGCGAAGAGGGAAGTGTATGAGATTATAGTTTTTACCAACGCTCTATACTGAGGTTTGAAGCATGGGTGATGAATGAATGCAGCGAGAGAAGGCTAGGAGGCATTGGGATGTCATGTCTGAATGCCAATGTGTTGGTGTGGAATATAATGCAGAGAAATCGTTGTTTGGAAGTTAGGAAGGTGCGGATTACACAAAACTGTTGTCCAAAGTATCTTGTAGATAGAATGAGCGAAACAGAATACTTCAATAGTAGTACTCAGTCTTATGGAAAGGAAGGCGGGGTAGGGGTCGCGGCCTAGGAAGGCGGAGGAGGGGTAAAGGATGTCTAGTGTGCGAGGGGGCTTGGACTTCCTGCAGGCATGCGTGAAGCGTGTTCTGATAGGAGTGACAATGGAGACCATAATGGCTTAATACTTGCCGTGCTGTTGAGTGTGAGCAAAGTAAACATTTATGAAGGATTCAGGGAAACCGGCAGGCCGGACTTGATCCTGTAGATGGAATACAGGCCAGCACCTAAGGAGGGGTGATATTGTTGCAGTTTAAAAACTGTAGTGTAAACCACCCTTCTGGCAAGAACAATGATTGAGTGAAATGATGGTTGAAAGTTTTTCTTTTTTCGGGCCACCCTGCCTTGGTGGGGAATCGGCAGTGGTGTATTAAATAAAAAAATAAAATATATATATAAAATAAACTATATAAATAGATAATATATACAAAAATATATATATATATATATATATATATCATACTATATATATAAATAGGTAAAAATATGATATATATATAATATATATATATATATATATATATTATCGTGTCAATAAATATAACTGGTCATTAGAGAAGAATTGTCCTTTAATTTTTTCAATTTCTGTTTATAAAAATTTTACTGATTTTGTATCAAAAGAACCTTAGAAAACTAATCTAACCATATTAAACCAACTGCAATTTAATTTAGCCTAATCTAAAAATATATTTTATGAAGTTTTACAATATCTAATAATAAACACTCACAATGAAATATATTTTTTTCGTTATGTCAGATTGATTTTTTGTAAAAATATTGCATAGCAGATATTTTTTGCTTGCCTATTCGGCTCTAAGAAGACCGGTGCTATTTAAGCCCCCAAAATCACAAGTTTTTACTCTATTCGGCCAACACAAAATAAAACAACACGTGATCTCTCCATAATAATTCCAGATTATACAGTTTTTTATTGGACTCTTTAGGGAAGCGATGCAGGTGAGAGCTCTTGTTCCAAGGAATATTTGTAGCTCAGACTTGACAATCAGTATAACACACATTGCCGGTGTACCCACTATTACAGCCCAGGCGTTCAAATGGCCTGTTATCCTGGCTGTAAAGGAGCAAAAATAATCACAGCAGAAAAGTTTTTCGCCATTATATTATCCCTTCACCAATTTAGAACAGCAGTAGTGCACACTATGATACATGATAGGTGATTTAGTGCATCTCCACTGTAACAAGCCAGAATAGAAGCCACTAGAGGATCATACCGAGCTTCAAACCAGCTCTATAGAAGGGAAACAAGGGCAGACAGGTTCTAGTGGTACACCCACATAACCTCTGCGATTTGCCAAAACATCTTCTTATTGGCTGGAACCTGGTTCCTGTAGAACCGACGGCCCCTTCGACAACCCTCACTTACTGATTCGCAGGAGTTGGTGCACAGATAGCCTGTGAATGAGGAGTGTGCATCTACAAGCGCCAGAATAATGGTTACGTACTACGTGTTGCATGCGACAGCTCACACAAATAGCACTGACCAATAAACATGATCTGTGAGCAGCACACACTGCGAGTGTTGCCACTCTGCAACACCGGAGAGTCCGAAAGAGCCTATTTGGCAAGCCAAATTTAAAATAAGGGTCGTATTTTCTATATTTTTTATTTACTAACGACATTAAATAATATTTTTGTAGTTGTTGACAGTGTACATTCGGAACCTAATGAATGAGAATTGATAAATGCATATGGATGGGGCCGCATCTTTTCTAAAGGGTCACATGTGCCCTACGGGCCGCAGGTTGGGGGAGCCCTGACGTAGAATAATGGGTTTTTACAGCACGAGTTTGGTTCCACTCATTGACATAGCCAACAGTGTATCAACCTATAAGGTGCGCATCAGCGAGTGGTCGGATTCGACAGCTTTCGGTACAATAGTTTTAATTTCACTTTGCCGTGTTAGTGACCTCAGCCCCGTCCGCCCGGTGGTCCCACCTTGGTGATGACCACGTTAGGTGAGCCTCCACTCCACCACCTGGGGGAATGACACAGCCTGTTTTATATTGTAATTAAGGGAAAACTTTGCTACCTGTTTTCGTTAACTGTGGGTTCCTGACATCTTATCTGCAAGTGTTGTTGATTATTAGTTTTGGAAAATAGACGTATTAGCACACACACACACACACAAACTCACACACACACATACACACACACACACACACACACACACACACACACCCACACACACACACACACACACCACACACACACACACACACACACACTCCACACACAGGCAGATTCAAAGTGCCCCTATTTGCAGATGATTGAACGCTAATGAGGAAATTCAATCAATAGGACTCATGCAGACTGCGCCAAGAGACCTGGGACAGCTCGATGTGTGATCCAGCTACTGTGCTCCTCGGAAGTTAACACTCTACCCGCCAAATGCACAAGTAATGAACATCGGGGAGTGGCAAAGAAGACCGCAGACAGAGTATGGGATAGGTGGCCAAAGACAGAAAACCTCACACAAGGAGCAAGGAGAACTCAGGGTGAGTAGAAAACCGAGCACATCTCCGCAGCGCACATCAACCAGATACTCAGAAGACATTTGGGGAGCCTTGGCAATACCTGAGAAAAGCGTACGATACCATCATAAGCTAATCGTTTCAAGTCTCTATACACTAGTTACCGAGATCAGGCATTACTTGAACAGTGAAACCCCATATTGGAACCCCCATCATAACAATACACGATCAAGAAATAACAGCAAATGCGAAGTTTATCGCTACGCCTAAGTTCCAGAGATTAGATAGGAGAAATGTCCCTACAAGAAAGTTAAGCGGAAAATCGGCCTGACTACACTGGAGGACAAGGAGAGTTAGGGGAGACATTATAACGAACATTGCAAAATACTGCGAGAAATGACAAGTGACAAGACAGGATGTTCCAGAGATGGGCGACACATAACAAAGGGGTCAGCAAAGTGAGAAGTTGATAGACACAAATGTCGCAAGAGATGTTAGGACGTAACACTCTTTAGTTCATAATTGTACAGACTGTGGAAGAGTACTAACAATGATATAGTGAAAGGCAAGGAACCAAATACCATAGTATTTGACAGACAATTATTATAAACAGACTCAACAGGCAGGGCAAGGAGAGAGGAGGACCTAGTAGCGACCAATGAACAGGGCGGGCCCAGGAGCTATGTCACAGATTCCCTGCATAACCACCAAATAGTAATACACAGACACAGACAAGATCACACACACACACTCACACACGACACACACATCCAACTACACATGTTAGAAGGTTATTTATTCAGCCTTAGAGTGTCAGGAGAGTGACCTAGTGGATGTATGATCCATAGATAGCTTTAAGAAGAGATACGATAAGGCTCTCGGAGCAGAAGACAGTGACGACAAGCAAAGAGTCGGAGCCAGTAGCAATGACTTGACCCTTGTCAACCACTAGCTAGGGTGAATACACAACACAGAATCTCTGTGAGATTCATGAACGGAGCATTGACAACTGAACATGGAAAGGGAAGAGTTGATGTAAGCATGTGTGTGTAAGTATAGTGTGGGATGTGTGCTGAGTATGTGTGTCTGTGTGTATGTGTGTGTGGTATGTGTGTGTGAGTGTGTGTATGAGTGTGTGTGTATTGTAGTGTGTGTGTTGTGTGTTGTGTGTGTTGTGAGTGTGGGTATGTGTGCGTGTGAGGTGTGTGAATTGTGTATGTGTGTGTGGTGTATCGTTGTGTGTTGGTTTGTTGTTGGTGTAGTTTGTGTGTTAGTGTGTAATGTGTGTGTTGTGTGTGTGGAATGTAATTGTGTGGTGTATGTGTGTTTTATGTGTTGTGTGTAGTATGTGTAGTGTTGTGGGTATGTGTTGTGTGTGTGGTGTATGTATAGTGTTTGTGTGTGTATGTTTGTGTTGTTACTATAATGTAAATGTTTGTGTTGTATGTGTGTGTGTGTGTGTGTGTTAAGTATATGTGTGTGTGTGTGAGTGTATGTGTGTGTGAATGTGTGAGTGTGTGGTGTATGTGTGTGTGTGTCTTGCTTTGTGTGTGGTGTGGTGCGTGTGTGTGTGTTGTGGGTGGTGGTAAGTTGCGTTGTGGGTGTATGTGTGTATGTGTGTGTGTGTATGTGTGTGTGTTGTGTTGTGTTTTTGTAGTATGTGTGTGTGTAGTGCTTTGTGGTGTGTGTGTGTAAGTATATGTGTTTGTGTAGTGTGGTGTGTGGTATGTGGTTTGTCATGTATGTGTGTGTGTTGGCTAGCTGGGTGTGTGTGTGAGTGTATGTATATGTTGTGTTGATGTGTATGTGCTGTTGTGTAGTATATGTATATTGCTGTGGTATGTTGTGTGTGTGTGTGTGTATTATATGTGTGTGTGTTTTGTGTGTTGTGTATGTATATGTTAAATGTGTGTTGTGGAGTGTGTGTGTGTGGTGTGTTGGTATGTATATGGGTGTGTGTGTGATGTAGGTGTTTGTGTGATGTATATTATATGTTGTGTGGTTATGTGTGTTGTGTGTGTGTGTATGTGGTGTTATGTGTTGTGGTGTGTGTTTGTTTGTGTGTTAGTAGTACGTGTTGTTGTTGTATTTTTGTGTTTTTTTGTGTGGTTGTGGTGTGGTTGGTGTTTGTGTGTTTTTTGGATGTGTGTGTCATTGGGTATTGTGTTTGTGGTCGTTGTGTGTATGTGGGGGGGTGTTGTATATTGGTGGTGCAGGTGTTTGTGAGGTGTTGAGGATGATACATGTGTTGTTGGGTTTGTATGTGTGTGTGTGGTTTGGAGGGGGGTGGCGTTGTGTGTGGATGGGTGTGTGTGTTATTGTTGGTGAGGGGTGGGTGTGGGTTGGGTTGGTGGTGGATGTGGGTTGTGTGTGTGTGTTTTATTGGGGTGGCGAGGGAGTTGTGTTGTGTGGGGGTGTCGCTTCTGTGTGTGTAGTTGAATGTGGGGGTGTTGTATGTGTGTTGTTTTGTTGTTGGTTGTGTTGTCGTTATGGTGTGTGAATGCGTTGTATGTAGTGTGTGGGGTATGTGTGGTGATGTGAGTGTGGTGGGGTGTCTGTCTGTGGGTGTTGTGTTGGTGGGTCGTGTGGTGTGTGCGTTTCTGGTGGTGTTTGTGGGGTGTAGGGTGAGTGTTTGGGGTTTGTTTGTGTGGTGTTGGTGGGTGGTTGTGGGGTGGTTGTTGGTTGGGTTTGTGTTGTGTGTGTGGTTGGTGGTTTGTTGGGGGTTGAGTTGTGGGTATGTTGGGTGGGGTCGTGTGGGTTGGGTGGGTGGTGTTTGTGTTGTTGGGTGGGTTGGTGGTGAGGGGAAGTGATGTGGGGGATGTGTCTGTGTGTTGGGTGTTGTGTGTTGTGTGTGTGTTGGGGTTGTGAGTGTTGTTGTTGGTGTGTGATTCTTATTAATAGAAGGTTTAACGAAGCATTCATAACCATGTAGCAAAAAATTAACGAATTCTTGTGTTGAATAGTGGAAGATCTTCACGGGAGCTCAAAAATCACTCTTTTTCCCTCACAGTGTGAATATTCCAGGAACTGTATATTTTTCATAAATATAAAAGTAACTCTTAAAGTCCAATCTCACTGTAATATACCTCCCTGGATGGTATAGAAACACCCTCACCTGTTTAGTATATCCACTACTCCCCCCTTCTTAGTGATAACCACCTTCACCCCCCCGGTCAGGTACATCACTCTCCCTGTCTAGTAATCACTCTCGTCCCTGTTCTAGTATACCACTCTCCCTTGTATAGCAATGACCCCACTCACCCCAATTAGTATACCACTCCTCCTTCTTAGTGATAACACCCTCCCCTGTCATATATCAACTATCTTCCCCTGTATAGTATACTCAACCTCGTCCTGTAAGTATACCAGTTTTTTCACCACTCTATCCCCCGCCCCCCCCCCCCTGTGTTAGTATACCACTCTCCCATGTTAGTAAAACTATGACCACTCTCCCATTCTTATATAACACGCCCTACCCCTTCGTATCATCACTCTTCCCTGTTATATATCACTCACTCCTTTGAGTGAGAAGAACCACTCTTCCCTTGTTAGTAAAAACACTCTCCCATTTTAGTATACCACTCTCCCTCCTTAGTATAATCACACCTCCTCTGTCATATATTCACTCTTCCCTTAGTATAAACACTCTCTTCACGTTTATATAATCCACTCTCCCATGTTAGTAACCACTCTCCTTGTTAGAATATACACCCTCCCACTGCTAAATATACCACTCTCTCCATGTTATAATAACACCTCTCACGGTAGAATAACACCCTTCTTCTCAGTTTACGCAGATAAAACCACTCCACCCCTTGTATCTTGATACTCCACTCTCCCTTTAGCATAACACCCACCCGAACCCTCCTCCTGTTAGTATAACACACTCTCACTGTTACGCACGTATACCACTTTCCCCCTTATAGTATACTCCTCAACTCTCCCTCTGTTATTATAACCCCCGTCACTCCTGTTAGTATAACACTACCCTCATCCTGTTACGCATAAAATGCACCACTCTCCCCTGTTATATACGCCACTCTCCCCTGTTAGTATAACACCCTCATCCTGTTAGTATAACACCTCTCCTGTTAACGCATATACCACACCCCCCATGTTTAGGTATACCACTCTCCCCTGTTAGTATAACACCCTCTCCTGTTACGCAGTATAACCACTCTCCCCTGTAGTAACCACCTTCTCTACGCCTGTTAGTTATACTCACTCTCCCCCGTGACTAGTATAACAACCCTCTCCGTGTATATAACACCCTCTCCTCTGTTAACGCAGTAACACCACTCTCCCCTGTTATATACCACTTCCACCCTGTTAGTATAACCACCCTCCTTTCCAGGTTAGTAATACTGAACACCCTCTCCATGTTACGCAGTATATACCACACTCCCTGTTAGTATACCACTCTCTCCCTGTTTATATAAACACCCTCGCCTGTATACGACCAGTATACCACTCTCGCCTGTTTAGTATACCACTCTCCCCTGTTAGTATACCACTCTCCCCTGTGTATTAAAACACCCTTCTCCTGTGTAGTATAACACTCCTCTCCTGTTACGCACATACCACTCTCGTCCTGATAGGTATAACATCCTCTCCTGTTCGCTATATCCACACCCCCTCCTGCTGTTTACGGATCAAACAACCCTCTCCTTTAACGCATATATACCACTCTCAATCCGTTAGTATCAACACCCTCACCTGTTAGGTATAAGACCCACTCTCCCTGATTACGCATTACTACAACTCTCAACTGTTAGTATATTACCCTCTGTCTTGTCAATTATAACACCAACGAACGAAGTACAAACACCGTCGGCCTACTTCTCCGAGGAAAAGAATTTCACAGTTTCCTCCAAATATAGTTTTTCTCTCCTCCACACTCTCTCTCTCCACATTTCACCTCCTCCAAACCGCCTCCTCCTCCACACCTCCTACTCCTTCCAACTCCTCCTCCTGTGCACACCCTCTTCCGTCTCCCACACCTCCACCTCCTGAAAACCTCCTCCTCTACTCCACCATCTACCTCCACACCTCCACACCCAACTCCTTACCAAACCTCCAACTCCCCCTCTACACTTACTCCTCCACACCTCCTCCTCATCCAGGCACCTCCTCCTCCACCACCATCCTCCTCCCTCCTCCACGCCTCCCCCTCCTGCAATCCTCCTCCTCCCACCTACTCCTCCGCGAACTTTCCTACTCCTCCACGAAGTCCTCCTCCACACCACTCCTCCTCCTCCACCTATACCTCCTCCTACCACACACTCCTACACTCCTCCTCCTCCACACCTCCACCCCTCCACACCTCCACCTCCCCTCCTCCACACCACCTCTCGCCACGCCTCCCTGCCTCCAGCACACCTCCTCCACCACTCTATTCCTCCACACCTTCCTCCACCTCCACACCTACACCCCTCAACACCTCCTACATCTCCTCCACACCATTCTCCTCCTCACAAACCTCCTCCACCTCCAAACCCCCTCCTCCTCCCCACACCCTCCTCCTCCCTCATACACCTTCAATCCGCCACACCTACACCCTCGCACACACTCCTCCTCCACCACACCTCCTCCTCCTCTACACTCCTCCTCTTCCACACCTAGACCTCTCCAACACCTCCTCTCTCCACACCTACTCCTCCACACCTCTTCCTCCTCCACAACTACTCCTCCACACCTCCTGACCTCCCACACCTCCTCCCCACACCTCCTTCTTCCACACCATCCTCCTCATTCCACCGCCTACCCACCAACAGACAACCTCCTCCCTCCTCCTCCACACCTACATCCCTCCTAACCTCTTCCTTCCTCCACAACCTACGGTCCCTCCATACCTCCTCTTCATCCACAAGCCTCTCCTCCTCCACACCTCCTCTTCCACACCTACTGCGCTCCACAGCCTCCACCTCGCCGCTCACTACGCTACACTCTCCTCCTCCACAACTCCTCCTCCTCCAACCAACTCCTCCACACCTCC
This sequence comes from Cherax quadricarinatus, assembly GCF_026875155.1. Lineage (NCBI taxonomy): Eukaryota > Metazoa > Arthropoda > Malacostraca > Decapoda > Parastacidae > Cherax > Cherax quadricarinatus. The sequence continues at coordinate 41,119,510 of NC_069407.1, read as the reverse complement.
TCCTCCAACACCTTTACTCCTCTATACAACCTCCTCCACGTCCCCACCACTCCTCCACACCGCCACCACCTCCTCCTCCACCACCTCCCTCCTCCACACTACTCCTCCACAACTCCTTCACAACAACCTTCATCCACCTCCACACCTCCTCCCTCCACACCTAACTTTTCTCCACACCCTACTCTCCACACCTACGATCCTCGCCACACTCCTCCTCACACACCTCCTCCGACCCTCCACACAACTCCGCCTCCACCACACCTACTTCCTCCACACCTACTCCTCCATCCACACACCTACTCCCTCCCCAAACCACCCCTCCTCCTCCCCACCCTACTCCACCAACACCTCCTTGCCTCCTCCACACCTTCCTCCTCCACACCACCTCCACCCCACTACCTATTACCTCTACACCTCCACACCCTCCTCTCGTCCAATCGACCTTCCCCTCCCACCTCTCCACCACCTATCCTGTCCACACACATTCTCCTCCACACATCCTCGCTCCACACCTACTCCCTCGCCACACCACCTCTCTCCTTTCCACAACCTCCTCCACCTCACCAACCTCTCCACTCCACATCTCCACCTCGCCACTCCACATCTCCTCCTCCACACCTACTACTCCACACCTACTCTCCACAACTCCTCCACACCTCCGTCCTCCCACACATCCTCCTCCTCCAAACCTCCTCCTCCACACCTACTCCTCCACACCTCATCCACCTGCACACCTACTCCTCTACACCTCCACACCCCTCGACCTCCTCACCATCTCTCCTCCACACCATCCTCCAACCCCTCCTCCAACACCTTCTCCATCCACACATTCCTCCTCCACACCTTACTCCTCCAACCTCCTCCTCCTCCACACCTTCTCCAGCCTCGCACATCTCCTCCTCCACACCTACTACTCCACACCTACTCGCCCACACCTTCGTCCACACCACGGCCACACCACTCTCCCTCCACACCAAACCATTCCTCCACACCTCCTCTCCTCCACACCTACGCCTTTCAACACAACCTCCACCCCACACCTACTCCTCTAACCACCCTCCACACCATCTCCCCTCCACTCCTCCACATCCTCCAAGACCCCGTCCACCTCCTCCTCCCCACCTCCTACTCCTCAATGACCTCCTCCTCCTCCCACAACCTTCGCTCCTCCACGTCCTACGCCTCCAAACTCCGTACCCTCTACACCTCCTCCAGCACCGACCCGTCCACACCTACTCCTCCACACCTCCTCCAACACCTACTTCCTCCATCACCTCCTCCCACCACACCGTCCACCTCCACACTTCCTCCACCCTCAAGACTTACTCCTCCACAACTCCTCCCCACACCTACTCCTCCAACACCTTTTCCACCTCCTCCTCCACACCGTACTCCCCACACATCCTCCTCCACACCTACTCTCCACACCTCCTCCTCCCCACCTCCTACACGTCCACAATAACGTCCGCACCGACTCCTCCCACACCTCCTCCTCCACATTCGCTCCTCCTCCACACCACATCTCCACAGCCTCCTTCCTCCACAAACCTACTCCTCACACCTCGCTCCACCTCCACGACCTGCTCTTCCAGCACCGACCTCCACACCTCCTCCTCCCACACATACTCCTCCAACCGCTCCCCTCAATGACCATACTTCCTCCACACCTCCTCCTCCTCCACACTCCTCTCTCCACACCTCCTCCTCCACACCCCTTCCACCTCTAGACCTACTCCTCCACACCTCCATATAGACCTCTTCCCCCTCTCCACACCTTCTCCCTCAACAACACCTTTCCATTCCACCTCCTCCTCCACAATTCCTTACACCTCCACACCACCTCCTCCACACCTACTACTCAAACCTACTCGTTTCCACACCTTCCCGTCCACACCTCCGCACCTACTCCCACCACACCTCCTCCCCACACCTCCTTCCTCCTGCTCCTCCTCCACACCCTCCCTCCCCACACCTACAACCCAAACCTACCTCATCACACCCTACTCCTCCACAACTCCTCACCTCCCACACCTACTCTTCCACACCTCCTCCACACCTCCTCCTCCACAACCTCCTCCTCCAAACCGCCTCCTCCTCATGACCTACTCCTCTAACACAAACCAACCTCCTCCTCCAACCTACTCCTCCACACCTCCTCCTTACACCTCCTCCTCCTCCACACCTCCTCCTCCACAACCTACAACTCCACACCTCCCCCCCTCCACACCTACTCTCCACACCTCCCTCCAACCTCCACACCTACTCTTCCACACCTCCCCACCCCCACTCGCTCCTCCACACCTACTCCTCCAAATGCCTCCCCCTCCTCATGACCATACTCCTCCACACCATCCTCCTCCCTCCACAAACTACACCTCCCTACCTCCTCCTTCACACCTCCTCCTCCTCCACACCCCTCCTCCAACAACTACAGACTCCACAACTCCTCCTCCACATACCTACTCCCCCACACCTCCACCACCTCCACCACCTAACTTTTCCGACACCTCCTCCACACACGATGTCCTTCCCTCCACACTGACTCTCCAAACAGCCTCCATCCTCATTGACCTACTTCCTTCCGACAGCCTTCCTCCTCCTCCACACCTCCTCCTCCTTCCACACCTCTTCCGTCCTCACCACCCCTTTCTCTCCACACCTCCTCCTCCTCCACACCTCTCCTCCTTCTCTACACGTCCTCCTCCACACCTCCTTCACCTCACACCTTACTCCTTCACACTTCCTCCATCCTCACTTCCGTCCACGACCTACTCACTCGCGCTCCAAACCTCTTCGCTCCTTCTAATCTCTACTACCCACACCATTCCTGCCCTCCTCACAAAGTCCTACTCCTCCACACCTCTCTCCTCCTCCACACCTACTCCTCTACATCTTAGACCTCCATCACCTACTCCTCCACACCTCCTCCTCCTCCAAACCTACTCCTCCACACATCCTCCGTCCACACCTACTCCGTTTCATTTTGTGACCCTCCTTCCACCTCCACACCTACCTTCGCACACCTCCAACACAACCTGCCTCCTCCAACCCTCTCGCTCTACACCTACTCTCTCCACACCTACTCCTCCACACCTACTCCTCCACACCACCTTCTCTCACACACCTGCGCTGCCTCCCACCCCACACATACTACCGCCACACCTACTACTCCTCCACACCTACTCCTCCAACACCTATCTCCTCCAAACCTCCCTCCACCTCCACACCTCCTCCTCCACACCTACTCCTCCACACACTACTCTCTCCACCCCTACTGACCCCCACACCTCCTCCTCCACAACCTACTCCTCCACTACCTCCTCCTCCACACCTTCCCTTCCCACCTTACTATCCAACTTCCTCTCACATACTCTCAACCCACTCCCTCTCACTACTGCTTCTCACCACTTCCTCTCACACTCTCGCACCACTCCCTCTCACACTTTACTCTCACCACTTCCTCTCACACTACTCTCACCCCTCCCTCTCACACTACTCTCACCACTCCCTCTCACACTACTCTCACCACTCCCTCTCACACTACTCTCACCACTCCCTCTCACACTACTCTCACCACTCCCTCTCACACTACTCTCACCACTTCCTCTCCACACTACACTCACCACTCCCTCACACACTACTTCACCACTCACTTCACACTACCTCTCAACCGCCTCCCTCTCCACACTCAATGTATTTCTCTATAAAAATCCTCCAGTAAGGTATTATAAATTTCCTTCAGTTGTCTCGATAAAACATTTCTTGATTGTGTGAATTTTCATTCCAGTTTTTTTCTCGGATTCTTTTTAAATGCATTAACCTCATTCCTTAACCCCTTAATCTCTTTCTGTATACCCTAAATCTCTTTCTGTATACCCTAAATCTCTTTCTGTATACCCTAAATCTCTTTCTGTATACCCTAAATCTCTTTCTGTATACCCTAAATCTTTCTCTATACCCTTAATCCCTTTCTCCATACCCTTAATCATTTTCTTTATACCTTAATGTCTATTTTATACCCTTTACCCCTTATTGTATACCCTTAATCCCTTTCTTTATACCCTTAATCTGTGTCTCCATACCATTAACCTGTTTGTTTCTCTCAGTATTTACTCTGGCTCTGGTAATATTCCCTCTTTTATCTTTTTCATCTTCATGTATAAATTATATCTGGTAGATAGTCCATTATGTCTTATTATATCCCGCATTATCTCTTATTATATCTAAATTATTTAACATAATCACCTTTATCAATTTACATTAACCTAGTGATCTGCTAATATTAACCTTATTATCAGTTACTTTATTCCATATTATATGTTATTATTATCCATCTTCCGTTACTACATCCATTTTCTCTTATGTATACACCATTAATCTTTACGATTTCCGTATCCATTATCTCTTATATTTCCCTACCCATTATCTCTACTATATCCTTACCCATGTATCTCTTACTATATACCTACGATTATCTCTTACTATATCCTTACTATTATTCTTATTTATTCCTTCCCATTATCTCTTTCTATTATCCTTATCCATACTTTCTTACTATATCCCGTAACCTTATCTCGTACTATATCCCTACCCATATCTCTAATTATTCCTTATCCTTGATCTCTTACTATATCCCTACCATTATCTCTTACTATACATTACCAATTATCTCTTACTTTATTCCTACCTATTATCTCGTACCTATTATCTCTTACTATATACTTACCTATTATCTATTACTATGATCCTACCCATTATCTCTTACTATATTCCTACCCATTATCTCTTACTATATCCATCCTATTATCTCTTTGACGTTATCCCAATTGTCTCTTTTATTTTATTTCATTACATGTTAATTGTGGCTGATTACTCTGTTTTGCATTATTGTTACTATACCTCGTTTTTTGTGGTATTATATCCTCTTTATCTGTTATTTTATCGCCATCATTGTATTATAACCCCATTTTCCCACGTTACCATCCTGTTGTTTGTCATAATCTGCCAAAATCAGCCTGAACATAACTAAAAAATACATTAAAAAACACTGTATTTTTCTACTAAAATAAAATAATTTTGGAAATGATTTATGATTCGTAGAAATAGGCTAAACTTAAAATTATGGTAATTAGGATGGTTAAGTGAGGTCTCTAAGTCACTTGTGGTGCAAAAATCAAAAAGTTTTGCTCTTTTTCTTTGAAGGAAATTTTATTTGTTATTGCATGCAGAAAATTTTGAAATCGTTGAGTCTTCGGAGAGTTTGGCCTTATTGGACTGGTTTCTATACGCCAAATTATCTGTTTTAAAAACCCTCGGTTTATCTGTTATTATGCCCTCGGTTATCATGTTATTATACCCTCGTTATCTGTTACTTACCCTCGTTATCTGTTACTATATTCCAGTATCAGTTATGACATTCGGTTATATGCCACTATAGTCCCAAATAAACTGTTTACCGATTATCTGTTTATATGGCTCATTATTGCTTCTATATCCCATGTTTGTCCTTAGTCTCTTTACTGAGCACTTAATTGTTCATGGTGTTCCATCTTTTTGTACATAGTGTACGTTATATGCAATTATTTTCATAATAGGAGGAAAATTATGTGTCATAAAATATGTGGATCAACATCTTAGAAGTGAGAGCCATTCAAAAACAAATACAACAACAGTAAAGAACAATTAACAACAACAACAACAACCAACATAACAATGATCAGTGTCAACTAGGTTAGTTAAGAAGGAATACTTCTAATCGTCGCAGAGTGTTATGCGGATGTCAAAAACTTGGATTAATTTACCGGATGCCACAAACTTGGCCTTGTTTACCGGATGTCACAATCTAGATTAGTTTGCCGGATGGCCTCAAATTGCGTTAGCAGAATACAATGTAATCCATCTAAGTTCAACAAATGTGGGACACATGTCCGGAGAGAAAAAAACGAAAGCAAGACAAAAAGTAATGACCTAACACATACAACTTCAGATCAGTCCTAAATAAAAATTTGTATCAATTGGAAACTAAATGGCGAAGATGATGGATAAAAGAGACCGGTTGAACACCTACCTGGCGTTGTGTGCGTTGGTTGTTTAAGTATCTATATACCGACATATGCAACTGAAAGTCACTACGCACACTTTCAAGAAATGTACCGAGGAATCGTTTCGCCACAAGTGACTTCTTTACTCTAGTATAGACACTACTAATGTGAAGTAAATGGTTTAGATAATCCGACATGTGAAGAATGAGACAGTTGTGAACATGTGGGAATATTTAGAGTGTGGAGCTACTGGATGGCGAAATGTTTCCTCGCTAAAGATTCCCAGAAGTTTGCCGAAGTCTCATTATTCAGGCATATTTAGAAACGATTAAGTACAGTAGAGTGACGAAGGTCAGGTGGCACGCTGAGACTGAGAGAGTGAGGGAGAGAGAGAGAGGGAGAGGGAGAGAGAGAGCAGAGGTAAAACAGGTATGAATTGTAGTGGTATACAGTACGACGAGTTGAATAAGGAATTCACATTGTGCACCAGTTCAGTATCGCCTACACAAGGCAGACTTCTTTCAGTTGGAATACAGAGGAGAAGCAAAAGCAGTAGTAGGGATGCAAGCGAATGTAATCGTCTTCACTTTGTATTCGAATGAAGTAGCCTTTCGTGTAGGCGAATAGTTTCGTAATAAAGTTACCTAACTAATTGCAAATATGTCTTAAGTATTACAGTGAATTATGGTTATAGATTTACCCACAAATTGTTAGGTAAAAGGAGACAAGTGCAACTAATGTGACATTCTATTATAGGTAACGTTTAGCTCTCCAGGAGCTTTTTAAGCTGTTGCAAACAATACTATGGACACAGAGGGTTTATAGAGCTAACAGAGAGTAAAAAGTATAATCACTGAAGTAGGCTGTCTGGTCCATGCTGCTGGTATGTCGTAATTAGTAATAGTGGTGGTGGCAGTAGTAGTAGTAGTAGTAGTAGTAATGTAGTAGGTAGTAGTAGTAGCTGTATGCAGTGGACACACACTGTTGTTTTGTGACGTTGAGTCACCGTTTTGAGAACTATTGTTATAATGTTTCAGGAGATGGCAAAGCTGCATTTTTTTGCGTAATAGTGGTTGATATGGCGATTAAGGGAAGAAGCAAACATTATTAATACAGCATAAAGGCAGCTTCGCCATCTCTGAAGTATTAGCAGAGTTTTCCTAAAATAATTACCCCCTCCATTACATAACCAACATGGTGTCTTCTGGAGTCTACCTGGAGTCTACCTGGATGGTCTACCTGGAAGTCTAATGGTGTCTACCGGAGTTCTACATGGAGTTACTGGAGAGTATCGGGGATCAACGCCCCTGCTGCCAGGTCCATAACCAGACCTCAGCTGGTTGCTTACCAATATGAATTCTACTACTACCACTACAACAAACTACTACCACTTACAACTTCTACCACGACAACAAATACTACCACTACAACAACTTCTACCACTACCAAATACTACCACTACACAACTACTACATACAACTACTACCCACTACAACAACACTACCACTACAAAAATACTACCACTACAACAACTACTACCACTACAAAATTTACTACAATACAAAAATAATACACTACAAAACTACTACCACTTACAACAGTACTACCACTACAACTACTACTACCACTACAACAGCTACAGCATAGGACCAGCTAGCCTACTGCAGTGATGTATGCTTTTACATCTACTCTTTAACCTATTATATGACTGTGTATCCCTGTACTGTTGGACAGAATATCTAGGCGCGTAATAAACGTGTCATAAATATCGCTTAGAGCCACTTGTTCCTCTTATCTAAGGTAATAAGTAGTAGTTAAATAGTTACCGCCCAGGTGGCGGGTCGGATTCGAAAGAATAAGCCAGCCGTGATGTTTTTTTAATAAAACATTTTTAGTTTTAGTAAAATGCTTACCATCCCAACCTGGACACTGACATTAGATGACACCAGCCATCAAGCGTACGTCTGCAACCAGGGAGAGCGTAATATGTTAGTCCACTGTTGGCACATCCTTCAAAATCCGACTCATTACCGTTCGCTGTACTAATACTTGTATGACTGGCTTCTACTACTGCTGCTATACTACTACTATGCCACTTATGGTGAAAACGTTGCACTTATTATGACGTGTACGTTTTTTATAAATATTATTATATATATATATATATATATATATATATATATATATATATATCTATATATATATATATATATGTATATATATGTATGTATTATATATATGTCGTGCCCGAATAGAGCAGAACTTGCGATCTTGGCTTAATTTGCAAACGCTCATTTTGCGTATATAAGACAAGTGGGAAATTTGTGTATGCAATAACTAGCCAAAATCATTCTGAGCCTAACGAAAAAAATATATTTCACTGTTTTTGTTTAGTATAAATTAATTGTAAACAAATAAAAAATATATTTAGTTGGGTTAGGGCTAAAATAATATTGTGCTTGTTAAAGTAAAGGTTAGGTAAGTTTCTAAGTTCCTTTTGGTGGCAAAATTAAAAATTTGTTACTCAACATTAATGAAAAAAAAATATATCTTTAAACGTATAAGAGGAAATTTTTAGGAAATGACTTAATTTTAAATGAGTTCTGCTAATTGACCGTTTTACATATTCGGCACGCATATTATAGATATATATATATATATATATATTATATAAAATATATATATATATATATATATATATAATATATATGTATATATATATATATATTATATTATATATATATATGTATTTATATATTATATCTATATATTATACATTATAATATAGTAAATTTTATATATCTATATATATATATATTATATATATTATATATATATATATACTATATATATATATATATATATATATATATATATGTTCTTACAGGTTAGCATTTTCCTATATTAATAATAATAATAATAATAATAATAATAATAATAAATAAATAAACATAATACTACTATAATAACATAATAAAATAATAAAATAGTAATATAATAATAATCTCAATAAAGTGACAATGGTTAAAGGGTGTTTAAAGCTATCAATACACTAGGACTCATTTAGGCTTGCCCTCAACTTTTCACCACAGAGAAGAGTAATCTCCTTAAAATAGGATTATATAAATCTTTTCATATCTTACGGTGAAAGGAAAAACATTTTCTCATGTGCGGGTTTTATTTTGTCATTACTTATAACAAATTATCAACATGAAGTGATTCAGAGTGGATAACGCTGGTGCAGTCGTGTATATGTTAAAACCACGCAAGGTGAGCAGGTGAACAGCCGTATTTGCGGAGGAAGAGGTTTTAGTGAAGACTCTGAGAGAGAAGATTCTTCTGTTATTTAGAAGAAGAGATGATTTGATGCACCCTTGAGGCGCACCACTAACGTTTAGAGATGAGTGTTTGAAAGCATCCCTGAGGTGATCCCTGTAATGTTTAGAGAAAAGAAGTTTGAAGCACCCCTGAGATGCACCCACTATGTTCAAGGGAAGAGATGTTTGAAGCACCCCTGAGATGCCTCCTGTAATGTTTAGAGAAAAGATGCTTGAAGCTCCCCTGAGATGCCTCCCTCTAACGTTTCGATATGAAACGCTTGAGCACCCCTGAGATGCACCACTAACAATTAGAGATAAGATTTTTGACAGCATCCCTGAGGTGCCCCTGTAAAGTTTAGAGATGAGATACTTGATAGCACCCTTGAGATGCACCCACTAACATTTAAGATAAGATGCTTTAAGCACCCCTGAGGGTCACCACTTATAGGAGGGTGAACTCAGGGATTGAACTCGAACATTTAACATTGAAACTCGTACATTTAAACATATCAAACCTCAGACCTATTATCCCAAAAGGGATCAATACTATTTAGAAAAACATTAAAAATCTTGTTGATCTGCGAAAAAAACTTTGTTTAACGTATTTACGCAGCTTCTTGCGCATTTAAGCTTAGGCTTAATTACTAGGAATAATATTAAAGCTAACTGCTAAACCCATTGGAGTCAGGAGTGCATGCAGTGGTGCCGGCTTGATCCACCGTCTTGAGAGTGAGACGCGTTATTAAGCTGTCACATCTAGCTGGACCATCTACATTTGGGAGCTTAATGCATTTTATATCTTCAGGATTGTGTATGTATTTAATAGATTGATTTTTTTTATAGCTGCAGGAGAGTATGTGTAGGTTACTGTTACAAGTTACAGGGAGCAGATGTATTAGGTTACTTTACTCTACATGGTCAGGTGTAACAAATGTATAAAAAATCTTTTCAGTATACTAAACTAATCACTGGGGAAGGTATCTTATTTAAGCCAAATGTACTTAAGAAAGCATTAATCACAGGCGGGTGGGGAGTAAAACTCCGGCGAGCGTGTCCGAAAACGTAGGCCAGTGTGTTAACCACTGACTGAAACCTGCAGGCCTAGCGAAATTCATCTAACAAGGCCTGTTTCCAAACACCATTTGTGGTCACCACCGTAACAAATGCTAGTGTTTATAGATGTATCTCACACCAGCGTAGGCTGTGGCGAGCTCCAGCCCAAGTCCCTGAAAGCTGCAATCATGATTGAAAAGCTGCCATCATGACTGAAAGCTTCCATCATGACTGAAAGCTGCATCATGCCCTGAAAGCTGACCATCATGACTGAAAGCTGCCATCATGGACTGAAAGCTGCCATCATGACTGAAAAGCTGCCATCATGACTCAGAAATCGTAATAACACATCGTGTGTTATTACGATTCCATGAGTCATGAAGCGCTTCATAATCAAAAGACACTTTCATTTACACAGATGTAATCCTCATTAATGCAGTTGTTAATGGTTAAAAATTAAGATTAATTAACATTAAGATACTTTGCAATTCATCTAAGAATATTAATTGTCGTGTTAGTTGTAAATTTCACTGTAGCAAAATTCTCATTATTATAAATTTCACGTTGTGTATATCAAACTAAAACGTTTTTTGTCGAGAATTATATAAAATAAATAGTTAGTATTCTGTCATTTATTAATGGGAAGTTTTAGTTAAATATTAACTTGTAAAATATTTTTAGTAATTCCATGTTTGAAAAAAAAAACTACACAGGGTTGTTTCAATAATATGGACCGATCGTGGAGATTTACTTGGATACATATTTTTTGAAACCCCCTACTGTACTAAATTCTAGTGTGAGAAATCTACACTGTTCAAATCAAGGAATTTACAATTGTTTTTTCAGGTGTTAGAAATTAACATTGTTCCAAAAGAGAGAAATTTACTTTGTTCCTGGGGGAATTTACATTGGCCAGGAGATATTTTACATTTTTCCAGGGGAAGAAATTTACATTGGTTCTAGGAGAATACCACCTCACACTGCTAGAGCCTAAAGTTTGTATTATTTACCTGAGCTAATTATGCAAAAGTTGGTGGAGGGTTTTATATTGCTAATTAACGCCCTATCATCACGTATGCCAGCCTCAGTAGTGATGGATTTAGGGATAACACCAAACAGAGACGAGAACTGGAGGGCTTCAGTGCGAGCCTCCTTCAAAGGTGGGGGGATGGGGTTGCCTTGAGGCCGGTGACGGGCTATTGATCCAAGAAAATAAGAGCTACATGCGTTTTCCTTGGATGAAACTTGATTACCACAGTGAAATAATATATTCGGCAGTCAGAAAGTTCGTTAGGTAATTATCGTTAAAAAGTTTTCGTCACTATCGTTAGTTAGTTCATGTTTCTCGGGAAAAATTAGCTTGAGATCTAGGTGAAAATTAGAAAACCAATATAAAAAAAAAAGTGTATATCTATATAGCCCTGTACAGAAGAGGCAGCAGAGCACTTACAAAAAATTGCAGACTAGTGCCACTAACATCACACGTCCTTAAAGTTTATCGTGGTGTTTGAGATGCACAACGAGGCTTTGGTAGAAAACCAAAAACTATCCTGGAGTGATAGCCAATAAATTATGGTCAGTAATATGACAGGATAGTAGGAAAAATGAAATAATAAGTTTTATTCAACGGAACACAACAGAACGCTATTCTGCTGCCATTCTGTGCCCTCCACCATCATACTCTGCTACTGCTATACTACGAATAATTATTAATAATAATAATTAATAATAATAATAATAATAATAATTAATAATAATTAATAATAATAATAATAATAATAAAATACTACTACTAACACACCCCGCTACAACTTCTACTACTATTACATACTACTGTTATAACATAATGGGGTTAAGTCCGAGCGAGGGGATCGTATCAAGTGGCGTTCCACATGGATATCAGTCTTGGGCCCGTTGTTGTTTATAATATATATCAATGATCTTGGTTGAGGGAATTACTAGTGATATGAGCAAATACGACCGATGACACAAAGATATGTTGAGGATAAGTGATTCAAACGTAGATTTATGGAACTTCAGGGGATTTAAACAAACTCTATTCTTGGTCAGAAAGTGGCAGATGCAGTTCAATGTAGATAAATGGCAAGGTTTCTGAAGCTTGGGAGTGCCCATAAACCTAGTACTTATAAGTTAAATGATGTAGAACTTAGCCATAGATTGCGAAAAGGACTTGGGGGTTATTGTGAGCTGCAACTGAAACCAAGACAGCAATGCCTAAGCGTAGTAATAAGGCAAATAGATTACTGGGATATATATCAAGAAGTGTAAGCAACAGAAGTCAGAGGTCATACTGCAGCTTTATACATCATTTTTAAGGCCTCACCTAGGATTATGCAGCCAGTTCTGGTCTACATAATTACAAAAGGGACATAAAATTCGTTAGAAAACATTCAGACGAAGAATGAGGGGAGACCTGATCGAATGTGTTAAGTGGAAGTTAGGTATTAATAAGGGTGATATTAATAAGGTCTTGAGGATGGCTCTCCAAGGAGAACCCGCAGTAATGGATTTAAATTAGATACGTTTTAGATTTGAAAGGACATAGGAAAGTATGGTTTGGATATAGGGTAGTGATGAGTGGAACAGTCTACCTAGTTGGGTCTATTGAGGTGGGACTTTGGGTAGTTTCAAATCTAGTTTGGATAAGTTACATGTAATGGGAGGGGGTGGATTGAGGTGGGACTTTCACATCAGTGCTTATTTCTGGGTGGCATTGCAAATTTGGGTTGGGCAATGTTTTGTTAGTGGAAGATTTGTAAAAGGACTGCTAGTATGGGCCAGCAGGCCTCTGCAGCGTTCCTCTTTTTTATGTTTCTTACGTTCTTACTACATGGCACGGTCAGACGCCTTGATTGTTTCCCCATCCTCGTAGCAAAGCATAGATAACAACGCAGCCACAGATTCGTTATACTAACTATGTATGAAAGTCACCTCGGTGAAGACATAGAGAAGTTGAACTTGATGTTAGACCAGGAGTCTTCTAGTTCACAGTGAAACATAACGTGATATTCAGTGGTGAGTTACTCCAACTTCGTAAGTTTGACATGAATGAGGGAACTCTAAATGAAGCACAGGATACGAAAGACGGGAAGGCTAATATAGAACGAAAGGAATATAGGATCTACTTAGGCACATAAACCGTCCGTCGGGGGTGATGAAACTGTCATTTAAAGAACACTGTTAGCAAGTGCGCAAGTGCCAGAAAATAAATCCGGATGGATAATAAGCACTTTAAACAAGAGAATAATGCTGTGGTACTATTCTAATATTCTTTTTTCTTGACAGCTCCATTAAAAGGCAGGCTAGATATCAGAGCGGAAAATATAATGAAATCGTTTATTTGCCCTCCGCGTTTTAGAGCCAATTAAACGCTGTTTAAACTTCTGGAAGCCTCAAAGTACTATCTTTGTAGCATAGAAGGAGTTGATACTTGATTATTATATAAATGGAAGGCTCCCTGGTTTACCAATCTTCTAAACACTGCTTGTAACATGGCACTGCTTTGCGAGATAAGGAGGATGGAAATGTAAAATCCACTCACTGACTTTCACAATAAGAGAACCTGTGTCAACGTCTAAATATATACAGAAAATAAGTGTCGTAACCAAGTACAGAGACTTCCGTAAGTACTAGGTTATGTACTAGGTTTTTTTTTAAAACAGGGCTGTAATGTCATGATGGCCAGCGAGCCGCCAAACAACAGCAGTATGGTTTCCACCGGCAATCAGCAGGGGGAATGTCTGGGTCTCAGCCGGGTTGAGAGGGCAAGAAAAAAACTAAACCGGCGTCCAGATATGTCACACAGGTATCACTATTTAATTATTATTATAATGGGAAAAATGTATTAGCGAATATTACGTGAGTATTATTTATTCAATTTAATACATCTCAAAAGTAACTTCGCAACATATTTTATTACAATAGTCACAGGGGTTTTTAGCGTTTAGTCATGTAAGGGGTTACAGTGCTGGAAACTGGGTTAATGGGGCTTGACCTAAGGGGAGGATACCTCTAATTCCTTGCATCAAGAGACCTTCACCAGTTGCGGTCACACCCCCCCCCCCCCCCCCTCCCCATCCTCCCACCCCCTACCCTTGACCTAAGGGGGAGGATACCTCTCTTAAATCCTTGCATCAAGGAGACCTTCACCAGCTTCTGTCACTCCACATACAGGGTTGGAGCCCGCCAATGCATCCAAAAAATAGCCGGTTTCAACACGGCTCTGCCTGGTTCGAGAGAGATGGAGAGGAGAAACAGACAGTGGAGACTTCCTGGGAGACTGATGAAAGCTGGCCTCGCATTACTGCCTTTTTGAAACTTAGGCAGATCGTGTACAAACGAGTTCGGAGAGGTGGGTGACCACCCTGCCCTGAAGCTCAGACGACTCCGCACGACACTCTCCAACTTTTCTTCCTGGTTATTAACCGGAACGTCGTGGGCTTCATAGGTTTCCCAAACCATCTGGTTGTCTTTGACCTCCAAGCACACTCACCACACACACACACACACACCACACACACCACACACACACACACACACACACACAACACACAACACACAACACACAACACATACAAAACACACACGGTTCGCGGCGTTGTTTACTGTAATTTGATGATCCAATTCCTCCCAGGGAATGAAGGCAGGATGATGCATAAGCCCTCTGCAGCTGGTTGTTTTTGTGTTTGGTGGCTGCAGAGCGGTAAGATTTAGAGTTGCGTTCCCGATCAGAGCAAGTGAAAGGGTGCTTATACGAGCTGGAGAGTAAACGAGGTCTGAAGTAGTGCTGCATAAGGGGTTAGTTAGAATGAAGCGCTCCGCATACAGCAATAGTTCGGTAGATTTTCAGTTCCGGTAAGACTTTTAAGTAGATTATATCGAGTGAATGTGTGTCTGTCTCAATGAACATCAACTTCTATTTATGTCCATCATTTGTGACGTTAGGTCAGCACGGAATGTCTTCATCACGATTGTACACCAGTAATACTGAATATCAGCACGAATGTGTATAAACACTTATGTTTATTAGCATTCACGTACACTAGCATAAGTGTACGTCAGTGAAAATATACGTCAGCCAGAAACGGTATTTTAGAGCGAAATCCAATGTACTCTATGTCAAGCTCGAATTAATGCCAGCATTTATGTACACAGCGTTTATGTACGTCTGCGTTATGTCGCCAGCGTTTATGTAACCATCAGCGTTTATGTACGCCGGGTTTATGTAGTCAGCTTTTTATATACGTCAGTGTTTATGTACGCGGGTTCATGCAAGCCAGCGTTTATGTATTTCAGGCGTTTTTTCTTCGTCAATGTATGTGTATATGTTATCAAGAAATATTATTGTTGCCCATTATAACTCCTGTCACAGGGATAAAGTTAAAAAAAAATAGAAATGTTAAAAATTATCGAAAAAAAAAAAAATTCCAGTTTCACGTGTGTAACTTTTGCTTGTGAGCTTGAGCTAGTTCCTCTCTCTCTCTTTCTCTCGCTCTCTCTCTCTCCTCTCTCTCTCTTCTCCTCTCTCTCTCTCTCTTCTCTCTCTCTCTCTTCTCTCTCTCTCTCCCTCTCTCTACTCTCTCTTTCTCTCCCTCTCTCTCTCCTCTCTCTCTCCTCCTCCTCTCTCTCGCTCTCTCTTCTCTCTCCTCTCTCTCTCTCTCTCTCTCTCTTCTCTTCTTCTCTCCTCTCTCTCTCTCACTCTCTCTCTCTCTCTCTTGCTTTGTGAGCTCGAGCTATTTGTTCCTGTCTTACTCCTCTCTCACTTTTTCTTGTGAATCTGAGTTATTCCCTCCTCTCCTCTATCCTTCACTCACTTCAGTCCTTGTTCACTTGTCACTCGTTCTACATCTGTTCTTCACTCACCTCACCTCATTCAAGCTGGAATTCACTTTACACTTAAACAGTCTTTCATTTGGACTATGTTTACGTTACCTGTATCTGTACTCCTCACGATGCACGTGAACTACTTTTCTTGGACAACGTTTCGCTCTGTGTAGGCTGTATCTAATAATGACTTGACAAAGTTGTACATAGAGAGAAACAATGCGCTAATAGAAAGTTGTTGAGGGTCGTGTTCCTTTTCTTTGTATCTGGCAAGCAAGCCAGGGACGAAGACCCCACAAATTTTACTTAGGTGTGAAGGTCGAATCGATATGTTCCATCGGCCAGGTAAACTGATAGTTTCATGACTCCCGGCGGGTATTTGCACTTCTTCATGAACAAAAATTTCCTGTCGACCCTTTCCCTCCTCTCGGCTTTCTGTGTTATTCTTTATTTTTTTTTTTTGAACATAGTTCCTCCTCTTCTCTCCTTAAACCTCTCGCTCTATCTTCTCTAAACTTCACTTCTTCCTTCCTTCCTAGTCTCTTTATCTTTCTTCACTACTAGCCTAGTCTTCCATTACCTTTTCGATTACTCTTCAAAAGGCGCCTTTTCTTCTTGTCCTTCACCCTTCAAGGGAATGCGTTGATGCCTTTGTGAAGGGCTCTTAATTCAAGGAAATGGAAGCTAACCCATTCATTTCCTCTGATCAAACTTGTTCCCTCCCATGACGCTGGCGACCCGTAGGAACCTCTAAACACCAGCCCTTCCCCATGAAAATTGACTATTGTAAACATCTCCACAGTGTTTTCTTCAGGAATGCGTTCGTTCGTTACAGTCATGGGTTATCTTACTTTTATTTCTTCCTTCTCCTCCTCCTGCCCTCTTCTACCTCCTCGGACCTGACTTATATATGAAAAGAATTCATGTCGATATACCCTTGGAATGTTGTTTTAGAAGCTGGTTCTATTCAGTGTTACAGAGTTTCCTTGAATGTTACATTACTTAACCAAAACTCTTAGCAGTCAGAGCGAATAATGCAGAAAATAGCCAAAAATATATAAAGTTTCAAAAAATATCAATAAACATAAAAATTTCATAATTAACATGTTTTTCAAGGATGTTAACTAGTGGGGGGTACCACAAGTATCGGTGTTCTTCTCAAGGATGTTACGAGTGGGGTACCACAAGTATCAGTGTTCTTCTCAAGGATGTTATAGTGGGGTACCACAAGTTAATCAGTGTCTTCACAAGGATTTGTTACTAGTGGGGGTACCACAAAGTATCAGGTTTCTCAAGGATGTTACTAGTGGAGTACCACAAGTATCGGTGTTCTAATCTCAAGGATGTTATAGTGGGGTACCACAAGTTCAGTGTTTTCTCAAGGATGATACTGTAGTGGGGGGTACCACAAGTACGTGTCCTCTCATGGATGTTACCAGTGAGGGACACAAGAATCAGTGTTTGTCTCAAGGAGGAATAATGATACTTGTGGTACCACCCAGTGACATCACAGGGAGATCACTGATCTTGTGGTATCCCTGGTGACATTCATGAGGTACGACAAGTAAAAAATTTCTCTGGGATACCACAAGCATCATTGGGGCATCACAAGTATCAGTGGTGTGCCACAAATATTAGTGGGTTGGTTACCATAAATATCAGCTGGGTACACAGTCTCGGTGATGGGATACACAAGTATCAGTGGTGTGCCATGTAACAGTAGGGTACCACAAGTATCAGTGGAGTACAAACTATCAGTGGAGTACCACAAGAAGCCAGTGGGAGTTCTCACGTATCAGTACTCCTCCAGTCTCTGTTTTTATTCTCTAAAAATAACGTTTTTCAGAATAATTCTACCATTACATCAGCATCGATGCGAGAAAAATCTTAATGAAAATCTAAATCAAGATTATGAAATAAAAATTACAGGAGTATAAAGGCGGCCTTCCCTTCATGGAGGCCGCGTGGGTGCTGAAAGGGTGTCTCTCTTTGCCATGGTGACGGGCTCCTGATACCAAGGATATTGGGGGTTCCTCGTCTTGGATTAAACTGAATACAAACCCATTTCCCAATACAATGTACGATAAGAGGGTTACTTCGTGCTCTTGTCTCTCTAGCCTCCACCCGCATGTTGTTACAACCTCTCCACCAATCTACAACTTACCTGCTGAAAGAGGGTCCATGGATGAGGCCGAATGTACTTATTGTTAACTTGTCGGCGTTAAAAAATGGAAGATGAAGCTTAATCTCATGAATATTTACACCGATTCATAACATGTACGAAACAAGTACAAACTGTCGTTATAAGGATTTTCATTTATGGGAATTTTTTCTTAAAGAAAATTGGGAGTTAGAAGATGAAAATATCTGGTGTAATGTTGTTATTTCCTCCGCCAGTAAAACTGTCTCCTGGCTGGAGATTAAGTCCGTAAGAGGGAGTGTCTTCTGTTGCGAGACAAGGGTGAGGTTGCGAGACCCAGGGTGAAGATGCGGCACCAGGGTGAAGTTGAGTGCCAGACCAGGTGGAAGTTGCCAGACTCAGGGTGAAGTATGCGAGGACCCGTGGGTGACGTTGCGAGACGCAGGGTTGAAGTGTCGAGACAGGGTAAACTTACGAGACTCACGGTGATGCTGCGAGACCTGGATGAAGTTGCGAGGCTCAGGGTGAGTTACGCGATGTTCTAAAGTGATGTTGCGAACCCAGGATGAAGATGCAGAGACCAGGGTGAAGATGCGAGATCCAGGGTGAAGTTGCGAGACCAGGTGAAGTTGCGGGCCCAGGGCGAACAGTTGTGACAACCTATCTGTTATTATATATCCATCATCCGTTACTACATCCCATTTTCTCTTATTATACCCATTATCTCTTACTATATCCTTATCCATTATCTCTTACTATATCCCTACCCATTATCTCTTACTATATCCTTACCCATTATCTCTTACTATATACTTACCTATTATCTCTTACTATATTCCTACCCATTATCTCTTACTATATCCCTACCCATTATCTCTTACTATATCCTTATCCATTATCTCTTACTATATCCCTACCCATTATCTCTTACTATATCCCTACCCATTATCTCTTACTATATACCTACCTATTATCTCTTACCTATTATCTCTTACTATATACTTACCTATTATCTCTTACTATATCCCTACCCATTATCTCTTACTATATCCCAATTGTCTTTTATTATATTTCCATTATATGTTAATGTGTCTGTTACTCTGTTTGCATCATCTGTTACTATACCTCAGTTATGTGTTATTATATCCTCTTTATCTGTTACAATATCGCCCATTATCTGTTATTATCACCCCATTACCCGTTACCATAACCCTGTTGTTTGTTCAATAAATCTGCCAAAATCAGCCTGAACATAACTAAAAAATACATAAAAAACACTGATTTTCACTAAATTTATAATTTGAAAATGATTTATGATTCTTAGAAATAGGCTAAAATAAATTATCGTAATTAGGATGGTTAAGTGAGGTCTCTAAGTCACTTGTGGTGCAAAATCAAAAAGTTTTGCTCCTTTATCGTTGAAGGAAATTATGTTTGTTATTGCATGGCAGAAAATTTTGAAAACGTTGAGTCTTTCGGAGAGTTTGGCCTAATTGACTGGTTTCTATACGCCAATTATCTGTTTTAAAACCCTCGTTATCTGTTGTTATACCCTCGTTATCTGTTATTATACCCTCGTTATCTGTTATTATACCCTCGTTATCTGTTACTATACCCTCGTTATCTGTTACTATATTCCATTATCAGTTATTACATTATCAGAGTGGATAACGCTGGGTGCCAGTCGTGTCATATGTTAAAACCAACGCAAGTGAGTAGGTGAACAGCCGTATTTGCGGAGGAAGAGGTTTTAGTGAAGACTCTGAGAGAGAAGATTCTTCTGTATATTTAGAGAAGAGATGTTTGAAGCACCCTTGAGACGCACCCACTAACGTTTAGAGATGAGATGTTTGAAGCATCCCTGAGGTGATCCCTGTAATGTTTAGAGAAAAGAAGTTTGAAGCACCCCTGAGATGCACCCACTAACGTTCAGGGAAGAGATGTTTGAAGCACCCCTGAGATGCCTCCTGTAATGTTTAGAGAAAAGATGCTTGAAGCTCCCTGAGATGCACCCACTAACGTTTCGAGATGAAACGCTTGAAGCACCCCTGAGATGCACCCACTAACATTTAAAGATAAGATTTTTGAAGCATCCCTGAGGTGCCCCTGTAAAGTTTAAAAGATGAGATACTTGAAGCACCCCTTGAGATGCACCCACTAACATTTAAGATAAGATGCTTTAAGCACCCCTGAGGTTCACCCACGTATAGAGGGTGAACCTCAGGGATTGAAACTCGGACATTTAAAACATTGAAACTCGTACATTTAAACATATTCAAAACCTCAGACCTAATATCCCAAAAAAGAGGATCAATACTATTTAGAAAAACATAAAAATCTCGTTGATCTGCGAAAACAACTTTTGTTTAACGTATTACGCAGCTTCTTGCGCATTTTAAAGCTTAGGCTTAATTACTAGGAATATTATTAAAGCTAACTGCTAAACCCATTGGAGTCAGAGAGTGCATGCAGTGGTGCCGGCTTGATCCACCGTTCTCTGAGAGTGAGACGCGTTTATTAAGCTGTTCACATCTAGCTGACCATCTTACATTTGGGAGCTTAATGCATTTTATATCTTCAGGATGTGTATGTATTATAATAGATTGCATTATTATTATAGACTGCAGGAGAGTATGTGTAGGTTACTGTTACAAGTTACAGGAGAGCATATGTATAGGTTACTTTACTCTACATGGTCAGGTGTAACAAATGTATAAAAAAATCTTTATCAGTATACCCTAAAATAATCAACTGGTGAAGGTATTTAGCCAAATGTAATTAAGAAAGCACTTAATCACAGAGCGGGTGGGGAGTAAACTCACGGCGAGCGAGTCCTAAAACTCGTAGGCCAGTGTGTTAACCACTGAAACCTGCAGGCCTAGCGAAATTCATCTAACAAGGCCTGTTTCCATACACCATTTGTGGTCACCACCGTAACCACAAATGCTAGTGTTTATAGATGAATCTCACACCAGCGTGGCTGTGGCGAGCTCCAGCCCAAGTCCCCTGAAAGCTGCCATCATGACTGAAAGCTGCCATCATGACTGAAAGCTGCCATCATGACTGAAAGCTGCCATCATGCCTGAAAGCTGCCATCATGACTGAAAGCTGCCATCATGACTGAAAGCTGCCATCATGACTGAAAGCTGCCATCATGATTCACGAAATCGTAATAACACGATCGTGTTATTACGATTCCATGAGTCATGAAAGCGCTTCATAATCAAAGACACTTTCATTTACACAGATGTAATCCTCATTAATGCGTTGTAATGGTTAAAAATTAAGATAATTAACATAAGATACTTTGCACTTCATCTAGTAAATATTAATTGCCGTGTACAGTTGTAAATTTCACATGTAGCAAAATTCTCATTATTATAAATTTCACGTTGTTATAATCAAACTAAAACAGTTTTTTGTCGAGAATTATATAAAATAAATAGCTTAGTATTCAGTCATTTATTAATGGGAACGTTTTAGTTAACTATTAACTTGTAAAATATTTATATTAATCCAGTTTGAAAAAAAACTACACAGGGTGTTTCAATAATATGGACCCGATCGTGAGATATACTTGGGTCCATATTTTTGAAACCCCCTGTACTATTCTAGTGGAGAAATCTACACTGTTCAAATCAAGGAATTTACATTGTTCAGTGTAGAAATTTACATTGTTCCAAAAGGGAGAAATCTACATTGTTCCTGGGAGGAAATTTACATTGGCCCCAGGAGAAATTTACATTATTCCAGGGGGAAGAAATTTACATTGTTCTAAGGAGAAATACCACCTCACACTGCTAGCAGCCTAAAGTTGTAATTAATTACCTGAGCTAATTATGCAAAAGTTGTGGAGGGTTTTATATTGCTAATTAACGCCCTCTCATCACGTATGCCAGCCTCAGTGCTTGATGGATTTAGAAACACCAACAGAGACGAGAACTGGAGGCTTCAGTGCGAGCCTCCTTCAAGGTGGAGGGGATGGGGTTGCCTTGAGGCCGGTGAAGGGCTCTTGATCCAAGAAAATAAGAGCTACATGCGTTTTCCTTGGATGAAACTTGATTACCACCAGTGAAAATAATATTTCAGGCAGTCAGAAAGTTCGTTAGGTAATTATCGTTAAAAAGTTCGTCACTATCGTTAGTTATGTTCACTGTTTCTCGGGAAAAATAGCTTAGATCCAGGTGAAAATTCAGAAACCCAATATAAAAAAAGTGTATATCTATATAGCTCCCTTTACAGAAGAGGCAGCAGAGCACTTACAAAAAATTGCAGACTAGTGCCACTAACATCACACGTCTTAAAGTTTTTAAGTGTGTTGAGATGCACAACGAGGCTTTGGTAGAAAACCAAAACTATCATGGAGTGATAGCCAATAAAATATGGTCAGTATATATGACAGGAAAAGTAGGAAAATGAATAATAAGATTTCTATTCAACGGAACACAACAGAACGCTACTTCTGCTGCCATTCTGTGCCCTCCACCATCACTACTGCTACTGCTACTACTACGAATAATAATAATAATAATAATAATAATAATAATAATAAAACTACTACTACTAACACCACCACCGCTACAACTACTACTACTATTACTACTACTGTTACTACATAAATGGGGTTAAGTCCGAGTGGGGATCTGTAACAAGTGGCGTTCCACAGGGATCAGTCTTGGGCCCGTTGTTGTTTATAATATATATCAATGATCTTGATGAGGGAATTACTAGTGATATGAGCAAATTCGCCGATGACACAAAGATAGGTAGGATAATTGATTCAAACGTAGAGGTTATGGAACTTCAGGAGGATTTAAACAAACTCTATTCTTGGTCAGAAAAGTGGCAGATGCAGTTCAATGTAGATAAATGCAAGGTTCTGAAGCTTGGGAGTGCCCATAACCCTAGTACTTATAAGTTAAATGATGTAGAACTTAGCCATACAGATTGCGAAAAGGACTTGGGGGTTATGGTGAGCAGCAACCTTAAACCAAGACAGCAATGCCTAAGCGTACGTAATAAGGCAAATAGATTACTGGGATTTATATCAAGAAGTGTAAGCAACAGAAGTCCAGAGGTCATACTGCAGCTTTATACATCATTAGTAAGGCCTCACCTAGATTATGCAGCTCAGTTCTGGACTCCGTATTACAAAATGGACATAAATTCGTTAGAAAACATTCAGCGTAGGATGACTAAATTAATACATAGCATTAGAAATCTTCCTTATGAAGAAAGATTGAAGACTCTTAAGTTACATTCACTTGTTAGACGAAGAATGAGGGAGACCTGATCGAAGTGTATAAGTGGAAGATAGGTATTAATAAAGGGGATATTAATAAGGTCTGAGGATGTCTCTCCAAGAGAGAACCCGCAGTAATGGATTTAAATTAGATAAGTTTAGATTTAGAAAGGACATAGGAAAGTATTGGTTTGGAAATAGGGTAGTTGATGAGTGGAACAGTCTACCTAGTTGGGTTATTGAGGCTGGGACTTTGGGTAGTTTCAAATCTAGGTTGGATAAGTACATGAGTGGGAGGGGTTGGATTTGAGTGGGACTTTCACATCAGAGCTTATTTCTTGGGTGGCATTGAAAATTGGGTTGGGCAAATGTTTTGTTAGTGGGATGAATTGTAAAGGACCTGCCTAGTATGGGCCAGCAGGCCTCCTGCAGCGTTCCTCCTTTCTTATGTTCTTACGTTCGTACTACATGGCACGGTCCAGACGCCTTGATTGTTTCCCATCCTCGTAGCAAGCATGGATAACAACGCTAGCCACAGATTCGTATACTAAACTAAGTATGAAAGTCACCTCGGTAGAAGACATAGAGAAGTTGAACTCTGATGTTAGCAGAGTCTTCTAGTTAACAGTGAAACATAACGTGATATTCAGTGGTGAGTAACTCCAACTTCTTAGGTATGACAAGAATGGGGAACTCTAAATGAGCACAGGATACGAAAGACGGGAAGGCTATTATAGAACGAAAGGAATATAGGATCTACTTAGGCACACTAACGTCGGATGAACTGTCATTTAAAGAACACTGTTAGGCAAGTGCAGCAAGTGCCAGAAAATTAACAGGATGGATAATAAGCACTTTCAAAACAAGAGAAATAATGCCTGTGGTACTATTCTAATATTCTTTTTTCTTGACAGCTCCATTAAAGGCAGGCTAGATATCAGAGCCGGAAAATATAAAGAAATCGTTTATTGCCCTCGTAGAGCCAATTAAACGCTGTAAACTTCTGGAACGCCTCAAAGTACTTTCTTTGTAGCATAGAGAGAGATACTTGATTATATATAAATGGAAGGCCTGGTTACCAATCTAAACACTGCTGTAACAATGCACTGCTTTGCGAGATAAGGGAGGAAATGTAAAATCCACTCACTGACTTTCACAATAAGAGAACCCTGTGTCAACGTCTACAATCATATATCAGAAATAGTGTCGAAACCAGTACAGAAGACTTCCGCTAAGTACTAGGTTAAACAGGCTGTAATGCTCATGATGGCCAGCGAGCCGCCAACAACAGCAGTCTGGTTTCACCGGCAATCAGCAGGAAAGTCTGGTCTCAGCCGGGTTGAGAGGGCAAGAAAAAAACCTAAACCGGCGACAGATATGTCACACCGGTATCACTATTAATTATGTATTATAATGGAAAAATGTATTAGCGAATATAACGCTGAATATATTTATTCATTTAATAAATCTCAAAGGTAACTTCGCAAATATTTATTACAATAGTCACAGGGTAGCGTTAGTCCTGTAAGGGGTCTACAGTGTCTGGAAACTGGGTTAACTGGGGCTTGACCTAAGGGGAGGATACCTCTAATTCCTTGCATCAAGAGACCTTCACCAGCTTGCGGTCACTCCACATACAGGGTTGGCAGCCCAAGCATCAAACAAAGCCGGTTTCAACACGGCTCTGCCTGGTTCGAGAGAGAATGCGAGAGAGAGACAGACAGGAGACTTCCTGGGAGACTGATGAAAGCTGCCTCGCATTACTGCCTTTGAAACTTAAGCAGAATTGTGTACAAACGAGGCTTCGAGAGGTGGTGACCACTGAAGCTCAGAGCTCCACACGACCACTCTCAAACTTTTCTTCCTTGTATTAACCGAAGTCGAGGCTTCAAGGTTTCCAAACCATCTGTTAGTCCTTTGACTCCAAAGCACACACACACACACACACACACACACACACACACACACACACACACACACACACACACACACACACACACACACACACACACACACACACACACATAAAAACACACACCGTTCGGCGTTGTTTACTGTAATTTGATGAATCCAATTCCCAGTGAAGGCAGAGCTGCATGCATAAGCCCTCTGCAGCTGGTTGTTTTTGTGTTTGGTAGGCTGCAGCGCGTTAAGAGTGCGTCAGAGCCAAGTGAAGTGTGCTTAACGAGCCTGAGAGTAAACGAGTCAGAATGTAGTGCAGCATAAGGGGTTAGAATGAAGCGCATTACAGCAAAGTCTCGTTAGATTTCAGTTCGGTAAAGACTTTTAAGTAGAATATACCTCAGAGTGAATGTGTGTCTGTCTCAATGAACATCAACATTATTTATGTCCATCATTGTGACCGTAGGTCAGCACGAATGCTTCATCACGAATGTACACCAGTAATACTGAATATCAGCACGAATGTGTATCAACACTTATGTTTATTAGCATTCACGTACACTAGCATAAGTGTACGTCAGTGTAAATATACGTCAGCATAAAGGTATATTAGAGCGAATGTACTCTATGTCAGCACGAATTAATGCCGGCATTTATGTACACCAGCGTTTATGTACGTCAGCGTTTATGTACGCCAGCGTTTATGTACATCAGCGTTTATGTACGCCGGCGTTTATGTACGTCAGCTTTTATATACGTCAGTGTTTATGTACGCCGGGGTTCATGCAAGCCAGCGTTTATGTATTTCAGCGTTTATCTACGTCAATGTATGTGTATATGTTATCAAGAATATATATTGTTGCCCATTATAACTCCAGTCACAGTGGATAAGTTAAAAAAAATAGAAATGTTAAAAATTATGAAAAAAAAAAATTCCAGCTTCACGTGTTTAATTTTGCTTGTGAGCTTTGAGCTCAGTTCCTCTCTCTCTCTCTCTCTCTCTCTCTCTCTCTCTCTCTCATCTCTCTCTCTCTCTCTCTCTCTCTCTCTCTCTCTCCTCCCCTTCTCTCTCTCTCTCTCTCTCCCTCTCTCTCTCTCTCTCTCTCCCTCCCTCTCTCTCTCTCTCTCTCTCCTCTTCTCCTCCTCTCTCTCTCTCCTCTCTCTCTCTCTCTCTCTCTCTCTCTCTCTCTCTCTCTCTCTCTCTCTCTCTCTCTCTCTCTCTCTCTCTCTCTCTCTCTCTCTCTCTCTCTCCTCTCTCTCTCTCACCTCTCCTCTCTCTCTCTCTCTCTCTCTCTCTCTCTCACTTTGCTTGTGAGCTCTGAGCTCATTTGTTCCTTTCTACTCCTCTCTCACTTTTTCTTGTGAATTCTGAGTTAATTCCCTCCTCTCCTCTATCCTTCACTCACATTCAGTCCCTTGTTCTAACATCTGTTCTTCACTCACCTCACCCTGCATCTCAAGCTGAATCACTTTACACTTAAACAGTCTTTCATAGACTATGTTTACCTTATTCCTGTATCTGTATCCTCACGATGCACGTGAACTACTTTTATTGGGACAACGTTTCGCTCTGTGTAGAGCTGTATCTAATAATGACTTGACAAAGTTGTACATAGAGAGAAACAATGGCTAATAAAAGTTGTTGAGGAGCGTGTCCCTTTTCTTTCGTATCTGGCAAGCACAGACCAGGGACGAAGACCCCACAATTTTTCTTAGGTGTGAAGGGCAACGATATGTCGTCCATCGTCAGTATCTGATCGTTTCATGACTCCCGGCGGGTTTAGCACTTCTTCATGAACAAAATTACACCTGTCGACCCTTTCCTCCTCTCGCTTCCTGTGTCTTCTTTAGTTTTTTTTAACATAGTTCCTCCTCTTCTCTCCTTAACCTCTCTCTCATATCTTCTCTAAACTTCACTTCTTCCCTTCCTTCCTCAGCTCTTCTTTATCTTGCTTTCACTACTAGCCTAGTCCTCCATTCCTTTCGATTACTCTTCAAGCGCCATTTCTTCTAGTCCTTCACCCTTCAAGGGAATGCGTTGATGCTTGTGAAGGGCTCTTAATTCAAGGAAATGGAGCTACCCATTCATTTACTCTGATCAAACTTGATTCCCTCCCAATTGACTATTGTAAACATCTCCCACAGTGTTCTCTTACAGAGAATGAGTTTGTTCGTTACAGTCAATGTGTTCTCTTACTTTTATTTTCTTCCTTCTCCTCCTCCTCCTCCTCCTCTTCTTCCTCCTCCGCGACCTGACTTATATATGAAAAGAATTCAAGTCGATTTACCCTTGGAATGTTGTTATAAGAAGCTGGTTCTATTCAGGTTCCAGAGTTTCCTTGATTGCTTACAATACATACCAAAACTCTTAGCCAGTCAGAGCGAATAATGCAGAAAATAAGCAAAATATATGAAGTATCAAAAAATATCATAAAACATATAAAATATCATAATTAACATGTTTTTCAAGGATGTTACTAGTGGGGTACCACAAGTATCGGTGTTCTTCTCAAGGATGTTACTAGTGGGGTACCACAAGTATCAGTGTTCTTCTCAAGGATGTTACTAGTGGGGTACCACAAGTATCAGTGTTCTTCACAAGGATGTTACTAGTGGGGTACCACAAGTATCAGTGTTCTTCTCAAGGATGTTACTAGTGGGGTACCACAAGTATCGGTGTTCTTCTCAAGGATGTTACTAGTGGGGTACCACAAGTATCAGTGTTCTTCTCAAGGATGTTACTAGTGGGGTACCACAAGTATCAGTGTTCCTCTCAGGGATGTTACCAGTGAGGGACCACAAGAATCAGTGTTTGTCTCAAGGAGAATAATGATACTTGTGGTACCCCACCAGTGACATCACAGAGGAGATCACTGATACTTGTGGTATCCCCTGGTGACATTCATTGAGGTACGACAAGTATCACTGGGATACCACAAGCATCATTGGGGCATCACAAGTATCAGTGGTGTGCCACAAATATTAGTGGGTTACCATAAATATCAGCTGGGTACCACAAGTATCAGTGGAGTACCAAAAATATCAGTGGAGTACCACAAGAATCAGTGGGGTACCTCAAGTATCAGTACTCCTCCAGACTCTGTTTTTATTCTCTAAAAATAACGTTTTTCAGAAATAATTCTACCATTACATCAGCAGCGATGCGAGAAAAATCTTAATGTAAAATCTAAACTCAAGATTAATGAAAGAAAATTTCAGGAGTATAAAGGCGCCTTCCCTTCATGGAGGCCGCGAGGGTGCTGAAGGGTGTCTCTCTTGCCATGGTGAAGGGCTCCTGATCCAAGGATATTGGGGTATCCTCGTCCTTGGATTAAACCTGAATACAACCCATTTCCCAATACAATGTACGATAAGAGGGTTACTTCAGTGCTCTCCTGTCTCTCTCGACCACCACCCGCATGTGTCTACAACCTCCTCCACCATCTACACTTACCTGCTGAAGAGGGTCACTGACTGAGGCCGAAATGTACATATTGTTAAACTTGTCGGGTTAAAAAAATGGAAGATGAAGCTTAATCTCATGAATATTTACACGATCATAACATGTACGAAACAAGTACAAACAGTCGTTATAAGGATTTCAATTTATGGGACTTTTTTCTTAAAGAAAATGGGAGTTAGAGATGAAAATATCTGTGTACTGTTGTTATTTCCTCCGCCAGAAAAATGTCTCCTGGCTGGAGATTAAGTCAATAAGAGGTGAGTGTCTTCCTGTTGCGAGACCCAGGGTGAAGTTGCGAGACCCAGGGTGAAGTTGCGAGACCCAGGGTGAAGTTGCGACAACCAGGGTGAAGTTGCCAGACTCAGGGTGAAGTTGCGAGACCCAGGGTGACGTTGCGAGACTCAGGTGAAGTGTCGAGACCCAGGGTAAACTTACGAGACTCAAGGTGATGCTGCGAGACCCAGGATGAAGTTGCGAGGCTCAGGGTGAAGTTGCGAGATCTAAAGTGATGTTGCGAAGCCCAGGATGAAGATGCGAGACCCAGGGTGAAGATGCGAGACCAGGGTGAAGTTGCGAGGCCCAGGGCGAAGTTGTGACAACCAGGGTGAAGTTGCGAGACCCAGGGTAAAGTTGCCAGACCCAGAGTGAAGTGCCAGACCCAGGGTGAGGTTGCGAGACCCAGAGTGAAGTTGCGAGGCTCAGGGTGAAGTTGCGAGACTCAGGGTGAAGTTGCAAGACCCGGGATGAAGTTGCGAGGCTCAGGGTGAAGTTGCGAGATCCATGGTGAAGTTGCGAGACCAGAGTGAAGTTGCGACAACCAGGGTAAAGTTGTCAGACCCAGCGTGAAGTTGCCAGACCCAGGGTGAAGTTGCCAGACCCAGGGTAAAGTTGCCAGACCCAGGGTGAAAATGCCAGACCCAGGGTGAAGTTGCCAGACCAGGGTAAAGTTGCCAGACCCAGGGTGAAGTTGCCAGACCCAGGGTAAAGTTGCCAGACCCAGGGTGAAATTGCCAGACCCAGGGTGAAGTTGCCAGACCCAGGGTGAAGTTGAGAGACTCAGGGTGAAGTTGCCAGACCCAGGTTTAGGTTGTCAGACTCAGAGTGAAGTTGCGAGACCCAGGGTGAATTTGCGAAACTCAGGGTGAAGTTGCCAGACCCAGGGTGAAGTTGCGAGACCCAGGGTAAAGTTGCGAGACCCAGGGTGAAGTTGCGAGACCCAGGGTAAAGTTGCGAGACCCAGGGTGAAGTTGCCAGACCCAGGGCGAATTCGCGAGACTCAGGGTGAAGTTGCCAGACCCAGGGTGAATTTGCGAGACCCAGGGTGAAGTTGCCAGACCCAGGGTGAAGTTGCCAGACACAAAGTGAGGTTGCGAGACCCAGGGTGAAGTTGCCACTTATGTTCCTGTGTGTGCTTGATAGCGCTGAGTGTTCACCAGTACCTTGATATTGCTGAGTGTTCACCAGTACCTTGATATTGCTGAGTGTTCACCAGTACTTGGATATTGCTGAGTGTTCACCAGTACCTTGATTGTGCTGAGTGTTCACCAGTACTTTGATATTGCTGAGTGTTCACCAGTACCTTGATATTGCTGAGTGTTCACCAGTACTTTGATATTGCTGAGTGTTCACCAGTACCTTGATATTGCTGAGTGTTCACCAGTACTTGGATATTGCTGAGTGTTCACCAGTACCTTGATTGTGCTGAGTGTTCACCAGTACCTTGATATTGCTGAGTGTTCACCAGTACCTTGATTGTGCTGAGTGTTCACCAGTACTTTGATATTGCTGAGTGTTCACCAGTACCTTGATATTGCTGAGTGTTCACCAGTACTTGGATATTGCTGAGTGTTCACCAGTACCTTGATGTTGCTGAGTGTTCACCAGTATCTTGATATTGCTGAGTGTTCACCAGTACCTTGATGTTGCTGAGTGTTCACCAGTATCTTGATATTGCTGAGTGTTCACCAGTACCTTGATATTGCTGACTGTTCACCGGTATCTTTATATTGCTGAGTGTTCACCAGTACATTGAACGTGCTCAGTGTTCACCAGTACATTGAACGTGCTCAGTGTTCACCAGTACATTGATCGTGCTCAGTGTTCACCAGTACAATGATCGTGCTCAGTGTTCACCAGTACATTGAACGTGCTCAGTGTTCACCAGTACATTGATCGTGCTCAGTGTTCACCAGTACAATGATCGTGCTCAGTGTTCACCAGTACATTGAACGTGCTCAGTGTTCACCAGTACATTGATCGTGCTCAGTGTTCACCAGTACAATGATCGTGCTCAGTGTTCACCAGTACATTGATCGTGCTCAGTGTTCACCAGTACAATGATCGTGCTCAGTGTTCACCAGTTCATTGATCGTGCTCAGTGTTCACCAGTATCCCGATGGTATTGAGGTATTAAATGTCCACCAGAACCTTAATGGTACTGAGTGTGCACCAGTACCTTGATGGTGCTGAGTGTTCACCAGTACATTGATGGTGCTCAGTGTTCACCAGTACGTTGATGGTGCTGAATGTTCACCAGTACCTTGATGGTGCTGAGTGTTCACCAGTACCTTGATGGTGTTCAGCGTTCACCAGTACCTTGAAAATGCTCAGTGCTCACCAGTAAGTTGATGGTGCTGAGTGTTCACCAGTACCTTGATGGTGCTGAGTGTTCACCAGTACCTTGATGGTACTGAGTGTGCACCAGTACCTTGATGGAGCTGAGTGTTCACTAATACCTTGATCATGCTCAGTGTTCACCAGTACGTTGATGGTGCTGAGTGTTCATCAGTACCTTGATGGTGCTGAGTGTTCACCAGTACCTTGATGGTGCTGAGTGTTCATTAGTACCTTGATGGTGCTGAGTGTTCACCAGTACCTTGATGGTGCTGAGTGTTCACCAGTACCTTGATGGTGCTGAGTGTTCACCAGTACCTTGATGGTGCTGAGTGTTCATCAGTACCTTGATGGTGCTGAGTGTTCACCAGTACCTTGATGGTGCTGAGTGTCCACCAGTATCTTGATGGTGCTGAGTGTGCAACACTGTGTTGATGGTGCTGAGTGTGCAACACTGTGTTGAGGGTGCTGAGTGTGCAACACTGTGTTGATGGCGCTGAGTGTGCAACACTGTGTTGATGGCGCTGAGTGTGCAACACTGTGTTGATGGTGCTGAGTGTGCAACACTATGTTGATGGTGCTGAGTGTGCAACACTGTTGATGGTGCTGAGTGTGCAACACTGTGTTGATGGTGCTGAGTGTGCAACACTGTGTTGATGGTGCTGAGTGTGCAACACTGTTGATGGTGCTGAGTGTGCAACACTGTGTTGATGGTGCTGAGTGTGCAACACTGTGTTGATGGTGCTGAGTGTGCAACACTGTGTTGATGGTGCTGAGTGTGCAACACTGTGTTGGTGGTGCTGTGTGTGCAACACTGTTGATGGTGCTGAGTGTGCAACACTGTGTTGATGGTGCTTAGTGTGCAACACTGTGTTGATGGTGCTGAGTGTGCAACACTGTGTTGATGGCGCTGAGTGGGCAACACTGTGTTGATGGTGCTGAGTGTGCAACACTGTGTTGATGGTGCTGAGTGTGCAACACTGTGTTGATGGTGCTGAGTGTGCAACACTGTGTTGATGGTGCTGAGTGTGCAACACTGTGTTGATGGTGCTTAGTGTGCAACACTGTGTTGATGGTGCTGAATGTGCAACACTGTGTTGATGGTGCTGAGTGTGCAACACTGTGTTGATGGTGCTGAGTGTGCAACACTGTTGATGGTGCTGAGTGTGCAACACTGTGTTGATGGTGCTGAGTGTGCAACACTGTTGATGGTGCTGAGTGTGCAACACTGTGTTGATGGTGCTGAGTGTGCAACACTGTGTTGATGGCGCTGAGTGTGCAACACTGTGTTGATGGTGCTGAATGTGCAACACTGTGTTGATGGTGCTGAGTGTGCAACACTGTGTTGATGGTGCTTAGTGTGCAACACTGTGTTGATGGTGCTGAATGTGCAACACTGTGTTGATGGTGCTGAGTGTGCAACACTGTGTTGATGGTGCTGAGTGTGCAACACTGTTGATGGTGCTGAGTGTGCAACACTGTGTTGATGGTGCTGAGTGTGCAACACTGTGTTGATGGTGCTTAGTGTGCAACACTGTGTTGATGGTGCTGAATGTGCAACACTGTGTTGATGGTGCTGAGTGTGCAACACTGTGTTGATGGTGCTGAGTGTGCAACACTGTTGATGGTGCTGAGTGTGCAACACTGTGTTGATGGTGCTGAGTGTGCAACACTGTTGATGGTGCTGAGTGTGCAACACTGTGTTGATGGTGCTGAGTGTGCAACACTGTGTTGATGGCGCTGAGTGTGCAACACTGTGTTGATGGTGCTGAATGTGCAACACTGTGTTGATGGTGCTGAGTGTGCAACACTGAGTGTTGATGGTGCTTAGTGTGCAACACTGTGTTGATGGTGCTGAGTGTGCAACACTGTTGATGGTGCTGAGTGTGCAACACTGTGTTGATGGTGCTGAGTGTGCAACACTGTGTTGATGATGCTGAGTGTGCAACACTGTGTGATGGTGCTGAGTGTGCAACACTGTGTTGATGGTGCTGTGTGTGCAACACTGTTGATGGTGCTGAGTGTGCAACACTGTGTTGATGGTGCTGAGTGTGCAACACTGTGTTGATGGTGCTGAGTGTGCAACACTGTGTTGATGGTGCTGAGTGTGCAACACTGTGTTGATGGTGCTGAGTGTGCAACACAGTGTTGATGGCGCTGAGTGTGCAACACTGTGTTGATGGTGCTGAGTGTGCAACACAGTGTTGATGGTGCTGAGTGTGCAACACTGTGTTGATGGTGCTGTGTGTGCAACACTGTTGATGGTGCTGAGTGTGCAACACTGTGTTGATGGTGCTGAGTGTGCAACACTGTGTTGATGGTGCTGAGTGTGCAACACTGTGTTGATGGCGCTGAGTGTGCAACACTGTGTTGATGGTGCTGAGTGTGCAACACAGTGTTGATGGTGCTGAGTGTGCAACACTGTGTTGATGGCGCTGAGTGTGCAACACTGTGTTGATGGCGCTGAGTGTGCAACACTGTGTTGATGGTGCTGAGTGTGCAACACAGTGTTGATGGTGCTGTGTGTGCAACACTGTGTTGATGGTGCTGAGTGTGCAACACTGTGTTGATGGCGCTGAGTGTGCAACACTGTGTTGATGGTGCTGAGTGTGCAACACTGTGTTGATGGTGCTGTGTGTGCAACACTGTGTTGATGGTGCTGAGTGTGCAACACTGTGTTGATGGCGCTGAGTGTGCAACACTGTGTTGATGGTGCTGAGTGTGCAACACTGTGTTGATGGTGCTGTGTGTCCAACACTGTGTTGATGGTGCTGAGTGTGCAACACTGTGTTGATGGTGCTGAGTGTGCAACACTGTGTTGATGGTGCTGAGTGTGCAACACTGTGTTGATGGTGCTGTGTGTGCAACACTGTGTTGATGGTGCTGAGTGTGCAACACTGTGTTGATGGTGCTGAGTGTGCAACACTGTGTTGATGGTGCTGAGTGTGCAACACTGTGTTGATGGTGCTGAGTGTGCAACACTGTGTTGATGGTGCTGAGTGTGCAACACTGTTGATGGTGCTGAGTGTGCAACACTGTGTTGATGGTGCTGAGTGTGCAACACTGTTGATGGTGCTCAGTGTGCAACACTGTGTTGATGGTGCTGAGTGTGCAACACTGTGTTGATGGTGCTGAGTGTGCAACACTGTGTTGATGGTGCTGAGTGTGCAACACTGTGTTGATGGTGCTGAGTGTGCAACACTGTGTTGATGGTGCTGAGTGGCTCCTCTGACGGATAAGAAGTACTGAAATATTGTTAAAAGCTCCGTACCTGAGCGGTACAGCGCTGGACCTGTCAGTCACAGGACCGCCGTTCAAGTCACACGTCTAACTTCCTGTTTATTCATTTACTATTGTTTATTACGACTTAAACTAAGTTTATATATGCATGTGTATGTGTGTACTTTCCTCTTCGTTTCTCGCTACTACGTCCATTCTCTCTCTCTGCTCCATGAGCTATATCGTATAACTTCTTAAAGTTATCTATGGTTCCTGACTCCATTACATCGCTATCCAGATTGTTCCACTTCCCGACACCTGTATGACTGCAGAAATACTTCTTAATATCCACGTGACTTGTCTGAGTTCTTAGCTTCCAGTTGTGACAACTTGTTGCTGTGTCACATCTTTGACACATATTGTACCTATCCAACTTGTTATTTTCTCTCAGTATTTTATAGGTCATTATCATATTCCCCTCTATTTCTCCTGTCCTTTGGTGCCGTTAGAACGATTTCTTTTAACCTCTCGTCGCAGGATATGCCTCTTAGTTCCGAGAATAGTCTTGTTGCAAACCTTTGTACTTTCCCTAATTTTTTGAGGGTGAGAGTTCCATACTAGTGCTGCATACTCCAATACGGGCCTGATGTACACGGT
>NC_069407.1:41076516-41079016 GCF_026875155.1 Cherax quadricarinatus | reverse complement strand
ATACTTGTCAGGAAGACAGCAGCGAGTCATGGTACGTGGCGAGGTGTCAGAGTGGGTACCTGTGACCAGCGGGGTCCCACAGGGGTCAGTCCTAGGACACAGTGCTGTTTCGGGGTATTTGTGAACGACATGACGGAAGGAATAGACTCTGAGGTGTCCCTGTTGCAGATGACGTGAAGTTGATGAGAAGAATTCACTCGATCGAAGACCAGGCAGAACTACAAGGGATCTGGACAGGCTGCAGACCTGGTCCAGCAATTGGGCTCCTGGAGTTCAATCCCACCAAGTGCAAAGTCATGAAGATTGGGGAAGGGCAAAGAAGACCGCAGACGGAGTACAGTCTAGGGGACCAGAGACTACAAACCTCACTCAAGGAAAAGATCTTGGGGTGAGTATAACACCAGACACATCTCCTGAAGCGACACATCAACCAAATAACTGCTGCAGCATATGGGCGCCTAGCAAACCTCAGAACAGCATTCCGACATCTTAATAAGGAATCATTCAGGACCCTGTACACCGTGTACGTTAGGCCCATATTGGAGTATGCGGCACAGTTTGGAAACCCACACCTAGCCAAGCACGTAAAGAAACTAGAGAATGTGCAAAGGTTTGCGACAAGACTCAGTCCAGAGCTAAGAGGTATGTCCTACGAGGAGAGGTTAAGGGAAATCAACCTGACGACACTGGAGGACAGGAGAGATAGGGGGGACATGATAACGACATACAAAATACTGAGAGGAATTGACAAGGTGGACAAAGACAGGATGTTCCAGAGATTGGACACAGTAACAAGGGGACACAGTTGGAAGCTGAAGACACAGATGAATCACAGGGATGTTAGGATGTATTTCTTCAGCCACAGAGTAGTCAATAAGTGGAATAGTTTGGGAAGCGATGTAGTGGAGGCAGGATCCATACATAGCTTTAATCAGAGGTATGATAAAGCTCACGGCACAAGGAGAGTGACCTAGTAGCGACCAGTGAAGAGGCGGGGCCAGGAGCTTGGACTCGACCCCTGGAACCTCAACTAGGTGAGTACATACACACACACACACACAACACACACACACACATACACACACACACACACACACACACACACACACACACACACACACACACACACACACACAAACACGCCAAGTATCTGTCGACAAGAGCCTCTGACAGACGGTAATTAATCATCAGAAACAGAGTCGAGTCCATACTCACGCTTGCCAAGGAAGTACTTGAAGTACCAGCGTGTCTGGTACTCTGGGTTCTCCAGGATTGGAGTGCTGGGAGACCCGTACATCTGCTGAAAAAACAGAAAACACAAGTTATTACACTGGGATAACATAACACAGGAGGTAGCAGCCGAGTTCAAGTAACAGAGCGTCAACAACAGTGAAGGAAAGGCGCTCGTTACGGAAACCTTCAAGTAAATAATAAAAGCCTAAATAAAAGCTTGTTTGTAAAGTGCGAATCTTATCTTCACAAGTAGAAGACAAGGTAAACCCCGTCACGTACACTCAAGAAGACAAGTTAAACCCCGTCACGTACACTCAAGAAGACAAGGTAAACCCCGTCACGTACACTCAAGAAGACAAGGTAAACCCCGTCACGTACACTCAAGAAGACAAGGTAAACCCCGTCACGTACACTCAAGAAGACAAGGTAAACCCCGTCACGTACACTCAAGAAGACAAGGTAAACCCCGTCACGTACACTCAAGAAGACAAGGTAAACCCCGTCACGTACACTCAAGAATACAAGGTACACCCCGTCACGTACACTCAAGAAGACAAGGTAAACCCCGTCACGTACACTCAAGAAGACAAGGTAAACCCCGTCACGTACACTCAAGAAGACAAGGTAAACCCGTCACGTACACTCAAGAAGACAGGTAAACCCCGTCACGTACACTCAAGAAGACAAGGTAAACCCCGTCACGTACACTCAAGAAGACAAGGTAAACCCCCGTCACGTACACTCAAGAAGACAAGGTAAACCCGTCACGTACACTCAAGAAGACAAGGTAAACCCCGTCACGTACACTCAAGAAGACAAGGTAAACCCCGTCACGTACACTCAAGAAGACAAGGTAAACCCTGCCACGTACACTCAAGAAGACAAGGTAAACCCCGTCACGTACACTCAAGAAGACAAGGGAAACCCCGTCACGTACACTCAAGAAGACAAGGTAAACCCCGTCACGTACACTCAAGAAGACAAGGTAAACCCCGTCACGTACACTCAAGAAGACAAGGTTAAACCCCGTCAGTACACTCAAGAAGACAAGGTAAACCCCGTCACGTACACTCAAGAAGACAAGGTAAACCCCGTCACGTACACTCAAGAAGACAAGGTAAACCCCGTCACGTACACTCAAGAAGACAAGGTACACCCCGTCACGTACACTCAAGAAGACAAGGTAAACCCCGTCACGTACACTCAAGAAGACAAGGTAAACCCCGTCACGTACACTCAAGAAGACAAGGTAAACCCCGTCACGTAC
>NC_069407.1:41044016-41071516 GCF_026875155.1 Cherax quadricarinatus | reverse complement strand
TTTTCTTTTCATGCTCTTGTATATCTTGCTTTTACCTTCGTATCTTCAGTTAAACCACAGGTTCTTTCTTGTTTATACTGCTTTATCTTCTACTTTTGGGTATGTTCCCCTCAGCCTCCAAGCGCTTAAATCTCCTTCGTTGTTTTCTTTCCAATTCCCTTTCCCTTTGTATCTCACGAACGTACGTGTGTGTGTGTGTGTGTGTGTGTGTGTGTGTGTGTGTGTGTGTGTGTGTGTGTGTGTGTGTGTGTGTGTGTGTGTGTGTGTGTGTGTGTGTGTCAGAGAGAGAGTGATGGCTGCTACAAAGCCCAGACTGACACTATATATCACAGGTCGAGTCAATGTTCCGTCTTGGCTTCTCCATCTACCGCCTGCTCCTCCTCCTCCTCCCCCTCTCTCCCTCCGTCTGCTATTCCATCCCCTCCATCACCATCTCTGCCTCCATCACCATTGATCAACCTGTCTCCAGTGTGCTGCAGATGTGGATGATTTCGAGACATTGGTTGTCAAGGATGGATGACGTCATGGAAGCAAGTCATGTAGTATGTCCGGGGATGATGTCACCGGATGATGCTTGCAGGAATGATGCCAGTGAATGAGTCTTGTCCTGAGAAGCAACAATGAGTTATATCTGAAATGATTTCCGTAATGAAGTTTACGGAGATCAAGGCCACACTGAGGGCTGAAGGCAGAAGTGAAGTCAAGGGGTATAGAGGAGACTAGTCGCCAATCAGTGACATTATCGGAGATGGTGAAATACGTGAAGCAGAAGTTTTAGGTATCAGTCCCTCAGTCTTGATGAAGCTACTGGGGACAGTGGAAGACATGAAGAAGTAGTTCGAGGTGCTCAGTCTCTCAGCTTACATGTTCAGTCCAACAGTCTTGACGAATCTAAAAGTAGCTGCCCGAGGATGATGTTATATAATGCAGACAGGAGAAGTGAATCAAAGTATAAATGGCGTCAGTGGAGGGCGGAGTCCACTAGACGAAGTAGGTCATGCCAATAGGGGCAAGAGTTAGAGTTGTAGGAGAATTCTCTACATCAAGATTTCAAGATGTTGCTGCATCAGACAGGTATTATTACATTAAAGATAAACAAACTAACAGGTAGAGTCATTATGGTGCTTTGTACTCGAAATTCCTAGCTATGAAACATATTGTTATGTTGGACTGAAGCTCGCTGTTAAGCATTGTTTGATACAAGCATTTTAAAGTCATCTTTTATGATTACTCAAAGATCTCTTTCTTTTCTTATTTCAATTTGCTTGTTGGCAAACATTTTATACTTATGTTTGAGATAATTATATTCAGAATGTATTACTTTGCACCTGACTTTCTCTTTCATGTCTCCCACCACAGCGCCAACCTGTTCAGCTTACCTTGAATACTCAGACAATCTGTTTTGGATGTTCCACTTTTCCACAATTTTGCATCATCAGCTAATTTTGCTGTCTTAAATGTTGGCCCTTACGTATATACTTGCCCTTCCTCAAGATCATTTATGTACATTATAAAGAGAACTAGACTAAGAACCGATCCCTGAGGAATTCAGTTCTTTACATGGAGCCAGGTAGACACCTCTTCGTTCAGTACCACCCTCTGCTTCCACTTTCTGAGTCGTTCATTTATCCAGACATGAAATTGGTCTTCAACACCATGTGTTTTTGGTGTTGACCAGCAATCTTTGATGGTATACCCTGTCGGATGTTTTTTTGAAATTTAGATGTGCTACAACTTGAAGGATTTTCTCGTCCGAAGTTTTGTATATATTGAAAATTTCGAACGAGCTAGTAAGTTATGATATTTTCATGTTAATATTTTTCATAAATTTAACTAACTAGCTGTTCCCAATAATAGTCTCTATTTGTTTACCTAAAACTGTTGTTAAGCTGATGGCGGAATAGTTTAGGACACAAGTCTTTTCCCCTTTTTAAATATATGAGTAAAATCTACTCGTTTGCAGCCCATTGGTACCTCAGAGTATTTTAAAATGTTACCGTTAGTAGGTATGCGATTTGTTATTATTCATCTTCTCCAGTTATTTTATAATATCAAGTCTGCTAATTATATCGGTACTTGGTTTTGCAGAGCCAATAATCTCTGTAACTAAATATTGCAGCGTGGGGAAGCTGGTGTCGTGTTCAGCTGTAACTACAGATTTGATAGCTGTGTTGCGAAGTGAAGTCATCAGTCGGCTACTGTTTGTTATTCTTTCATTATCGCTAAAGGTCCTGTAGCTGCATGTTTTATCTTCTTAACCTCTGGAGTGTTTGAAAAATTGTTTTGGGTTAATTTTGATGTTTTTGCTTAATTTGTCTTTCAAATTCCTGCTTTGCATTTCTGTGTGTGTGTGTGTGTGTGTGTGTGTGTGTGTGTGTGTGTGTGTGTGTGTGTGTGTGTGTGTGTGTGTGTGTGTGTGTGTGTGTGTGTGTGTGTACTCACCTAATTGTACTCGCCTAATTGTGGTTGCAGGGGTTGATTCATATCTCCTGGCTCCTTCTCTTCATTAGTTGCTACTAGGTCACTCTCTTCCTGCTCCATGAGCTTTATCTTACCTCTTCTTAAAACTATGTATGGATCTTGCCTCCACTACATCACTTTCCAGACTATTCCACTTCCTGACAACGCTATGACTGAAGAAGTACTTCCTAAAATCCCTGGGATTATCTGAGTCTTCAACGTCCAACTGTGACCACTTGTTGTTGTGTCGTATCTCAGAAACATCCTGTCTCTGTTCACATTGTCGATTCCTCTTAGCATTTTATATGTTGTTATCATATCCCCCCTATCTCTCTTGTCTCCAGTGTCTTCAGGTCGATTTCCCTTAACCACTCCTCGTAGAACATGCCCCTTAGCTCCGGAACTAGTCTCGTTGCAAACCTTTGCACTTTCTCTAATTTCCTGACGTGCGTACACGGTGTAGAGTCCTAAACGATTCGTTACTGAGATGTCGGAATGCAATTATTAGGTTTGATAGGCGTCCATATGCCGCAATAGTTATTTGGTTGATGTGCGCCTCAAGAGATGTGCGCGGTATTACATTCACAACAAGATCCTTTTCCTTGAGTGAGGTTTGTAGTCTTTTGCTCCCTGCGGTCTTCTTTGCCGATCTTCATGTCTTTGCACAAAGTGGGGTTGAACTCCTGTAGCCAGCTGTTGCACCAGGCCTGCAGCTTGTCCAGATCCTTCCGTAGTCCTGCCAGGTGTTTCTCCAATTGAATTCTCCTCAATAACTTCACATCGTCTGCAAACAAAGACACTTCTGAGTCTATTCCTTCCGTTATGTCGTTCACATATACCAGAAACAGCACCTGTCCTAGGGCTGACCCTTGTGGAACCCCGCTCTTCACAGGCGCCCACTCCGACACCTCGTGTATGTGTGTGTGTGTGTGTGTGAGAGAGAGAGAGAGAGAGAGAAGAGAGAGAGAGAGAGAGAGAGAGAGAGAGAGAGAGAGAGAGAGAGAGAGAGAGAGAGAGAGAGAGAGAGAGAGTGAGTGACAGAGAGAGAGAGAGTGAGTGACACAGAGAGAGAGAGAGAGAGAGAGTGAGTGACACAGAGAGAGAGAGAGAGATACAGTATATTCTTGCGACAAGCAGGATGGATGGAGGGAGGAGCCTGGGTGGGGGAGATGAACAAGTCTAGCGTGAGAGCAAAGGCCAGCACAAGCCATGCGTGTTCCAATTAGCCTTGCATGGCTTGCGCACTTCCCCGTTGTTCTGTTGTCCTCCCGTTGGTCGTGTAATGGAACCCGTACCACGCAGTCGACCGTTGTTCTACCGTTGGTAGCGTAATTGAACCCGCCGCGCCTGCTACCGTTGTTCAACTGAAGTACTGAAAAACACGCGATATACCATTATACTCCGTCCCACTGTTGTATTCCGTTGTGTTGTACAGTCTACACACACACACACACACACACACACACAGACACACACACACACACACACACACACACACACACACACACACACAATACACATACACATACACACACACACACACACACACACACACACACACACACACACACACACACAGACACACACACACACACACACACACACACACACACACACACACACACATACACATACACATACACACACACACACACACACACACACACACACACACACACACACATACACACACACACACACACATATACACACACCACTACCACCACCACCACCACCACCACCACCACCATTTATATCACATTAGTGGGGTAAAGCAGTTCACGGCAACTTCCATTGTTCTTCCGTTTCTGTTGAATGCGACCTTAAATTTTTACCATTTTCTTCCGTTAACGGCGTAATGAACTCTACCGTCGTGCTCTTCCGTAATTCACCATAAATAACAGGTTCTATCAATGATGACCTATTGTTAATTATGTAATAAAATTTAAAAACAACAGCGTATTGGAATCCACGACGTCTACCGTTAATGACCGATGAATACATAATCAATAGAAAGGCTCGTTACCGTTTAAGTTTTAACGGAATGAACTGTAAACAGTTCTATATGTAACGAAGCGCGTTTTTCTTAAGTTCATTAAAAGTGAATAAGTCTTTCTGGAGTTATGTTACTTAAAAGTCACTTTAAAAATCTGGGGCTTATAAGAGGGTGAATTATTATAAAATTTAATAACAATTATAATAATATTACTACTACTGCTGCTGCTACTAGTACTAGTAATACTACTACTACTGCTGCTACTAGCACTAGTAATACTACTACTACTGCTGCTACTAGCACTAGTAATACTACTACTACTGCTGCTACTAGCACTAGTAATTCTACTACTACTTCTGCTACTAATATACTAGTACTACTACAACTACTATTACTACTGCTGCTGCTGCTGCTACTAGTACTACTACTACTTCTACTACTGCTACTACTACTACTACTAGTAGTAGTAGTAGTAGTAGTAGTAATAATAATAATAATAATAATAATAATAATAATAATATAATAATAATAATAATAATAATAATAATGCTTTTAAAGCATTTCGAAAGTGTAGGCATCATAAAGGCTACATCAGTCAAGAATATTTTAAACTCTAAAACAGAAAAAAAAACTTTCTTTGTATATCCAATGAGAGATATTCATTTCTCGGTATATATTTACATTAGGTGCATCGTTTCTCCAGGACGAAAGTATACACTGACGAGCTTCTGTATCTACAACGTAAGATATATTACAACTATGAAGATTTTTTATTAGAGCTCTTGTGATCTGCAAAAATGTAATATATTTGACTCAGAATTACTATCTGTATTTCTGGGAAATTTCAGAGATTTTATTTCCATTTAGAAATTCCAGTTTCAACTCAAATTACTCAATCTTTTCTTAAACCCAAGAGAGGTATACAGCTAGAAATATCCATATAGAACTCAAAATCCGCTTCGGATTTATATATAAAAGTCAAAATCAACTTCAAATTGTCATAACACTTCAAAACCCTCTTGAAATCTTATAAACACTTCAAAATCTACTTCAAATCCTTAAAAGCACTTCAAAATCAACACGATCAACGCTCCATTACTGCTTTGGTTTTCTTATTTTTGCTGCATTATTAATCACCAAATCCTTTAGTACTTATCTCCATCATGAAGGTCGTATCTCCGTTATACAGGTCGTATCTCCATTATATACCCCTTATTTCTGCTATAACATAGCCTTAAACATATACGGTGACTTGTGGGAGGCAAGGAATAGAAGGAGAGCTTTACATATCGTTGCAAATAGCAGAGACATGGGCGTTTTGCAAGGAGCAGAGACCTGGACTTTGCAGGAAATGGAGATCAGGAAGCTTTGCAAGGAACAGATTTGGGCACATTGTCAAGGGCATAGGCCTGGATGCTTTTCAAGCAACTGAGATCTGGAATCTTGGCAAGAAGCGGAGACCTGGATACATTGTCAGTAGAGGAGACCTGAATGTTTTGCAAGGAGGAGAAACTTAGAAATATCGCCAGTAGCGGAGACCTGTACGCGGCTGGAGTAGTGATCTCCTCCAGTGGTGTTCACGTGTTGGGAAGCCACCGAAACTTTTACTTAATAAAATGAAAATTACTGGAACCTTAGCAAATAAATACATTATTAATTACAGGCTTTTGATATGCTTTTGCATAGGAAAGACATAACAAGAAGGTTAAACTTATTACACTAAAGTTTACAGAAATATACATTTTTCTGCAAGATCAGCCCATGTCCTATTAAAATACTCAGGAGCTTGTTTTTTTAAGTATGGATACCTGTTTTGAAGATTTCTTCGTAGTTGTTAAGTATTAAGATTACTGTTACTTAGTACTCTCTTACGTTTACTACAGAGTATACCTGGTTTCTCTTTTATTAGCATTCCAGGTACCACCACCACTGATAAAACCTTCATTATACCTCCATTTCTACACTGTGCTTGCGTAGGAATGATCAAAACATAGTGTTATTGTGCCTGTATAGCTACACACGATCAAGCAGAAAAACACCGGTTGCACTGGGATTTATTTTGCTTTTAATACTGTTTTTATTTTCAATTCTTGTTGTATTTTCTCCAGTTCACAACCAACGGTCCGTGTAAATGGAGAACAAGTAAATAGCGAGCAGTATTTGATCATCAACTGTTTGTGATAAAAAACGCTGCTGCTTCTCGTTGTGAGTGTGTGGTAGCAACATTTATCAGAGCATGACAGAATGTCT
The DNA here is from genome assembly GCF_026875155.1 of Cherax quadricarinatus. NCBI lineage: Eukaryota > Metazoa > Arthropoda > Malacostraca > Decapoda > Parastacidae > Cherax > Cherax quadricarinatus. The sequence continues at coordinate 41,064,810 of NC_069407.1, read as the reverse complement.
AGTTTGCTGTAGAAAGTTCTAAATCTTGGACATTTCATTACTCATAAAAATATGAGTAATGAAACGCTGTCGGTTACAATTCACTTTCATAAAAAAAAACTGAACAGGACAGTGACTGTCAATGCATCTTATCTCACTCACCCCTGGCTCTCATTAAATTTCTTACGGAACCCCATGTTTTTGCGAGATGGTAGGTAAGACACATGGGCAACAGTTAGGCAACTTTATACCGAAAACGTTTCGCCTACACAATAAGCTTCTTCAGTTGAGTACAGAAAGTAGGCAGGAGCAGTAGAGATGTGAAGACGATGTAATCAGTCCATCACCCTTGAAGTAGGGTGATGGACTGATTACATCGTCTCCACATCTTTACTGCAGGTGCTGCGATCGTTCTCTTGCTTACTCACTGCCATCTAGTTGCAGAACGTGCTACGATCGTTTTCTGACTTTAATTATATGTGGTTATAAATATACATTTTTGTCGATTTATGTAACCTTAGCAAGCTAAATTAACTTTAATGAAAATTAGACACATTTGCAACATCTGGGTATCTTTATTGTAGACGTTTCGCCATCCAGCAGCTTTATTAATACAAATTCAAGGACATAATTGGAAAACGGAAGAACTATATACAGAAGATGGGGTAATCAGTCCCTCAGCCTTGGAGTAGGTGTGAAGAGCACCGTAAGTGCTCTTCACACGAACTTCAAGGCTGAGGGACTGATTACCTCATCTTTTGTGTATAGTTCTTCATGAACCTAACGCAACCTAACCTAACCTAACCATACTAAACTTACTCTAACCAAACACTACCGAATCTAACCCACTGTAACCTACCCTAATCTAATGCAATCGTGCCTAACCTAATATGTTATTTCATTCAACTATATATCTCCATATTACTCAAAGAAGCTTTCAATATTGAACATAGGGACTCTGACTCTCCTCCAGAAGGTAGTAAACCGCTTGTGGAAGTGTGGATAAGACCTCGTACTCCTAAAACTGCCATTTAAACCGCCTGTGGAAATGTGACTATTTTTCGTGTTCCTAAGAATTGCTGTGAAAGTCTAATTAGAGCCTCGAGCTTCTATTAATAACTCTTTTGAACCCGAAGAAGTATGGTTAAGGTCTCATGCCTGTATAAACAGGCCTGTCCTTAAACCCTGATAACATTAACCATGGATAATACAAAGACAGATCAAGGCTGTGTTAGGATAGAGTTTCGCTGAAGAAGTACATGTGAGTAGATGGAAAAGACAGACAGTAGAGTATCTACAAATCCGCATTGACTCTATCGCTGAGACGACATATCTACTGTGCTTCTATATAGATTACGAACTGAGACACATGTTCAACACTTGGGTAACTTTACTGTGGTAGCGTTTCGCCACAGTGGCTTCCTCAGTCGACTAGAGAGAAGAATGACTGAAGATCTGTCCCTCAGCCTAGTATAGATGAAATCAGTCTTTCAGTCAGTCCTTCAACTTGTCGGTTTTCTGAACATTTTATCTACAGATTAAGGACTATTGAAAACTACGATATATCGATATATCATTCCAGACCAAGGAACTGAACTCTTCTCCAGGTTGAGGGACTGACCACCTCAAATACTTTTTCTCCAAAGTTGAAGGACTGATTACATTATCTTCATTTGACTGCTACAACTAATGCCTTTGTATTCGACCGAAGAAGCCTACTGTGTAGGCGAAACGTTTCAACAATAAAGATACCTAACTGTTGCACATGTGTCTTAATCATGAACTTGTCAGAATTTTATATAATTTTCAACATAACGTTCAGACTGCTTGACAGTGCTCTAGAACCCTCATAAAGCTCTACTTAGAGCGAAACATTTGTAAATAACGGGACCTGCATCATATATCAGCGCCTGAGTAATGAGATGTATTAACGTTTGACCTCTCAAATTGAAAGTTACTTCCATTTCCTTGGATCAAGAGCTCTTCACCAACTTCAAAGCTCCCCACAGAAAAAGACTTCTTTGGTGATGCCAACAGAAAAAAAAAGCAAGTTGCAAAATTAATGGTTTAAAATTCAGAGTAGGCAATCTTGCCTTCAACTTTGTGTTGACTCGATCTTTCTACCTGTCATTTGTAGTGCTCCACCAGAAGCTAAACTCACAGCTAATGCCCAGTTTACACATACTTTGAGAAGTTTTTGAATGCAGCTAATGACATGGAGGGAAGGAAGGAGAGAGAAGCCGGAAGGGAGAAGAGAGAGGAAGAGTGTTAGTTACTCAGAAAGTTGGTTGAAGGGAATAAAAGAGGATCTGGATGTATGAGACGGTTAGAGGTTAGAGGTGACTGCAGGTGAGTTAAGGATGTGGGGGTGAGTAGCGTCACAACAACCACAACCGTAAGAATAACCATAACCACAATTAACATTAATAGGAACAACTATAGCAACAATAACAACCACCACAATCCCCACCAACATTACCACCAACATCGTCACACAACATAACAGCACCACCGCCACACAACATAACAGCAACACCGTCACACAACATAACACCAACACCGTCACACAACATAACATCGTTACACAACACAACACCAACACCGCCACACAACATAACACCAACACCGTCACACAACATAACACCAACATCATTACACAACATAACACCAACACCGTCACACAACATAACACCAACACCGTCACTCAACATAACACCAACACCGTCACACAACATAACTCAACACCGTCACACAACATAACACCAACACCGTCACACAACATAACACCAACACCGTCACACAACATAACACCAAACCGTCACACAACAAAACACTAACACCGTCACACAAGGAAGGGAGACAAGATATGTAGATGAATTATCTACCACCACCACATCACCACTACATCACCACTACATCCACCACTGCATCACTACAACCACCACTGCATCACCACTATATCCACCACCTACATTCACCACTACATCACTAAAACCACCACTACATCACCACTATATCCACCACCTACATTCACCACTACATCACCGCTACATCCACCTCTATAACACTACAACCACTACTACATCACCACTATATTCACCACCTACATCACCACTACGTCCACCACCTACATCCACCACTACATCCACCACTACATCACCCTACATCCACCATACATCACCACTATATCACCACATACATCCACTGCTACATCCTCCTACATCCACCACTACATCCACCACTACATCACCACTACAGCCACCACATACATCCACCGCTACATCCACCTCTATATCACTACAACCACTACTACATCACCACTATATTCACCACCTACACCCACCATACATCCACCATACATCCACCACTACATCCACCACTACATCACCACTACATCCACCACTACATTACCACTATATCCACCACATACATCCACCGCTACATCCTCCTACATCCACCACTACATCACCACTACATCCACCACTACATCACCACTACATTACCAGCCCATCAACCACTACATCACAACTACATCACCACTACATCCACCAATACATCACCGCTACATCCCCCACCTACATCCACTTACTATATCACACAACATACAATCCATCACACATACCATTCCACACACATCCCGCCATATATCGTCCACGTACCATGCTACCACTACATCACCAAGTAATCCAACACTCGTCCTTCCACTACTCTTCCCATCAGGTTAGGCCCCAGGGCAATTTTAATAAACAGCTGTGTACCAGAATTTCCCAATAAAACTATGTCGCCTTCGAGCCTTATCAGCATCATTCCGCTACCAGATAAACTATCTCACAAGTACTATTTGTTAACTTGGTGACAGTGTCAGGTTCAGCAGCTGTGTTTGCCCGGGAGAGAATGCTGAAGATGTTGTTTTTTACGCCTCTACAGCAGCATCCGTATTCACGAGTTACTGATGTCTGTGTTTCAGTCTCATCAATTCAGACAAGGTCAGCAGGTCCAGGATGAAATTTGCCGATTTCCTTCAGAAATCTCCTAGTGTCACCGGGTCAGTGACGTGTTCAGCATCTCCTTATGTTGCTGATAAGATTTCGAAGTCAGGCACGGCTATTTATCAAGTTAGATGTGTTTTTGTTTGTAAGTAGTGTTTTCGGCGGTCAGTTGGTAAAACTACACTATCTTCCGCGCATCACCTCACGTGCTCATCCTAGACGGAAAGGTATCTGTTAATTTCGAAACGTTCGCCTAACAGTAGCCTTCTTCAGCGAGGTACACCAAAAGTGATTGAAACAGGAGCTTGAAGACGATGTAATCAGTCCATCACCCTTAAAGTTTTGAGGTGGTCAGTCCCTCAGTCTGGAGAAGAGCATTGTTCCAAGGTCTGAAACAATATTGTTTCGAAATGAAGATACCTAACTGTTGCATATGCACCATAGACCACTCGACGCTACTCACTCCCTCTTCGCTGTTTTCTGTGAATTCTGTGTTAATTCTTTGCTAAAGCAGTGTATCCGAGTGCCCGAGGTCACTCGAAGCCATGTGGATCATGAAGGCACGTGTGGATCTGGCCACATGGATCTCCAAGCTGCGTGGATCAACAAACCGTATGATTTGCCAGGATAACATGCCACTTGATGTCCTAAGCTGTGTTGTCCATGCTTGAACAAGCCAGATGTCCAAGCCACGTGTTGTTTGTTGCCTGACATCATAATGCTGCTTGATGCTACCTTGTGAAGTTACCGTTGCTTGACGTAACCCCCGACGTTACCACACACCTTCATGCTTCCCGAGGGGTACCTTGCGAGGTCACCGTTGCCTGACGTCACCACGCACCGTCACCATACTACCAGAACGTCTGCCCAACGCCATCCACGATGTCTGCCCGATGTCACCTCGCGACGACACCCGACGTCACCCTGAACATCTGCCCGAAGTCACTCTAGGACGTCTGCCCCGACGTCACCTCGCGATGTCACCCCACGACATCACCTCATGATATCACGCCTGACATCACACGATGTCACATCGACAGTGTTATAGTTTCATAGTGAGCCATTTGTATTCAGTATTATCTAGAACGATTGAGAGAAGATATATATATATATATATATTATATATATATATATATATATATATATATATATATATTTGTGTGTGTGATGTGTGTTGTGTTGTGTGTGTGTGTGTGTGTGTGTGTGTGTGTGTGTGTGTGTGTGTGTGTGTGTGTGTGTGTGTGTGTGTGTGTGTGTGTTGTGGTGTGTGTGACGTGTTTCCTCTCAGTCATTGTTCCTTTACTAGTGTTCTCACATGTTCGTAAATGCCTTCATTTTTGCACAGAAAAGCATCATTTACTAGTGCAAGTTTACGTATGTACCTGATGAATGAAAAGTCTGAACCAGACCATTGTTAACACTCTCGTGTTACACGTCACCCTGTTGTGACCGTTTGACAACTGACACTAGCCAGTCCAAGCGACAGATTACGAGTGTCGTCTGAGCTCCTGTGTATAGAATGTACTTATGCTCGCAGCTGGTAGACTGCACGCCTGAGTCGGTCCTGCGACGACTCCCCGTAACGTCTCCCTAAGTCACTACATCTCCCTCAGTCAATACAACATCTCCCTCAGTCACTACAACATCTCCCTCAGTCACTACCTACCGGAAATACAACAAATGGATCTGCACGGGCTCTAGGGTAGGTTCGACAAGTGGCTACTGGAACTTATCCCCAACAAATACAAAGTTATGAAAACAGGAGAAGCGCAAAGACGTCCAGAAAAGTACAGGTTCAGGAGACAAAGACTGCAAACCTCACTGAAAGAGAAGGACATCGGGGTGAGCATAGCTCCGAGCATGTCGCCTGAGGCGCACATCAACCGAATAACCTCTGCAGCAAACAAAAGACTGGAAAATTTTAGTGTATGTTTCAGGAACATAAACAGGAAGACATTCACGATATACACGACATATATCAGGGCCATCTTGGAGTACGCAGCGCCAGTGTAAAACCTGCATCTGGCTCACTCAGCCAGGAGAAAGTGAAACCAAAAACGGCCAGAAGGGGCCAGAAGCCAAGACTTGACCCCTGAAGTCAAAATTAGGTGAGTACAACTTGGTGAGTACACACACACACACACACACACACACACACACACACACACACACACACACACACACACACACACACACACACACACAAGATCAAACCCCTGCATTTACTGACACTGGGAGTCGATGGAAGACTTTATGGAGCAGCAGCAGCAGCAGCAGCAGCAGCCTGAGACCATCTCAACTCAGTCTCATTGTAAATATCGAAAAATGTTAAAGGCAACTTGTATTTTCTTCGCTGTTTTCATGTCAGACGTCTGTTGAGGGAAGGATGGAGGGAGGGGGAGGATGGAGGGAGGGGGAGGAAGGAGGGAGGGGGAGGATGGAGGGAGGGGTAGGATGGAGGGAAGGGAGGATGGAGGGAGGGGGGATGGAGGGAGGGGAAGGATGGAGGAGGGGAAGGATGGAGGGAGGGGGAGGATGGAGGGAAGGGGAGGATGGAGGGAGGGGGATGGAGGAGGGGTAGGATGGAGGGAGGGAAGGATGGAGGGAGGGGGAGGATAGAGGGAGGGGAAGGATGGAGGGAGGGGAAGGATGGAGGGAGGGCTAGGATGGAGGGAGAGGGAGGATGGAGGAAGGGGGAGGATGGAGGGATGGGGAGGATGGAGGGGGAGGATGGAGGGAGGGGAAGGATGGAGGGAGGGGAAGGATGGAGGGAGGGGAGGATGGAGGGAGGGAAGGATGGAGGGAGGGGGAGGATGGAGGGAGGGAAGGATGGAGGGAGGGGGAGGATGGAGGGAAGGGAAGGAGGGAGGGAGGGGGAGGATGGAGTAAGGGGAAGGATGGAAGGAGGGGAGGATGGAGGGAGGGGAGGATGGAGGGAAGGAAGGATGGAGGGGGGGAGGATGGAGGGAAGGGAAGGATGGAGGGAGGGGGAGGATGGAGGAAGGGAAGGATGGAGGGAGGGGAGGATGGAGGGAGGGGAAGGATGGTGGAGGGGAGGATGGAGGGAAGGGAAGGATGGAGGGGGGGGGATGGAGGGAGGGAAGGATGGAGGGAGGGGGAGGATGGAAGGAGGGGAAGGATGGAGGGAGGGGGAGGAATGGAGGGAGGGGAAGGATGGTGGAGGGGGAGGATGGAGGGAAGGGAAGGATTGAGGAGGGGGGAGGTGAGGGAGGGGGAGATGGAGTGAGGGGAGGATGGGGGAGGTTCGAATGGTGAGGGGTGGGAGGATGGAGGGAGGAGGATGGAGGGAGGGGCAGGTGGATGCGGGTGAGGATGGAGGGAGGATGGATGGTGAGGGAGGTGTGGGATGCGGGGAAGGGAGGATTGGGAAAATGGTTGGGAGGATTGGGATGGATTTGAGGGTGTTGGACTATTATGGATTGGGGGGATGGTTGATGAGTTAGGGCTGGAGGTAGAGATGGAGGACATGGGGGAGTGCATTTGTTTGGGTTGGTGTAGTGGGTTTGTGTGAGTATCGGTTCGAGGGATGCTTTTTATGATGATCGGATAGTTTCCTTAATTTCTCCAAGCTTTGGCTCATTCCCGTGATCATCTTCTTTCCGATCCTTGCTTTTCCTTCATCTTCTTTCCCTTCAGCTTTTCTCCCTTTCTCTTACCGTTTCCCCCGGTTTTTCATTTTTCGCACCCCTTCCCTTCACCTTCGTTTACCCCCTCTTCTTTCCTTCACCTTTCCTTCCTTCCCTTTTCTTTCGCCTCCCGTAACTCATCTTTCTTTCATCTCCTTTATTTAAAAATAAAAATTGGGGGGGGGGGGGGAAAATGGGGGGGGGGGGGGGGGAAAAGGGGGGGGGGGGTTGGGGGTGGGGGGGGTAAAAGGGGGGGGGGGAAAGGGGGGGGGGGAATGGGGGGGGGGGGGGGGGGGGGAAATGGGGGGGGGGGGGGGGGTTTTAAAAATTAAAAAAAAAATTTTTGGGGGGGGGGTTTTTTTAAAAGGGGGGGGGGGGGGAAAGGGGGGGGGAAAAAGGGGGGGGGGGGAAAAGGGGGGGGAAAATTTTTTTAGGGGGGGGGGGGGAAAAATTTTTAAAGGGGGTTTGGTAGCGGGGTTTTTTGGGGGGGCCCGTGTTTTGGGAAACTCTGGGGGGTTAAGGGGGTGGGGGGATGGGTTGCTTTCGGGGGAAATGATGGAGGTGAGGGGGTGGGGGGGGGGGGAGGAGGTAGGGAGGGAAGGATGGAGGAGGAAATGAGGGAGGTCGGGTTTGGGAAGCATGGGTGGAGGGGAATGAAAGGGAGTTGGTGGGGAGGTTGTCCTTCATGCTGTTCTATAGGAAGTTTGGCGGATGGGAGTTGGTGCTTGGAGGGTAGGGAGGATTGAGGATGGGTGCAGGGGGAGGTTGTAGAGGCAGTGTAGGGAGGGCGGTGGGGAAGGTCGGTCAGGTTGTTGGGGCCGGGTTGTTGGAGTATGTGTTGGGATGTAGGCGGGAGTAGTGAGGGCTACATGTGGGGTGATAGTTGCGGTGGAGATTAGGGAGGACTATTGTAGTATAGCAGTCTTCCGGTGTACCGTTGTTACAGGCCTGCCGGCCCTTAAAGTAGGAGGTGGGGGGGTTCACAGGAAGGAAGGGGATACGGCCCAGCGAAAAGGGGACTGCACGTTTTGGGGGAAGGCACGCAGGGAGTAAAGGGCGTTACAGGGCGTCCTTCAGGTTCTATAGCGGATCAACCATGCCCTGCCGTAAGGGACGGGGCATAGAGGCCGGGAAGAAGGTGCGCAAGAACGCATAGAAGGGCAAACCTTCGGGCTGGACACGGAGGGACGACGAGGTGCACCCGTAAAAGTCTCACGAGGGGTTGGCAGCGAGTCCCGGCCTCCAAGCCCTGAATTCCCCTCCACTATGCCTGTCCACCCTATCCGGCCCCCATTCCTGTCCTTAACTTGTCTCTGCCTACACCTGGTCCTTGCCCTTACCGTGTCGCCTCCTCCCCTTAACCTCTTTTGCCCCCTCCCGCTCAAGGATCCCTCGTACACTGTCGCTGGACCGTACGCTCCCCTAGAGAGCAACTCACCGCTGCTAAGGAGGCGGAGCAGGGAGGCTCTGCGGACTGGTAGCGTAGGTGCTAGAGGATGGGAAGGTAGGGAGCTAACTGGGAGTCGAGGCGGAGCAGATCGGGCGGGGGGGGGGGGGGGGGGGGGGGGGGGGGGGGGGGGGGGGGGGGGGGGGGGGGGGGGGGGGGGGGGGGGGGGGGGGGGGGGGGGGGGGGGGGGGGGGGGGGGGGGGGGGGGGGGGGGGTTTTTTTTTTTTTTTTTTTTTTTTTTTTTTTTTTTTTTTTTTTTTTTTTTTTTTTTTTTTTTTTTTTTTTTTTTTTTTTTTTTTTTTTTTTTTTTTTTTTTTTTTTTTTTTTTTTTTTTTTTTTTTTTTCCCCCCGGGGCGGCCCCAAAAAAACCCCCCCCACCAAAATTTCCCCCTAAAAACCCCTTCCTTTTTGGGGGGCCCCGGGGACCCCGCAAAACCCCCCCCAATTTACCTTTTTTCCCCCGTAAAAGGGGACTTTTTTTCGTTTTGGGAAAATTTTTGGTTTTTGGCGCCGAGGTTTTGTACGAGAAGTGGGGAAAGGGGGCGGGGGGGGGCCCCTTGGGTTATTCCCCCCAAAACCCCCGGAACCAAAAAAATTTGGAAAAAGGGGGCCCGGGGGGGTTCGTGTACCTCAAGGGGGTTACAGAAGGGGTTAATTTGGTACGAGCACAAGTCCCCCTCCCCCCCCGGGTAGCCCCCCTTTTTGGGGTCCCGTGTTTACGCGACCTTCGGTGGAACGAAAGACACTCACCTTTCCCCCACCAATTTGCGGTTTACCAAAAAGAATTTTTTCCCCCCCGGAGAAGGGGGGGGGGCCCCCCAACCTATGCAAAGTACCTTTTGGCTATTCCCGAGGCAGCGAGAAAGTGAGCTTCTACACAACAAGACGGGCAGCAAGCAGCAACTTCACTCTGACAGTACCAGCCTCCAGAACATCACTTTAACTGAGTCGTTTTTTCCAAAAGAGTCGAACTGGAACATGCTCTTACATCAATTGTATCAACGAATAAAGTTAGCTGATAAACTGAAATTGCTGGGCCCACACATGGCTCCAACTTCATCCTGTTCCATATTTGTATATTTCATAACAATAAAAAGGCTTTCAAATGAGCTGATGTATGTAACAGCTCTTAGCTTGTACATAAAGTTAAGAATTCTTACCCTAACCTTGTAAAACCCCTGTGGAAGAGAGAGAGAGAGAGAGAGAAGAGAGAGAGGGGAGAGAGAGAGGAGAACAGAAAAGCTACTTCTCCAGAATTCAAAAGTGGATCTTAAATGATCAAGGAGGAGATTCGGGGCAAGTTTTTAAACGCTTGCTTGACGGGGGTATAAGAAGTAAGTAAGGGAAGGTTCCTTGAAGATGCTCCTCCCTCGTCAACACCAGTCACCGGTGGTAGCGCAGTCACCGGTGGTAGCGCAGACACCGGTGGTAGCGCAGTCACCGGTGGTACCCGCAGTCACCGGTGGTAGCGAAATTTCACCGGTGGTAGCGCAGTCACCGGTGGTAGCGCAGTCACCGGTGGTAGCGCAGACACCGGTGGTAGCGCAGTCACCGGTGGTAGCGCAGTCACCGGTGGTAGCGCAGTCACCGGTGGTAGCGCAGTCACCGGTGGTAGCGCAGACACAGTCACCGGTGGTAGCACAGTCACCGGTGGTAGCGCAGACACAGTCACCGGTGGTAGCGCAGACACCGGTGGTAGCGCAGACACAGTCACCAGTGGTAGCACAGTCACCGGTGGTAGCGCAGACACAGTCACCGGTGGTAGCGCAGACACCGGTGGTAGCGCAGACACCGGTGGTAGCGCAGACACAGTCACCGGTGGTAGCACAGTCACCGGTGGTAGCGCAGACACAGTCACCGGTGGTAGCGCAGACACAGTCACCGGTGGTACCACAGTCACTGGTGGTAGCGCAGACACCGGTGGTAGCGCAGTCACCCGGTGGTAGCGCAGACACCGGGGGTAGCGCAGACACAGTCACCGGTGGTAGCGCAGACACAGTCACCGGTGGTAGCGCAGACACAGTCACCGGTGGTAGCGCAGACACAGTCACCGGTGGTAGCGCAGACACAGTCACCGGTGGTAGCGCAGACACAGTCACCGGTGGTAGCGCAGACACAGTCACCGGTGGTAGCGCAGACACAGTCACCGGTGGTAGCGCAGACACCGGTGGTAGCGCAGACACAGTCACCGGTGGTAGCGCAGACACAGTCACCGGTGGTAGCGCAGACACAGTCACCGGTGGTAGCGCAGACACCGGTGGTAGCGCAGACAGTCACCGGTGGTAGCGCAGACACAGTCACCGGTGGTAGCGCAGACACAGTCACCGGTGGTAGCGCAGACACAGTCACCGGTGGTAGCGCAGACACAGTCACCGGTGGTAGCGCAGACACAGTCACCGGTGGTAGCGCAGACACAGCCACCAAGCTTCATTGTAAATTATGCCAAAATAAAGAAGATACGTAGCAGTACAGCAGCTTCATCTCTGCCGTGGAACGTTAATGAAAGCTGAAAGTAATCATGGTGGAAATGAGGAATGGGAGGTATGGGATGAATGGACGTGACCCGTTCCAGAATTGCTAGAGGAAATAAGTGAGTGAAGATAGCAGAGATAGGAGTGTCCCTTAGGTAATGACGTGTGGATAAGAACCATACCTTGAGCAAGACTTCTCAGCATGGTCAAGACTGTTTTGAGTAGTTCACTCCAGCCCACCAACACTCCCACCCACCCATTCATGTTCCCACCCACCCACTCACACTAACACCCACTCACAAAACCTGTAATGTTTTAATAGTATTAATAGAGCAAAAGTCCATCTTCCCTTATCAGTCTCCCCCTCTCTCTCTCTTCTCTCCCTCCTCTTTTCTCTCTCTCTCTTTTCTCCTCTCTCCTTTTCTCCTCTCTCTTCTCTCTCTGTGGGTTCACACAGTATGGTAGTGTTTGCTTTTCCACGGGAAGGAACAGTCTGCTGTCAATAATCCTTGAAGCTGTTGTATCTTAATGACTGCCTCCCCGTTAGTGATGTCTGAAGTATGCTGTCTGCAGGTCAGTGTTACACTTGTGCCTTCGTGCCCCATGCTCCTGCAGTAGGTTTAACTAGTACTCACTATCGATAATGAGGTATGCCACGAAACATCTAAGGTGGCAAATTGCTTTAATTCCTACTACACATCTGTTGCATCAACACTAGTAAGTAAACTACCAGCTGCATCAAATACCTTTAACACAGACTCTGATAAGTTTCAAACATACTATACCAATAAAGGGGTAACCCCAAACAGTTGTCAACTAGTAAGTGTATCTCATGACTTTATTCAAAAAGAACTAAGCAGGTTAAACCCATCTAAGAGCACAGGCCCTGATAACATCCCGTCTAAGTTCCTAAAAGATTGTGCTTCTGAACTGTCAATCCCTATTGCTACATAATAAAAACTATCAATCACCACTAATACCATACCGGAGGGGTTCAAGGAGGCCAGAGTTACTCCTATCTTCAAGAAAAATAGTAGGTCAGCAACTATAGGCCTGTTAGTATACTCAGTACAATATCTAAAATTCTAGAGAGGGCGGTGTACTCTCAAGTAGTTTAAATACCTTAATGACAACAACATTCTCCATAGCTATCAATCAGGCTTTAGAAGATCCTACTCAACCGACACCTCCCTAATTAATCTGATGGATTACCTGAGAACTGAAATGTCAAAGGGGAACCTCATAGGTATGGTAACCTTAGACCTGCAAAAAGGGCCTTTGATACTGTCAACCACAATATATTATGTAAGAAACTTCAAGCTATCGGTATAGGTTCTGTAGACTGGTTAAGTCCTACCTTAACAAGAGAAGACAAATAGTCAAAATCAAAAAAAACGGAATCAGAACCCCCGCCGATAACATGTGGAAATTTCCCCAAGGTAGTATTCTGGGTCCCTTATTATTCTTATGTTATGTCAATGACATGCCTATCAGTGTCAAGTGCAAACTCCTACTGTATGCAGATGACAGTGCCCCGTTTGTGTCAGGTAAAGGGCCCCCAAGATATATGTTTTAACACTGGGAAATGGAGTCCTGCAGCAAATGGTTAGTAGACAACAAACTATCATTACACCTCGGGAAAACTGAAGCCATTCTCTTTGGCACGAAAAAATAAACTGAGAAGGGTAAATAATTTTAATTTCCAGTGTAATGGGGAGCCCATCACTTTGGTTTCATCAGTAAAATATCTGGGAATTCCCTTTGACCCATGCATGTCAGGAGAATTGATAGGGAACAGTGTAGTAAAGAAAGCGAATGCCAGACTGAAGTTCCTGTATAGACAAGCACAGTGTCTACCTACTGAGGCTCGCAGACCCTATGTCCCAGCCCTTATACAATGCCATATGGATTACGCTTGCTCTTCATGGTACTCTGCCTTGACAAAAAAAAACTGAAAGATAGACTGCAAATCACCCAGAATAAAATCGTAAGATTCATCCTGGGGCTGGGACCAAGAGAACATGTAGGCCAGGATGAATTACAGCAGTTGGATATGCTGAATGTTGAAGACAGTAAAACAACTGAAGCTAAATCATGTTTATAAAATTGCTCACAAACAGTGTCCAAAATATCTTGCTGTAAATTTTGTCAAGGTTGGGAACCAAAGCAATCACAGTACTAGGGGGAGAGAGCACAACTTTGTAGTACCCACAGTCATTGGCCAGGCTTCAAACACCTTTCATTGTACAGCAATAAAGGAATGGAACAGACTACCCGCACATGTCAAGGCCAGTCATAGCATGAACCAGTTCAAGAAGAGTGCCAAAAGGTGTCTGATGAATGTAGCTACAGAAAGGGAGGAGAATGATTTTCTATTTTTTAGCTAACATACGTGTAAATTTTACTTTATTCCTAGAAATGACCATCGTATTGTAGATAGTCTTAATGACCCTCGTGTAGTAGATAGTCTTTTTAGTATGATAATAAGATGTTATCTCATTGTAGAATAATAAGAAAATATTATAACCTTTATATTATAATAATAAGGTAAAAGGACCCCAATGGAAATAAGTCACTCTGTCTGACTTTTTTGGGTTAATCTAGGTTCTCTACACATATGCTGCTATAGTATGAATAATTGTCCTAATTTTAATTCTGTATTTTTGTGTATTTAGTTAATTAAACAATTAATTTACTTACTGAAAAATAAATATGTTTTATGTGTGTTTAGTTTTGTTGAAATTAATTTGTACACAAATTCTAAAATATATTTAGTTTTTAGGCTAAAATAAATTGCGCTTGATTTTAATAAGGTTTAGTAAGTTTTTAACATTTGGTGCAAAATTATAAATTATTTTACATCAATTTTAATAATATAAATATATATTTAAGTATAAGAATAATATTTTATAAAGGATTAATTTTAAATAAATTATTTTGTAATTGAATTTTAATATTGATAACATAATATATTATATATTATATATATATATATATATTATATATTTATGTTGGTGTGGCGGGCTCTGAACTAATTTCATTCTTCTCCTATGTTATTGCCTAAATTCCACTTGTTCGTGGATGCATTAATATGTGGACTGCTTATGAAGGCTGGTATATCAAACAGGAGTAGAATGAAATTATAGTTCCGAGCTTACCACACCAATGTATGTCTTCGCATCATGAAATATGCCTAGCTCTGCTAGGTACATGATGCTTGTAGGATTGTTTGGTCCATTGGTTAACACTATTGTGAATTATGAGTGCTTCCCACGAAGCGGGCTAAAACAACACAGGTTCGAGCTCCGGCTAGCCGCAGTCTGTTTTTGCTTAAATACCACCGTGGTTGCATTAGTTGTAAGTAAGTGAGAGTCAAAGGTAGATGGGATACATGGAAAATGGAAGTAGCAAGTAAGAAAGAGGTGAAGGTTCATAAACTAAAGGAGGACGCAGTTAGGGTAAGGTATAAACAGTCATTGGAAGAAAGATGGGCTAGTGAGAGAAGAGACAATGAGGTTGAAGAGGTATGGGGTAGATTTAAGAATGCAGTGTTAGAGTGTTCAACAGAAGTTTGTGGTTACAGGAAAGTGGGTGATGGAGAGAAGAAGAGCGATTGGCGTAATGATGAGGTAAAAAGAGAAGGAATGTAAAAGGAAGAAAATGAGAGAGTAGGCGAGATGCTGTCAACAAATTTTGTTGAGAACAAGAAAAAGTTTTGGAGTGAGATTAATAAGTTGAGAAAGCCTAGGAAGCGAATGGATTTGACAGTTAAAAATAGAAGAGGAGAGTTATTAGATGGAGAGTTAGAGGTATTGGGAAGATACAGAGAATGTTTCAAGGAACTGTTAAATGTTGATGCAGATAGGGAAGCTGTGATTTCGTACACTGGGCAGGGAGGTATAACATCATTGTAAGATTGAGAAGAGCCGATGTAAGTTTGGGGGAGGTACGTGAGGCAGTGGGTAGAATGAAAGGGGGTAAAGCAGCTGGGATTGATGGGATAAAGACAAAAATGTTAAAGGGAGGTGGGGATATAGTTCTGGAGTAGTTGATGCTTTTATTTAATAAATTAATATAAGAGGGTGAGGTACCTAGGGATTGGCAGAGAGCGTGCATAGTTCCTTTGTATAAAGACAAAGGTGACAAAAGAGTGTTTAAAAATTATAGGGGAATAAGTCTGTTGAGCATACCTGGTAAAGTGTATGGTAGTTATTATTGAAAGAATAAATAGTAAGACAGAGAGTAAGATAGCAGATGAACAAGGAGGCTTTAGGAAGGGTAGGGAGTGTGTACACCAAATGTTTACAGTGAAACATATAGGTGAACAGCATTTAGATAAGGATAAAGAAGTTTTTGTTGCATTTATTGATTTGGAAAAGGCGTATGATAGGGGAGACATGGACACAATTTGACGGATGTTGCAAATGTATGGAATAGGAGATAGGTTACTGAAAGCAGTGAAGAGTTTTTACGAGGATAGCGAGGCTCAGGTTAGTGTATATAGGAGAGAGGGAGATTATTTTCCAGTAAAAGTAGGCCTTAGACAAGGATGTGTGATGTCACTATGGTTGTTCAGTATATTTATGGATGGGGTTGTAAGAGAAGTGAATGCTCGGCTATTGGCAAGAGGTGTAGGATTAAAAGATAAAGAATCTAACACAAAGTGAGAGTTTAACAACTGCTCTTTCCTGATGATGCTGTGTTTTTGGGAGATTCTGAAGAGAAGTCGCAGAGGTTGGCGGACGTGTTTGGCACGGTATGTAAAAGAAGGAAATTAAAAGTGAACATAAGAAAGAGTAAGGTGACGAGGATAACAAAAATAAGTAGGTAATGAAAGATTGAGTATCAGTATGGAGGAAGTGAATGCATTCAGATATTTGGGAGTGGACATGTCAACAGATGAGTCTATGAAAGATGCGGTGAATCATAGAATTGGTGAAGGGAAAAAGGCGATTGGAGCACTTTGGAGCCTGTGGAGACAAAGATCGTTATCCATGGAAGTATAGAGGGGAATGTGTGAGAGTATAGTTATACCAACTCTCTTTTACAGGTGTGAAGCATAGATGTTGAATGTTGCAACAAGGAGGAGACTGGAGGCAGTGGAGATGTCGTGTCTAAGGGCAATATGCAGTGTGAATATAATGCAGAGAATCTGTAGTTTGTAAATTAGGAGGAGGTGCAAGGTTACTGAAAGTATTATCTAAAGGGGTGGGGAGGGATTGTTGAGGTGGTTCGGACATTTAGAGAGGGTGGAACGAAACAGAATGACTTAGAGAGCATTTAAATCTGTGGTGGAAGGAAGGCGGGGTAGGAGTCGGCAGAGGAAAGGTTGGAGGGAGAGGGTAAAGGAGGTTTTGTGTGTGAGGAGCTTGGACTTTCAGCAAGCGTGCATGAGCGTTTTAAATAGAAGTGAGTGGAGATAAATGATTCTTATGACTTGAAGTGATGTTGGAGTGTGAGGAAATTAACATTTCTGAAGGGATTCAGGGAAACCGTCCAGCCAGATTTGAGTCCTGGAGGTGGGAAGTATAGTACCTACACTCTGAGGGAGGGTTATTGATTTTCCAGTTTTTTAACTCAAGTGTAGGCGTACCTCTGGCAAGACAGTGATGGAGTGAATGATGATGAAAATGTTTCTTCTATTTCTGGTCACCCTGCCTTGGTGGGAAACGGCTGTGTTAATAATATATATATATATATATATATATAATATATATATATATAATATATATATATATATATATATATATATATATATAAATATATATATATATATATATATATTATATATATATATATATATATATATATAGATATATATATATATATATAAATATATATATATATATATATATATAATATATATATATATATATATATATATATATATATATATATATATATATATATATATATATATATATATATATATATGTCGTGCCGAATATGTAAAACTGGTCAATTAGCAAGAACTCATTTAAAATTAAGTCCTTTCTAAAATTTTCTCTTATACGTTTAAAGATATATTTTTTTTTTATTAATGTTAATGTAAAAATTTTTAAAATTTTGCACCAAAAGAATCTTAGAAAACTTACCTAACCTTATTATAACAAGAACAATTTATTTTAGCCTAACCCAACTAAATATATTTTAAATACGTTTACAATAATTTAATACTAAACAAACACAATCAAATAATTTTTTTTAGTTAGGTTCAGAATGATTTTGGCGAAATTATTGCATACACAAATTTTCAATTGACTTATATGGCAAGATGAGCGTTGCTATTTAAGCCAAGATCGCAAGTTCTGCCTATTCGGCACGACATATATATATAATATATATATATAAAATATATATATATATATATATATATATATATATATATATATTATATATATATATTGGGAGTGAGAGAGAGAGAGAAATATAATGAACGGCATTGTTAATAAGTAATCAGAAAGGTGGACGTGAGGCTCGAACCGTCTTCTAATATGAAAGTTTCACAGTAGGCACTACTGTGTCCTGTCTGTATCAGTAGCTACCATCTGTGACCCAACTGTCCTTTCCCGCAGGCACAGTAGTTTTCACAGTAACTCTTTCCTCATATCCTTCAAAGCCACATCATAGACTGTGGTTCTGGTATTTAAAATAGAAAGCTAAACACCACCTCTCCTACCTTCAGCAGAGCGAACCAACCCTTGTTACTATTTAAATAAGTTAGAGTTAGTGTATTTATTAAAGACTTGTGGGTGATATAAGACGTGGTAATTGATACCGGTAGCACTGTTTAAAAAGACTGTGTCTTCCACAGAAACTCCTCGGGACATGTGATGAGTTGAAATGAGACACAACTCGTCCTCACCGAACATGATCCTATACGCCGACGGTGGTCAGAGGCCTCACTAATCGCTGTCACCGACACCGTAGAACATAATACTGGAGCGCTACAAAATTAGAAAAAAATTGGCAAACATTATATTCAACCAGACTAGGTTGTACATGACATTCCAACCTGCCTCGCAAGACAGGAATCACGTGACCTCATGGGCTACCTGACGCTATACCAAGAAAAACCTCCCCACATATTCATCATGTCACTACATATCACTCACACCTCACTTGCAGACTATATATGTCATTACATTCGACCTTATTATGTTAGAAGTGAACACCGTCCCACTACCAAGACGTTATCTAATATGTTCTAGTATTTGCTAACCTGTCTTTCACACAAGGCTTGAGCCTGCCATCACTGGCTATGTTAAATATGGTAGAAAATATATGTTTATCCTCGTACAGGCCGATGTATGGCTGCAAGTAATTAGTGGGCAAATTTGTGTGTTTTCTAATTACCTTGGCTCATTAAATCTCTCTTCAAAAATTTATTTTGTTTCTAATTTATAAGATAAAGCTGAATGAGACCACGGGGCTCTTTACATTAAAATAAGTTTTTTCTCTCTTTCTCCTCTCTTATCTTCAAAGGGTAAAAAAAAAAAACTTGATTAAGCCAGCGGAAGAGTATTAGAATCTTAAACGCCATGAAAAAACCCTCTTACGTGTAAGTCATTGCGAGGCGAGGTGTTGGATCCTTCGTGCAGGTGCACCAACGACCGAATAGGTAAAATCAGTTAGCAAGAACTCATTTAAAATTAAGTTCTTTCTAAAATTTTCTCTTATACGTTTATAGATATATATTTTTCATTTATGTCAATGTAAAAATTAATAATTTTATACCGAAAGAACCTTAGAAAACTTACCTAACCTTATTATAACAAGCGCAATATAAGATTAAGACACATGTGCAACATCTGGGTATCTTTATTGTAGACGTTTCGCCATCCAGTGGCTTTATCAATACAAATTCTAGGACATAACTTGAAGACAGTAGAACTATGTACAGAAGATGAGGTAATCAGTCCCTCAACCTAGGAGTAGGTGCGAAGAGCACCATAGTCGTGGAGAATCTCCACGTTATGTTCTTATACTGCAGCTTTATACATCATTAGTAAGGCCTCACCTAGATTATGCAGCTCAGTTCTGGTCTCCATATTACAGAATGGACATAAATTCGTTAGAAAACATTCAGCGTAGGATGACTAATTAGTACATAGCATTTAGAAATCTTCCTAATGAAGAAAGATTGAAGACTCTTAAGTTACATTCACTTGTTAGACGAAGAATGAGGGGAGACCTGATCGAAGTGTATAAGTGGAAGATAGGTATTAATAAAGGGGATATTAATAAGTCTTGAGGATGTCCTTTCCAAGAGAGAACCCGCAGTAATGGATTTAAATTAGATAAGTTTAGATTTAGAAAGGACATAGGAAAGTATTGGTTTGGAAATAGGGTAGTTGATGAGTGGAACAGTCTACCTAGTTGGGTTATTGAGGCTGGGACTTTGGGTAGTTTCAAATTTAGGTTGGATAAGTACATGAGTGGGAGGGGTTGGATTTCAGTGGGACTTTCACATCAGAGCTTATTTCTTGGGTAGCATTGAAAATTGGGTTGGTCAAATGTTTTGTTAGTGGGATGAATTGTAAAGGACCTGCCTAGTATGGGCCAACAGGCCTCTTGCAGTGTTCCTCCTTTCTTATGTTCTTATGTTCTTAAATTCCTGGGAACACGTGAAGATCCTCAACCTGTATTCCATAGAATGCAAGCGGGAGAGATACATGATTTTTTATACACCTGGAAAATCCTAGAGGGATTAGTACCAAACTTGCACACCAAAATCACTCCCTATGTAAGGAAAAGACTCGGCAGACGATGCAACATTCCCGCAATGAAAAGCAGGGGTGCCACTAGCACGATAAGAGAGAACACAATAAGTGTCAGGGGCTCAAGAATGTTCAACTGCCTTCCAGCATACTTAAGGGGGATTACCAATAGACCCCTGTCTGTCTTCCAGAAGGCGTTGTACAGGCACCTAAAGTCAGTACCTGACCAGCCGGGCTGTGGTTCGTACGTCGGGGGGCTTGAGGCCAACAGCAACAGCCTGGTTGTTGTAATAAAGTTGGTAGAATTACCGACAATATGTAAAGTAAAAGGACACAAGTGCAACTAATGTGACATTTATTGTGGCAACGTTTCGCTCTCCAGGAGCTTTATCCATGTATTGTTTGTAATGGCTTGATAAAGCTCCTGGAGAGCGAAACGTTGCCACAATAAATGTCACATTAGTTGCACTTGTGTCCTTTTAGCCTGGTTGTTCAGGCCCTGATCCACCATGAGGCCTGGTCACAGACCAGGCCGAAGGGA
>NC_069407.1:40999016-41041516 GCF_026875155.1 Cherax quadricarinatus | reverse complement strand
AACCTCAACAGAGGAAAACAGCAAAGATCAGCCTCAACGGAGGAAAACAGCAAAGATCAGCCTCAACGGAGGAAAACAGCAAAGATCAGCATCAACGGAAGAAAACAGCAAAGATCAGCCTCAACGGAGGAAAACAGCAAAGATCAGCCTCAACGGAAGAAAACAGCAAAGATCAGCCTCAACGGAGGAAAACAGCAAAGATCAGCCTCAACGGAAGAAAACAGCAAAGATCAGCCTCAACGGAGGAGGAAAACAGCAAAAATCAGCCTCAACGGAGGAAAACAGCAAAGATCAGCCTCAACGGAGGAAAACAGCAAAGATCAGCCTCAACGGAGAAGAAACAGCAAAGATCAGTCTCAACGGAGGAAAACAGCAAAGATCAGCCTCAACGGAGGAAAACAGCAAAGATCAGCCTCAATGGAGGAAAACAGCAAAGATCAGCCTCAACAGAGGAAAACAGCAAAGATCAGCCTCAATGGAGGAAAACAGCAAAGATCAGCCTCAACAGAGGAAAACAGCAAAGATCAGCCTCAATGGAGGAAAACAGCAAAGATCAGCCTCAATGGAGGAAAACAGCAAAGATCAGCCTCAATGGAGGAAAACAGCAAAGATCAGCCTCAACAGAGGAAAACAGCAAAGATCAGCCTCAATGGAGGAAAACAGCAAAGATCAGCCTCAACAGAGGAAAACAGCAAAGATCAGCCTCAATGGAGGAAAACAGCAAAGATCAGCCTCAATGGAGGAAAACAGCAAAGATCAGCCTCAATGGAGGAAAACAGCAAAGATCAGCCTCAACGGAGGAAAACAGCAAAGATCAGCCTCAATGGAGGAAAACAGCAAAGATCAGCCTCAACAGAGGAAAACAGCAAAGATCAGCCTCAATGGAGGAAAACAGCAAAGATCAGCCTCAACAGAGGAAAACAGCAAAGATCAGCCTCAATGGAGGAAAACAGCAAAGATCAGCCTCAATGGAGGAAAACAGCAAAGATCAACCTCAACGGAGGAAAACAGCAAAGATCAGCCTCAATGGAGGAAAACAGCAAAGATCAGCCTCAATGGAGGAAAACAGCAAAGATCAACCTCAACGGAGAAAAACAGCAAAGATCAGCCTCAATGGAGGAAAACAGCAAAGATCAGCCTCAATGGAGGAAAACAGCAAAGATCAGCCTCAACAGAGGAAAACAGCAAAGATCAGCCTCAATGGAGGAAAACAGCAAAGATCAGCCTCAATGGAGGAAAACAGCAAAGATCAACCTCAACGGAGAAAAACAGCAAAGATCAGCCTCAATGGAGGAAAACAGCAAAGATCAGCCTCAATGGAGGAAAACAGCAAAGATCAGCCTCAACAGAGGAAAACAGCAAAGATCAGCCTCAATGGAGGAAAACAGCAAAGATCAGCCTCAACGGAGAAAAACAGCAAAGATCAGCCTCAATGGAGGAAAACAGCAAAGATCAGCCTCAACGGAGGAAAACAGCAAAGATCAACCTCAACGGAGGAAAACAGCAAAGATCAACCTCAACGGAGGAAAACAGCAAAGATCAACCTCAACAGAGGAAAACAGCAAAGATCAACCTCAACGGAGGAAAACAGCAAAGATCAGCCTCAACGGAGGAAAACAGCAAAGATCAGCCTCAACGGAGGAAAACAGCAAAGATCAACCTCAACGGAGGAAAACAGCAAAGATCAGCCTCAACGGAGGAAAACAGCAAAGATCAGCCTCAACGGAGGAAAACAGCAAAGATCAACCTCAACGGAGGAAAACAGCAAAGATCAACCTCAACGGAGGAAAACAACAAAGATCAGCCTCAACGGAGGAAAACAACAAAGATCAGCCTCAACGGAGGAAAACAGCAAAGATCAACCTCAACGGAGGAAAACAGCAAAGATCAACCTCAACGGAGGAAAACAGCAAAGATCAACCTCAACGGAGGAAAACAGCAAAGATCAACCTCAACGGAGGAAAACAGCAAAGATCAGCCTCAACGGAGGAAAACAGCAAAGATCAACCTCAACGGAGGAAAACAGCAAAGATCAACCTCAACGGAGGAAAACAGCAAAGATCAGCCTCAACGGAGGAAAACAGCAAAGATCAGCCTCAACGGAGGAAAACGGTAAAGGTCAATCCTTAGCGGAAAGGTAAAAAATTAAAGGACATCTCGCAAAGGAAGAAAATATGAAAATGCAACCCTCCCCGGAGGAAAACAGAAAAGTTCGACCCTCGACGTAGGAAATCAGTAAAGGTCAACTCGAATCCCAAAAGTTCAACCACAAGTAAGTTCTAGACTCTCCTGAACTTTCACCTGCAAGATGCATTCTCTCTCTCTCTCTCTCTTTCTCTCTCTCTCTCTCTCTCTCTCTCTCTCTCTCTCTCTCTCTCTCTCTCTCTCTCTCTCTCTCTCTCTCTCTCTCTCTCTCTCTCTCTTGTTCTCCACGTAGACAAGACTACATTAAGCTTCTATCGGCCGAGCTGAGAGAAGAAGAGCTGAGGAGAGCTGAGAATAGCCAAGATCACTTGTGCAGAAAAGATGTACAGAGGAAGAGCTCCAGGATCTTTGGAAATAAATACTGTTGTGATATTAGAATATTTTCTGGGAATTGTTTATCCTCTGATTGAACGATAGACACTTCTTCTTATTTATATTATTATTATTATTATTATTATTATTATTATTATTATTATTATTATTATTATTAATTATTATTATTATTATTATTCGTCATTATAATGTTTATTTTTATTGTTGTTGCTTTTGGTGGTAGTGTGGTTGTGGTTGTGGTGATGGTTGTGGTGGTGGTTGTGGTGGTGGTGGTGGTTGTGGTGGTGGTGTTGATGGTGGTGGTGGTAGTGGTGGTAGTGCTGGTGATGGTGGGGGTGATGATGGTGGTGGTGGTAGTGCTGGTAGTGTGGTGATGGTGGTGGTTGGGGTGATGGTGGTGGTTAGGGTGATGGTGGTGATGATGATGGTGGTGGTGGTAGTGGTGGTTAGTGCTGGTGATGGTGGTGGTTGGGGTGATGGTGGTGGTGATTGATGGTGGTGGTGGTAGTGCTGGTGATAGTGGTGGTTGGGGTGATGGTGGTGGTTGGGGTGACGGTGGTGATGATGATGGTGGTGATGATGATGGTGGTGGTGGTAGTGGTGGTAGTGCTGGTGATGGTGGTGGTTGGGGTGATGGTGGTGGTGATGATGGTGGTGGTGGTAGTGCTGGTTTGACGGTGGTGGCCGTGGTGGTGGTTGGGGGTGGTGGTGGTGATGGTGGTGCTGGTGACGGTGGTGGTTGGGGTGGTGGCCGTGGTGGTGGTTGGGGTGGTGGTGGTTGGGGTGGTGGCCGTGGGTGGTTTGGGGTGATGGTGGTGATGGTTTAGTGCTGGTGACGGTGGTGGTTGGGGTGGTGGCCGTGGTGGTGGTTGGGGTGGTGGTGGTGATGGTGGTGCTAATAGTAGTGGTGATAGTGATTGTAGTAGTGGTGTTGGTGTAATATTGTTTGGTAAGCGCTACGCCCGTAGGAGTCATGCAGCTTCTGGGGTACGGGAGATAAGTCAGGTTTAATAACAGGAAGAGGAATGTAGCTCCAACTCCTCGGATCAAGAACCCTTTTCTCAGCACTAATGGATTACTTATATACCATCAAATATTACGTTTAGTATACAAATCATGCAAAAAAAAATCCTGAATTATTTGTATATAGATCATCAAGAAATCAGGATTTTTGCATATGAAACATAAAAAATTATGGATTTTTTATTTTTGCAAAAAGGATTAAAAAACTTAGGATTTTTATTTTGCATTTAAATAAGAAAAATATGCAATAAGATCACAGTAAACAGGTGATTTCAGAATATGAAAAACAACCACCGTGAAAGAATAATGAAATTCCAAGCGCTTTCGTGACTACTCACATTATCAAGGAACAATAAAAATAATGCATCAAAGGAAGGCATATAAAGGGTCTATCCCACACCTCACTATCACATCCCACAGCAAAGCAACACCTGACGCGTGACTCATAAGAAAGGGAACACTGCAGCAGGGCCGCTGGCCCAACTAGACAGGTCCTTCACACAACCCACCAACAAACTATTCTACCCAAGAATTAAGATTTATTATTTGTCCAATGTATTATTAAATTCGCTTGGAATTTTATTATTCTTTCACAGTGGTTGTTTTGCATAAGAAAAATATATTAAATTTCGCATATTGACCCTCCCCCCAAAAAAAAATCTGGATTTTTAAGTAGAGCTCAAAATTGAGAACTTTCATAAATCCAACAAAAAAAAAATCAGGATTTTTGTATGAACATCACAAAAAGTATAAAATTTTGGATATAGATTATAACAAATATTTGAATTTTATAAAACAAAAATTCTAGATTTTTTGTGTATATATATATATTCTATATATTATATATATTATATATATATATATATATATATATATAATATATATATTATATATATTTATTATATATATATATATATATATATATGATGGGGTCCACCTTGGTGTAAATTGTGGGACCCATAGCCTCGGAGAAGTGGATAAAAAGGCTTCGAGGAAGAATATTTGGATTTCTTCCTGAAGCCGTTTGAATATTCCACTTCCCCTTTTCCCACCCCATCTTTTCATATATATTTTTTTTTACCAATAGGAATATTTTATTACATATATTGGTACAGAAGATTTAAGAGTACATTGTTGAATAAAGGTGGCATATAAGGTTTCATGTTGTTACGTGAGTATCACCGATTATAAGGCGGGAAAATCTCATCCAGCTCCTCAGAGCTGGGGCGTGTGCCCAAAATACAGCATGCATTACCCCTTTGAACAGGGCCCCACTGAACGCTGGAAGAAAACTAACTACCCAGGGATCCCTAGTTGCCCTGATGAGTCTTTTTCCCAGCTCCTTAAGGAATTTAGATGCACTCTTTCCCCATGAGCCAAGGGTCTCTGAGCCTATGGGAACAAACATATAATGATGGGCAAGTTCTCCATATTTTCTAGACTTTTGGGACTCCCTGAAGCTGGCAGCTGCCCCTCCTTCCTCCCTGGTGTATTGGAGATAGGTATTAGCCAAGGTAGATGCACATGTATAGTCCCACACCACCTGCTTCCCATCTGTCCAGGCTTGAAGGGTGATACCATCTGAACGCTTCTGGCTGCCATCAGATCTGCATAGTTGGGGTGGCTCCCTTACTGCTGGGCATCCAGCTGTCGTGAGGCTCCTCTTGATAATGTTATTAACCTCCTCATGTCTTGCAATCTTTCCCTCGGATTTACGGCACACAAGACCATGGTACCCGAATCGGTCTGCTGCTTCACTGCCACAAATACACTGTGTTCGGCGAGAATAGGGGCGGCAAGTCGAAGGGCAACACCGATGTGGATGGTCTGTGGGTCGAGGCGTGTGTCAAGGCTGGAGTTGGGAACAGCCAACAGAAAGTCCCCAGTCTTTAAGAGGAGAAAGAATCCTTGGTCCGGTGAAGGGATCTTCGGATCGAGCCTGACTGTCTTCTGTTTTCCAGGCTCTTCATGACCCTTATGGGTTTATTACTTCCCGATAGTCCTAAAAAATTTTTAGTCAAATCGAAAAGCTTTATGGCGATATGACTGAGCAAACTGTTTTGCTACGCTTCTCGTGACTGGCTGGTCTGATAGAATCTATTGTGTCACCCTCCTCGTGATTGGTTAAGCTGATGAAGTCTGTTTTGTTATATACTTCTTGTGACTGGTTGATCTGATAAAGTATGTTTTGTTGTACTTCTTATGATTGGTTCATCTGAGAGCCTTTGTACTGTCACCCTCCTCGTGAGTGGTTGATCTGAGTGGGCTTTTGTAGCGCTTCTCGTGATTGGATGACCTGGCACAGTCCGTTTCATTATGCTATTCGTGACTGGTTGATTTTTTAAAGTTCGCGTCTGATTGGTGGAGCTCAGGGGCACTTCGGCCACACCCGAGTAGTAATCACCACCGGAGTCACTGCCAAAAATATATTACATAAACAAAACTCTATGCATATATTGTTTATATATTTTGGAAGGGGGTTCAAAAAATATTTTCCGGTGTATTTTCCATTTAGTTTTTCAAGTTCTCTTGTGTTTAAAAACACATATAAAAACTTTCAAAAGCGAAAACAGAAAAGTTTTGCTACAGCAGAATTAAAAATTATGAGAATAGTGATGAGTTATATGTGAAGCTGTGAGTTTCACAGTTCTATGTGAAACTGTGAGTTTCACAGTTCTATGTTAAACTGTGAGTTTCACAGTTCTATGTGAAACTGTGAGTATCACAGTTCTATGTGAAACTGTGAGTTTCACAGTTCTATGTTAAACTGTGAGTTTCACAGTTCTATGTGAAACTGTGAGTTTCACAGTTCTATGTTAAACTGTGAGTTTCACAGTTCTATGTGAAACTGTGAGTTTCACAGTTCTATGTGAAACTGTGAGTTTCACAGTTCTATGTGAAACTGTGACCTTCACAGTTCTATGTGAAACTGTGAGTTTCACAGTTCTATGTGAAACTGTGAGTTTCACAGTTCTATGTGAAACTGTGAGTTTCACAGTTCTATGTGAAACTGTGAGTTTCACAGTTCTATGTTAAACTGTGAGTTTCACAGTTCTATGTGAAACTGTGAGTATCACAGTTCTATGTGAAACTGTGAGTTTCACAGTTCTATGTTAAACTGTGAGTTTCACAGTTCTATGTGAAACTGTGAGTTTCACAGTTCTATGTGAAACTGTGAGTTTCACAGTTCTATGTGAAACTGTGAGTTTCACAGTTCTATGTTAAACTGTGAGTTTCACAGTTCTATGTTAAACTGTGAGTTTCACAGTTCTATGTGAAAACTGTGAGTATCACAGTTCTATGTGAAACTGTGAGTTTCACAGTTCTATGTTAAACTGTGAGTTTCACAGTTCTATGTGAAACTGTGAGTTTCACAGTTCTATGTTAAACTGTGAGTTTCACAGTTCTATGTGAAACTGTGAGTTTCACAGTTCTATGTGAAACTGTGAGTTTCACAGTTCTATGTGAAACTGTGACCTTCACAGTTCTATGTGAAACTGTGAGTTTCACAGTTCTATGTGAAACTGTGAGTTTCACAGTTCTATGTTAAACTGTGAGTTTCACAGTTCTATGTGAAACTGTGAGTTTCACAGTTCTATGTGAAACTATGAGTTTCACAGTTCTATGTGAAACTGTGAGTTTCACAGTTCTATGTGAAACTATGAGCTTCAGTGTCAAACATCGAGCCTCATTGTGTCAAACAGCGAGCCTCATTGTGTCAAACAGCGAGCCTCATTGTGTCAAGCAGCGAGCCTCACTGTGTCAAACAGTGAGCCTCCTGTGTCACTTCGTGGTGGTTCCAATAAATTCAGCTTTAAATAAGATATCTCAGTCAGAGGATTACCCTGCCTCCCCCACCATGTGTGTGTGTGTGTGTGTGTGGTGTGTGTGGTGGGGTGTGTGTGTGTGTGTTGTGTTGTTGTGTGGGGGTGTGGGTGTGTGTGTGTGTGAGTGCGTGTGTGTGTGTGTGTGTTGGTGTGTGTTTGAGGTGTATCGTGTGAGTGGTGGCGTGGTGTATCACTTTTCACTGATCGCTACTGGATCCTCTCTCTCCGTTCCGATTTGTCTTTCCTCTTTTTAAAAACTATGTATTTCCCTGCCCCCACAATTCACTGCTGGCTATTCCATTGTGACAATTATGATGAAAAAATACTTCTAAGTCCCTGGATCGCTGATTTTCCCTTCCAGTTGTGACCCTTGCCCCTTTTCCCCCTCTGGAACACCCTTCCTGTCCCCTTGTTATTCCCCGCATTTTAAATTTTGTTGTCGTTATCATTCCCCCCTACCCTTCTGTCCCCCAAGGTCGTCAGTCCGATTTCCCTTAACCTTTCCTCTACGACATTCCCTTGACTCGGGGACTGCCTTGTTGAAAACCCTTGTACTTTCCTACTTCTTGATGGGGCTTGACCAGGTGTGGGTTTTCCAGATGGTGCTGCATTACTCCAATGGGCCCTAACATACACATGTACAGTGTCTTGAACGATTCCTTTTTAAGGTAGGAACGCTATTCTGGGTTTCCCGGGGCCCCGTATGCTGCAGGGGTTTTTTGGGTTGTGTGTGCCTCCGGGAGTGCCGGTGTTTGGTCACCCAAGGTTTTTCCCCTGAGTGAGGTCTTTATCTTTGTCCCCCTAGCCTAACTCTGCGCGGTTTCTTTGCCCCTCCCCAATCTTCATGACTTTGCATTTGGCTGGATTAAATTTCGAGAACCCATTAGGGCACATGTCCCCTGTGGGTCTCTTTGCAGTCCTGCCTCATCCTGTCCGATTAATTCTTCTCATAAAATTTCACGTCATCTGCGAACGGGGGCACTTCAGAGTCTTTTTCCTTCCTTCAGTGTTCACAATATAAAAATGCATGGCCCTAGAACGACCCCTTGGGCCCCGCCGTAACAGGCCCCCACTGTGTCCCTTCACGACCAGACTGTTGCTCCCTCCTGTCGGGTTTTTCCCTTACCTTGCAGGCCCTTCCTTTTACGGTGCCTGTCCTCCCTTCCCCCAAAATCTCTTGTGGGGAACTGTGTCAAAGGGGCCTTCCTGCATCTAGGAAAATGCAATCTCCCAACCCTTCTCCGGTCTTTTCTTTTCCCTTTGTCATAAAACTCCAGGGGTTTTGTGATAAAAATTTTCCCTTTCCCATGCCCCTCGGTTTTTAAAATTTAAAATCTTTTTTCCTTTCCCAGGTTTCGACCCCCTTTCCCCTTTAAAATTTTCTCCTATTTTGCACAGAACTGTCAGAGACACAGGTCTTATTTTGTGCCTTTTTTCTTTTTCCCTTTTTTAAAATTTGGGGGACTACATTAGCGTTTCCATTTCTCGGGTAGTTCCCATTTTAAAAAGGGATTTTAAAGATTGTGTTAGAGGCACACACACCCTTTTGTCCTTCTCTAAGGCCCCATGGGGAATGTTGTCCGGCCCCCATCGCTTTGGGGTGTCAAGGTCCTTAAGAGTTTTCACCCCCTCCTCAGTTGTTCGTTGTCCCCAACACTTTTTGGTTTTTTCCCTTAGTTCCCTCTGTTCGTTTTCCCCCCCTTTCCCTGCCCCTTACTGTAAAAACTTCCCTTAAATCTCTGTTCAGCTCCTCAATACCCCTGCTTTCTTGTGAGTTCCCCACCTTTCTTCCTAAATCTGATCCCCTGGTCTTTGATGTTTCTTCCCCTATTGGCATACAACATTTTGGGTCTTTTGTTTCCGATGCTAGTCTTTTCATACTGTCGCGGGGCCCCCCCTTCCTGTGCGACTCTTCCTGGCTCGCGACTGATCTCCCTATTTTGTGTGTTCTTGCCTTCTGTATTTTTTCCCTTTTCTTATTGCACTTTTTTTTTTCCCTCCTTACCCCGCGGGTGAACCGGGGGCTGTTCGGTCTTCCCGTTTTTACTGTTCCCCTTGGGGAATGAACCTTTTCCCACTGCCTCCTTGCATTTTGTTGCTACATATTCCTCATTTCTTTTACTGGTTTTTCCTGCGTTCTCGCCCCACTGGCCCTCCGCAGGAAGTTCTTCAACCCTATTAGCCCCCCTCTTTTATATCGGGTTTTTTCCCTTTCTACCCCTTTTATTCTCTCCACTTGCAGCTCTACTTGTTTAAAGCACAGAACCACGGGGTCGCTAGCTCCTGGGGGCTCTCATATTGACCTCAAGCTGAGTCCCCAGGTGAACACAAGGCCCAAATTTGCGGGTTCATCCTCCCCTTCATTTGGGAGTGTCCTTAACATGTTGGGGATGGGGTTTTCCCCACACCACGTCCAAACCCCTGGCTCCCATTTTGGGGACCCCCAGGGCCCCCGGTTTTTCCCCAGTCAATTCCCCCTTGGGGTTGAAACCCCCCTAACCAGCAATTTTGCTCTCTGGGGAGCTCTTTCTTCCCCACCTCGAAGTGTGTCCCATTGCTTTTTTGCTCTCTTCATATTCCTCTTTTGGGCCCTCCTCCCGTTCTGTGGTGGTTTTTTAATCACTGCAATGACACTTTGTGTTCCCCGACTGAAGTGTACCGCTTGTAGTCCTTTCTCCCGTCTCATCTTTTCCCTTTCCATTTCCAAATTTCCATCTGTTTTTTACGAGCGAGAAACCCCAAACCTCCCCCTCCCCCTTTTTATCTTTCCCATGATTGGTACCGGGTGGGGGGGATTGCTTGTTATTGTCTCCATGAGTTTTGTTTCGTAACTGCTATGGTCTGGGATTCCATTGATTCTTTTTTGCCATTCCTCATGTTTTTTCGAATCCGTTGCATTTGTGTCCCAAACCTTAACTTCTGTTCTAATACTTAACTGTGGTGCGGGGGGGGGAAACAAGGGCGGTGTGGAGGGTTTGGGTTTGGGATTGTTCAGTTCCCTTGGGGGTGTCGTGGCTGGATTCCTTCTGCAGGGTTTCTGGGGGGTGCGTTGTCCTTCCTTTTGACCGGGGGTTTCTGCTCCCTTTTCATTTCCTCCCTTTCTCCTTTCGTTTTTGCTCTCCTTTCTTGTCTTCCTTTCTTCTGTTTTTCCGGTCGGGGTCCCTCCAACTTGCTTGCCTTCAGCCGTGTTTCCCCTGCGGATCGGGTTGGGTTGATTCCCCTTGAAAATTTACTTGAACCCGTTTTCCTTTTTTTTTTTAAACCACCCAATTCTCCAAAAAAATTTGCCCCTGGGTCATGTCCCCCTCGCCTATACCTTCTGATGTCTTAACGTTTTTTTCTCCTTGTTTTCTTTTCAAAATTTCCCCCTTTAGCTTCTCTAGCCCATAGCAAACACGGATCTCCCCTTTTCCCACCCCCCACTGGATCCCTTTGCATCCTTGAGGTTTTATTCCCTTTCCCCGTGGAGGGGTTCCTTCCTTTCGTCCCCCCCCTCGTTAGGGCCCCCTATCTTTTGGGTTTTATCCTTCCTGCTCACCTGCTCCTCCCCCCCACGGTATTGGTAAGGTCCTTGCAATTTTTTCCCTATTTCCCTTCATGTCTTCCCAACCTCTCTTTTTTCCAGAGTCCCCCTGTCTTTTTTTGGGCCCCCATGGGGGTTTGACGGGACCCCTGCATACGTTTATTTCCATGTTTCCCTTCGGCCCGTTTTTGTTCGATACCCATTGCCGTTTACTTCTGTAATATCTTTTTCTCTGTGCTTTTTCGATGTCTATCTCTTCTAATCTCTCTATCTTATTTTCTTTGGGCCTGTTGCCCACCTTCTGCATTCTGCTGCAACCCTTTCCACTTCCTTCCAGTCATTCACCTCCTTCCCCATTCTTCCCCCTTTTTTTGAGCTCTATTCCCCCTTTTCCCCCCTCAGATTCGCCCTTGGAACCCCTTGCCCCTCACCCGGGTTGGGGGGAGGGGAAAAGATGGTTAGGAGGGGGGGAGGGGGGGGAAAGGGGGGGGTTTTTGGGGGGGAAAAGGGGGGGGGGGATTGGGTTAAAATTTTGGGGGGGGGGAGGATTTGGGGGAAGGGGGGTTTTTGGGGGGGGTTTAGAGGGGGGGGGTTTGGGGAGGGGGGATGGAAGGGGGGTTTTAAAAGGGGGAGGGGATGTTTTTAAGGGGGGTTTGTTTGGGGGGTGTGTTTGGTGGTTGGTGGTTGGGGGGTGTGGTCGGTGGTTTGGGGGGTGTTGTTGTGTTGGTTTGTTGTGGGGGTGGGGTGTGTGTTTTTGTGGTGTGTTTGGGGTGTTGTGTGTGTTGTGTGTGGGTTTGGGGTGTGGTGGGGTTTTGTGTGGGGTGTGTGTGGTTTTTGGTGTGTTTGTGTGTGGGGGTTGTGTGTGTGTGTGTTTGGGTGGTGTGTGTTGTGTGTGTGTGTGTGTGTGTGTGTGTTGTGTGTGTGTGTGGTGTGTGTTGTGTGTGTGTGTGTGTGTATGTGGGTTGTGGGGGGGTGTGTGTGTGGGGTGTGTGTGTGTGTTGTGGTGTGTGGTGTGTGGGTTGTGTGTGGTGTTTTGTGTGTGGTGTGTGTGTGTGGTGTTGTGTGTGTGGGTGTGTGTGTTGTGGGGGGTTTTTTTGGTGTTTGTTGTGTGTGTGTGTGTGTGTGTGTGTGTGGTGTGTGTGGTTGTGTGTGTGTGTGTTTTTTGTTTTGTGTGTTGGGGTGTGTTTGATGTTTTATGTATTGTTGTTGTTTTGTGTGTTATTGTGTGTAGTGTGTGTTGGTGTGTGTTGTGTTGTGGTGTGGTTTGTGTGTGTGTGTGTGATGTCTACCCTTGTGTGTGTGTGCTTTGTTAGGGAGGGGGGGTTGGGGGGGGTGGGGGTTTTGGGGTTAAATTTCCGTCGTGGGGGCACAAATTTATTCATTTATCTTTCCAATTAGCTACTCTCTCTACTTTTTGCCCTTTCGGGATTTAATGTTAATTGTTGTGGTTATTTCATTTTTCCCTTTTCACATTGAAAGGACTTCCCCAGTTCCTAATATTCTTATGCTAATAACTACCGGTAGTAAAAACTGCCTGGTACAAGTTGGGTTGTGGTGATGTGTGTGTGGGTGTGGGTGTGTGTGTGTGGTGTGTGGTGTGTGTTTGGGGTGTGTGTGTGGTGTTGGTGTGTCTTTTGCGGGGTTTAAAACTGGCCGAAATTCTTTGCCTGACACAACCCCCTGGGGCCTCCCTAGCACTCTACAATGTTGCCCCCAAAGCTTTTCCCCCTCCCCCCCACTCGTCACCCATTTTCTCTATGTCTATAAGACATAAGAACAAAGAACGAAGGAAAACTGCGAAAGGGCCCACTGGCCCAGCGGGCGTCCAAGTCCCACCCGGCTTAAGCCCAATCCCCCCCAACCTAGTCAGGTAGGGCCATTTACTTAAGGGAGGAACACGGAACCGACCTGTTAGCACAACTACCGGTCTAATCACACCACCCCCATCTAATTTTTATTTACCAAACCTTTTTTTTGTACCAAGTTCTGGCCTCTTAAGGTTCTTGGGGGTTTTTTCCACTCTCCACAAATTTTACCAACCCTACTTTCCAAACCCCCCTGAATCTGATTTTTTCCCAAATTAAAACCCTTGCTGCGAGTCCTGTCTAGGTATATTTTTAGCACACATTTACATCCCCCTTTTTTTATTCCGTCTTCCACTTATAAACCTCAATAACCCCCCAAAATTTCGTCTTTTAGAGATGCAGTTTCAGGGGTTTTCATTCTAAATTTGGTAAAAGTTGCGGGGGAGGCCAGTTCAAACAGTATGCAAGGGCCCGCCAGGGCCGTCAACAGCAAACCAAACAGGGGAATAACTTGCGGGGACAGTTGCCAGCTGTGTGACGAATATACGTAGGCCTTTAAATTCCCCATTTTTGGGGACCTTCACCCGTGATGATTATAACCAAATTTTTCTGTACATCCCGCTTCCTCACTTATTTTTCACTGATAAGTATCATTCACATTTTAAAACACTTCACTTCATTGTATAAGGCACAAACTTTTCGTACGCACTTCATCAGGCCTACCGCTCCAAAGTGGCAACAGCGCCTAGACCCCCAACGGTTGCGCTTTGAAAAAATTTTGATTTCAGCTTTCCTCTCACTTTTTTTAAATAATAGCTTTAATTATCACTGTAGATTGTTCACTGACGTTCATCCCCTGATTACTTCTACTTATTGGTCTTTTAACGCTAAAGGGTTTTTCCGGGGCCCTTTTTACCCACGTCTTTACCCACGGACCCACGGGTGTGTTGTGGTGTGTGTGTGTGTGTGTGTGTGTGTGTGGTGTGGTGTGTGGGGGTGTGTGGTGTGGTGTGTTATGTGTTGTGTTGTGTGTGTGTGTGTGCGTGTGTTGCGTGTGTTTGT
Organism: Cherax quadricarinatus; assembly: GCF_026875155.1. Classification (NCBI taxonomy): domain Eukaryota; kingdom Metazoa; phylum Arthropoda; class Malacostraca; order Decapoda; family Parastacidae; genus Cherax; species Cherax quadricarinatus. Next base: position 41,027,738 of record NC_069407.1, on the reverse strand, counting down.
GTGTGTGTGTTGTGTGGTGTGTGTGTGTGTGTGTTTTTGTGTGTGTGTGTGTGTGTGTTGTTTTGGGGGGGGGGGGTGCTTTGGTGTGTGGTGTAATGAGTTGTGTGTTGGAGATAACCTATTTGTACCAAAATTTTGATTGCCCCAAGGTGAGCAAGCTCCTGGCCCCCCCCTCTTCACTGATTGCTACTGGGCCCCCCTCCATACGTCATTCCCAATTTTCACTGTGACAAATCTTGACTGAATAAACTTCCCAAAATCCCTTTTAATTCTGAGTTTCATTTTCCAAATTTTGACCCTTGTTTCTGTGTCCCTTCCCGGAAATTCCCGTTTTTTCCACCTTTCTTATAGGCAATTTTCCCTTTAAATCTGGGGTTAGTCTTGTTGCAAACCTTTTCATTTTCTAATTTTTTGACGTGCTTTACCAGGGTGTTCCAAGGTTTCTGCATACCTTTAAAAGGGGCCCGACGTACACTCGTACGAGTCTTGATGGTTTGTACACCCATACTCAGGTATAAAACGTATTCTTAGGTTTTGCCCGGCGCCCATGTGCTGAGCTTTGTGACCCGTGTAACAAATTGCCTCAAAGATCTGTTAAGTTATACCATGAATTAAGGAACGATCCTGGACTTCACCTTACGAAAGTAGATAAATAAATGCGATAGTAATTATGGACAAGTTAGATTATAGGAAAAAAAACCATTATTTTGAACACGGGGAAATGACGGTCCCTTTAAAGGGAAAACGCAAAAAGGGCCACTGAAAAAATGCGGGTAGGTCCATGCTCCCCCCCCCCCGGATAAGCCCAATGACCCACCCAGTCTGGTCACCACCACCCAAGGATGGAGCAAGGCACCAGACCCAGCAGCACAAGCTAGTCAGGTCCAACTCACACCCACCCACACCCACTCATGCATCTATCTAACCTATTTTTAAAACTACACAATGTTTTATCTTCAATAACTGTACTCGGGAGTTTGTTCCCCTCATCCACAACTCTATTACCAAACCAGTGCTTTCCTATATCCTTCCTGAATCTGAATTTTTCCAACTTGAAACCAATGCTGCGAGTCCTGTCTTGGCTGGAAATTTTCAGCACGCTATTTACATCCCCTTTATTTATTCCTGTTTTCCATTTATAATTTATACACCTCGATCATATCCCCCCTAATTCTACGCCTTTCGAGAGAGTGCAGATTCAGGGCCCTCAGTCTATTCTCACAGGGAAGATTTCTGATACATGGGATCATCTTTGTCATCCTTCTCTGCACGTTTTCCAGAGCATTTATATCCATTCTGTAATACGGTGACCAGAACTGTGCAGTATAGAGTTGAAGAACAACCTGAGGACTTCTATTATTTATACCTCTAGATATGAAGCCAAGAATTCTGTTAGCTTTATTACGAACACTAATGCACTGTTGTCTTAGTTTTAGATTACTGCTAACCAGAGATCCTAAATCCTCTTCGCAATCGGTAGTATTAAGATCTACATTATTTAGTTTATATGTGGCATGGTTATTTAACTGTCCAACATTTAGAACTTTGCATTTGTCAATATTAAACTGCATCTGCCACTTCTCCGACCATGGCATCAGTCTATTCAAATCATCCTGGAGTGCTCTAGTGTCCTTATTAGAATGAATTGGACGGCCTATTTTGGTGTCATCAGCAAATTTGCTTATGTCGCTATTTATTCCCTCATCTATGTCGTTTATGTAAATTGTGAACAACAACGGGCCCAACACTGACCTCTGAGGAACACCGCTTGTGACGTGCTCCCATTCTGATTTCTCCCCATTTATGCAAACTCTCTGCTGCTTATTTGTCAGCCACGCCTCTACCCAGGAAAAAATTTCTCCTCCTATTCCGTGTGCCATAAGTTTCCTCAATAGCCTCTGATGTGGAACTCTATCGAAAGCCTTACTGAAGTCCATATACACAATATCATATTCATTACCATGATCTACCTCCTCAAACACCTTTGTGAAAAATGTTAGTAAATTCGTAAGACAGGAACGCCCCTTTGTAAAACCGTGTTGAGATTCATTAATCAATCTGTGCCTATCAAGATGGCTACGAATTGCTTCGGCAATTATTGATTCCATAAATTTTCCCACTATGGAGGTAAGGCTTATTGGTCTATAGTTCGAAGCCAAGGACCTGTCACCTGCCTTGTAAATAGGTATTACATTCGCCATTTTCCACTTATCAGGCACTATGCAGTTTGTAGTGATATGTTAAAAAGATTAGCCAAAGGTATGCTAAGTTCCTCTTTACATTCCTTTAACATCCTTGCAAACAGTTCATCAGGGCCTGGGGATTTGTTAGGTTTTAGTTTCTCTATTTGTCCGAGGACCATGTCACTAGTTACCGTAATCGTACATAGTTTATTATCCTGTTCTACATAAACTATTATTTCAGGAATATCGCTAGTATTTCCCTGGGTGAAAACTGAGAGGTAGTAGGTATTGAGAATTTCACACATATCCCTATCACTGTCAGTGATCTGACCAGAATTACTCTTAAGTGGGCCAGTCTTGTCCCTAATCTTACTTCTGTATACCTGAAAGAATCCTTTTGGGTTAGTCTTTGAATCCCTTGCGACCTTAGCCTCATAATCCCTTTTTGCTTTTCTTATTCCTTTCTTTATTTCTCTCTTTAATTGAATATATTGATATCTTAACTGCCCATCCCCTCTTTTGATGCGCCTATATATGCCTCTCTTTTGACCAATGAGATGTTTTAATCTATTGTTCATCCATTTGGGATCACTTTTGTTAGATCTAATTTCCTTACTCGGAACAAAAGTTGTCTGGTCAGCCAGAACAATGCAGAGAAAAACGTCATATTGGCAACCAAGATCACCTACCTGACCCACAGTCAGGACATCCTAATTTAGCTCACCCAGGTAATTTTTCAGTTCCATGAAGTCGGCCAAGCGAAAATCTGGGACAGAGATTTGATTGCAGTTATCTGGGTAATTCCATGATATATTGAAACTAAGTGATTTGTGATCACTTTCCCCAAGCTCATCATTAACTTCAAGATTATTAATTAGTGAATCTTTGTTGGCAAGAACCAAGTCAAGCAGATTGTTTCCTCTAGTTGGTTCCGTCACAAATTGTTCTAAAAAGCAATCCCGAACCGTATCAAGAAAGTCACTAGACTCAAGATTTCCTGTCATATTGTTCCAATAAGTTAGACTAAAGTTAAAATCTCCCATTATCACAACATTTTCATATCTAGATGCCTTATGAATTTCGTCCCATAGCAGCTTACTGCACTCCCTATCAAGGTTTGGGGGCCTATAAATCAAACCCAAAATTAATTTGTCATGTCCCTCGAAAAACTGTAGCCAAACAGATTCTGTGTTCGATGTTTCTAATCTTATATCATGTCTAAGACAACAATTTAAATTTTCTTTGACATACATCGACACCCCACCACCCTTCCTGTTGACCCTATCAGTGTGGAATAGTTTATAACCCTGTATGTTGCATTCAGAAGGCATTTCTCTATCTTTCAGGTTGAACCAGGTCTCTGTTATACCAATAATATCTATATTACCTGCACTTGCAAGTAATCTTAGCTCATCTATCTTATTTCTTAGACTCCTACTATTTGTACAGTAAACCTTAAGGGAGCTAGTCACTCGTTGCTCTCTACTATCTTTCTTTCTTTTTTGATCAACTGATTTGCCATTACTAGCAACTTTATTTTGAATATTGTCTTTTAAACATAACCCTGAGGTATCCCGGTAATAACTGCTGTTTTTAACCCTAATGGAAAATGATGGGGAAGATTATACTCGTGTACAATGCAAACAGCTGCAGTATTTTGCAGGAAAACTGTGGCTATCAGCTCACATATTCTTCACCTGGTGCTTCGGTTCTTTACCCTCACTTCTATATCAAACAGATTTTTGCCACATCGTATTCTAACATGCAAGGACAGTGAACAAGCGAAGACATTGTATTCACAATCACTCATTCAATAACTCATTTGGTAAAAGTATACAAACATTGTACTTGAAGGTGTTATGTGAACAGATGAAAATGTTAAGTGATCACTTAAAGTGAAAGATAAACAAGCGTTGAACAGATGAAAGAGTAAAGTGAGAAACAGGTGCATAAGGTGAATAACAATTGAAGGTGCTATATAAAGTATAAGTGATAGTGGAAGGTGATCTGCAGGTGAAAGCAGGAAATGAACTACAAGTGAAAGTGTGAGGTAAACGACTAGAGAAAGTTTAAAGTGAACTTCTTGTAAAAACTGTAAAGTGAACTACAGATAAAGGTTGCAATTTACAAAGAATGCCAGAATAGAAAAAAAGCCTTATAAAATATATAAAAACAATGAATAATAATAATAATAATCATATTTATTATTATTATTATCATTATATAGAATGATAAAACCAACAATTATCACTCATATCAGGTTATACTCAACGTTACTAATAGCTCCTAGTATGACTTTATTTCTTCCTCACATAATTCCTGCTTTTTAACTTCTGCATTATTTCCTGAGAAAGATAAAAATACTAAATAAGGAAACAAAAATACTTGGAATCAATGGAGGCATCTTAATTTTTTCTTCTCAAAAAAGAGTCTGCTTAAAATTGAGCTCGACTTGATCACCTTGACGACGCCAGCGTTCGACCTCACTGTCAGCCTACGAATATTCCTGGAGAATGAATGTTTTAAAACGAGTATATTGCTCCATTATTTAATGGTGGCTAGAAAGTTGCTGTATGCCACCAGTAAATATTTGCGATGCAACTCATGTATCTGGCACACACTTTACTTTTGTTTACAAATTTACCTAAATATTTTTCCATTATTATTCACTTCATTCACTGCTTCTTCAATACCATTTCATTAACACCTTTGTTCATAAATCATCTCGCTCTCTTTACCACACAGATGTATCACAGAGGACAATCTGTACATGTCACGCAAATTTCCGACATTCCACGAATGTCTGGGAATAAGATTGTCTTATTTGTCACTACGAAGACACTAGTATTGACTTCACCCAAGATATTATATTTTTATCTTGGATAACATTCCTACCAGAAGATGGAACTACAAAGCGGAGAGGGAAATGTTAATCGCGAGCAATGCATCAGTTGCAATGGCTAGCACTAAGAAAAAAGTTACATTGCTTGTCATATTATGATGTAAGGCTTCTTGAGCAACAGGTAAACGAGTAGGGCGATTAACAGATAAAGATAGAAGATAACAGATAAGTGACAAAGGAAGGTGAAATACAGGTGAAAGCAGAGATGTATTCTTAAGCGAAAACTTGCAGTGAGGTACTGTAGAAAGCGTGAAGTGAATCAGAGGAGAAGGTGTAAGGCAACAAGAATGTAAAAGAAACCAAAAACCATATATATATTTACATAAATGCAATGCAATAATAAATGATATACTAGTACTACTATTACTGCTACTAGTACTACCACTACTACTGCTACTATTACTGCTACTAGTACTACCACTACTACTGCTACTACTACTACTACTACTACTACTACTACTACTACTACTACTACTAATAATAATAATAATAATAATAATAATAATAATAAGGCTGCAAACAATAGATTAGGAAAAAGATACTGAAAATCAGGGTAGACATCAACATTAGATGAGTTCGACCTGATGACCTAGACGACACCAGAGGTCAACCTCGTTATTATGCAATGAATCTCCCTAGTTTATAATGGGTTTAAAGCACATATATCCCTCAGTGGTGAGTAGGTTGATCCATGGCACTGGTAAATATATGAGTTGCTCCACAGTATCATTGTGATTAAACTTTAGAGTGAGATTTAACTCGCTGTCTCTACTATCTGATACACATTTTACTTCTGTCAACATATTTCAGCAGCTCTCCACAATAGTCTGCATCACACTACTTAATCACATATCATTGCATTAACTTTTTCATAAGCCATCTTGCATTCTTTTTCATTCAGATATATTATGGTGAACTTTCTAGACACGTCATGTCTGTCCCAACATTCAGTGTGTTGAGAATCTCAGGGTAGAGGTTAATTAAATCTGCCCTTGCTTAGAAGACATTAATTTTTCCGTGTACAAAGCCTTCCTTTTAATTGTCTCAAGCAAAATTCCATCCAGAAGATGTAAGTGCAATATAATGGGGAAGATTACACTCGTACACAATGCAAACAACTTTGTAGGAAAACTGCAGCTATCCAGCTCACATTTTCTTCATCTGGTGCCTCAGTTCTTTACCCTCCATTCTTTTATATCAAAATATTATTTTAATAAATCGTATTCTAACATGTAAGGAAAGTGAACCAGTGACGACATTGTATTCACAATCACTTGGTAAAGTTATGCAAACATTATACTACAATTAACCATTCGAAGAGCAAAAGTGAAGGTTTTACATGAACAGATGGAAATATTAAGTGAACTTACGTCAAAGTGAGAAACAAAAAGAAATGAAAATGTTGAACAGGTGAAGGAGTAAAGTGAGCAACAGGTGAATAAGGTGAATAACAAATGAAGGTGCAATGTAAAGTATGAGTGACAGTGGAAAGGTGATCTACAGGTGAAAGCAGGGAATGAACTACAAGTGAAAGTGTGAGGTAACTGCTGGCGAAAGTTGAAAGTGAACTTCTGGTAAAATTATAAAGTGAACTACAGATAAAGGTGTAAGATACAAAGAAAGCAAGAAAAGCAAAAAGCCGTATAAAATGCATGAAAACAATGAATAACGATAGTAATAATAACAATAATGATGTTAATAACAACAACAATAATAATAATAATATAATAATAATAATAATAATAATAATAATAATTATTATTATTATTATTATTATTATTATTATTATTATTATTATTATTATTATTATTATTATTATTACTGTATGGAATGATAAAGCCAACAATTATCACTCATATCAGGCTATACTAAGTCAACGTTACTAATAGCTCCAAGTATGACTATTTCTTCTTCACATAATAAAAATACTAAATAAGGAAAAAAATACTAGGGATCAATGGAGACATATTAATTTTTTTCTAAAAAAGGGCAGTCCTCGACTAGCATGAGCTCGACCTGATGAACTTGACGGCGCCAGAATTCGACCTCAGTGTCAGCCAAGAATCTTCCTGGACAACGAAAGTCTTAAAACCAGCATATTACTCCATTGTTAGTGGTGGTTAGAAGCTTGTTGTATGACACTAGTAAATATTTGCGATTCAACTCATGTACCAAAATGACTGAGAGAGATAGCTATATGTTAACTTTATGGCACACTACATTTGTCTACGCATTTACCTAAATGTTTTTTCCACAATTATTCCACTTCATTCACTGCTTCCTCATATACCATTGTATTAACACCTTTGTTCCTAAACCATCTCACACTCTTTACCAAACAAATGTATCACAGAGGGCAATCTGTACGTGTAACGCTAATCTCCGACAATGGCTGATGCCAAGAATGTCTGGGATATGACTGATTTGTCTGTCACTACTAAACGTAGACACAAAACACACTAATATTGTCTCCACCCAAGATATTAAATTTTTCTTAGACAAATCCATCCCTTTAACTAACTTAGGTAACATTCCTAGCAGAGTATGGAAGTATACAGAAGCGAGGAAAATGTTAATCGTGAACAATGCATCAACAGCATTGCTGAAAAAGCTCTCTTGCTCGTCCTATTATGATGTAAAGTTCCTTTGAGCAACTGGTAAAAGAGTAAAAGAGTATGGTAAAAGAGTAATGTGGATAAAAGATGAAGTTGGAAGATAACGAATAAGTGAAGGAGGAATTTGAAACTCAGGTGAAAGCAGAAATGTATCATTAACTGAAATCTCTCATGAGAGGCTGAACACCAACGTCTGTAATAATAACTCCAACCATTGTTATTTCATCCTTAATAATGTCTCAATTTTTAACTCCTGTATTATTTCTTTAGATAAAAATATTAAAACAAAGAAAATATAATTCTCATTAACAACGCAGGCAACGCAGAGAAGAACTCTACGGATGATAAATGAGCTTGACCGATGATCCTAACGACACCACCGGTCAACCTCATAATAAGTCAACGGAATGACGGCATTAAAATGCATATATTTCTCTATTACAGATGGTGGTCAGTAGGCTGATCCACGGCACAAGTAAACATTTAAGGTGCTATACAGATATCATTGGGACTCAGCTGTATAATGGGATTTACCATGTAGTCTCAGCTACCTGGTGCGTATTAACTACTGTCTCAGTATTTATTTAAATGTTTCTTTCTCCTCAATTATCCGTTTCATTATCTATTTTCTCGCATATCACTGCATTAATACCCTTTATCCTAAATCAAATGTTTTTTTTTCATACAAATGCATCATGGTGCACAATGTGGTCATGATCCGCCCCTCTCCGATATCTGATGGTCTTGAGAATCTTGGAGTAAAAGACTGACTCCGCTGTTACTATGCATCTGGAAACAGAGGGCACTAACGCTGCATCCACCAACGACATGAGATTTTCCGTGGACAAATCCTTCCTTTTTACTAACTGACTATTCCCTGCAGAAGATATTTGTGCAAAAAAAAAAAAATGTTACGCATAAATAACGTAAACGTTTAACATATTTTGCATGGGAAAAATGATGTTCTTTACCTGATATTTTCTTCTTGATTACCCTCACTTCTACTATATCCAAATATGTTTCTCACCACAACGGTCGATTCCCAGTAAGTTCAGGTGGCCGAAGGAAGAGCTCGCATTCAGCATTACGTACTCAACAGCTATCTTGCTTGAAGTGGACAGGCAATATAATTCTGTTGAACCATCAAGACGCAAACGAGAGAAACATGTGAAGGTCTGTGTTGAAGAACAGGTGAAGATGAAACGATGACAACAAGTTAAGGAGTAGCATGAACCACAGATGAATGTGTAAGATGAACAACAGGTGAACATCTAAGAACAGTAGATGATGGTGTAAGATGAACTACAAGTGAAGGTGATGGGTGAACATAAATTGAAGGTGTAAGGTGGATAACAAGTGAAGGTTTAAGTTAAACAACAGGTGAAAATGTTGAACAAGTGTAGGAGTGTTAAGTTCTTAAATGTATAAAGTGAATAATAGATGGAGATGTAAGATGAACAACAGGGGACAGTGGAAGGTGAACAACATATAAGGATTTAATGTACCAAGACTGTTAGAAAACAAAAATACGATTAAAAATAGAAAAAAAGTTGAACTGCTACTACTAATAGTACGTCTGCTATTATTATTATTATTATTATTATTACTACTACTACTACTACTACTACTACTACTATTAGTACTTTTACTACTACTATACACAAATAACCCGCACATAGAAGAGAGGAGCTTACGACGACGTTTCGAGAAACGTTGCCACAATAAAATGTCCCATTAGTTGTATCTGTGTCCATTTACTTAACATTTACAACCTTTGTTCCTAAAGCAAATCACATTATTTTTCATGCAGATTTATCATGGTGGACAGTCTGTACATAGCACGCCAGTCCCCGACAACCGTTCTTGTTGACAGTCATTGAGTAAAAGACTGATTCTGCTTTCAATTCTCTACTGAACCCCAAAGACATTAACACTGGCTCCACCAACGCCATAAACCCTCCGTTTAACTAATGTACCATTCTTTGCAGAAGACGTAGGTGCAAAATAAATAAAGCAATCGTTTGCAATATTTTTTCACCAAACAGTTATCCTACTCATGTGTTCCTGACCTGATGTTTCATTTCATGATCCAGAGAAGAAGTCTCATTCACCATCACTCATTCAACAGCTCTTTTGCTAGAAGTGGTTCACGCAATCCAAGGTATGAACCATAGTCCGGCTGGTCAGGTACTGACTTCTGGTGCCTGTCCAGTTCCCCTTTGAAGATAGACCCCTAGCTGTCTTCAAGAGGGAGCTGGACAGGCACCTATAGTCTGTACCTGACCCGCCGGGCTGTGATTAATTGTGTTGGAATGCGTGCGGCCGGCAGTATCAGCCTGGTTGATCAGGGCCTGTACCACCGCGAGGCCTGGTCATGGACCAGGCCGCGGGGGCGTTGACCTTCGGAACAGCCACCAGGTATACATTATAATTTAAATGACCCTTCGTAGCGCGAAAGTGAGAAACATGGGAAGGTGTAAGTAGAAGAAGAGATGAAGGTGTTAGGAGAACAATAGATGAAGGTACAAGCAGAACAACAGGTTAACAGGTAAGGTGAACAACAGATGTAAATAAAAGAACAGATTTTTGTAAGATGATTCACATGTGAAGATGCTAGGTGAACATAAACTGAAGATTTAAGGTGAGCAACAGATGATAGCTTTGAACAACAGGTGAACGAGTAAATTGATCAACCGGTAAATGTTTAAGGAGAATAACATACGAATATGCAAAGAGAACGACAGGGGATAGAGGAAAGTGAACTACAGGTGAAGCTTTAAAGTCCCAAAGATACCAGAACAAAAGAAAACTCAACTAAAAAGAATGTAGTAGTAATAGTAGTAGTAATAATAATAATAAAAAAATGAAGAAGAAACCAACGATCATCTTTCATCTAATTATTACAGTTCTGATATATTCCTTAAGTAATTCCTCCCTTTTAAATCTTTTCTGCGTTATTTCTTGCAAACGATAAAAATTCTAAGTAAGGAAACAATAATAATCACGATCACTGCAGTGATCGTCTGCCGTTTCTTACTCAGAAAAAAAAGGAAGAAGTGGTTGCGAGCTTGCGAGCTTGTCAATCTCAGCGGTCAACCTCACAGTCAGGCTACGAATCTTCCTTGATAATCCATGGCACCTATAAACATTTGAAGTACTACACAGGTATTATTATGATTCAACTCGAGATCGGGATTTACCACTCTGTCTTAGCAACTTGGTACATACTGTATTTCTGTCTGTGAATTTACCCGAAGTAGGTAATAGTCGTCCACCGTTATCCACTTCACGCTTTACTTAATCACATATTATCGCATTAACTTCCTTGTTCATGGATCATCTTACATTCTTTTCCATACAAACATGTCATACTAGACAATCTAGACATGACATGTCTATCCCTGGCATGCGTCGGTGCGGAAAGTCTTAGAGGATTTATTCTGCTGTTATGAAAAGGCTGGACCCCGAAGAGACTAATAATACCTCTGCCTACGACACTCAGTGTTCCGTGGGCAGATCCTTTCTTTCAACTGACTTATGCAACATTCCTTGGAGAGGATGTAAGTGAAAAATAAAGAGAAAAATTATACACCTGAGCAAGGCAGACACCTATAATATTTAACATGGAAAAGAAAGCTATACGCTTTCTTCACGTTTCTTTACCCTTACATCTATTATACCAAGAAGGTTTTTAACTCGGGGAAAGTTAGCGCAAAGTATGAGTGTGTGTGTGTGTGTGTGTATGAGGGTGTATGAGTGTGTGTGTGTGTGTGTGTGTGTGTGTGTGTGTGTGTGTGTGTGTGTGTGTGTGTGTGTGTGTGTGTGTGTGTGTGTGTGTGTGTGTGTGTGTGTGTGTGTGTGTGTGTGTGTGTGTGTGTGTGTGACTCAACAATCAACATTTGCACCAATAACTCATTACAGTTGTGACCGGATGTGGAAGTGTGAATTGCTCATTACTCTGGAATTTGTTCATGATTGTACCCATGTATAAACGTAAGTAACCATTCTTACAGGATTCATTACCTTTGTACCTAGTTCAGCTATCAAAACTTTGGGGCCCAGTCCCTGGACCCATTACGTACCTCTGTAATCTGTAAATACCTTTGTAACTTGTCATAATTGTGACTTGACCTACCTGGAGTTCATTACCTTTGTAAATTGTGAGTTCATTACCTTTGTAAATTGTGAGTTCATTACCTCTGTAACTTGCTCAGCTATCAAAACTTTGGAGTCCAGTCCCTGGACGAATTATGTACCTCTGTAATCTTTTGACTACCGCCCACAGGATGGGTATGGGGTGCATAATAAACATATTAAACTAACTAACTCAACTCAGTGAAAAAAAGATCCAGAGAAAAGATCGATTTCACCATCATCCGTTCAGCAGTTCTCGAGCTTAAAATGAGTAAACATTATGCTCCAGTTGACCATCTGAAGACCAACAGTGAACATCATATGTAAATTGAACAACAGTTGAATATGTAAGTTAATCAACAGATAATAAAAGGGTTGACTAACAGGTGAAGGAGTAAGGAGAGTAACAGGTAAATGTGAAAAATGAATAACAGATGGAGGTGCAAAATGACGAAAAGATGATAGAGGAAGGTGAATTATATGGTGAAAGCATATAATGAACTACAAGTTAAAGTGCGAGGTAAATTGCTGGAGAAAGTGGACAGTGATCTGCAGGTGAAACTGTATAGTGAACTACAAGTGAGGCTGTAAGATGAACAGTAGGCGATAGTGTAAGGTACCAAGAATGCGAGAAAAGCAAGAAGCCATATCAAATTATATAACTGCAATGCAATAATAATAATAATAATAATAATAATAATAATAATAATAATAATAATAATAATAATAATAATAAAGTAAGATGAATCCAGTGGCAGTTCTCACTCACGTAAGTCTGGACCCCGACAGCAGTAGCTCCAACCATAACTTTTCTTACTTAAACAATCCCTTTTTAAATAATACCTTTTTCTTACTTAAATATTTTTTTTAACTTCTGCGTTATTTCTTGCAAAGGATAAAATACTAAATGAGGAAAATATTATCGTGATCATTGCATTCATAAGTAATTTGTGAAAAAAAAGGAACTGGTGAAGCGTACGACCTGATGCCCATACAGCATCAGCGGTCAACCTCACTCTCAGGCAATCAGTCCTCCTGGTTAACGAAGGTTTTGAAATCTGTTTATCCCTCCATGTCAGTTGGTGCCCAGTAAGTAGGTCCATGGCACCAGTAAACATCTGATGTATTACACAAGCGTGATTGTGATTCACCTCGCTTCAGTTATTCTCCTTGGTGATGTTATTCAACTTATCCACAGACATGAGTGAGATGGGTTGGATTTGAGTGAGTAAAGCTTTTTCGTTGAGTAACACTGAAAATGTTGGGCAAATATTTTTGTTAGTGGATTTGGGTGTGAGAAAGACTTGCCTAGTATGGGCTAGTTAGTCTACAGCAGCTTTTCCATTCTTATGTTCTTATGAGAGTGGGACTTACCACGTTGTCCCAGCTATCTGCTACACACTTCTGTCTGCGTGTTTACTTAAAAATTGTTTTTTCACAATTATCTTCCTCACACATCATTGCGTTATTACTTTTGTTCCTAAATAGTTTCTTCGCATACCTTATACGTAGTAATCACGGAGGAAAATCTGGACATGGAAAGCCATGTCCAGATTCTCAGCGTCAACCTGAGAATCTCCGAGTCTCTAGAGTATTGAATCCGTTGCCATTACAAGGCTGGACACACAAGGCCTTAATTAATATTGGCTACACCAACGACTTTAAATTTTCCTTGGAATATTCCACACTTTTACCTAACTTACGCAGATTCCTTGTGGAAGTGAAAAATAAGGAAAAACGTTACTAGAAAAAATGAAAACATAGGAAATATTTAGATTTTTTTCCAGTTTATATGTTCTTGATCTGAATTTCCACTTCTTGACTACTCACTTCGAATATCAGAATATATTTCTACCTCATAGGTCGTTTCCCTGCAAGGTAAGGTAAACCAAAGCTGAGATTGCATTCACCGTTATTCATTTAACAAATCTCTTGCTAGAAGTGCGCGAACATTATAATTCACGTGACCATTCGTAGCGCAAAACTGATAAACACATGAAGGTGTAAGTTGGACATGAGATGAAGGCGTCGGATGATGTGCATGTGAAGATGAAAGACGAGCATCAACTGGAGATGTGAGGTGAACGACAGGTAAAGGTTCAGTTTAACAACAGATGAATGTGCTGACCAACAGATGAAGGAGCCAAGTAAGCAACGGGTAAATATGAAGCTGCAAGATGTAGGACAGGGGGCAGTCATAGGGACTGATTACCTCATCTTTTGTATATAGTTCTACTTTCTTCTAATTATGTCCTAGAATCTGTATTGATAAAGCCACTGGATGGTGAAACGTCTACAATAAAGATATCCAGATGTTGCACATGTGTCTTAACGTTCAAAATGGCACTTACAACGCCCAAATTCAGTACCAAAACAGTTTCAATAAGATACACTAGCTCCTTAAGTTTCAGTTAGAGCAGAATATGCATTGTCTAGTTATTACACTGAAATCTCTTGCTTGGCCATTTAAAATTTACTTAGCTTAGAGTGAAACCTGTGCTTGTTTTTAATAAAGCCCGTCGACACTTTAAGTTTGAAGCCCGTCAGAAAAGCATTCTCTATTAATTTCTGTCTCCAGCGATTCCAAGATTCCTAACAATTTCATTAAATTTTCCAATTTGCATCTATGCAGTCTAAGCTTGTAGAGTGTGTAGAAAAAGACACTTATGTACAGGACATTTATTAAAGGAAACGTTTCGCCACGAGTGGCTTCATCAGTCCTAATACAGAGAAAACTAAGAAAAACGCGTATATATAGTGGCAGGAGTCAGGTGAACTGTCGTGTGAGTAGAGGTGGTAGTAGTAGTAGTAGTAGTAGTGGAACTAAGGAGAGTGAGACGGATGGCTAGAGAGGGATCTGTTGACATCATGTAACAGCAGTTTCCAGAATGGGTAATATCCTATTGATTAGCAATTTTGAGATACTGTAACTACCGGATTTTTGCTTTATAGTGTTACTGACAGTGATTAGTGCAGCTTATATGCATTTTCTCCGTCTTAAGTCGTCTTCTTTAATCACTAGTTTAGCTTCATTGAATTTCGTAAGGTGTCCAGCATCGTCCCTATGTTGAACACACGCGTTTTTGCGGTCATCATTTCTGCAAGCATTTTTGTGTTCGGCGATCCTAATGTCCAGAGATCTGGCTGTTTCCCCTACATATACTTTGTCACACACCCCACATAGGGGGTGTGACAGATCTCTGGACATTAGGATCGACGAACACAAAAATGCTTGCAGAAATGATGACCGCAAAAACGTGTGTGTTCAACATAGGGACGATGTTGGACACCTTACGAAATTCAATGAAGCTAAACTAGTGATTAAAGAAGAAGACTTAAGACGGAGAAAATGCATAGAAGCTGCACTAATCACTGTCAGTAACACTATAAAGCAAAAATCCGGTAGTTACAGTATCTCAAAATTGCTAATCAATAGGATATTACCCATTCTGGAAACTGCTGTTACATGATGTCAACAGATCCCTCTCTAGCCATCCGTCTCACTCTCCTTAGTTCCACTACTACTACTACTACTACTACTACCACCTCTACCCACACGACACTCCTGCCACTATATATACGCCACTATATATACACTATATATACTCCTGCCACTATATATACTCGTTTTTCTTAGTTTTCTCTGTATTAGGACTGATGAACCCACTCGTGGCGAAACTTTTCCTTTAATAAATGTCCTGAACTGTACATAAATGTCTTTTTCCACATCTTGTCGGTATCATCATACCATTTCCTCCTTGTAGAGTGTGTTCCTTCCGATGCATTGCATCGGCATTAACATTTTGATGCTGATAATGTGAGACATTCTTATAGTTATGGGACAGAAATCAAAATCACTATTTATTTAATAAAATTTGCAAATTGGGATTTATGGAAAAATTGAAGCGGACAGGATGCACTTTTCTCATGTTATGAGCAAAATAAAGCGAAAAATTAGAGGTTATAACAAAATTCTGGCAACTTCTAAGTCCATCCTTCCCTCCTTCCTTCCTTCCTAACCCTCCCTCTCTCCCTACATTCCTACTTTCTCTGCGTCTCCTTTGCTTTTCAACTAATCTTTCCTCCTCCTCTCTTATCATACCACCCATCAGCCCTCGTCTACCCCTCTCCTGCTCTCCCTCTCTTTCCCCTCCTACCTTCCCTCCCCCCCTCCTACTCGCCCTCCCTCCCTCCCTCCCAGGGGAAATTCACCACCAGGCCCCCACAACCTCCCAGTGCACCACTTCTTTCAAAGTCACGTTGACGCCAATTTTAAACTCTTTCTTCGTAGGGATTCCCTAGACCAATTTTCTCCAGTGAAGGGGCGAGAGGACGAAGGTTTCCCTTGAGAAGAGACTTAGCCAGAGGGGAGAGGCTTGGCTCCCTCGAGGGGAAGGCCTAGCTACAGACTGAGGGGAAGACTTAATGCAATTTACGATAACTTCGTAAAAGTGGTGGTAAAGGCAGCGAGCAGTCTGGTTAAGGCGTGAAGTTTATATATATATATATATATATATATATATTATTATATATATATATATATATATATATATATTTAATTATATATATATATATATAATGTATATATATATATATATATATATATATATATATATATATATATATATATATTATATTTTATTTAAAGACAAATACATTGACAAAAACATTTCCCAAAATACGATAGAAGTAAAACAACATAGGTAACTCAGAGCTACATCTCGAATACTTCGTCCAGCTCCCGGCGTGGGCCGCGTGCCCAGAATGCTGCAGGCATTTCCTCTCTGGATCGCAACACTGTATATATATATATATTTTTATATATATATATATATATATATATTATATATATATAATGTATGTATGTTATAATATATATATATATATATATATAATATATATATATATATATATATATATATATATATACACATACACATGACGAGCTGTTGAAGTGTGAGCAGGGTAATACTTTATAAAATGATTCGGGGAACCTCTTAGCCGGACTTGAGTCCCGGAGGTGGGAAATACAGTGCCTGCACTCTAGAAGGGGTTTGGGATAGTTGTTATTAACTGTGACTTTTAAATTATCTTATCCGCGCATTTCTAGCAAGACAGTGAGTGTGACTCCCCTCAGGAAGGTTCCTTGATGTTTGGTGAGGGCTCTTGATTTAGGGAATTTGATCTGTGCTCCAGTTCCCCGAATTAAGCCTGAATGCCTTCCACATCCCCCCCAGGCGCTGTATAATCCTATGGGTTTAGCGCTTCCCCCTTGATAATAAATGAGTGTGACTGATGCTGAAAGTGTTTCTTTTTTGGGTCACCCTATCCTCGGTGGGAGACGGTCAGCGTGTAAAAATTATCTTTGTCTATCTATCGATATATATATATATTATATATATATATATATTATATATATATATATATATATATATATATATATATATATATATATATATCGATATATATATATAATATTATATTATATATATATATATATATATATATATCGATATATATATATATATATATATATATATATATATATATATATATTTCACATATACATATATATTAAAATATATATATATATATATATATATATATATATATATATATATATATATATATATATATATATATATAGGGAGGTACCACTCTATAACTGGACTGGGGACCCTCATCCTCAGAGAAAACAATAAACGTACCTCTGGGAAAAACTCAAGGTTCTCTCCGGAGCTGTTTGAATATTTTCTTCTCATACACCCCTATATTAATTGTTCCAAAACCAAGAGCAGCATGTAAGACACAATGAGGTCAACGAAATCATAAAGAGAACCCTTGCTACAGCGGGATCCCCAAACCGAGAGGGACCCCCGACCCACTAGCACCCAAAACAACCCCCAAAACCCCAACAAACCCCCGATGGGATCCCCTTTCACCCTTTGGGAAAAGAAGGGCAAAGTCTTACTTTTGGACTATACCTTTTGGGTCCACACAAGATCAGCAATTTCGGGGGCAAAGCCAACAGATAAATTTGCCCCCCAGTGGGATCAGAGCCCTTGGGGATCAGGGGGGAAAAACATGCCACCCGTTTCCTTAAAACTGGGTTCCGATCTTTCGACCCCCCCAGGGACCCAAGAGCACCACTTTAAAGTTCCAGCGTAGCGGGGCCCATCCAGAGGGAAAGCATAGGGCAACTGGCCCCGCGTCCAACTTCGGAGGACGGGGAGTTTCCCAAAACCCTTTTGGGATAATTGTTCATTGTATCTTTTTGTTTTTTTCCCCATAAAGTTTTCCCTGTCTTTTCATAAAGCACATGTAAAATTAAAATTTATTGGGGGGGGGTAGGAGAAACAAAAATTCAAACAGCCCGGGGAAAACCCTTGAGTTTTCCCTGAGGTATTTTTTGTTTTCTCTGAGGATGAGGGCCCTCCATTCCAGTATAGGGTTTGGAAACCTTTCCCTATTTTTTTTGTTTAATTATATATAATATATATATATATATATTTTTTAATATATTTTAAAATATATATATATTATATAATAAAATATATTTCTATATTTTATAATATATTTTATAAATAAAAAAAACAACCACTGTGAAAGAATAGGGGGAAATTTCCCAAGCGCTTTCGTGACTACTCACTTTAAATCAAGGAACCATTGTTCCTTAATAATGTGAGTAGCCCCGAAAGCCTTGGAATTTCTCTATTCTTTCACAGTGGTTTTTTTTGCATATTTTTTGGAAATCCCCTGTTTCCCGTGATCTTATTGAAAAATATTTAATATTTTATATTATATATATATATATTTATAAATATATTATTTTAAAATTATATATAAATATATATAATATATATATACATATATAATATATATATATATATATATATATTATAAATATATATATATATATATAAATACATATATAAACATATATATTTATATATATATATTTTATATTAAAAAAATTAATAAAATATATATATTATAAATTATATATATATATAATATTTTTTTTTTTTAAACAAGTGGGGGCCCGTCTCCCACCGAGGCAGGGTGCCCCAAAAAAAGAAAAAAACCCCCAAAAAGAAAATACTTCTCACCCATTAACCCCTTTCACCCCCCAAACGACATTATCCTGTTTGCAGGGGTTGTTTCAAAATTACAACGGGTTTAGAAGCATACAATAAAGTTACAAAATTTTTCCCCCCAAACACCCAAATATAAAAACCCTTCCCCCTTTAAATTAAAGTGCAGGCATTTACTTCCCATTTCCAGGACTCAACCCGACTATATGAAAAAAAACCGGGTTTCCCCTGAACCCCTTCGCTAAAAAATTCCCCTTTCCCCACACTCCAAAAAATCATCAGGCCCCAATACCATTCGTCTCCATTCACTCCTATCTAACACGCTAAAGCACGCTTGCTGGAAGCCCAACCCCTTTCCCCAAAAAACCCCCTTTCCCCCCTCTCCCCCCCCCCTTTTCGAGGACGCCCCCTCCCCCGCCTTCCTCCCCCTATGGGGATTTATATGTTTTTCCCATGTAATTCAATTTTGTCCATTCTCTCAAAAGACCAAACCCCCCTAAACCCAACCCCCTCTTTCCCCTTCTGACTAATACTTTTTTTAACTCCAAAAACCTTTTTCCAAATTTTCCCAAACACCCCGAATTTTCTCATAATATTTACACCCACCTTTCCCCTTTTACCGGGGACATCTCCACGCCTCCAACCGTCTCCCCCCGCTGCTGCATTCAAAACCCCAACCCTTCCCCTCCATATAAGAGTTTTGGGTACTACTATATTTTCTTTTACTTTCCCCTTCTTTCCCCCAATAGTTTTTGTTTTTTTTTCTCCACATATACCTCAAAAGCACCCCTCACCTTTTTTTTTCCCCCATCAATTCTATGATTAACCCCATCCTTCATAAATCCAACCGCCCCAAAAACGCAACTAAATATCTGAAAACAATCCCCTTTTTCCCTACTCCACCTCCCCAATTTGAATCCAATTTTTTTTTAAACTAAACATTTTACACCCTCATCACCTAAATCTTTTTTTGTTCACTTTCAACTTTCTTAAACCTTTTCACACATTCCCAAAAAATCATCCCCTAACCTTTGCAATTTTTTCCCTTTTGGAAACTCCCCTAAGGGACATATCACAGCAAAAAGTAACTGTGTCAATTCCCATTTTTTATAAAAAAAATTTTTTTAAATTTATATATATATATTATATAAATATATTACATAAAATTTTAAAAATATTAAAATTATATATATATATTATTTAAAAATATATAAAATTTTAAATATATATTTTAAAATATAATTATATATATAATGTTAAATTTTATAAATATATATATATATAAAATATATTATAATTTTTATTTTATAATTTAATTTATTATATATATAAAATAATATAAATTTTTTTCGTTTCCGAATAGGGGAAAATTGGGGATCTTGGCTTAAAAAGCAAGCTCATCTTGCCATATAGGAAAGTGAAAATTTGTGTATGCAATTTAATTTTTGCCAAAACATTCGGCCTAACGAAAAAAATATATTTCACTGGGTTTTGTTTTTGTATTAAATTATTGTAAAAAAAATCTAAAAAATTTTTTAGTTTGGGGTTGGCTAAAAAAAAATTTGGGTTGTTTTAATTAGGTTAGGTAAGTTTTTTAAATTTTTTTTGGTGCAAAATTTAAAAAAATTTTTAAAATCAACCCTAAATTTAAAAAAATATATCTTTAAAAAGTAAAAAGAGAAAAATTTTTGAAAGGACTTAAAAATTTTAAAAGATTCTTTCTTAAATTTACCAATTTTTAAAATTCGGCACGAAAATAAATATATTATATTATTATTTTTTTTAAAATTATAAAATAAAAATAAATTTAAATTTTTTTTTATATTTTTAAATATAAATAAATATATTCGCAATACAACGCAGACGGTTTAAACTTAATGCAAAATAAGTCACGAAGGGGTGGAAATCTTCAGCTCAAAATCTTTTACAAAATTCCTTGCATTTATCAGGGGTATGCAATGTTGCAAGAGCTCAACAGCTAGACTGAGAAAAAAATTCCCCCCGGGGTTTTTTATGATGAAGACCCATTTTTTTGGGGTTTTTCCCCCCCCCTCAGTGTTGAACATAACAGACCCCCATTGAAAAAGTTTAAGAAGGATTTCCGGAAGGGCCCTGTCAGAGTAACCATATAGTCCCAAATGTTTGAATTTCTTATTTGGGGCGTGTCAAAAACATTTTGACCGAAATTTGAAATGGGGGAAAACGGTGTGAAAAAATTTTTCCCTTTTTTGCTGTTCAAGCCAGAAAGACCATCGTTTTTGACCCAAAAAAATGGGGGTAGTCCCCCCGGACTTTTTTCTATCCCAAAATTTAAAAAAGATTCAAGGGGCGGCGGTTTTTCACTGGGGAAAAAATTCAAGGAGAACCCGAAGCATATACGCAAATTAGGAAAGAAGGGTTTAAAAAATGTTTAGAGAGGTGACAAAGGCACTAAGATCAATGTACAGCCTCCCAGGGAGTGTATTTCCAGGGATTCAACTTCTACTAGGTGGTTAGGTATGCCTATATTTTTTTCCTGGGCAGTCCAGGAAATTTTTGAGTGTACATCCTACATGACATCAGATAGGTCAGTG
Source organism: Cherax quadricarinatus (assembly GCF_026875155.1). Lineage (NCBI taxonomy): Eukaryota > Metazoa > Arthropoda > Malacostraca > Decapoda > Parastacidae > Cherax > Cherax quadricarinatus. Next base: position 41,006,237 of record NC_069407.1, on the reverse strand, counting down.
AAACATGAAATGAACCACAGAAGAGAAGCAGGAAAGAAAAGGTAGGGGCTGCAATGAGGCTTCTGTGGAAGGAATGAAGATCATCCACAGACAGAGGCGCCAACACTTGTATAATGGAAGTGATGTATGTGCTTCAAAAGCTGCGTAGAGAAAGAAGGGTGGAGGCAATGTGTAGTGTGAATATTATGCAGGACTCGGAGCGTGGAAATCAGAAGCTAGTGTGAGGTTACTAATCAATTATGCCATCCTAAATGGTTCACACGAGAAAGACAGACAATTGCCGTTGCTGCTAACCATAGAGCCAATTAGAAAAGTGATAATAATTTAAGTAATTACGATACTTAATTGCTAATTAGTTTCCATATAAACAGGCGAGGAACGTTTGATGCAACTGGTGCTCAAAACATTTCTTGCAAGGACTGCGCCAGTTATCCAAAGAGAAAATAAATAGAAATTTAATTACATGATTAACCGAATGTAAAAGCTTTTACAAAAGATATTTCAGTAATTTTCCAGCATGTCAAGAACCATAACCACAGTATTAACCAGCCAAAAAATTATCGAGTTGGTTGTGGCTGCTTCGTAGCTCAGTTTTAGTAATTCAGGAGGACAGTAGAAAGCTGGTGTCTTACCTACGATTGTTCTGAAGACGCTTCCTCCTTCACCTGACCTTATGCCTCCGCCTGACCATGTGCCTCCACCTGACCTTGTGCCTCAACCTTACCTTGTACCTCCACCTGACCTTGTGCCTCAACCTAACCTTGTGCCTCAACATGACCTTGTACCTCAACCTGACCTTGTGCCTCAACCTGACCTTGTACCTCAACCTGACCGTGTGCCTCAACGTGACCTTGTGCCTCATCCTAACCTTGTGCTTCCACCTGACCTTATACCTTCACCTGACCTAGTGCCTCCACCTAACCTTGTGCCTCCACCTGACCTTGTGCCTCAATCTGACCTTGTACCTCCACCTGACCTTGCACCTCCACCTGACCTTGTGCTTCCACCTGACCTTGTGCATCAACCTGACCTTGTACCTCCACCTGACCTTGTGCTTCCACCTGACCTTGTGCCTACACCTGACCTTGTGCCTCAACCTGACCTTGTACCTCCACCTGACCTTGTGCCTGCACCTGACCTTGTGCCTCCACCTGACCTGGTGCCTCAACCTGACCTTGTACCTCCATCTGACCTTGTGCCTGCACATGACCTTGTGCCTCCACTTGAATGTTTCTCTACCTGTCCTTGTGCCTCCATCTGACCTTGTGCCTCCACCTGACCTTGTGCCTCAACCTGACCTTGTACCTCCACCTGACCTTGTGCCTCCACCTGACTTGATTTCTCACATGAATTGTTTCTCACCTGACCTTGTTCCCCCCCACCTAACATTCACCTCCCTAACCTTCTACCTGCACCTGACCTTGTGCCTCCACCTGACCTTGTGCCTCAACCTGACCTTGTGCCTCAACCTGACCTTGTACCTCAACCTGACCTTGTACCTCAACCTGAACTTGTACCTCAACCTGACCTTGTACCTCAACCTGACCTTGTACCTCAACCTGACCTTGTACCTCAACCTGACCTTGTACCTCAACCTGACCTTGTGCCTCAACCTGACCTTGTACCTCAACCTGACCTTGTGCCTCAACCTGACCTTGTGCCTCAACCTGACCTTGTACCTCAACCTGACCTTGTACCTCAACCTGAACTTGTCCTCAACCTGACCTTGTCCTCAACCTGACCTTGTACCTCAACCTGACCTTGTACCTCAACCTGAACTTGTGCCTCAACCTGACCTTGTACCTCAACCTGACCTTGTGCCTCAACGTAATCTTGTGCCTCAACCTAACCTTGTGCTTCCACCTGACCTTATGCCTTCACCTGACCTAGTGCCTCCACCTAACCATGTGCCTCCACCTGACCTTGTGCCCCAGTCTGACCTTGTACCTCCACCTGACCTTGTGCCTCCACCTGACCTTGTAGCTCCACCTGACCTTGTGCTCAACATGACCTTGTGCTCCACCTGACCTTGTGCTCAACCACCTGACCTACCTTCCTGTAGCCTCCACTTGACCTTGTGCTTCCATCTGACCTTGTGCTTCCACCTGACCTTGTGCTTCAACCTGACCTTGTACCTCCACCTGTCCTTGTGCCTCCACTTGACCTTGTGCTTCCATCTGACCTTGTGCTTCCACCTGACCTTGTGCCTCAACCTGACCTTGTACCTCCACCTGACCTTGTGCCTCCACCTGACCTTGTGCCTCAACCTGACCTTGTACCTCCACCTGACCTTGTACCTGCACCTGACCTTGTGCCTCCACCTGACCTGGTGCCTGAACCTGACCTTGTACCTCCATCTGACCTTGTGCCTGCACATGACCTTGTGCCTCCACTTGAATGTTTCTCTACCTGACCTTGTGCCTCCACCTGACCTTGTGCCTCATCCTGACCTTGTACCTCCACCTGACCTTGTGCCTCCACCTGACCTTGTGCCTCCACCTGAATGTTTCTCTACCTGACCTTGTGCCTCCACCTGACCTTGTGCCTCCACCTGACCTTGTGCCTCAACCTGACCTTGTGCCTCCACCTACCTTGTGCCTCCACCTGAATGTTCTCTACCTGACCTTGTGCCTCCACCTGACCTTGTGCCTCCACCTGAATTTGTTTCTCTACCTGACCTTGTGCCTCCACCTGACCTTGTGCCTCCACCTGATGTTTCTCACCTGACCTTGTGGCCTCCACCTGATCTTGTGCCTCCACCTGACCTTGTGCCTCAACCTGACCTTGTGCCTCCACCTGACCTTGTGCCTCCACCTGAATGTTTCTCTACCTGACCTTGTGCCTCCACCTGACCTTGTGCCTCAACCTGACTTTGTTTCTCAACCTGACCTTGTGCCTCCACCTGAATGTTTCTCTACCTGACCTTGTGCCTCCACCTGAATGTTTCTCTACCTGACCTTGTACCTCCACCTGACCTTGTGCCTCAACCTGACCTTGTGCCTCCACCTGACCTTGTGCCTCCACCTGAATGTTTCTCTACCTGACCTTGTGCCTCCACCTGACCTTGTGCCTCCACCTGACTTGTTTCTCAACCGACCTTGTGCCTCCACCTGACCTTGTGCCTCCACTGAATGTTTTCTCCACCTGACTCTTGTGCCTCCACCTGACCTTGTGCCTCATGAATGTTTCTCTACCGACCTTGTGCCTCCACCTGACCTTGTGCCTCCACCTGACCTTGTGCCTCCACCTGACCTTGTGCCTCCACCTGACTTTGTTTCTCAACCTGAATGTTTCTCTATCTGACCTTGTTCCTCCTCCACCTAACATTACACTTCCACCTAACCTTCTACCTCCACCTGACCTTCCACCTCCACCTAATCTTCCACTTCCACCTGACCTTCCGCATCCGCTTGACCTTCTTCTCCACCCGACCTTTCAGTCGCTCCCTTCAAAAAAATTTTGGCCACGTAATCACGCCTTTCAAAACTTTTAAACCCATTCGTTCAAAAATCTTCCATTCACGTCCTTCAAAAACCTCCCCCTCACCCCCTCATAAACCATCATTCCCTTCTAAACTCTCATCATTCCAGCATTTCCCGAATATCATGGCGAGAGTTGAATTAATATAATGCTGGATTTAAACCCAGAATTACAAATTTCCATTTATGTAACGACACCATCGGGGGACTGTAATTCAGCATGCATTCATGTAATTCCATAACTGAACCACATTAATAATACTGTATTTTGGCAAAGTAGCCACAGTAACTTTCTTGCTAAAGGAAAAAATGTACTACATGTTACAGTTACTTTGCATTTGGATTCCTGATTTTTCACTGTTTGTAGTTTAATGTTTTTTGTAAAGTATGCTTACTGTTTGCTTCCTATTAAAACTGTGTTAAATTTTTGTAAAGTATGCTTACTGTTTGCTTCCTATTAAAACTGTGTTAAATTTTGTTTGCAATGTATTACAGACCGGGCCGCGGGGGCGTTGACCCCCGGAACTCTCTCCAGGTAAACTCCAGGAACAATACAGTGTTTTACATTTATTTTTTTTTTACGGTTTGCTTACATATTTTACAGTTTGATTATAATTTAGAGTTTTTTAATGTTTGTTTTCTGATTTTTTTTTTACAATTTGTTTACTGTTTGTTTAGATGTTCTTTACTGTTTATTAAATAATTTGTTTCCGGTTTGTTTAGTTCACTGACTTATTGTTTACAGTTTGTTTACAATTTATTCACTTTTTGTTTACTCTTTTTTATAGTTTAGAATTTTGTCACCAGTTTCTCTGATGTTTGCTAACTGTTTGTTAGCAGTTTGTTTAAAATTTGTTTGTGATTTTTTTAGTCTGTTTACTCTTTGTGTAGAGTTCACTGTCTGAAGTTTGTTTGCTGTGGCTTTATCACCCACAATGTGGCTTTATCACCCACAGTGTGGCTTTATCAGCCACAGTGTGGTTTTATCACCCACAGTGTGGCTTTATCACACACAGTGTGGCTTTATCACCCACAGTGTGGCTTTATCACCCACAGTGTGGCTTTATCACCCACAGTGTGGCTTTATCACCCACAGTGTGGCTTTGTCACCCACAGTGTGGCTTTATCACCCACAGTGTGGCTTTATCACCCACAGTGTGGCTTTATCACACACAGTGTGACTTTATCACACACAGTGTGGCTTTTTCACACACAGTGTGGCTTTATCACCCACAGTGTGGCTTTATCACACACAGTGTGGCTTTACCACATACAGTGTGGGTTTATCACCCACAATGTGGCTTTATCACTCACATGTGGCTTTATTACCCAAAGTGTGGCTTTATCACCCGCAGAGTAGCTTTATCACCCACAGTGTGGCTTTATCACCCACAGTGTGGCTTTATCAGCCACAGTGTGGTTTTATCACCCACAGTGTGGCTTTATCACCGACAGTGTGGCTTTTTCACCCACAGTGTGGCTTTATCACCCACAGTGTGGCTTTTTCACCCACAGTGTGATTTTATCACCCACAGTGTGGATTTATCACCCACAGAGTGGCATTATCACCCACAGAGTGGCTTCATCACCCGCAGAGTGGCTTTATCACACATAGTGTGGCTTTATCACCCACAGTGTGGCTTTACACCCACAGTGTAGCTTTATCACCCACAGTGCAGCTTTATCACCAACAGTGTGGCTTTATCACCCCCATTGAGGCTTTATCACCCACAGTGTGGCTTTATCACCCACAGAGTGACTTTATCACCCACAGGGTGACTTTATCACCCACAGTGTGATTTTTATCACCCACAGTGTGGCTTTATCACACACAGTGTGGCTTTATCTGCCAAAGTGTGGCTTTAACACACCAAGTGTGACTTTATCACCCACAGTGTGGCTTTATCACCCACAGTGTGGCTTTATCACACACAGTGTGACTTTATCACCCACAGTGTGACTTTATCACACACAGTGTGGCTTTATCACACACAGTGTGGCTTTATCACCCACAGTGTGGCTTTATCACCCACAGTGTGGCTTTATCACCCACAGTGTGGCTTTATCACCCACAGTGTGGCTTTATCACCCCAATGTGGCTTTATCACCCACAGTGTGGCTTTATCACCACACGTGTGGCTTTATCACCCACAGTGTGGCTTTATCACCACAATGTGGCTTTATCACCCACAGTGTGGCTTTATCACCCACAGTGTGGCTTTATCACACACAGTGTGACTTTTCACACACAGTGTGGCTTTTTCACACAGTGTGGCTTTATTCACCCACAGTGTGGCTTTATCACACACAGTGTGGCTTTACCACATACAGTGTGGCTTTATCACACACAGTGTGGGTTTATCACACACAGTGTGGCTTTATCACCCACAGTGTGGCTTTATCACACACAGTGTGGCTTTACCACACACAGTGTGGCTTCAGCACACACAGTATGCTTTATCACACACAGTGTGGATTTATCACACAGTGTGGCTTTATCACACACAGTGTGGCTTTTTCACACAGAGTGTGACTTTATCACCCACATTGTGGCTTTATCACACACAGTGTGGCTTTATCACACACAGTGTGGCTTTTTCACACACAGTGTGGCTTTATCACACACAGTGTGGCTTTATCACACACAGTGTGGCTTTATCACACACAGTGTGGCTTTATCACACACAGTGTGACTTTATCACACAGTGTGGCTTTATCACACAGTGTGGCTTTATCACACACAATGTGGCTTTATCACACACAGTGTGGCTTTATCACCCACAGTGTGACTTTATCACACACAGTGTGGCTTTATCACACACAGTGTTGCTTTATCACACACAGTGTGGCTTTATCACACAGTGTGGCTTTATCACACAGTGTGGCTTTATCACACACAGTGTTGCTTTATCACACACAGTGTTGCTTTATCACACACAGTGTGGCTTTATCACACAGTGTGGCTTTATCACACACAGTGTGGCTTTATCACCCACAGTGTGCTTTATCACCCACAGTGTGACTTTATCACCCACAGTGTGGCTTTATCACACAGTGTGGCTTTATCACACACAGTGTGCTTTATCACACACAGTGTTTGCTTTATCACACACAGTGTGGCTTTATACACAGTGTGGCTTTACACACACAGTGTGGCTTTATCACCCACAGTGTGGCTTTATCACCCACAGTGTGACTTTATCACCCACAGTGTGGCTTTATCACACAGTGTGGCTTTATCACACACAGTGTGGCTTTATCACACACAGTGTGGCTTTATCACACACAGTGTGGCTTTATCACACACAGTGTGGCTTTATCACCCACAGTGTGGCTTTATCACCCACAGTGTGGCTTTATCACCCACAGTGTGGCTTTATCACCCACAATGTGGCTTTATCACCCACAGTGTGGCTTTATCACCCACAGTGTGGCTTTATCACACACAGTGTGACTTTATCACACACAGTGTGGCTTTTTCACACACAGTGTGGCTTTATCACCCACAGTGTGGCTTTATCACACACAGTGTGGCTTTACCACATACAGTGTGGCTTTATCACACACAGTGTGGGTTTATCACACACAGTGTGGCTTTATCACCCACAGTGTGGCTTTATCACACACAGTGTGGCTTTACCACACACAGTGTGGCTTCAGCACACACAGTATGACTTTATCACACACAGTGTGGGTTTATCACACAGTGTGGCTTTATCACACACAGTGTGGCTTTTTCACA
>NC_069407.1:40979016-40994016 GCF_026875155.1 Cherax quadricarinatus | reverse complement strand
AGTGTATTCTCTCATCAACAGCACGTCATCTTGCAAACAGGGTACACCTCAGAGCTATTCTTCCGTCATCGTTCACAAATACAGCAACAGCACTGGTCCTAGGACTGACCCCTGCGGAAACCCGCAGGGCACAGGTGAGCCGTTACACAACTGACACCTCCGCCACGTACCATGACTCGCTGCTGTCTTCCTGACAAGTATTCCCTGACCCATTGTAGTGCCTTCCCTGTTATCCCTGCTTGGTCCTCCAGTTTTTGCACCAATCTCTTGTGTGGAACTGTGTCAAACGCCTTCTTGCAGCCCAAGAAAATGCAATCCCCCCACCCCTCTCTCTCTTGTCTTACTGCTTTCACCATTTTCATAGAACTCCAGTAGGTTTGTGACACAGGATTTCCCGTCCCTAAAACCAGCTGGCTGCTGTTGATGAGATCTTTCCCTTTTCTAGGTGTTCCACCACTCTTCTCCTGATAATCTTCTCCAGATTTTGCATACTATACATGTCAGTGACACTGGTCTGTAGTTAATGCTTCATGTCTGTCTCCTTTTTAAAGATTGGGACTACATTTGCTGTCTTCCATGCCTCAGGCAATCTCCCTGTTTCGATAGATGTATTGAATATTGTTGTTAGGGGTACACATAGCGCCTCTGCTCCCTCTCTCAATACCCTTTGGGGAGATGTTATCTGGCCCCATTGCCTTTGAGGTATCTAGCTCACTCAGAAGCCTCTTCACTTCTTCCTCGGTTGTGTGCACTGTGTCCAGCACTGGTGGTGTGCCCCACCCTCTCCGTCTTTCTGGGGTCCCTTCTGTCTCCTCTGTGAACACTTCTTTGAATCTCTGTTGAGTTCTTCACATACTTCCCGGGCATTCCTGTTGTCTCTCCTCCTTCCTTCCTTAGCCTGATTACGTGTGTGTGTGTGTGCGGGGTGTGTGGTGTGTGTGTGTGTGTGTGTGAGTGTGGTGTGTGTGTGTGTGTGTGTGTGGTGTGTGTGTGTGTGTTGTGTGTGTGTGTGGGGTGTGTGTGTGTGGGGAGTGTGTGTGTGTGTGTGTGTGTGTGTGTGTGTGTATGTGTATGTGTGTGTGTGTGTGTTTTGTGTGTGTGTGGTGTGTGGTGTGTGCGTGTGCGTGTGTGTGTGTGTGTGTATGTGTATGTGTGTGTGTGGTGTGTGTGTGTGTGTGTGTGTGGGGTGTGTGTGTGTGTGTGTGTGTGTGTGTGTGCGTGTGCGTGTGCGTGTGCGTGTGTGTGTTATGTGTATGTGTGTGTGTTGTGGTGTGCGTGTGCGTGTGGTGTGTGTGATTGGTGTGTTGGTGAGCGTGTGCGTGTGCGGGGTTGTGTGTATGTGGTGTGTGTGTTTTGCGTGTGTGTGGTGTGTATGTATGATTGTGTGTGTTTCGTGTGTGCTGTGTGTTGCATGTGTGTGTGTGTGTGGGGAGGGCCCCACAGGAGGATGGTCCTAGAAGACTGGAAGATGGTTCTAGAAGACAGGAGGATGGGCCTAGAAGACAGGAGGAAGGTCCTAGAAGACAGGAGGATGGTCCTAGAAGACAGGAGGAAGGTCCTAGAAGACAGGAGGATGGTCCTAGAAGACAGGAGGATGGGCCTAGAAGACAGGAGGAAGGTCCTAGAAGATAGGAGGATGGTCCTAGAAGACAGGAGGATGGTCCTAGAAGACAGGAGGATGTGCCTACAAGAGAGGATGATGGGCCTAGAGGACAGGAGAATGGTCCTAGAAGACAAGAGGATGGTCCTAGAAGAGAGGAGGATGGTTCTAGAAAACAGGAGGATGGTCCTAGAAGACAGAAGGATGGTCCTAGAAGACAGGAGGATGGTCCTAGAAGGCAGGAGGATGGTCCTAGAAGACGAGAGGATGGTCCTAGAAGACAGAAGGATGGTCCTAAAAAACAGGAGGATGGTCCTAGAAGACAGGAGGATGGTCCTAGAAGGCATGAGGATGGTCCTAGAAGACAGGAGGATGGGCCTAGAAGACAGGAGGATGGGCCGAGAAGACAGGAGGATGGGCCTAGAAGACAAGGGGATGGGCCTAGAAGACAGGTGGATAGGCCAAGAAGACAGAAAGATGGGCCTAGAAGACAGGAGGATGGTCTAAAATATAGGAGGATGGTCCTAGAAGACAGGAGAATTGTCCTAGAAGACAGGAGGAAGGTCCTAGAAGACAGGAGGATGGTCCTAGAAAACAGGAGGATGGTCCTAGAAGACAGGAGGATGGTCCTAGAAGACAGGAGGATAGTCCTAGAAGACAGGAGGATGGTCCTAGAAGGCAGGAGGATTATTCTAGAAGACAGAAGGATGGTCCCAGAAGACAGGAGGTTGGGCCTAGAAGAGAGGATGATGGGCCTAGAGGACAGGAGAATGGTCCTAGAAGACAAGAGGATGGTCCTAGAAGACAGGAGGATGGTTCTAGAAGACAGGAGGAAGGTCCTAGAAGACAGGAGGATTCTCCTAGAAAACAGGAAGATGGTCCTAGAAAATAGGAGGATGGTCCTAGAAGACAGGAGGATGGTTCTAGAAGAGAGGAGGAAGGTCCTAGAAGACAGAAGGATAGTCCTGGAAAACAGGAGGATGGTCCTAGAAGACAGGAGGATGGTCCTAGAAGACAGGAGGATGGGCCTAGAAGACAGGGGGATGGGCCTAGAAGACAGGAGGATGGGACTAGAAGACAGAGGGATAGGCCTAGAAGACAGAAAGATGAGCCTAGACGACAGGAGGATGGTCCTAGAAGACAGGAGGATGCTCCAAGAAGACAGGAGGATGGGCCTAGAATACAGGAGGATGGGCCTAGAAGAGAGGAGGATGGTCCTAGAAAACAGGAGGATGGTCCTAGAAGACAGGAGGATGGTCCTAGAAGACAGGGGGATGGGCCTAGAAGACAGGTGGATAGGCCTAGAAGACAGAAAGATGGGCCTAGAAGACAGGAGGATGATCCTAGAAGACAGGAGGATGGTCCTAGAAGACAAGAGGATGGTCCAAGAAGACAGGAGGATGGTCCAAGAAGACAGGAGGATGGTCCTAGAAGACAGGAGGATGGTCCTAGAAGACAAGAGGATGGTCCAAGAAGACAGGAGGATGGGCCTAGAAGACAGGAGGATTGGCCTAGAAGAGAGGAGGATCGGCCTAGAAGACGGGTGGATGTGCCTAGAAGACAGGAGGATGGTCCTAGAAGACAGGAGGATGGTCCTAGATGACAGGAGGATGGTCCTAGAAGACAGGAGGATGGGCCTAGAAGACAGGAGGATGGGCCTAGAAGACAGGTGGATGGGCCTAAAAGACAGAAAGATGGGTCTAGAAGACAGGAGGATGGGCCTAGAATACAGGAAGATGGGCTTAGAAGACAATAGAATGGGCCTAGAGGAAGGAAGCACGATAGGAAAGGAAACGAAGGGACAAAAGTGGGAGTGGATTGACAACAGTGGATGATGTTGTCATAGACGGAAAGCAATGGAACAGGTGAGAGCCAGGAATAAATGAAGGAGAAGCAGGTGAGGCAAAAGTAGGGAAAATGAGGCAAGAGAGGGGAGGGGAAGGCAGGGGGATAAGTGAAGGAAGAGAGGAGGGAAAATGTATGAAGGGACGGTGGGAAGGGCGGTTGGGAAGGGGGGGGTGAGAAGGGACGGTGGGAAGGGGCCGTGGGAAGGGGCGGTGAGAAGGGACGGTGGGAAGGGGCCGTGGGAAGGGACGGTGGAAGGGACGGTGAGAAGGGACGGTGAGAAGGGACGGTGGGAAGGGCCGTGGGAAGGGACGGTGAGAAGGGACGGTGGGAAGGGGCCGTGGGAAGGGACGGTGAGAAGGGACGGTGGGAAGGGACGGTGAAAAGGGGACGGTGAGAAGGGACGGTGAGAAGGGACGGTGGGAAGGGGCGGTGGAAGGGACGATGGGAAGGGACGGTGGGAAGGGACGGTGAGAAGGGACGGTGGGAAGGGACGGTGAAAAGGGGACGGTGGGAAGGGACGGTGAGAAGGGACGGTGGGAAGGGCCGTGGGAAGGGACGGTGGGAAGGGACGGTGAGAAGGGACGTGGGAAGGGGCCGTGGGAAGGGACGGTGAGAAGGGACGGTGGGAAGGGCCCATGGGAAGGGGCGGTGAGAAGGGACGGTGGGAAGGGGCCGTGGGAAGGGACGGTGAGAAGGGACGGTGAGAAGGGACGGTGAGAAGGGATGGTGGGAAGGGGCCGTGGGAAGGGACGGTGAGAAGGGACGGTGGGAAGGGACGGTGGGAAGGGGCCGTGGGAAGGGACGGTGAGAAGGGACGGTGGGAAGGGACGGTGGGAAGGGGCCGTGGGAAGGCAAGAAAAGTGATCACTTAGATTTCGTTTGGTTTTCTTCCAGTTTTTGTTCTGTCTATCTGTTCTCTTCTTCATGTTTCTTGTCTATGTTATTTTTCGATCAAAATGTTCTCCAATTTATATGTTTCTGTTCAACGTTCTTCTGTCTACTTGTTCTCGCCTTTGTTTCTTTTCTAAGTTGTTCTTCTATCTACCTGTTCCCTTGTTTATATGTTTCTGTCTAATGCTGTTCTTCTGTCTACCTGTTCTCGTGTTTATGTTTCTCTCTTATTTTTCCTCCGTACTTATCTCTCTTATCTCATTTATTTAGCATTATATTTACTTAAAGAAGTGTGAAAGCGAGGAACGATAAAATTAAGAATTAAGGACAAAATGCAAGACAACAAAAAAACCGAATGAGAGAATGAAAGTGTTGGAAGAGGAAAATACAGAAAAGAGGAAATAAACAAGAAAGAAATTCAAAATGGCGGAAGAACGAAGAAGGAGATAGCACAAACAAGCTTAACATGACGTTGAAAGAGAGAGAGAGAAAGAGAGGAGAGAAAGAGAGAGAAAGAGAAAAAGAGAAAGAGAGAGAGAGAAAAGAGAGAGAGAGAGAGAAGAGAGAGAGAGAGAAAGATGGTGGAGAAGACAGGAAGGAGTAAAGGAAGAGAAGAGTGAGAAGACTGAGGGAGGGCAATAGGGATGTGTCGCAGGAGAGCAAGAGAAGTAATGAAGAAAATAATCAGGAAAACGTTTCGCTCATCGCTGAGCTTCACCCTTGGCTGTACAAAACTCTGCATAAGAGCATCTTCCGCAACGCATTGTTCCGGATGCGTTACAAGATTTTTGTCGGGACAGTGTTTCACCCTGTGAAAAGCTTCATAAGGACTCGATAAAGCTCAGTATAGAGCGAAACGTTCTCCTGATAAGAGCTTCCACCACAGCACTTTATTGTGATTCTTTATTTCCTGGTTAATCTCTCCGCTTCTCGCCCAGCAATTTTGACTTCGACTTTCCTATTCCCATTTCTTCATCTCTCTCTCTCTCTCTCTCTCTCTCTCTCTCTCTCTCTCTCTCTCTCTCTCTCTCTCTCTCTCTCTCTCTCTCTCTCTCTCTCTCTCTCTCTCTCTCCTCCCTCCCTCCCTCCCTTGCTGTTCTATTTCCTATCCTCATCCCCAATTCCCTTTTCTCCAACCTTGCCTTATTCCTCATTCTCAATCCCCTCCGCTTCCATTTCCATTCTCTACACTCATCCTTGTCCTTTCATCTTCTCCAATAAAGTTTCCATTTCCCCCATTCCTGTGTTCCTCATAGCCCATTCCCTTCCTTCTTTCTCTTTTTCAGAACCTGTTATCTCTCAGGGCTGAGGACTTCAGTAGAGAGATCTCTTTGGGAGATACGGACATACTGCTACTGTTTAACAATCTGCCTGATTCCCTAGCTAGCAGGATGTTTATTATTGTAATTGTTATTATTATTAGTAGCAGTAGTAGTAGTATGTTATTATTATTATTATTATTATTATTATTATTGTTGTTGTTGTTGTTGTTGTTGTTGTTGTTGTTATTATTAACAACATTGTTAGTAATAATAATAATTATAATAATAATAATACTATTATTATTATTATTATTATTATTATTATTATTATTATTATTATTATTATTATTATTATTATGTTGTTGTTATTATTAACATCATTGTTAGTAATAATAATTATAATAATAATAATAATAATATTATTATTATTATTATTAATATTATTGTTATAATTAACTTCATCATATTATTCTAATTATTATTATTATTATTATTATTATTATTATTATTATTATTATTATTATTATCATCATCATTATTATTATTATTATTATTATTATTATTATTATTATTATTATTATTATTATTATTATTATTATCATCATCATTATTATTATTATTATTATTACGTGAATGTGTGGCTGTGGTGAAGAGAAGGGGAAGAAAGTAAAGGAGCCTGAAAAGAAGGAAAACAGGAGGGAGAAAAGGAAAAAGATGAAGATGGGAAGTAGGAGGAGGAAGAAGAGGAACATGAGAACTGAAAAGAAAAAAAAAGAAATAGTTTGAAGAAAAAGAGAAGGGGGAGTATGAATAAAAGGAAAAGAAGGAAGTAGAGAAGAAAGAAGAGGAAGAGGATGAGGAAAACAAGGAATATCAAGAAAAGGAAGACATGGAAGGTCAGAAGATAAAGTATAAAGAGAAGAACAAGGCAGAAAAAATGAGAAGAGACGGAAGAGGAAGTAGGGAAAGATAAAGGGGGAGGAAAAGAACTAGAGGGAGATATAGGGAAAGGAAAGAAATGAGGAGAGGATAAGAAAGAGATGAGAGATGACTGAGAAGAAGCATTAAACCTAAGGGCTAGAGATTAAAAAAAAAAGAAGACAGTAATTAAGATAACGAGGTCTCCTCCACGAGCGAAGCGTCACCCACTACTTGTTGAAGGTACCAGGGGTGCCTGTTCCCGCGGCTCGGTGCCAGACCAGGGGGTCTCTGACTGCTCATGTGATCACTCAGGCTGTTGGTGTTGAGAGCACACAGGCCATTATAATCAAAAGTTGGAAATTCTCCTCCACCCCTCTCACCAAAAAAAAAAAAATGCCTCAAAAAACGAAGAATAAAAACTTAATAATATCGTGGTTGAAATAACTCACAAAAAAACCTTACCTAGTAGAGACACCTAATGACGACGTTTCGGTCCCTCCTGAACCATTGTCATGTCACATTTGGGGAGAGAAAAGTTGTGACTTGGCCTAAACTTTGTCACAAGGTTTCTCTTCTAAGTTCAGGGTTTCTGGAGCAATACTTGGCAAAAAAAGTGAAAATACTTTAAAATATCAAGAGTGACCGGAAACAGACAGAGGCGTGTGTGTGTTTTGGTAACTGCCTCTAGCAATGAAGAATCCTGAAACGATTCAATATTTACCCCTTATTGAATTATCTCTTGTTGGACTCTTTTTGGACTCTTGTTGGACTCTTGTTGGACTCTTGCTTGTCAGAGGGAGTGTGCTTTGTATTGCCTGCCAGGCCTCTTGCTGGCTGCCCTCCTCATACCAAGTCATCACAGTGAGCTGATTTGCTGGTGTCGCTGGTGTTTCTACTCCTCTGTCTCACTCACACACTCACTTGCTGCAATGCATTGAGGCATCTGCAGTTGAGTGGTTTAAGGCGTCATGTTGGGCAAATTATATATATATATATATATATATATATATATATATATATATATATATATATATATATATATATATATATATATATATATATATATGTATATGTGTGTGTGTGTGTGTGTGTGTGTGTGTGTGTGTTGTGTGTGTGTGTGTGTGTGGTGTGTGTGTGTGTGTGTGTGTGTGTATGTATGTATGTATGTATGTATGTATGTATGTATGTATCTATGTATGTATGTATAAGGACGTTAACATAGTGAAACATTGATAAATAAGAGTACCTTTTCCCCATCTTCGTTTTATTTTGTACTTCATGATTTGTATTTACCATTGTCTAATTACTATTATTTTACTATCTTTGTCTCCTGCATCTGACAGTAGCAGATAGTCTACCATCCAGATAGTAGTAAAGAGACGTCCGCCCAGACAGTAGTAAATAGTTATCTGTCAGTGATGTTATTCTTGCTCAGTTGGTTAATGGGGTTTAAAACCTTTCGACACTAAGATTATTATGGCTACACCTCACTTGTTCTTCACCAGTCAAGAATATTTTCGTCTCTGTGAGAGGGATTCCACTCTTAGTACACTGAAAGGCATACACCTCTCGGTGTACATAATCTTGTATTATTATTATTATTATTATTATTATTATTATTATTATTATTATTATTATTTTATTTTATTATTATTATTATTATTATTATTATTATTATTATTATTATTATTATTATTATTATTATTATTTGTATTAACACATCGGCCGATTCCCACCAAGGCAGGGTGGTCCGAAAAAGAAAAACTTTCATCATTCATTCCATCACTGTCTTGCCAAAGGGGTACTTTACACTATAGTTTATATAACTGCAACATGAACACTGTGTAAGCACTGTACTTCCCATCTCCAGGATTCAAGTCCGGCCTGCCCCGGTTTCCCTGAATCCCTTCATAAATGTTACTTTGCTCACACTCCAACAGCACATCAACTACTAAAAACCATTTGTCTCCATACACTCCCATCAAATATGCTCACGCATGCTTGCTGGAAGTCCAAGGCTCTCACACACAAAACCTCCTTTACCCCAACATTTCCTAGGCCGACCCCTACCCCACCTTCCCTCCACTACAGATTTATACACTCTAGAAGTCATTCTGTTTCGTACCATTCTCTCTACATGTCCGAACCACCTCAACAACCCTTCCTCAGCCCTTTGGACAACAGTTTTGGCAATCCCGCACCTCCTCCTAACTTCCAAACTACGAATTCTCTGCATTATATTCACACCACACATTGCTCTCAGACATGACATCTCCACTGCCTCCAGCCTTCTTCTCACTGCAACATTCATTATTATTATTATTATTTTATTATTATTATTATTATTATTATTATTATTATTATTATTATTATTATTATTATTATTATTATTTTATTAATAATAATAATTAATAATAACAATTATTATTATTATAATTATTACTATTATTAGTATTATTATTATTATTGTAATATATTTCATCACGTCACATATCACATTCCTCGTCAATATCTTTTTAGTTTAATTTTTCAAATATATTTTTTTCCTCCACTGGCTGTTTTTTTGTGTTCCATCTACGTCTCTCCCCCAAGGAATTTTCCAATCATATTTTGCCCAAATTTTTGTCCATGAATATCTTCCCGTTTTCCGTCCTCTACCATGAATGGACCGACCCCTCGGTTCCCCTTGGTCCCTACCCACCCAGAGGGGACGCTATTTTTATCCAGAGGAGTAATTTTCCCCTCGGATTTTTTCCTCGCTTCGTTTCTACCATTTAAAGGAGGAAAAATCTAGTGATATATTCTTAATCCCATTCGTGATTTATTTTCGTTTTATGTGAAGACAGTTTTTTCATTATTGTATATGTGTACTTTATGGCTCTCTCAGTTTATTCTCCTAGGGATTCAAATTAAATTTACATTTCTATGCTTAATGCTGTCGGAGAAGAGGTATGTGTCTCTCAGTGTATCCACGCCGAGAGACGTGTATTTCTCAGTGTATGCACGCCGAGAGACGTGTATCTCTCAGTGTATGCACGCCGAGAGACGTGTATCTCTCAGTGTATGCACGCCGAGAGACGTGTATCTCTCAGTGTATGAACGCCGAGAGACGTGTATCTCTCAGTGTATGCACGCCGAGAGACGTGTATCTCTCAGTGTATCCACGCCGAGAGACGTGTATAACTCTCAGTGCATACACACAGAAATGTATGTATCTTTCGAGGTGTATCAGTCCTGTGGATGGTAGCGCAGGAGCACACGTATACACAAATGGCCTAGAAATAGGCCCCAAAATGGTTAACTGGAATACTTCTGGATTTATAACTACATCTATCTTATCTGCTGCAAACAAATTTAGGTTATTTGCTTAATTAATATGTCTGGTAGCTTATTTTCATTAATGAGATACCTTGACATATCACATGTTATTATACCATCTCTGTCTACTTTCCTCAGTAAGTGAACAATGAAGCAAGCTGCCCCATAGACATACATTTCTACGTTCATGGTACCATAGTGAGTGATAAATCTATTCAGGCATCTAACTGTATTCCTATAAATTTCACGTTCATAATTTATTTCTCGCTTAATATTTGTGATGCAAGACAAAGGTATGCCAGAGTCTATATAATCCTTCAAGGCACTTTTAGTATGTGATGGAATCAATCAAAGCTATACACTAATTGTCTTTTCTCTGATTTTCCAGTATGTATATCTGGCTCCTTCAATAACCACGTTGTAAGTCATTATATATGTCAAGTGACTATAATGATGATATTCAGTCAGTAACAATCTACGAGTAAAGCTCAGTGTCATAAGTAAATTTAAGGTCATTAGGTTGGCGAACAATTCGGTATTCAGTGTAGTCGCCTAGTTATTATTAATTCTTATACCTAACTCAAACATGGTTGCTGTAGTTGTTATCCAGGGAGGCGGCAACAAGAACAGACGCAGCACTGTCAATGGACTCCTGCTTAGATTCATCGGTGTATAATTTGTGCTATATTATTGCTAACAGTTAAGCGAGAAATTTCTTCTTGATCAATTGCCTTTGCAAGTGATTAAAGGAAGGGATTACTAGTGATGAGCTTCTTGGGAGCGGCTTTCTGATATAACATATTAAATGAATACATCTTCCATGGAGGAGTGAATTGCTGTTGTTGTCTATAGAGATACAGTTCGTGCAGGCAATAAAACGTAATATAATTACGTGTTTTCACGACTCTTATAGATTTATATTTATTTACTTCTAGACATTTAGAAAGATTTGCACTGACAGTGTCAAGTTCATTTCTTAACATTCCATTACCAAGTACAGTGTTACTTAATAATCCTATCACAGACTCTAGGAACATCAAGCTCCTTTCTCATGTTAAGAAATCAGGTAGCTTTAGGACAGCCAAGAGTAATTCTGAAGGCTTCGTTATGTATTAGCTCCAAGAGCTAGGGAGAATTTCCTCTTAGCTAATATTAACATGGGAGCGGTATAATCAGTTAAGGATCTAAGATAGGCTACTTACTGTTCTTACATTAGCACCGTAGTTGGGATTGTGTCCAATTACAGCTCTGAGAGCATTATGCCTATCTTTACATTTTTTTTATTTAGTTGTAGTATGATGGATTAATGGATTTATTGAAGGATCCGTCTACACCAAGATATCAGTAAGATTTAACTTAGCTGAAGTTTTCTCGCCGTAAACAGATGGATGGGGCATATCGTCTGCCTGTCAATATCTTAGTTTTGTGTATGTGCATATACGCCGAGAGGTCTGTATATTACCTGACAGGTGTGTATCAGTGTATGTACACTGTATGTATCTTTGAGTATATATACTCTTAGGAGTTTAATTTATATTTTTGGAAACGATGTACGGTGGCCTTGACTGGTAATGTATACTAGAAGTAATGACTCAGTGGTAGCACCTTTGAATGGCCAAAGTTCGATCCAGGAGTGAGTGGAGACGTTGATGGTGTTTTCTTACACCTGTCACTTCTCCCCACCCATCTACCACTCACATCCCGGGGAAGAGAACCGCAGAACCCTGGTGGAAATAAGACACAGTGATTAGATTTCCTGGGTTATCCCGGCTAACTCAGGAAACTGCCACACGAAACAATGGCTTGAAACTGCACGATAAACTGTTTGACGCAAGTATAAGTAATGGCATCTTTGGCAATACAGTTGCAGTGTACTGGAACAGTTTCTTCCTTGAAGCTGTTAGCAGCAAATCAATCCAGTCACTTAAAGAATCAGCTGGATAAACACTTTGCAAATATAGAAATTTACTAGTGACTGTCCGCTCAGGAAGTTTGAGAATGACGCGTCAGGCAGAGCATAGGATGCCAGGATGGCCACAGAACACAGTGGAGGGAAGTTGAATTAGTGGAATAGACATCGCTGCGGTTTGCAGTGGAGCAGAACGTTTAGTGTCAGTAGACCTATAGCACAGTTGCAGTAGGGATAGTTGTATCCCCACACCTCCCATCTACATCAATTTTTCTTATTGTAATCTGTTTACATGCGATCTACCTGTATCTTCGAGTGTCTACAATTGTGTGTACCTCACTGAAGCTCTGCCCGCACGCAGCGGTCCGGTGTAAAGTCAAAGGTTGGGAATAAGAGAATGAACTACTGTAAACCAAATGTCAATATTCCCCCCCCCTGTCTCTGTCCGTCTGTCTGTCTGTCTGTCTGTCTGTCTGTCTGTCTGTCTGTCTGTCTCTCTCTCTCTCTCTCTCTCTCTCTCTCTCTCTCTCTCTCTCTCTCTCTCTCTATCACTCTCCTACATAACTTCCCCTCCATCCTTCTCTCCCTCCCCTCCCCTCCGTTCACGCTCCCCTCCCTCGCCCCGCCACCGCCCCTCCCATCACCAGCCATCACTCCACCTGATGACTGACACTTGTAAATTGTTTAGTCAACGTGTCTAGCTTAATAGAACTGTGAAATATAGAATACAGGTTGTAGAGCAGAGATAGCTGGCGCTACTCCCTCAGTCATTCAACCTAGGGGAAGGAGGAGGAGGAGGTGAAGGAGGAGGAGAGGGAGGAGGAGGAGGAGATGGTGGAGGAGGAGGTGAAGGAGGAGGAGGAGGAGGAGGAGGAGGGAGGAGTAGGAGTAGGAGGAGGAGGAGGAGAGGAGGAGGAGGAGGAGGAGGAGGTGGTGGAGAAAGGAGGTGAAGGAGGTGAAGGAGGAGGAGGAGGGAGAGGAGGGAGGAGGAGGAGGAGGGTGAGAGGAGGGAGGAGGAGGAGGAGGAGGGAGGAGGAGGAGGGGAGGAGGAGGAGGTGGGGGAGGAGGAGGTGAAGGAGGAGGAGGAGCGGTGGAGGAGGAGGAGGAGGAGGAGGAGGTGGAGGGTGGGAGGTGAAGGAGGAGGAGGAGGCGGTGGAGGAAGAGGTGAAGGAGGGGAGGAGGAGGAGGAGGAGGTGGTGGAGGAGGAGGAGGAGGAGTGCGTGTGGAGGAGCTTATTCAAGGATTTCAGTAGACCAGTGTGTAGGAGGTAGTTGGGCAGCAGGAAGTGAGCGAGGAGGCAGCATCAGGTGGTGGTAGCCATCCAGAGTGTAATGTTCCACATCATTAGATTCACATCGTGTAGAGCAGCCTCAGGTTAAAATTAGCCACCGGAAGTTTCCAGCATCCAGTGAGGTCAGCCAATCCAGGTGTAGGTTCCAGCCATCCAGGTGTAGGTTCCAGCCATCCAGGTGTAGGTTCCAGCCATCCAGGTGTAGGTTCCAGCCATCCAGGTGTAGGTTTCAGCCATCCAGGTGTAAGTTCCAGCCATCCAGGTGTAGGTTCCAGCCATCCAGGTGTAGGTTCCATCCATCCAGGTGTAGGTTCCAGCCATCCAGGTGTAGGTTCCAGCCATCCAGGTGTAGGTTCCAGCCATCCAGGTGTAGGTTCCATCCATCCATGTAGGTTCCAGCCATCCAGGTGTAGGTTCCATCCATCCAGGTGTAGGTTCCAGCCATCCAGGTGTAGGTTCCAGCCATCCAGGTGTAGGTTCCAGCCATCCAGGTGTAGGTTCCATCCATCCAGGTGTAGGTTCCAGCCATCCAGGTGTAGGTTCCATCCATCCAGATGTAGGTTCCAGCCATCCAGGTGTAGGTTCCAGCCATCCAGGTGTAGGTTCCAGCCATCCAGGTGTAGGTTCCAGCCATCCAGGTGTAGGTTCCAGCCATCCAGGTGTAGGTTCCAGCCATTCAGGTGTAGGTTCCATCCATCCAGGTGTAGGTTCCATCCATCCAGGTGTAGGTTCCATCCATCCAGATGTAGGTTCCAGCCATCCAGGTGTAGGTTCCAGCCATCCAGGTGTAGGTTCCAGCCATCCAGGTGTAGGTTCCAGCCATCCAGGTGTAGGTTCCAGCCATCCAGGTGTAAGTTCCAGTCATCCAGGTGTAGGTTCTATCCATCCAGGTGTAGGTTCCAGCCAAGCAGGTGTAAGTTCCAGCCATCCAGGTGTAGGTTTCAGCCATCCAGGTGTAGGTTCCAGCCATGCAGGTGTAAGTTCCAGTCATCCAGGCGTAGGTTCCAGCCATGCAGGTGTAAGTTCCAGTCATCCAGGTTGTAGATTCCAGCCATCCAGGTGTAGGTTCCAGCCATGCAGGTGTAAGTTCCAGCCATCCAGGTGTAGGTTCCAGCCATCCAGGTGTAGGTTCCAGCCATCCAGGTGTAAGTTCCAGCCATCCAGGTGGAGGAACACTGCAGAAGGCCTACTGGCCCATACAAGGCAGGTCCTTATCAAAACGACCTCTATCCAAAGCTACCCAAGAATTAACTCCCGTGCCCAGTGACACTAATCAAACCCAGCCCCTCCCACTCATATATTTGTCCAATCTCTTCTTAAAGCTACCCAAGGTCCTAGCCTCTGTCACCCCACTGGGAAGATTGTTCCATGCATCCACAACTGTGTTAGAAAACCAGTACTTACCTATGTCCTTTCTAAATCTAAATTTATCCAACTTAAATCCATTATTTCTGGTTCTTACCTGGTTCGACACCCTCAATACCTTATTAATATCTCCTTTGTTTATGCCCGTCATCCACTTATACACCTCAATGATATCTCCTCTCATTCTACGTCTCTCCAGAGAGTGAAGATTTAAGGCTTTAAGTCTATCTTCATACGGGAGATTCCTTACACAGTAAATCATTTTAGTCATTCTTCTCTGTATGTTCTCCAATGAATCTATATCCATCCTGTAGTAAGGAGACCAAAACTGAGCAGCATAATCTAAATGAGGCCTCACTAGTGATGTATAGAGTTGTAAAATAACTTTTGGACTTCTGTTACTCATACTTCTTGAAATAAATCCAAGTAATCTGTTTGCCTTGTTGCGCACACTGAGGCACTGCTGCCTTGGCTTTAGGTTTCTGCTTACCATGACTCCCAAGTCCTTTTCACACTCTGTATGATGAAGCTCTACTTCACCTAGATTATAGCTTCGAGGGTTATTTTCATTACCAAGGACCAGTACCTTACACTT
>NC_069407.1:40969016-40974016 GCF_026875155.1 Cherax quadricarinatus | reverse complement strand
TTATATTGCATTTAGAAAACTTCTCTATCCATAGTCTCCTCGTTTGTAGCTCATCGTATCTCCACTCCGACTATTACCAAATATTCATAACTGAACACCTTGTGTTCACTAACCCCTAGTGGTAGCACGCGTTTAAATTCACCAATAAGTATATCAGAATCGCTAAAGGTGACCTACCACGTCAAGCTGACCTGGGTCATACCTGCCTTCATTCTTGTATATAGTCTGATATAGAGGGCTATGAAATTTTCCTCTTACTACATCCATCAGTTTTGCTCTCTGTTTCCGCCCCCTCGTATGAATCCCAGCTCTTTCCAGTTCCTTTTGACTAAAATCTCCTACAACCAATAGATTTGTTTTTATCCAGTGTGTTCTCGCTGTTGCTTTTTCTAGAAACTATACTGTAGCACTGTTATTCTATAATTGAACCTTCCTCGGCCTCTTGTTGTTCAGTGAGGGGGTTATAAATAATTTCTACTATACTGACTATACTATGGTCATTTCCTATACTGTTTAGTCACTGAAATCGACAGTGTCCATGTTTCTCAGCTCCTCAAGATTCCATACAATCAATGTCATTTTACCTCCTCTTTTCTTCTTTTTTTATCCTCTCACTACAATGACCCCCTGTGGGAATAACAGATTATATATCATTACAGAAAGTTTTGTCTCTGATAGCTATAATGTAATGATGCTTCTCTGTTACTTTTTCTTTCATTTAACCACTTTTGTTTGTGATTCTGTCAGCCTTTGCATTTCATACTCTCATTCTGTACTTATTTACCTGATGCTGAGACTTCTAGTATTGACACTGACTTCTGGAGGGAGTGCGAGTAGAAGAGAGGAGATTACCGTAGACAGCATATTAGGGTTAGTTTGGAGAGGGGTAAATGGGTAATGGGGGCAATGCAAATGAGAGAGGAAGGAGAGTGAACAGGGAATATAGGTTGACCATTAGTGATATTTAGAACAGAGAAGGCAGGAAGGGGAGAGAGGATCAGGTTTGGTGGTAACTGATGGAAGAAGTTAGTTAGAAGGAGACTGAGATGGTGGGGTGTTGGAATTGGGTGAAAGGGTTAAGGGATGGGAGGTAGACAGAAGATGAATAGGTAACTGGAATTAGGGTAGAAATGAGGTAGGGTTGAGGATGATGGGAATTGATTGCAGTTTGTTACTCCTGGTAGTTGATTATTAGTGTAAGCAGTGGTAAATAAAGATAGAGGGAGAGAGGGTGAGGGGATTCAAGACGAAGAGTTAATGGAAGAGGGTTGGCGGAGGATGAGGGCAAAGGGGGGTTTACTGGCTCCTACTCATGGTCGTTGGTTTTGAGATCCTGATTCTCTGCGTGTACTGCATGTTGCACCTCCACCCCTGCTTCTGTGACTAACTTCATTTGTGATAATGTTGGTAGAATTACTGACAATACGTTGGGGAGAGGGGCACATGTGCAAATAATGCGACATTTTATCCTGATAAAGTTCCTGGAGAGCGAAACGTTGCTTCAATAAAATGTCACACTAGTTGCACATGTATCCTATTACCTACCTTTATCTATACTTCCCTCTGTATAAATATTCCGCCAAGCATGTCCAGCTTCCCGAGACTTGAGCTCTTGTTTAACACCTGATGTCTTATTGCTTTTGACTGAAACATCAAATTTACTTGCTGTCGTCATCCTTTTTTGCAGAATTCCACCTTGAAGAAATCTGTCGACTTATATTTTGTCTGACGTCAACTTGTTTCATTTAACAAGTCTTCTTATCTCCTTTTGTTCTCCTTTCCTTGGTTTACTTCTTGTCAATCCGTGTCACTCTAGCAGGCCAAAATATCAACAAAAATTTAACCCTTTCTGAGTATGATTCACCATCCTATGTGTGTGTGTGTGTGTGTGTGTGTGTGTGTGTGTACGTGCTGGTGTACTCTTCTAGTTGTGGTTACGGGGGTCGGGTCAAATAGTGGCTTCTGGTCTCGCCTGCTAAAAAGCAAATAACAGTAGTCACTCTGAATTCCTGAGCTTGTAATCTTAAAATCGTACCTACTCTTCAAAGTGCTCATGGAATCATCCTTCACCACTATGCACTACTGGAGAGGGCACATCCATGGATGCGCCCTGATTTCTAATCCACTAATATACACAACTTCCTTCACACTTCCCTTCTGCTTCCCTCCACATCCCCCATCCTCCTTCCCACCACTTCTTCCATCCAACGACCTAATATAGCCGAAATGTAACACAAACATAATCACATATACACGCTGAAGAGCGCATTTGACAGTCGTTGCGAGGCACGCAGCAGCCCAGGTCGCATCCTGGGCTACAACGCTGCTATTGTACACAAATAACCTGCACACAGGAGACAGAGAAAAAAGCATATGACGACGTTTCGGTCCGACTTGCACCATTCTTAAGTCGAGTCCAGTGTGACTTGTAAATGGTCCAAGTCGGAGCGAAACGTCGTGATAATCTTCTCTCTCCTACGTGGGCGTTATCTGTGTATTGTTTCAGTCACGGTATTGCGTCTTCATGTTCTTTTGTGCCGTTATAATAATCATGATGATGATTAAAACAGATGCGCATCATCTGGATATCTTTATTTTATAGATGTTTCGCCCTTCACTGACTTTATCGGTACAATACCGGGATATAACCTGAAGACTTTAATATTACATACAGAAGGCAGTCTTCAGAATACGTCAATGTGTTGCCCTGGTAAAGCCACACGGGAGGGCGAAACGTCTACGAAATAAAGATACCCAGATGTTGCCGGTATTATAAATATTATTGACATACGCTGTTACAATCATGCAGAAGCGCTAAACGCGCATGGGTGGGGGTCAGACAGCCCCCTGGAACTGGCAAGTAATAACGATTGATTTTACTAGCTTACCACACCTTATTTTTCTTATTTATTTTATCTTATTTTATCTTATTGCTATTTCTTTTGTTATCCTAGTCTAGATTATTGTAGTCTATCCTTATCTTTACCGAAATTTATCTTATTTTACTTTTGTTTTTATTTTAATATATTTTTTCCCTTATGTTAAGATACTTTAATTAATTTCATTATTTTATTTATCTTATTTTACAGATTTTAAGCATGATTTCAATAATTTTTTTAGCTATTTATTTCATTTTATCGTTATTGCACGCAGATAAATAGATAAAATAAGTATTAGTATATGTGTCTGTAGAGAGAATGGAGCGAAACAGAATGACTTCAAGAGTGTATCAGTATGTAGTGGAAGGAAGGCGGGGTAGGGGTCGGCCTAGGAAGGGTTGGAGGGAGGGGGTAAAGGAGGTTTTGTGTGCGAGGGGCTTGGACTTCCAGCAGGCATGCGTGAGCGTGTTTGATAGGAGTGAATGGAGACAAATGGTTTTTAATACTTGACGTGCTGTTGGAGTGTGAGCAAAGTAACATTTATGAAGGGATTCAGGGAAACCGGCAGGCCGGACTTGAGTCCTGGAGATGGGAAGTACAGTGCCTGCACTCTGAAGGAGGGGTGTTAATGTTGCAGTTTAAAAACTGTAGTGTAAAGCACCCTTCTGGCAAGACAGTGATGGAGTGAATGATGGTGAAAGTTTTTCTTTTTCGGGCCACCCTGCCTTGGTGGGAATCGGCCGGTGTGATAATAAAAAAATAAATATATATATATATATATATATATATATATATATATATATATATATATATATATATATATTATATATATAAATATATATATATATATAATATATATATATATATATATATATATATATATATATATATATATATATATATATATATATATACATACACACATACAGACACATTTTATCACTGGTCGCTACTACAACCTGTATATACACCGATCGCTATTGTAACCCGTTCATATACACTTATTTTATCATTACTTGAACCCGTATATACAGATACTTATTTAATCATTATTGCAACCCATATATACTAACACTTATTTTATCTATTGTAACCCGTATATATACTGATCACTATTGTAATCCATAAATAAAAAATCTATATTATCCCAATTGCAACCCGTATATAAAAACACTCATTTTAGCAGAATTGTACCCTATATACACTGGTCACTACTGCAACCCGTATATAAAAACATTCATTTTAGCACACTTCTCATATTTTCGAGTATTTTATTGGCGTAGAGCGCGCGCGCGCGCCAGCGAGGAGGATGACGGTCTCCATGATAAATATTGCAAACCATGACAAAAAAAAAAAACAACAAAAAAAACATTGTTTTTGTTTCATTTTCTTTGCAAATTTGCCGTCAGAAACATAAATTTGATGAAGACTAGAGCCTTCACTGACATTAACGCTGGGGTGGCGAGGCGCGCAACGAATTCACAAATACTCGCGTAAAAGTTATTGTATTCGCGCATGAATAAATAAATAAATGCATATCTTTATTTACTACAAGTACATGTACAAGGTATACAGTCCTGGCTGACATCAGTGACATACTACTGTATAGAAAGTCGCTTATTATGCTGAGCATTTGGGGCAAATTATGTCAGTTTTGTCCCAGGATGCGACCCACACCAGTTGACTAACACCCAGGTACCCATTTTACTGATGGGTGAACATAGACAACTAGTGTAAAGAAACAGGCCCAATGTTTCCACCCCTTCGCCGGGAATCGAACCCAAACCCTCACCGTGTGAAGCGAGAGATTTGCCACCAGGCCATGAATTGTTTTAAACTCATATAACTTATTATATACGCATAATATAAAATATTATATACGCATGTAAGTTGTTATATACGGACACAATTTTTTTCTTGTTGACGTATGTTACATAAGCGCATAAGCATTTATATACCGGCCGTATCCCACCGAGGCAGGGTGGCCCAATAAGAAAGAAAAACAAAGTTTCTCTTTTTAACTTTAGTAATATATACAGGAGAAAGGGTTACTAGTCTGTTGTTCCTGGCATCTTTGTCGCCTCTTATGACACGCATGGCCTACGGAGGAAGAATTCTGTT
>NC_069407.1:40961516-40966516 GCF_026875155.1 Cherax quadricarinatus | reverse complement strand
GTGTGTGTGTGTGTGTGTGTACGAGAGCTCAACCGCTGTTTTGTACATCTCATTTGCGTTGGCGAGAGTTAATTCACAGCTCCTGGTACTGCCACATAAACTTCGTCGACCAGCATTACCGATTACTGGCCTCCTGACTCCTATCATACCTAGTCCTAAAACTGTTTGTGGAGTCTGCTTCAACCCCTCCGCATGCTGCTTGATGCACTTCCCTACTTTCTCTCATCCTTGGTACTCATCTCGTTCATTATCTTTAATATATTTCCTCATCCACCTCATCAATTCCTCCGTCGTATTAATAAATAACCCGCACTTAGGAAACTTTTGACGATGTTTCGAAATATCGTCATAAGTTTCGCCTTTCAATTTTTTTTTATTCGCCAGTACTCTCCCGACCCGGGTCTTTTCCAAGTAGTGGTGACCCGGCCTTGGCTCCCTATCTGGGGAGTATCTCGAGACCTAAGTCTCCCATCGGAGGAGGTA
The DNA here is from genome assembly GCF_026875155.1 of Cherax quadricarinatus. NCBI lineage: Eukaryota > Metazoa > Arthropoda > Malacostraca > Decapoda > Parastacidae > Cherax > Cherax quadricarinatus. Next base: position 40,966,033 of record NC_069407.1, on the reverse strand, counting down.
CAAGTACCCCCTTATCTTTGGGACTAACTGTCCCCAGGCCTAGCCACAGTCCCCGCCCTCACGGGGGTAGTAGGGAGAAGCTAGGCCACTGGTCTGCCATCTGCCCCGCCCCAAAGGGGCTCGTGGGGATGGCAGTCTTATGCCTTTTAATTGCAAGTTATTGTTGAATAGCTCCAGCCACGGAACAGTGACTTTTATTCTTTTCCTCTGTCATAATAATGTCTTCCATAGTCTTCGTCTCCTCCAGCGTCGTCAGGCGAAGTTGTTTTGGTCTCTCTTCTTTGCGCATCAACCCTAGTTTCCCGGGTCTAGTCAGCTTGCAGATTTTGAACTGTCATTTTTAGACGATACCTCCATCTCTTGGTACATAGATGAGCCTGACGTATGTTGATATTCAGTAGTTTTAGAGGACATGACATAATGATACTGTGAATCTGACTTATGTTACCGTGGGCTCCACCTAAATTGATACTGCGTTGCTTTAGATGAGCCTGGCATATGTTGTGTTCAGAGTCGCTCGAATGCTCTTCTGTCATTCAAGCCAAGATTTACTGGTAATTGTAGTTTCTCACATCCAGTCTACAGTCTCTTTTCTCAGTTATGTCTCTCAAACTGCATGACTTTTCGAATTTAATTTTTAACTGAACTTCAGGAGTCATATATTTCACCTTCCTTCAACTTATTTAAAGTCTCTCTGGAGGCCGCCGATGTTCTCTCATGTTGGAGACGTCTTAGTGATGGTTCTACATCACCAATAAATAAACACACACATAGGATTCGACCCATTTGGCAGAATATTTACATATATCGAGACTGGTGGTAACTCCCGTTACCAAGTGCTGATCCTTGAGGAACCCCACTTCTCTCCCATCCTGACACTTCTTCCTATCACAACTTTCATGTACGTCTTATTCCGCTGGAGGAATTCCTCTTCCACTTAAAAATATACTTCCACATTAGTAGATCAGTGTCTGCCAAAAATAAATCGTGTCAAATTCGTTTTCTCAGTCAACTCTCTCTCTCTCTCTTCCCTCTCTCTCTCACTCTCTCTCTCTCTCTCTCTCTCTCTCTCCTCTCTTCTCTCTCCCCTCTCTTCTCTCTCTCCTTCTTCTCTCTTCTCTCTCTCTTTCCCTCTCTCTTCTTCTCTCTCTCTTTCTCTCTTCTCTCTTCTCTCTCTCTCTCTCCTTCTCTCTTTCTCTCTTTTCCCCTCTCCTCTTCTCTCTCTCTCTCTCTCCTCTCTCTCTCTCTTCTCCTCTCTCTCTCTCTCTCTCTCTCTCTTTCTCTCTTTTTTCTCTCTTTTCTCTCTTCTCTCTTTCTTTCCTCCTCTCTCTCTCCTCTCTCTTCTCTCTCTCTCTTCTCTCTCTCTCTCCTTTTCTCTCTCTCTTTCTCTCTCTCTCTTTCTCTCTTTCTCTCTTTCTCTCTTTCTTCTCTCTCTCCTCTCTTCTCTCTCTCTCTCCTCTCTCTCTCTCTCTCTCTCCTCTCTCCTCTCTTCTCTCTTTCTTTCCTCTCCTCTTTTTTTCTCCTTTCTCTTCTCTTACTACTTAAATCTTCTTCACAGGAATTTCCCTTCTCTCAATCCTATCTTTCTTCAACTACTTCCTCCTCCTCTCTTCTTTCTCCCTTTCTCTTTATTGATACTCTTCGTTTTTTTTTTCAACTTATCTTTTTTAGTACTATTTTTTATTTAGGTTTTCCTTTTATTTGGGTTTTGTTGGTGTTTTGGTGTCTTTGTTTGGTGTTGGTGGGTGTTTGGGTGTGTTGGTGGGTGTGGTGGTGTTGGTGGGTGTGTGGTGTTTGGTGGGTGTGGGTGGTGTTGTGGGTGTGGTGGTGTTGGGTGTGGGTGGTGTTGGTGGGTGTGGGTGGTGTTGTGGTGTGGTGGTGTTGGTGGGGTGGTGGTGTTTGGGTGTGGGTGGTTTTGGTGGGTGTGGGTTGGTGTTGGTGGGTGTGGGTGGTGTTGGGGTGTGGGTTTTGTGTTGGTGGGTGTGGGTGGGGTTGGTGGGTGTGGGGTGGTGTTGGTGGGTGTGGGTGGTTTGGTGGGTGTGGTGGTGTTGGTGGGTGTGGGGTGGTGTTGGTGGGTGTGGGTGGTTGGTGGGTGTGGGTGGTGTTGGTGGTGTGTGGGTGGTGTTGGTGGGTGTGGGTGGTGTTGGTGGGTGGGGTGGTGTTGGTGGGTGTGGGTGGTGTTGGTGGGTGTGGGTGGTGTTGGTGGGTGTGGGTGGGTTGGTGGGTGTGGGGGTTGGTGGTTGGTGGGTGTGGGTGGGGGTGTGTGGTGGTGTGGGTGGTGTTGGTGGGTGTGGGTGGTGTTTGGTGGGTGTGGGTGGTGTGGGGGTGTGGGTGGTGTTGGTGGGTGTGGGTGGTGTTGGTGGGTGTAGGTGGGGTTGGGGGTGTGGTGGTGTTGGTGGTGTGGGTGGGTTTGGGTTGTGGGATGGTGTTTGTGGGTGTGGGTGGTGTTGGTGGGTGTGGTGGTGTTGGTAGGTGTGGGTGGTGTTTGTGGGTGTGGTTGGTGTGGTGGATGTGGTGGTGTTGGTAGGTGTGGGTGGTGTTGGGTGTGGGTGGTTTGGTGGTGTTGGGTGGTTTGGTGGTGATGGGTGTGTTTGTGGGTGGGGGTTGGTGGGTGTGGTGGTGTTGGTGGTGGTGTGTTTAGTGTTGGTGGGTTGTGGTTGGTGTTGGTGAGTGTGGTTTGGTGTTGGTGGTTGTGGTTGATGTTGGTGGGTGGTTTAGTGTCGGTAGGGTGTGGTTGGTGTTGTGTTTGGGTGTGGTTGATGTTGGTGGGTGTGATTGGTGTTAGGGGTGTGTTTTAGTGTTGATGGTTTTAGTGTATATTGGTGGGTTTAGTGCTTGGTGTTGGTGGGTTGAGGTTGATGATGGTGGGTGTAGTTGATGCTGGTGGGTGTTGTTTCCAAGATGGATTTGGTGGGTCTTCAGAGTGTGGTTATGTTGTCTTGTGGTGGGTTTTGGGAGGTGAGTGGGGTGGGTCTTTGATGAGTGGTGATGGTGGCTGGGGAAGTTGTCTTGAAGTAAGGTAGTAGAGGATACTGTGGGAGTGGTGAAAGCGGCTTGGCAGGATGCTTGGGTGAACTACAGATTCCATGACCCACAGAAGACTCGACATAACCCTTTACACGAAAGTAAATCATAGGTTAGGAAAAAAGCACGCTAGAGTGACTAGAAAAGTTAAGTTAGGTTAAGTTGCGTTAGGTAGGATTGGTCAGCAAACAGGTCAATTACGTCCTGACCCTGTTGATGATCCACAACTGGAGTTTCTGGACCTATAATCGAGGCCTTCCACGGGCTGACCTATCTCTCCCTCCTCCCCTCCCTGAACCACTAAAAACATCAGATGTTACAGAAGATGTACTAGACAGAAGGTTTATGGAGAATAAAATAAAAAAAAATATATTGGTTTGAAACAAAACAGAAGTATCCCGCAAATAAGAGAGGAAACTCTAAACTGCGTTTCGGTCTGTTCTTGACCATTATCAAGTCAAGAATTAAATATCTTGTTGATCAGACGACAGTAAGGAAGACGAAGTTACTATGCTAAACAAGTATCTTGATATTAATGGTATACAGTATCGAAAAGCTGAGCACCTTCCGTCAACTCTTCAAGGCCGAGGTATTGACCACCTCAATCACTTCAAGGGTGAGAGACCGAACACCTCAGTATTACCTCTACTTCTTCCACCGTCTCCGGTATTATACCTCCTCACCTCTATATTCCTCTGCAGAAGCCTAAGTGCAGGCGTCAGGTTTCGGCAATGAAGATATCCAGGTGTTACATGTGTGTTTTATTTCTTCATGGAAAGCGATGTGAGGAAAGAATAAAGGAACATGTGAACTCCTACAAGGGTAGCTGTAGGATCCCGCGTGGTTCATTGTATATGTTAACAACTTACGCAGAGAATTATGACCCTGCTGGGGCATTTCCGTGGTCCTGCTAAATTTGACTCAGCCATGTCAGTGTCTTTGGTTCTGATAAAGTTGGCTCAGCCATGTCGATGTCGTCATTTTTGATAAGTAATCTTTCCTCATGTCAGTGTCTGGGGTCCTGGTAAACTTAGACTCAGTCATGTCGATGTTCATGGTCCTGTTGAACATGACACAATCAAGTCATCGTCTGCAGGGAAATCTTTCTCTCCTGCTGCTCGATAACACTGATACTATGACACTTAAAATAACTTTACCGTGTAATTAATGTAATCATTGTAATGCATAGTTATATTGCTTGATTATTCCGCCTACAGAGTCATTAAGCCAAGCGCCAAAAATGTTAATTAACCTGACGAATTTTTATTCATAGTTAACTGTAATACGTTACAGGTGGAACGTATCTATAAAAAAATTCTGTCGTCCATGTCATCCCGTCTTATTTATTCTGTCACTCTTAGCTCGTGTATACGTATTTTTTTTTTAATTTAATTTGCCCATCATTTATTTTGATCTAAACTTGTCACGTTCTTATTTTTAATGTGTTTATTTTAAGTTTGATTATGTATACTTCATCTATAAAAGCATATTAC
>NC_069407.1:40914016-40956516 GCF_026875155.1 Cherax quadricarinatus | reverse complement strand
TTCTCTTTTTAACTCTCTTCTCTTTCTCTATTATTTATACCCATTCTCTACTCACTCTCACACTCTCTACTATACACTACTCATCATTTCTAACCTCAAATTCTCCTAACTCTACTTACCACCCAAAAGAACAAAAAAACCAAAAAAAAACCCCCGGAATAAAACCGGAGAGGGCCGGGAGGGAAACCAGAGAAAAGGGGGAAGGAACGGGGAAAGGAAAGCAAGGGAGAGCAAAGACCAGAAAGCCCAAGAAAAAAGCAGTAAAGGAAGCTAAGGGGGAGGGGGGGAAAGGAATGACCCAAGCGGGAAGAAGGGAAGGGGGAAACCCAGGGGGGGGGAAACCCCGGACCCCAAACCCGGGCCCCCGGCATAGAAGGGGGCCGGAGCCCTTTCCCCCCCTTTAAAATTTGGGAAAGCTTAAATAAACCCCCCCCCCCCCCCCAAAAAAACCCCCCCCCCCCCCCCCCCCTCCAATCACCCACACAAAAATCCCAACCCCACTACCCAACCCCCACTTCCACCACAACAGACAAGGGGCACACACACACATCATCCCACCCAAACACCTCAGACACCCTCTTACCAACCCACACACCTTTCACCCCTCTCCTCCACTCCTCTTCCCTCACCCTTCCCTCTCTCTCCAACCCTCAACTCTCTTCAAATCTCCTCAACCCCATCTCATCCTCTTCCTTTACCCTTCTTCCTCTTCTTTACCCTCTCTCTCCTCTTTCTAACTCTTTTCCTCTTCTTACCCTCTCTTCTCTTTTCCCTTTCCCCCTCCTCTTCCTTCACTCTCTCATCCCTATCCTTTCCCTCTCTCTCCCTCTTACCCTCTTCCTCTTCCCACTTCCCCTACCCTCTCTCCTCCTCTCCTCCTACCTCCTTCCTCTTCTCTACCCTACCCTTCCCCTCTTCCTTTACCTCTCTTTTCCCTCTTCCCTTAACCCTCTCCTTCCCTCTTCCTCTACCCCCTCTCTTCCTCTTCCTCTACCCTCTCTCTCCCTCTTCCTTACCCTCCTTCCTCCTTCCCTCTCTCTTCCTCTTTTTTACCCTCCTCTTCCTCCCTCTACCCCCTCTCTCCCTTTCCTTCCCCTCTCTTTTCCCCTTTTCCTTCCCCTCTCTTTTCCTTTTCCCTTCCCCCCCCTCCCTCTCCCTTCTTTCCTTTCCTCTACCCTCTCCTCCTCTTCCCTCCCCCTCTCTCTTCTCTTCCTTACCCTCTTTTCCTCTTCCTCTACCCTTCCTTCCTCTTCCTTACCCCTCTCTTCCTTTCCCTCTACCCCCTCTCCTTTTCCTTCCCTCTTTTTTACCCCCCCTCTCCTTCCTTTTCCCTTAAACCCTTCTCTTTTCCTCCCCCTTCTTTCCCTTTCCTCTCCCTCTTCCCCTTCCTTTCCCCTCTTTTTCCCCTTTCCTTACCCTCTTCTTCCTCCCTTACCCTCTCTTTCCTCTTCCTCTACCCCTCTCTTCCCCCTCTACCCCCCTTTTTCCTCTTCCTCTACCCCTTTTCCTTTCCCTCTAACCTTTTTTAACCTCCCTCTTCTTCCCTTTTCCTCTACCTTCTTTCCTCTTCCTTCCCCTCTCTCTTCCTTTTCCCTTTTCCCCCCTCTCTCTTCCTCTTATTTACCCTCTCTTTTCCCTTTTCCCTTCCCCTCTCTTCCTCTTCCTTACCCTCTCTCTTCCTTTTCCCTTTTCCCCTCTCTCTTCCTCCCCTTTAAACCCTCTTTTTCCCTTTTCCTACCCCTCTCTTCCCTTCTCTACCTCTCTCTTCCTTTTTTTCTCCCCTCTTCTCCCTCTTCCTCTACCCCTCTCCCCCTTTTCCCCCTACCCTTTCCTCTTCTTTTCCCTTTAAACCTCTTTTCTTTCCCCCCCTTCTTTCTTTTCCCTTTCCCTTCCTTTCCTTTACCCTCTCTCTTCCTCTACCCCCTCTTTTCCCCTTTCCTCTCCCCTCTCTCTTCCTTTTCCTTACCCTTCTCTTCCTTTTCCCCTTTACCCTCTCCCCTCTTCCTTTCCTCTCCTCCTCTTCCTCTACCCTCTCTTTTCCTCCCCCTCCCTCTCCTCCTTTCCCCTCGACCTTTTCCCTTTTCCTCCCCCTTCTCTTCCCTTTTTTACCCCTCTTTCCTCTTCCTTTCCCCCTCTCCCTCTTCCTTTTCCCCCCCTTCCTTTTCCTCTACCTCTCTCTTCCTTTTCCTTCCCCTTTTTCCCCCTTTTCCTCCTCTTCCTTTTCTTTACCCTTCCCCCCTTTTTTCCTCTCCCCCCCCTCCCTCATCTCTTTTTTCCCTTTCCCCCTCTCCCTCCTTTTCCTCTACCCTCTTTTTCTCTCCTCTACCTCTTTTCTTCTTCCTCTACCCTTTTCCTTCCTTTTCCCTCTACCCTCTCTCTCCTTTACCCTCTCTCTCCCTCTTCCTCTACCCTCTCTCTTCCTCTTCCTCTACCCTCTCTCTTCCTCTTCCTCTACCCTCTCTCTTCCTCTTCCTCTACCCTCTCTCTTCCCCTCCTCCTGCTTCTCTCTCTCTTCTCTTCCTCCTTCTTCTTCTCTTCTCTTGCTTCTCCTCTGTTATCAACGTGACGTTTACTATTTCCCTGCAATTTATCGCAACATTTCTCTGGTTGATTCTTGCAGCATCAAACATCAATATATTTTTTGGTTGCATTTTTATGTAGAAATTTATTCTCGTCTGCTGCAAGAAGTTTATTGGTGGGCGTGATGTTTAGTAATGGGCGTGATGCTTAGTGGTGGGCGTGATGCTTAGTGGTGGCCGTGATGCTTAGTGGTGGGGGTGATGCTTAGTGGTGGGCGTGATGCTTAATGGTGGGCGTGATGTTTAGTGGTGGGCGTGATGTTTAGTGGTGGGCGTGATGTTTAGTAATGGGCATGATGCTTAGTGGTGGCCGTGATGCTTAGTGGTGGGGGTGATGCTTAGTGGTGGGCGTGATGTTTAGTAATGGGCGTGATGCTTAGTGGTGGGCGTGATGTTTAGTGGTAGGCGTGATGTTTAGTGGTGGGCGTGATGTTTAGTAATGGGCGTGATGCTTAGTGGTGGGCGTGATGTTTAGTGGTGGGCGTGATGTTTAGTGGTGGGCGTGATGTTTAGTGGTGGGCGTGATGTTTAGTGGTGGGCATGATGTTTAGTGGTGGGCGTGATGATTAGTGGTGGGCGTGATGCTTAGTGGTGGGCGTGATGCTTAGTAATGGCCGTGATGTTTAGTGGTAGGCATTATGTTTAGTGGTGGGCGTGATGTTTAGTGGTAGGCATGATGTTTAGCGGTGGGCATGATGTTTAGTAATGGACGTGATGCTTAGTGGTGGGCGTGATGTTTAGTGGTGGGTATGATGTTTAGTGGTGGGCGTGATGTTTAGTGGTAGGCATGATGTTTAGTGGTGGGCATGATGTTTAGTGGTGGGCGTAATGTTTAGTGGTGGGCGTGATGTTTAGTGGTGGCCGTGATGTTTAGTGGTGGGCGTGATGTTTAGTGATGGGTATGATGTTTAGTCGTGGGCGTAATGTTTAGTGGTGGGCGTGATGTTTAGTGGTGGGCATGATGTTTAGTGGTGTGCGTGACTTTTAGTGGTAGGCATGATTAGTGGTGGGCGTGATGTTTAGTGTTGGGCGTGATGTTTAGTGGTGGGCGTGATGTTTAGTGGTAGGCATGATGTTTAGTGGTGGGCATGATGTTTAGTGGTAGGCATGATGTTTAGTGGTGGGCGTGATGTTTAGTGGTAGGCATGATGTTTAGTGGTGGGCGTGATGTTTAGTGGTAAGCATGATGTTTAGTGGTGGGCATGATGTTAGTTGTGGCGTAATGTTTATGGTGGGGGCGTGATGTTTAGTGGTGGGCGTAATGTTTATTGGTGGGCATGATGTTTACTGGTGGGCGTAATATTTAGTGGTGGCATGATGTTTAGTGGTGGGCGTAATGTTTAGTAGTGGGCGTAATGTTTAGTGGTAGGCGAATGTTTAGTGGTGGGCATGATGTTTAGTGGTGGGCATGATGTTAAGTGTTGGGCGTAATGTTTAGTGGTGGGCGTGATGTTTAGTGGTAGGCATGATGTTTTAGTGGTGGGCATGATGTTTAGTGGTGGGCGTAATGTTTAGTGGGGGCGTGATGTTTAGTGGTTGGCGTGATGTTTAGTAGTGGGTATGATGTTTAGTGGTGGCGTGATGTTTAGTGGTGGGCATGATGTTTTAGTGGTGGGTATTATGTTTAGTGGTGGGCGTGATGTTTAGTGGTGGGCATGATATTTAGTGGTGGTATTATGTTTAGTGGTGGGCGTGATGTTTAGTGGTGGGGATGATATTTAGTGGTGGGTATTATGTTTAGTGGTGGCGTGATGTTTAGTGATGGGCATGATATTTAGTGGTGGGTATTATGTTTAGTGGTGGGCGTGATGTTTAGTGGTGGGCATGATATTTAGTGGTGGGCGTGATGTTTAGTGGTGGGCGTGATGTTTAGTGGTGGGCATGATGTTTAGTGGTGGGCGTCATGTTTAGTGGTGGGCGTGATGTTTAGTGGTGGGCGTGATGTTTAGTGGTGGGCATGATGTTTGGTGGTGGGCATGATGTTTAGTGGTGGGCATGATATTTAGTGGTGTGTATGATGTTTAATGGTGGGCGTGATATTTAGTGGTGGGCGTGATGTTTAATGGTGGGCGTGATGTTTAGTAATTAAATGACCATTTCTTATTTAGTCTTTGGAAAGAAAAGTCATTTTCTTACAGTGGTCTTGAGGGCACACAGGTTATGGACACACGATATATAAACTCTGAATCTGCACGAAAAATGCATACCAGTCAGGTCACCTATTGAAGTGTATAACACGTGACTTGCACTTACTTACCTTTGAGTTATTCGTTTTGGACTTAAGATGTATATGTACAACTGCGTCTTGAACTTCAAGTTGTGTGGCTGAAGAACACACAAGTGCTTGGGAACATGTATATACCCTTAGGGGTGTGTGTAGTGTACTTTAGAAATGGACATTTCGTATATACATTCTCAATTATAAGACAATGTTTATAATAATAATAATAATAATAATAATAATAATAATAATAATAATAATAATAATAATAATAATAATAATAATAATAATAATATTATTATTATTATTATTATTTCTATCATTATTATTATTATATTGTTATTATTATTATTATTCAAAAAATATAAACGATAAAAATATTTAACAAATGCGTAAATATAAAACCAGAGGCCAAAATATATCCTCATTATTTCTTGTTTCGTTTGTCAGTAAGTTGGTTCTCTGTTCCACATTCGCTGAAAAAAAATAATTATATACACAGAGCATAAATTTGAATGTATAATTGTTCGTTCTACATGTCGATGACAAATCTGTATGGTTGTATACGTATTCTATGGATATTATACATAATGGAAACATCAGGTACCAATATGTTTGTTTTGTATATATGTATAGCTCAACCATGACACTTACCTTAATTATACCTATATATATATATATATATATATATATATATATATATATATATATATATATATATATATATATATATATATATATATATATTGATTTGTTGGGTGTGAATGAGTCTGGAGACAGGAGTGTGGGCGTGGAAGGTGTGAAGGTGTTGAGGTGGGTGTGTGGGAGTAGAGGCAGGTCTGTAGGTGTGGAAGCAGGTGTGTGGGTTTATAATCACGGTGGAGATGAGTACACACCTGTCGTGAAGAGGACCTTCGATAGTCGAGCACGGAGGGGTGAGGTTGAGGGTCTTGGTGATGCTGGTGGTGCTGTTGGTGGTGCTGCTGGTGGTGGTGGTGCTGTTGTTGGTACTGCTGCTGCTGCTGCTGCTGCTGCTGCTGCTGCTGCTGCTCATGTTGGTGGTGGTGTTGCTGTTGTTGCTGGTGCTGCTGATGTTGGTGGTGGTGTTGTTGCTGCTGCTGTTCGTGTTGCTGCTGCTGTTGCTGCTGATGTTGCTGTTGTTGTTGCTGTTGCTGCTGCTGTCGGCTCCGCTGAGGAAGGAGACATATTTCCATGTTCGGTTTATAATTTACAAAGGACGCTAAAAGATGTTGTATACTGCTCTTCCTCAAGTGCTGGAATCCACTAGGCACTCTACAACGAGGTTAGTCACCACATAACATCTACCACTACTAATTGTCTCTGCCTTTAACAGGGTTAGTTAAACATAACATCTACCACCACTAACTGTATCTGCCTTGAACAGGGTTAGTTAAACATAACATCAACCACCACTAACTGTATCTGCCTTTAACAGGGTTAGTTACCACATAAAATCAACCACCACTAACTGTATCTGCCTTTAACAGGGTTAGTTACCACATAACATCTACCACCACTAACTGTATCTGCCTTTAACAGGGTTAGTTACCACATAAAATCAACCACCACTAACTGTATCTGCCTTTAACAGGGTTAGTTACCACATAACATCAACCACCACTAACTGTATCTGCCTTTAACAGGGTTAGTTTCCACATAACATCAACCGCCACTAACTGTATCTGCCTTTAACAGGGTTAGTTACCACATAACATCAACCACCACTAACTGTATCTGCCTTTAACAGGGTTAGTTACCACATAACATCAACCACCACTAACTGTATCTGCCTTTAACAGGGTTAGTTTCCGCATAACTTCAACCGCCACTAACTGTATCTGCCTTTAACAGGGTTAGTTTCCACATAACATCAACCACCACTAACTGTAGCTGCCTTTAACAGGGATAGTTACCACATAACATCAACCACCACTAACTGTATCTGCCTTTAACAGGGTTAGTTTCCACATAACATCAACCGCCACTAACTGTAGCTGTCTATAAGTGCTAGGTGCCACATAATATCAACCAACACCAACTGTTGCTGCGTCTACAGTTTATTTGCCAAACCAGTTCTTCTCAATTCCCTTTCTAAATCTAAATTTGTCCGTTTTGAATCTATTCCTCATATGAGGAGAGGAAACTCTCCAATACTTTTCAGTCCGTCGTGGACCATCATCAAGTCACAACTAAACTAGAAAACAATTAGAGAATCAGAAGAGAGAAGGTCATGTAATGAAAGTATCAGAAAATAGGTCAGAAGATGACCTGTGTTCCGGTATTGTAATCACCTGACCTCTCTTGTGACTTTCTCCATACCTCCTCACCTGACCTCTCTTGTGACTTTCTCCATACCTCCTCACCTGACCTCTCTTGTGACTTTCTCCATACCTCCTCACCTGACCTCGCTTGCGACTGTCTTCATACCTCCTCACCTGACCATTCTTGTGACTGTCTCCATACCTACTCACCTGACCTCGCTTGTGACTTTCTTCACACCTCCTCACCTGACCTCGCTTGCGACTGTCTTCATACCTCCTCACCTGACCTCTCTTGTGACTTTCTCCATACCTCCTCACCTGACCTCGCTTGTGACTTTCTTCATACCTCCTCACCTGACCTCGCTTGTGACTTTCTTCATACCTCCTCACCTGACCTTTCTTGTGACTGTCTCCATATCTCCTCACCTGACCTCTCTTGTGACTTGCTTCAGGACGGACCCAAACGTCAAATTAAACTTCTTCTCTAAAGAGGGAGCTATTTGCAAATTGCTCCAGCCACGGAACTAAGACCTTTTTTTCTTTATGAATATAAAGCTAAACACAAAAATGCAATACTGGTCAGTGATACAAACGACGATAAAACAGAAAATAAGTAAAGTATATGTCGACCTCACAGCGAGGCCTTCCTCAGCTGAAGAGATCCTCGGTGTGATGCCGAAATATACACTACATTCCATGCCTTGCCGTCTGTTTAATTAACTGTCTCTATGTTTTTGTGTCATGAATATATATATATATATATATATATATATATATATATATATATATATATATATATATATATATATATATACACACAAACACTGATCTCTGGCAGAAGGAGACTCGAACCTACGAACCTTAGGACAAGGTACGCAGTGCTTTACCAATCTACCCACACTGGACCAATACCTTGGAGTGTAGCATGCGCTACACGTTTGATCCAAGGCAGCCAGCTTTCAGGGAGAAGGCTTACAGCTTTTCATCTCATCCCCTGCATGCATCAGCCTTACTAGAGATGAGATGAAAAGCTGTAAGCCTTCTCCCTGAAAGCTGGCTGCCTTGGATCAAACGTGTAGCGCATGCTACACGCCAAGGTATTGGTCCAGTGTGGGTAGATTGGTAAAGCACTGCGTACCTTGTCCTAAGGTTCGTAGGTTCGAGTCTCCTTCAGCCAGAGATCAGTGTTTGTGTATATTTCGCATGCTCTCGCGAATTCCTTGCATATATATATATATATATATATATATATATATATATATATATATATATATATATATATATATATATATATATATGCTAATCAGGATTTAACTTATTTTAAACATTACAACACGTTTAAATAACAAGTTAACAAATCTGTCAATATATTGTCAACCAATTGCTGGAAATTAAAATGGGTTGTACCTATTCTAAATGTATATACATTCATATATATATATATATGTATATTCACATATTTACATCTGAGTGACAGTGACAACGTGGGGCTCGAAGTGCACTAACATAGCAGGAATGTGACACTTGATAAGCTGTACAATCATTGGGTAAGTATAACAAGCGATACATATATACACTTATAACAGCTGGCATTCACTCTCATATAGTACTTATAATTCAAGCTACAATATATATATATATATATATATATATATATATATATATATATATATATATATATATATATATATATATATATATATATATATATATATATATATATAAAATATATGTCGTGCCGAATATGTAAAACTGGTCAATTAGCAAGAACTCATTTAAAATTAAGTCCGTTCTAAAATTTTCTCTTATACGTTTAAAGATATATTTTTTTCATTAATGTTAATGTAAAAAATTATAATTTTGCACCAAAAGAATCTTAGAAAACTTACCTAACCTTATTATAGCAAGAACAATTTATTTTAGCCTAACCCAACTAAATATATTTTAGATTTTTTACAGTAATTTAATACTAAACAAACACAGTGACATATATTTTTTTCGTTAGGTTCAGAATGATTTTGGCGAAATTATTACATACACAAATTTTCACTTGTCCTATGTGGCAAGATGAACGTTGTTATTTAAGCCAAGATCGCAAATTCTGCCTATTCGGCACGACATATATATATATATATATATATATATATATATATATATATATATATATATATATATATATATATATATATATATATATATATATACATATATATGTCGTGCCGATTAGGCAGAACTTACATTCTTGGCTTAAATAGCAACGCTCATCTTGTCATATAGGACAAGCGAAAATTTGTGTATGCAATAATTTTGCCAAAATCATTCTGAACCTAACGAAAAAAAAATATTTCACTGTGTTTGTTTAGTATTAAATTACTGTAAACAAATCTAAAATATATTTAGTTTGGTTAGGCTAAAATAAATTGCTCTTGTTATAATAAGGTTAGGTAAGTTTTCTAAGATTCTTTTGGTGCAAAATTAAAATTTTTTACATTAACATTAATGAAAAAAATATATCTGTAAGCGTATAAGAGAAAATTTTAGAAAGGACTTAATTTTGAATGAGCTCTTACTAACTGACCAGTTTTACATATTCGGCACGACATATATATATATATATATATATATGTGTGTGTGTGTGTGTGTGTGTGTGTGTGTGTGTGTGTGTGTGTGTGTGTGTGTGTGTGTGTGTGTGTGTGTGTGTGTGTGTCTTACAGAATAGCAGTAAGCATTATACTAGTACAAAAGTATACATTGTGCTTGGCTACATTATACATACTATGTTGCACAAATGAAGCTGACATAACATATACAGCGATGAAGCATACAATATATACATTTTCAATACATTTACAGAATTTATAATGTTTATTGTCGGGGTTCAGGATTAACATATTTATCCCATGCATTATTTAAAAAGAATATTGGGTTCAATTAATAATAACTGTAGCGTGCAGTTGGTATTTAAACACGATTTACACTAAAGATAAATACACTGTAGAACAAACGTTTATTGTGAAAACGTTTCGCTCTATGTTCAGCTTTGTTGAACCTTGATCTGACAAAGCTCTAAACAGAGCTCTTTCCACCACTCATCTTTTCTTCAGTATTGACCAGTGAAATCAATGAATTAAATTAATATCGGTGACTAATTTTACGAAGAACCTTCTCTCTGGTTCCTGTCGATACATTCCTGCCTAGGGTATACATCTCTGCCTGTGCGTTACTACCTATACATTCCCCACTATACATCTGGCTAGACGTGACCAAACCATGGCTTGCCAGCCGCTACTACTCACTGAGTGCGGCTGGCCAGACGGTATCTACCGACGGTTTTCTTCCTGTTCTTACGTCACTGCTCAAGTAACGTTCTCGCGTCACTGTTCTAGTAACGTTCTCGCGTCACCGCTCTGGTAATGTTCTCCCGTAACTGCTCTGGTAATGTTCTCGCGTCACCGCTCTGGATGTGTTTCAAGTGTTGGCCAACATAAATAGGATCTATAGATTTTTATGTACGTTAGCTACAAATCTAGAGACTTTTGAAAATGCACTATTTAATTATTTGTTCACTGTAAAGGTGATTAAACCCTTGCTAATGCAATTTGTTTATTGCACACTTAGTTAAATACGTGTTAATGTTCATTGTTTATGGTAGACTTGATAAATAACTCCCCTGCTTATGTTGATTGTTTAATGCACACTTGATAAATATCCATAATTATGTTGTTTGTTTATGGTTCACCTGATAAATAACCCATATTTTATGCTATTTGTTAGTGGTACACTTGATAAATAACCAATGTTTATAGTGTCTTCTCATTGTACACTTAATAATTATCCCTGCTTATGTTTTAATTGTTTTTTTTTCAAAGTAATCTTCATTAATTACCTCACTTTAAGGAAAGAATTTTCCCTTTAAAAAATCTCTCCCTTCCAGGCTCAAAATCCTCCCTTTAAGGGCTAAAATCCTCTCTTTAGGGGCTACAGTCTCACTATAAGGTTAACAATCCTCCGTTTAAGGCCCAGAATCATCACTTTAAGAGCTAGAGTTATTGTAACCCCCTCCTGACACGCCAGAAACTCATAATCCACACCTAGTGTGCGTCTTCACTAGGCTCATCAGTATATCTCAGAGCAGTGAATCAACTCTCGATATTGAGGTGTTTCAGCAACCCATCTTGCAGTCCTCACTCCTCAATACTCGATAGTATTTCCACTCAGCAGAGGCTAGAGAAACGCTAGGACGTTCAGTTCAACAAGCAACTGTACTGCCAACAGACATCACTGAGCCAAAACAATTCGAGTCGCTCCGCATCACCCACCACTCGTGCAGACTTCAGGAGGAAAAGGAAACTTGAAGCAAACTGCGCGTATACCGAAGAAGAAGAAGAAGAAGAAGAAGAAGAAGAAGAAGAAGAAGAAGAAGAAGAAGAAGAAGAAGAAGAAGAAGAAGAAGAAGAAGAAGAAGAAGAAGATAAGATAGCTTCTTCTTGTCAGCATGACAAAGACTCTCAAGGAAGACAAGAGACCCATCTCATACCTACGTTTAGTGGTGACTATCAATGTTATTATATACCGACAGGCAGATTAATAAGACACGATATGCACTTTACGACATTTATAACCCAGAGTTCATAGATGCGGAAATACTGATGATTTAAGAAATAGCAAATGATCTAAAATATCCAAAAGAATTAATTGACATTTTCTTTTAAAATTGCCATGACATTTTAAGAATAAAAAAAATGACAGACAAATATATTCAGCCAAGAACATGTTGGTTCTACTTTACAATTTAAACTTTCTTGATATGCCCTTTGTACTTAAGAATTTCGAAGTCAAAGTTGAATTTGCAAATTTTGTTACAATAAAAACACATCTGATTAAGAATTCCCCAAAAATGCTGAAAACTGTGTCTTTAAGGTTCCCTGTAAAAATGCAATGAAGTTTATTACTGTCAAACTGGAAAAAGTCTTGAACTAAGATTACAACGAAAATATAGCATTAGAACTGAACAAGAGTCTAAAGATCTGTTTATTCATGTGGGAGATTTCAACCACAGACAAGGCCGAGAAAGTTATATCAAGCAGGTCTACGGTTGAGCGAAATATATAAGAACATAAGAACGAAAGAACACTGCAACAGGCCTACTGGCCTATGCGAGGCAGGTCCAATTCTCCCACCGACTTAAGCCAATGCCTTGACCTAGTGAGGTCAGACATTTCACTTAAGGGAGGAGCACGGCATCCGACCTAGTAGCAACTTACACCCTAGGTCCAACTCACACCCACCCACACCTACTCATGTATTTATCCAACCTATTTTTAAAACAACACAACGTCTTGGCATCTATGACGGTACTCTGGAGTTTGTTCCCCTCATCCACAACTCTATTACCAAACCAGTGCTTTCCTGAATCTGAATTTTTCTAATTTAAAGCTATTGCTGCGAGTTCTGTCTATGTTAGATATTTTTAGCATATATATATAATAAATATATATATATATATATATATATATTATATATATATATATATATATATATATATATATATATATATATATATATATATATATATATATAATATATATATATATATATATATATATATATATATATATATATATATATATATATATATATATATATATATTATATATATATATATATATATATATATGCAATAAGATCACAGTGAACAGGTGATTTTAAAATATGCAAAACAACCACTGTGAAAGAGTAGTGAAATTCCAAGGGCTTTCGTGACTACTCACATTGTCATGGAACTATGATAGTTCCTTGACAATGTAAGTAGTCACGAAAGCCCTTGGAATTTCACTACTCTTTCACAGTGGTTGTTTTGCATATATATATATAGATGTCGTGCCAAATAGGCAGAACTTGCCATCTTGGCTTAAATAGCAACGCTCATCTTGCTATACCCCTCAAGGAAGGTTCCTTGATGTTGGTGAGGGGCTCTTGATTTAGGGAATTGGATCTGTGCTCCAGTTCCCCAAATTAAGCCTGAATGCCTTCCACATACCCCCCCAGGCGCTGTATAATCCTCCGGGTTTAGCGCTTCCCCCTTGATTGTAATAATAATAATAATCATCTTGCTATATAGGACAAGTGAAAATTTGTGCATGCAATAATCTCGCCAAAATCATTCAGAACCTAACGATAAAAATATATTTGATTGTGTTTGTTTAGTATTAAATTACTGTAAACGTATTTAAAATATATTTAGTTGGGTTAGGTTAAAATAAATTGCTCTTGTTATAAAAAGGTTAGGTAAGTTTTCTACGATTCTTTTGTTGCAAAATTAAAAATTTTTACATTAACATTAATGAAAAAAATATATCTTTAAACGTATAAGAGAAAATTTTAGAAAGGACTTAATTTTAAACGAGTTCTTGCTAATTGACCAATTTCACATATTCGGCACGACATATATTATATATATATATATATGTCGTGCCGAATATTTAAAACTGGTCAATTAGCAAGAACTCATTTAAAATTAAGTCCTCTCTAAAATTTTCTCTTATACGTTTAAAGATATATTTTTTTCATTAATTTTAATGTAAAAATTTTTAATTTTGCTCCAGAAGAATCTTTGAAAACTTACCTAACCTTATTATAACAAGAAAAATTTATTTTAGCCTAACCCAACTAAATATATTTTAGATTTGTTTACAATAATTTAAAACTAAACAAACACAGTGAAATATATTTTTTTCGTTAGGTTCAGAATGATTTTGGTGAAACTATTGCATACACAAATTTTCACTTGTCCTATATGGCAAGATGAGCGTTGCTAATTAAGCCAAGATCGCAAGTTCTGCCTATTCGGCACGACATATATATATATATATATATACATATATATATTATATATTATATATATATATATATATATATATATATATATATATATATATATATATATATATATATATATATATATATTATATGCAAAACAACCACTCTGAAAGAATAGAGAAATTCCAAGCGCTTTCGTGACTACTCACATTATCAAGGAACTATATATATATATATATATATATATATATATATATATATATATATATATATATATATATATATATTTATATATATATATATATATATATATATGCAATAAGATCACAGTAAACAGGTGATTTCAAAATATGCAAAACAACCACTCTGAAAGAAAAGAGAAATTCCAAGTGCTTTCGTTACTACTCACATTATCAAGGAACTATGAAAATAAAGCATCCAAGGAAGCTATGTAAGGGATCTGGCCAGCACCTCACTATCAGATCCCACAACGGTTAAACACGTGACGCGCGGCGACCCAACTTGGATAGGTCCTTTGCACAACTCACCCACAAACTATTCTACCCAAGAAATTTTAAAATTATTATTTGTCCAGTTTATTATTAAATTCTTCCCAAATTCTATTAATTATAAATGGATCTAATTTATATAAACCAAAGGAAATATTCATATTATTGTCAAAACTGCTTTTTATGAAACAAGATTCAATTATATTCCTGTCGACCATGGACTTGCTTGATACTACTTTCTCAACTTTTTGAAAATCAATTGGATGGTTAAAATCTCTTACATGAATAAATAGAGCATTGGAATCTTGTCCAGTTCTAATGCTATATTTATGTTGTTTTAATCTTAGTTCGAGATTTTTACCAGTTTGACCGTAATAAACTTTATCGCAAATTTTACAAGGAATCTTATAGACACATCCATCAGCATTTTGGGGGGAATTCTTTACCAAAATGCTGATGGATGTGTCTATAAGATTCCTTGTAAAATTTGCGATAAAGTTTATCTTCACCGAACCAACAGTGTGACAACACACATCACCGAACCAACAGTGTGACAACACACATCACTGAACCAACAGTGTGACAACACACATCACTGAACCAACAGTGTGACAACACACATCACCGAACCAACAGTGTGACAACACACATCACCGAACCAACAGTGTGACAACACACATCACTGAACCAACAGTGTGACAACACACATCACTGAACCAACAGTGTGACAACACACATCACTGAACCAACAGTGTGACAACACACATCACTGAACAACAGTGTGACAACACACATCACTGAACCAACAGTGTGACAACACACATCACTGAACCAACAGCGTGACAACACACATCACTGAACCAACAGTGTGACAACACACATCACTGAACCTACAGTGTGACAACACACATCACCGAACCAACAGTGTGACAACACACATCACTGAACCAACAGTGTGACAACACACATCACTGAACCAACAGTGTGACAACACACATCACTGAACCAACAGTGTGACAACACACATCACTGAACCAACAGTGTGACAACACACATCACTGAACCAACAGTGTGACAACACACATCAGTGAACCAACAGTGTGACAACACACATCACTGAACAAACAGTGTGACAACACACATCACTGAACCAACAGTGTGACAACACACATCACCGAACTGACAGTGTGACAAGACACATCACCGAACCAACAGTGTGGCAACACACATCACTGAACCAACAGTGTGGCAACACACATCACCAAACCAACAGTGTGACAACACACATCACTGAACCAACAGTGTGACAACACACATCACCGAATTAACACAGCAACAGTGACTACAGCCATCACTGAACCAACACAACAGGAGTGACAACACACATCACTGAACCAACACAACAGGAGTGACAACACACATCATTGAACCAACACAACAGGAGTGGCAACACACATCACTGAACCAACACAACAGGAGTGACAACACACATCACTGAACCAACACAACAGGAGTGGCAACACACATCACTGAACTAACACAGAAAGAATGATAACAGACATCGCTAAATCAACCCAACAATAGCATCAGCAGACGTCACTGAACCCAACAACAGTGACAACAGACATCAGTAGACCAACCCAACAACAGTGACAACAGACATCAGTTAACCAACGCAATAAGTCAACAGGGCTTTACGTTCCATCTTACTATTATTACAAACAGAAGATTACCTCTGTTTCGCTGAGGCACAAGTTATATTGATAAAACGTCTAGGTGAGCGAAACATCACCATTATTATGTGTCTTTACTGGCCATAGGATTATTTATGCTTATAATCCTTCATATATATATATATATATATAATATATATATATATATATATATATATATATATATATATAATATATATATATATATATATATATATCTTTTTTACACAGGGTTTGACAAGGTTAAGGATCCCTAGCCTTATTGACAAGCTATTTACAGATTAAGGATTCCTAACGTTATTGACAAGCTAAGAGCTGTTACCTACATCAGCTCATTTGAAAGCATTTTTAGTGTTATGAGACATACAAGTAGGTGACAGGATGAAGTTGGAGCCATCTGTGGGCCAGCATTTTCATTTGACCAACTGACTTTATCTCGTTGACATCATTATGCTGTACGAATGTGTTCCATACTAGAGTCATCCTGGGTATATATGATCTCAAATGGAGTGATGTTCTGGAGAAGGGTACAGTCAGCATGAAGTTGCTGCTTTCTGCCAGTCTCTCTCTCTCTCTCTATCTCTCTCTCTTTTTTTTTCTCTCTCTCTCTCTTTTTTCTCTCTCTCATGATCATCTTGGCTCATTATTTTCTTGACTGATGTAGTTCCACACTTTTTGCCCTTCTGCGTGTTTGCGTGCAGGCATAAATCAGAGTTGCAATCAGATTTGCAACCAGACTTGAGATATTTTAGACACCCACGTTTCTAGAGGGTCAGAAGTATCATAATGTTAGAAATGAGGCAGGAGTACCAGAGTACAATATCAAGAATGGAGAGTACATATATGTTAACCCCAGAGTGCAATATCAAGGCTGGAGAGCACAGACATCAATACTAAAAGTAATGCAGGAGTACCAGAGTATCATAACACTAGAACTGAGACAGGTGTACCAGAGCCCAGTATCAATGGAAGGAGAGCTGAGGTACCAGACTTGCAGTGTTGAGCCAGAGGAGCCAGGAACAACTTGCTCAGTCAACAAACTCAACAAACACAAACTAATGACAACTCATTGTACTGGACAACAAATTCTGCGTAAATATTAAAAAAGAATTTCCTCTTTAAAAAAATTATATACATCACTTACGAAAAATATACAAATTAAAGCAAATAAATATATTACAAGTACATATAAAATTATATACAAATTTCGAAGCATAAAAATTCATTCCGTCAGTTTGAAAAAAATAATTCGTCTCCTAAAAGAGTTCCATTACGCTACTCAAATTAAATGACATTAACTTTTAAAGGGGTGGACGGGTAAGCTAGTGGAAGGCCTCGGTCAGATGACCAAAAGCTCCAACTGTGGGTCATCATATGGCTAAGACCGGCATCAAGAAACACTTGTCCTGTGTATTTTAAGATATGAAGAAATCGTGGACAAAATCTGGAGCGCAACAAGAAACACTTGTCCTGTGTATTTTAAGATATGAAGAAATCGTGGACAAAATCTGGAGCGTCGCGTAAAATACAGTACAGATTTATGATCAAAATATTTACATTACTTAACGCAACAGGTTAACTGTTCGACAAGTGAGGAATATATGTACTTAACTGTTCAATTAGGAAGGAATATATGTACTTAACTGTTCAATTAGGAAGGAATATATGTACTTAACTGTTCAATTAGGAAAGAATATATGTACTTAACTGTTCAATTAGGAAGGAATATATGTACTTAACTGTTCAATTAGGAAGGAATATATGTACTTAACTGTTCAATTAGGAAGGAATATATGTACTTAACTGTTCAATTAGGAAGGAATATATGTGCTTAACTGTTCAATAAGTGAGTAATATATGCGGTTAACTGTTCAACTAGGGAGGAATATATGTGGTTAAGTGCTAAATCGTAAAGAAATATATGTGCTTAACTGCTTAACTGCCCATCTGCCCATCTGCCCATTATATATATATATATATATATATATATATATATATATATATAATATATATATATATATATATATATATATATATATAATAATATATATATATAAAATATGTATGTATGTCGTGCCGAATATGTAAAACTGGTCAATTAGCAAGAACTCATTTAAAAGTAAGTCCTTTCTAAAATTTTCTCTTATACGTTTAAAGATATATTTTTTTCATTAATGTTGATGTAAAAATTTATAATTTTGCTGCAAAAGGAACTTAGAAAACTTACCTAACCTTATTATAACAAGAGCAATTTATTTTAGCCTAACCCAACAAAATATATTTTAGATTTGTTTACAATAATTTAATACTAAACAAACACAGTGAAATATATTTTTTTCGTTAGGTTCAGAATGATTTTGGCGAAATTATAGCATACACAAATTTTCACTTGTCCTATATGGCAAGATGAGCGTTGCTATTTAAGCCAAGATAGCAAATTCTGCCTATTCGGCACGACATATATATATATATATATATTATATATATATATATATATATATATATATATATATATATATATATATATATATATATATATATATATATGCAAAACAACCACTCAGAAAGAATAGAGAATTTCTCTATTCTTTCAGAGTGGTTGTTTTGCATATTCTGAAATCACCTGTTTACTGTGATCTTATTGCATATATATATATATATATATAATATATAATATATTATATATTATATATATATATATATATATATATATATATATATATATATATGCAAAACAACCGCTGTGAAAGAGTAGTGAAACTCCAAGCGCTTTCGTGACTACTCACATTGTCAAGGACCTATCATAGTTCTTTGACAATGTGAGTAGTCACGTTAGCGCTTGGAATTTCACTACTCTTTCACAGTGGTTGTTTTGCATATTTTAAAATCATCTGTTTACTGTGATCTTATTGCATGCAATATATATATATATATATATATATATATATATATATATATATATATATATATATATATATGTTATTGTAACCACGAACGAGTGGTATTGATCAATAACAACACTGAGCTAGCCAAGGATTCGAACCCATATTGTACTGGCCTGCCTCATTGTAAGCGAGAACCACATGACGCTTTAAACCACAGGACCACCCAACCCTACGAGAATGGCGCAGCCAGCATACAGCTGGCGGCCCAACAGCCAGCTGTGTGCTGGCTGCAGCATTCTTGTAGGGTTGGGTGGTTTTGTGGTTTAAAGCGTCATGTGGTTCTCGCTTACCATGAGGTAGGCCAGCACAACATGGGTTCGAATCTTTGGCTAGCGCAGTGTTGTTATTGATATATATATATATATATATATATATATATATATATATATATATATATATATATATTTATATATGCAATAAGATCACAGTAAACAGGTGATATCAGAATATGCAAAGCAACCAATGTGAAAGAACAGGGAAATTCCAAACGCTTTCGTGACTTTTCACATCATCAAGAAACTATAAAAAACAAACCATCAAAGACTACACCTCATCATCACGTCACCACAACAAAGCTACACCTCACACGCGCGTAACGGCACCCGACTCTGTGAAACCCACCTAATACTCAACCCAAAACAGCATGGGTTCGACTCCTTGGCTAGTGCAGCGTTGTTATTGATCAATGCCACTCGTTTCGTGGGTACAGTAATATAATATATTGCTTGTTGAGCTAGTACAAAAACAGGAAGTAGAATGAAATCAGTTCAGAGGTGTCCACACCACCGTATGTCCTTCGATCGCTGGTACAACATTTAGCTTGGCTGGATGCGCCATTGTTAAGGATTGTGTGGTCTAAGGCGCCATGCGTTTTCACTCATCATGAGGCGGGCCAAAACAGCATGGGTTCGACTCCTTGGCTAGTGCAGTGTTATTATATATATATATATATATATATATATATATATATATAATATATATATATATATATATATATATATATATATATATATATATATATATGCATGTATGTATTATATATATATATATATATATATATATATATATATATATATATATATGTCGTGCCGAATATGTAAAACTGGTCAGTTAGCAAGAACTCATTTAAGATTAAGTCCTTTCTAAAATTTTCTCTTATACGTTTGAAGATATATTTTTTTCATTAATGTTGATGTAAAAATTTTTAATTTTGCACCAAAAAGAACTTAGAAAACTTACCTAACCTTATTATAACAAGCGCAATTTATTTTAGTCTAACCCAATTAAATATATTTTAGGTTTGTTTACAATAATTTAATACTTAACAAACACAGTGAAACATATTTTTTTCGTTAGTTTCAGAATGATTTTGGCGAAATTATTGCATACTCAAATTTTCACTTGTCCTATATGGCAAGATGAGCGTTGCTATTTAAGCCAAGATCGCAAGTTCTGCCTATTCGGCACGACATATATATATATATATATATATTATATATATATATATATATATTATATATATATATTTATATATATATATATATATATAATATATATATATATATGTATGTATGTATATATATATAGACACTGATTTCTGGCAGAAGGAGACTCGAGCCTACGAACCTTGGAACAAGGTAAGCAGTGCCTTACCATTCTCACCACACTTGGTCCAGTGTGGTGAGAATAGTAAAGCACTGCGTACCTTGTTCCAAGGTTCGTAGGTTCGAGTCTCCTTCGGCCGGAGATCAGTGTTTGTTTATATTTCGCCTGCTCTTGCGAATTCCTTGCATATATATATATATATATATATATATATATATATATATATATATATATATATATATATATATATATATAATGTCGTGCCGAATATGTCGTTTCTAAAATTTTCTCTTATACGTTTAAAGATATATTTTTTTCATTAATGTTGATGTAAAAATTTATAATTTTGCACCAAAAGAATCTTAGAAAACTTACCTAACCTTATTATAACAAGAACAATTTATTTTAGCCTAACCCAACTAAATATATTTTAGATTTGTTTACAGTAATTTAATACTAAATAAACACAGTAAGGTTCAGAATGATTTTGGCGAAATTATTGCATACACAAATTTTCGCTTGTCCTATATGGCAAGATGAGCGTTGCTATTTAAGCCAAGTTCGCAAGTTCTGCCTATTCGGCACGACAATATATATATATATATTTATATATATATATTTTATATATATATATTTATATAAATAATTATTACATGGAGAGCATTTAAATCTGTGGGAGAAGGAAGGCGGGGTAGGGGTCATCCTCGAAAAGGTTGGAAGGAAGGGGTAAGGGAGGTTTCGTGGGCAAGGGGGCTTGGACTTCCAGTAGGCGTGCATGAGCGTGTTCGGTAGAAGTGAATGGAGACGAATGGTATTTGGGACCTGACGATCTGTTGGAGTGTGAGTAGGGTAATATTTAGTGAAGGGATTCAGGAAAACCGGTTATTTTTATATAGCCGGACTTGAGTCCTGGAAATGGGAAGTACAATGCCTGCACTCTAAAGGAGGGGTTTGGGATATTAGCAGTTTGGAGGGATATGTTGTGTGTCTTGATACGTATATACTTCTAAACTGTTGTATTCTGAGCACCTCTGCTAAAACAGTGATTATGTGTGAGTGAGGTGAAAGTGTTGAATGATAATGAAAGTATTTTATTTTTGGATATTTTCTTTCTTTTTGGGTCACCCTGCCTCGGTGGGAGACGGCCGACTTGTTAATATATATATATATATATATATATATATATATATTATATATATATATATATATATACTATATATATACTGTATAATATTATAATATATATATATATATATATATATATATATATATATATATATATATATATATATATATATATATATATACTATTAATCTCCCAGTTAAGCAGGCACCCTTAACTATCCAGTCAAGCCTAATTATTGGAGAAAATACTTGCTTATTTGTGAAATTATTAAGGAATATATGAGTTTAGTGACGCAATTATTGATATAATATACACACTTAACTATCTAATTGTGGAGGACTATATGCTCTTATTCGCTCACTTATTATAAAATATACATCGTTAACGACCACATTATTGAGGAATATATGTGTTTAACGGATTTTTAATATAAAGAATTAATCAATTTGCTGAGGAATATACTCTGCATAACTGCTTCCTTATTAAGGAATTTACGCATTAGACTGCCCACTTAACGAGGCATATACTCATTAGACTATCCACGTAATGAGGCATATACGCATTAGACTACCCACTTAATGAGACATATCCGCTTATTGAGGGATATATGCACTTGAACTTTCTACTTACTGAGGAATATGCATGCTTAAAGGTCCATTTAGTGAAGAACATACTTGCTTCTTTATTCACTTATTAAGGAATATATGGCTTATCCATCCACTTATTGAGGAATATATGTGCATATCCACTCACTTATTGAGGAATATATGTGGTTATCAACCCACTTATTGAGAGATATATGTGTTTATCCACCCACTTATTAAGGAATATATAGCTTATCCGTCCACTTATTGAGGAATATATGTGCTTATCCACCCAATATATTCCCCAATAAATAGAAGTATAGTTCCGGATATTTCTCGGTAATCGGAAGGTTATGGCTGTATATTCCTCAAAAAGTGGAAATATATGCGAGTACAATCCTCAATGGGAGAGCAATTAAGCATATATGTTTCTTAATAAGTGAGCGGCTAGGCGCGAATATACATCAATAAGTGGGTGATAAAAAGTGTGTTGCTTTTAGTAAGTGGACACATATAAGCACGCATATCTCTCTAAGATGATGGTCAAGTGAATATATACCTCAAAACGTGCAGAGTTAATGACAGATACTTCAGAATATATTTTGCGGTTAAGCTCATATATTCCTCAACAAGTGGAAGATTAAGCACCGTGTATATACCTCATTAAATGAGCAGTAAGTTTATATACATTTCAATAGAAAACTTAAGCATGTATATTCCTCATTAAGTGGAAGATAAAGTGTATATACTCCTCAGTGAGAGGACAGATAGGAGCATATATTCTTCAATAAGCGGGCCATTTGCATGTACAGTATATTCCTCTATAAGGGGAGGGATAAGCACAAATGTTCTTCAATAAGTGGAATGCTAAGAATGTATATTCCACAGTAGACAATATAGTTAAACGAATATATTCCTCAATAACTGGATAGTTAGATGAGTATATTCCTCAATGAGTGGACAGCAGAGAGGCAATCAGATCTATTTCGATGAAGAGGAAGGTAATTCCAGTGTCTTGAATCAAGAACCCTTTGCTAGCATCAAGGAACCTCCCCCCCCTCTTCTACACCATCCTTGAATGGAATTAGAGTGGGTGGATGGAAGTAAGAATAGAGACAGAACTAATAATGGATAAGAAGAAAGCAAAAATAATCTTATGGATTTGATAACAGAAGATAAGAAACGAATATATATATATATATATATATATATATATATATATATATATATATATATATATATATATATATATATATTTTATATATATATAAATATATATATATATATATATATTATAATATATATATATATGCAATAAGATCACAGTAAACAGGTGATTTCAAAATATGCAAAACAACCACTCTGAAAGAATAGAGAAATTCCAAGCGCTTTCGTGACTACTCACATTATCAAGGAACTATGAAAGTGAAGCATCCAAGGAAGCTATATAAGGGGTCGGCCAGCACCTCACTATCAGATCCCACAACGGTTAAACACGTGACGCGCGGCGAGCCAACTTGGATAGGTCCTTTGCAAAACTCACCCCCAAGCTATTTATTTGTCCAGTGTATTATTAAATTCTACCCAAATTCTATTAATTATAAATGGATCTAATTTATATAAACCAAAGGAAATATTCATATTATTGTCAAAACTGCTTTTTATGAAACAAGATTCAATTATATTCCTGTCGACCATGGACTTGCTTGATACTACTTTCTCAACTTTTTGAAAATCAATTGGATGGTTAAAATCTCTTACATGAATAAATAGAGCATTGGAATCTTGTCCAGTTCTAATGCTATATTTATGTTGTTTTAATCTTAGTTCGAGATTTTTACCAGTTTGACCGTAATAAACTTTATCGCAAATTTTTTCAAGGAATCTTATAGACACATCCATCAGCATTTTGGGGGGAATTCTTAATCAAAAGTTTTTTTTACTGTATCAAGATTTTTGAATACAACTTTAATATTAAAAGTCTTAAGAAGAGAAGGCATATCAACCAAGTTTTCGTGGTAAGGGAGAACCAACATATTTTTAGTTGAATAAGGCTGGTTGCCCTTTTTTGGATTATAAAAAGTGTTCCTAGCAACTTTAAAAGATTTATCAATTACATTTCTTGGGTATTTTAAATCATTACCTATTTCATAAATTTTGGATATTTCCTCATCTATGAACTCAGGACTACAAATTCGTAAAGCTCTCAAAAACATTGATGAGAAAACAGACAGTTTGACTCTATCTTGATGTGAGGAATAATAGTGGACACAGGAACAGTTATTTGTAGGTTTTCTGTAAATTTTAAATTTGAATTCATTATTACTCTTAATAATTAAAATATCTAGAAAAGGCAATGAGTTATTTTCTTCAAACTCAACAGTAAAGTTTATAGAATGGGCTAAGCTATTTAATTTTCCAAGAAAATGGTGTATATCTACATTTTTGGGCATAAGACACAAAATATCATCAACATATCTGAACCATTTAGCTCTATTAGGGAGGATTGTGTTAAGCAACCTTGTTTCAAAAAATTCCATGTATAGGTTACTAAGAACAGGTGAAAGAGGATTTCCCATTGCCATACCAAACTTCTGAGTGTAAAACTTATCATTAAATACAAATTTTGCATCAACAATGCAAAGTTTAATAAGTTTAATGATTAGTAGGAACTGGCAATGGTAAATCATAGTTAACGAGTTCTTCAGATAAGAAACTTAATAAATCATCAACAGGAACTTTCGTAAACAAGGAAGTAACATCAAAACTAACCATGTTAAAATCATTTAAGTCAGTCAAGGAGCTTAAATTTATCAACCAAGTCTATGTTGTTTTTAACATTAAAGTTAGAAATTTTGCCAACAATAGGGCTCAAAATATCAACAAGCCATTTGGATAATTTATATGAAACTGACCCTATGGAGCTAATAATTGGTCTGACTGGATTCCCTGGTTTGTGTGTTTTTATTAGTCCATACATGTAAGGTAAAGATGGATTAGTGGAAGTAAATTGTTTGACTAATTCATCTTTGCCTTTCAGTAGAAGTTTTATTGTTTTATTGAAATTGCTGTTAACGGTTTCTAGGGGATTTTTCCTAAGTTTAGAATAGGTTTCAGTATCATCTAAGAGATTATTCATTTTTTCTTGGTAATCATTTTCTTTCATAATTACTATTGCATTTATTTTGTCTGCTTTAGTAAGGCGCAAATTTTTATTGTTATTAAGTGTATCATAAGACTTAAAGAATCTTTGAGGGCAATTGGGAATGTTTGGTTTTAACATAGAGCTGTATACCATTCCTTTACTAATATTAATTTCATCAGAGGATAAATCAGAAAATTTTTCAAAGTTACAAAAGGCTTTTGCAATTTCAACTTTGAAAAATTTTCTGATTTATCCTCTGATGAAATTAATATTAGTAAAGGAATGGTATACAGCTCTATGTTAAAACCAAACATTCCCAATTGCCCTCAAAGATTCTTTAAGTCTTATGATACACTTAATAACAATAAAAATTTGCGCCTTACTAAACCAGACAAAATAAATGCAATAGTAATTATGAAAGAAAATGATTACCAAGAAAAAATGAATAATCTCTTAGATGATACTGAAACCTATTCTAAACTTAGGAAAAATCCCCTAGAAACCGTTAACAGCAATTTCAATAAAACAATAAAACTTCTACTGAAAGGCAAAGATGAATTAGTCAAACAATTTACTTCCACTAATCCATCTTTACCTTACATGTATGGACTAATAAAACACACAAACCAGGGAATCCAGTCAGACCAATTATTAGCTCCATAGGGTCAGTTTCATATAAATTATCCAAATGGCTTGTTGATATTTTGAGCCCTATTGTTGGCAAAATTTCTAACTTTAATGTTAAAAACAACATAGACTTGGTTGATAAATTAAGCTCTTGACTGACTTAAATGATTTTAACATGGTTAGTTTTGATGTTACTTCCTTGTTTACGAAAGTTCCTGTTGATGATTTATTAAGTTTCTTATCTGAAGAACTCGTTAACTATGATTTACCATTGCCAGTTCCTACTATCATTAAACTTATTAAACTTTGCATTGTTGATGCAAAATTTGTATTTAATGATAAGTTTTACACTCAGAAGTTTGGTATGGCAATGGGAAATCCTCTTTCACCTGTTCTTAGTAACCTATACATGGAATTTTTTGAAACAAGGTTGCTTAACACAATCCTCCCTAATAGAGCTAAATGGTTCAGATATGTTGATGATATTTTGTGTCTTATGCCCAAAAATGTAGATATACACCATTTTCTTGGAAAATTAAATAGCTTAGCCGATTCTATAAATTTTACTGTTGAGTTTGAAGAAAATAACTCATTGCCTTTTCTAGATATTTTAATTATTAAGGGTAATAATGAATTCAAATTTAAAATTTACAGAAAACCTACAAATAACTGTTCCTATGTCCACTATTATTCCTCGCATCAAGATAGAGTCAAACTGTCTGTTTTCTCATCAATGTTTTTGAGAGCTTTACGAATTTGTAGTCCTGAGTTCATAGATGAGGAAATATCCAAAATTTATGAAATAGTAATGATTTAAAATACCCAAGAAATGTAATTGATAAATCTTTTAAAGTTGCTAGGAACACTTTTTATAATCCAAAAAAGGGCAACCAGCCTTATTCAACTAAAAATATGTTGGTTCTCCCTTACCATGAAAACTTGGTTGATATGCCTTCTCTTCTTAAGACTTTTAATATTAAAGTTGTATTCAAAAATCTTGATACAGTAAAAAAACTTTTGATTAAGAATTCCCCCAAAATGCTGATGGATGTGTCTATAAGATTCCTTGTAAAATTTGCGATAAAGTTTATTACGGTCAAACTGGTAAAAATCTCGAACTAAGATTAAAACAACATAAATATAGCATTAGAACTGGACAAGATTCCAATGCTCTATTTATTCATGTAAGAGATTTTAACCATCCAATTGATTTTCAAAAGTTGAGAAAGTAGTATCAAGCAAGTCCATGGTCGACAGGAATATAATTGAATCTTGTTTCATAAAAAGCAGTTTTGACAATAATATGAATATTTCCTTTGGTTTATATAAATTAGATCCATTTATAATTAATAGAATTTGGGTAGAATTTAATAATACACTGGACAAATAAATAGCTTGGGGGTGAGTTTTGCAAAGGACCTATCCAAGTTGGCTCGCCGCGCGTCACGTGTTTAACCGTTGTGGGATCTGATAGTGAGGTGCTGGCCGACCCCTTATATAGCTTCCTTGGATGCTTCACTTTCATAGTTCCTTGATAATGTGAGTAGTCACGAAAGCGCTTGGAATTTCTCTATTCTTTCAGAGTGGTTGTTTTGCATATATATATATATATATATATATATATATATATATATATATATATATATATATATATATATATATATATATTATATATATATATATATATAAATAAATAAATAAAATGCGTGAGGCATTACGCAGAATGAAAGGGGGTAAAGCAGCTGGAACTGACGGGATCATGAGAGAAATGTTAAAAGCAGGGGGGACATAGTGTTGGAGTGGTTGGTATTTTTGTTTAATAAATGTATGAAAGAGGGGAAGGTACGTAGAGATTGGCGGAAGGGGGACAAAAGAGATTGTAAAAATTATAGAGGAATAAGTTTACTGAGTATACCAGGAAAAGTGTACGGAAGGGTTATTATTGAAAGAATTAGAGGTAAGACAGAATGTAGGATTGCGGATGAGCAAGGAGGTTTTAGAGTGGGTAGGGGATGTGTAGATCAAGTGTTTACATTGAAGCATATATGTGAACAGTATTTAAATAAAGGTAGGGAAGTTTTTATTGCATTTATGGATTTAGAAAAGGCATATGATAGAGTGGATAGTGGAGCAATGTGGCAGATGTTGCAAGTTTATGGAATAGGTGGTAAGTTACTAAATGCTGTAAAGAGCTTTTATGAGGATAGTGAGGCTCAGGTTAGGGTGTGTAGAAGAGAGGGAGACTACTTCCCGGTAAAAGTAGGTCTTAGACAGGGATGTGTAATGTCACCATGGTTGTTTAATATATTTATAGATGGGGTTGTAAAAGAAGTAAATGCTAGGGTGTTCGGGAGAGGGGTGGGATTAAATTATGGGAAATTAAATACAAAATGGGAAGTGACACATTTACTTTTTGCTGATGATACTGTGCTTATGGGCGATTCTAAAGAAAAATTGCAAAGGTTAGTAGACGAATTTGGGAATGTGTGTAAAGGTACAAAGTTGAAAGTGAACATAGAAAAGAGTAAGGTGATGAGAGTATCAAATGATTTAGATAAAGAAAAATTGGATATCAAATTGGGGAGGAGGAGTATGGAAGAAGTTGACGTGTCAGTGGATGGATTCATGAAGGATGAGGTTAATCATAGAATTGATGAAGGAAAAAAGGTGAGTGGTACATTGAGGTATATGTGGATGCAAAAAATGTTATCTATGGAGGCAAAGAAGGGAATGTATGAAAGTATAATAGTACCAACACTCTTATATGGGTGGGAAGCTTGGGTTGTAAATGCTACAGCAAGGAGGCGGTTGGAGGCAGTGTAGATGTCCTGTCTAAGAGTAATGTGTGGTGTAAATATTATGCAGAAAATTCGGAGTGTGGAAATTAGAAGAAGGTGTGGAGTTAATAAAAGTATTAGTCAGAGGGCTGAAGAGGGGTTGTTGAGGTGGTTTGGTCATTTAGAGAGAATGGATCAAAGTAGAATGATATGGAAAGCATATAAATCTGTAGGGGAAGGTAGGCGGGGTAGGGGTCGTCCTCGAAAAGGTTGGAGGGAGGGGGTAAAGGAGGTGTTGTGGGCGAGGGGTCTGGACTTCCAGCAAGCGTGCATGAGCGTGTTAGATAGGAGTGAGTGGAAACGAATGGTATTTGGGACCTGACGATCTGTTGGAGTGTGAGCAGGGTAATATTTAGTGAAGGGATTCAGGGAAACCGGTTATTTTATATAACTAGACTTGAGTCCTGGAAATGGGAAGTACAATGCCTGCACTTTAAAGGAGGGGTTTGGGATATTAGCAGTTTGGAGAGATATATTGTGTATTTTTATACGTATATACTTCTAAACTGTTGTATTCTGAGCACCTCTGCAAAAACAGTGATTATGTGTGAGTGAGGTGAAAGAGTTGAATGATGATGAAAGTATTTTCATTTTGGGGATTTTCTTTCTCTTTGGGTCACCCTGCCTCGGTGGGAGACCGCCGACTTGTTGATATATATATATATATATATATATATATATATATATATATATATATATATAATATATATATATAATATATATATATATATATATATATATATATATATATATATAACTGCATTTATATTTTTGTTGACAATTTAAGTTTTACACGGGATTTGTTTTACAGTCGCTTGAAAAATTTCACACTATTTCATTTAGTTACCGCAAAAGAAAAAAAAAGACATGAAAAAATATATTTTGTCTTTCAGGGGATAAGGTCTTCTATCTGAAATTTTTATTTAAAAGCGGCTTTCCTGAATACCCAATCATGTCTGGCAGCTCCTTTAATGTCTGTCAGCCACGACTCTCAGCACTGCTGCTGTCAGTGTATACACAGGGATGTACACCAAGGGATATACACACACTGCATGATAGTCTTCTATGAATGACTAATGGTTATAATTATAAAAGCAATTTTTTAAAGGGGATGGAGGGGTAAACCAGCGGAAGGCCTCGGTCAGATGACCAAAAACTCCAGCTGTGGGTCATCATACGACTCAGACTCGCGCGTCAGGAAACACTTGTCCTCTTTCCTGATAAACTTTACCTAACCTAACCTAGTCTTCTAATGCTACACTAGAAACTCTATCTAGAAAATCAAGAAGGATATTTTAATAGAATTTAATAATTTATAAACACTACAAACAAAATATCAATACGCAAATTATTCATCTAAGAATTGTACATGTTTACGGATTTTCTTCACTAATTCAGTCGATGAAAATAAATGAATTAATTAAAAAAACGTCCCAAGCAGGGAACGGAATCTCTCTCTCTCGTGAACCTAAATCACAGCGCCACGGGAGTCTAAATAATAGCGTGAGAGTCCAAATCACAGGCCCTCGCATAAATCTGCTAAATCTAATCACAGCATAGCGTAAAAATCTAAATCAATGTGCTTCGTAACAGTCTAAATCACAGTGCCGCGTGAGAATCTAAATCACAGCGCTGAGTAAGTCTAAATCACATCACCGCCTGAGAATCTAAATCACAGCGCTGAGTAAATCTAAATCACATCACTGCCTGAGAATCTAAATCACAGCGCTGAGTAAGTCTAAATCACATCACCGCCTGAGAATCTAAATCACAGCGCTGAGTAAGTCTAAATCACATCACCGCCTGAGAATCTAAATCACAGGGCTGAGTAAGTCTAAATCACATCACCGCCTGAGAATCTAAATCACAGCGCTGAGTAAGTCTAAATCACATCACCGCCTGAGAATCTAAATCACAGCGCTGAGTAAATCTAAATCACATCACTGCCTGAGAATCTAAATCACAGCGCTGAGTAAGTCTAAATCACATCACCGCCTGAGAATCTAAATCACAGCGCTGAGTAAGTCTAAATCACATCACCGCCTGAGAATCTAAATCACAGGGCTGAGTAAGTCTAAATCACATCACCGCCTGAGAATCTAAATCACAGCGCTGAGTAAGTCTAAATCACATCACCGCCTGAGAATCTAAATCACAGCGCTGAGTAAGTCTAAATCACATCACCGCCTGAGAATCTAAATCACAGCGTTGAGTAAGTCTAAATCACATCACCGCCTGAGAATCTAAATCACAGCGCTGAGTAAGTCTAAATCACATCACCGCCTGATAATCTAAATCACAGCGCTAAGTCTAAATCACATCACCGCCTGAGAATCTAAATCACAGCGCTGAGTAAGTCTAAATCACATCACCGCATGAGAATCTAAATCACAGCGCTGAGTAAGTCTAACTCACATCACCGCCTGAGAATCTAAATCACAGCGCTGAGTAAGTCTAACTCACATCACCGCCTGAGAATCTAAATCACAGCGCTAAGTCTAAATCACATCACCGCCTGAGAATCTAAATCACAGCGCTGAGTAAGTCTAAATCACATCACCGCCTGAGAATCTAAATCACAGCGTTGAGTAAGTCTAACTCACATCACCGCCTGAGAATCTAAATCACAGCGCTGAGTAAGTCTAACTCACATCACCGCCTGAGAATCTAAATCACAGGGCTGAGTAAGTCTAAATCACATCACCGCCTGAGAATCTAATCACAGCGCTGAGTAAGTCTAAATCACATCACCGCCTGAGAATCTAAATCACAGCGCTGAGTAAGTCTAAATCACATCACCGCCTGAGAATCTAAATCACAGGGCTGAGTAAGTCTAAATCACATCACCGCCTGAGAATCTAAATCACAGCGCTGAGTAAGTCTAAATCACATCACCGCCTGAGAATCTAAATCACAGCGCTGAGTAAGTCTAAATCACATCACCGCCTGAGAATCTAAATCACAGCGTTGAGTAAGTCTAAATCACATCACCGCCTGAGAATCTAAATCACAGCGCTGAGTAAGTCTAAATCACATCACCGCCTGATAATCTAAATCACAGCGCTAAGTCTAAATCACATCACCGCCTGAGAATCTAAATCACAGCGCTGAGTAAGTCTAAATCACATCACCGCATGAGAATCTAAATCACAGCGCTGAGTAAGTCTAACTCACATCACCGCCTGAGAATCTAAATCACAGCGCTGAGTAAGTCTAAATCACATCACCGCCTGAGAATCTAAATCACAGCGCTGAGTAAGTCTAACTCACATCACCGCCTGAGAATCTAAATCACAGCGCTGAGTAAGTCTAACTCACATCACCGCCTGAGAATCTAAATCACAGCGCTAAGTCTAAATCACATCACCGCCTGAGAATCTAAATCACAGCGCTGAGTAAGTCTAAATCACATCACCGCCTGAGAATCTAAATCACAGCGTTGAGTAAGTCTAACTCACATCACCGCCTGAGAATCTAAATCACAGCGCTGAGTAAGTCTAAATCACATCACCGCCTGAGAATCTAAATCACAGCGCTGAGTAAGTCTAAATCACATCACCGCCTGAGAATCTAAATCACAGCGTTGAGTAAGTCTAACTCACATCACCGCCTGAGAATCTAAATCACAGCGCTGAGTAAGTCTAACTCACATCACCGCCTGAGAATCTAAATCACAGCGCCGCAAACAAATGTTATGGTCAATATGTCAGTGGTTGGTTCGTACACCACCAGTCAAAAATACTTTAAGACCTATAATAAGTCATAATAAGGATTAAAGCGAACTTTAGATACATTCACCTCTCAGGGTGTAAACAGAAATATACACTCGGCGCTCCAGTGTACGCACGCGTGTACGTATGTGTGCATGAATCTGTATGTATGTGTGTGTGTGTGTGTGTGTGTGTGTGTGTGTGTGTGTGTGTGTGTGTGTGTGTGTGTGTGTGTGTGTGTGTGTGTGTGTGTGTGTGTGTGTGTGTGTGTGTGAGTGTGTGTGTGTGTGTGTGTGTAGTCATCTATTGTGATTGCAGGGGTCGATTATAGGTCGTGTTTCTTAGTAACAAGGGGCGGTGTGGGGTGGTGTTTCTTAGTAACAAGGGGCGGTTGTGGGTGGTGTTTCTTAGTAACAAGGGGCGGTGTGGGGTGGTGTTTCTTAGTAACAAGGGGCGGTGTGGGGTGGTGTTTCTTAGTAACAAGGGGCGGTGTGGGGTGGTGTTTCTTAGTAACAAGGGGCGGTGTGGGGTGGTGTTTCTTAGTAACAAGGGGCGGTGTGGGGTGGTGTTTCATAGTAACAAGGGGTGGTGTGGGGTGGTGTTTCTTAGTAACAAGGGGCGGTGTGGGGTGGTGTTTCTTAGTAACAAGGGGCGGTGTGGGGTGGTGTTTCTTAGTAACAAGGGGCGGTGTGGGGTGGTGTTTCTTAGTAACAAGGGGCGGTGTGGGGTGGTGTTTCTCAGTAACAAGGGGTGGTGTGGGGTGGTGTTTCTTAGTAACAAGGGGCGGTGTGGGGTGGTGTTTCTTAGTAACAAGGGGCGGTGTGGGGTGGTGTTTCTCATAACAAGGGGTGGTGTGGGGTGGTGTTTCTTAGTAACAAGGGGCGGTGTGGGGTGGTGTTTCTTAGTAACAAGGGGTGGTGTGGGGTGGTGTTATTTAGTAATAAGGGGTGGTGTGAGGTGGTGTTGCTTAGCAACAAGGGGTGGTGCGAGTGGTGTTATTTAGTAACAAGGAGTGGTGTGGGGTGGTCTTATTTAGTAACAAAGGGTGGTGTGAGGTGGTGTTGCTTAGAAACACGGGGTGGTGTGGAGTGGTGTTATTTAGTAACAAAGGGGTGGTGTGAGGTGGTGTTATTTAGTAACAAAGGGTGGTGTGAGGTGGTGTTATTTAGTAACAACGGGGTTGTGTGAGGTGGTGT
Organism: Cherax quadricarinatus; assembly: GCF_026875155.1. Lineage (NCBI taxonomy): Eukaryota > Metazoa > Arthropoda > Malacostraca > Decapoda > Parastacidae > Cherax > Cherax quadricarinatus. Next base: position 40,922,619 of record NC_069407.1, on the reverse strand, counting down.
TATTTAGTAACAAGGGGTGGTGTGGGGTGGTGTTATTTAGTAACAAAGGGGTTGTGTGAGTGTGTGTTATTTAGTAACAAAGGGGTTGTGTGAGGTGGTGTTATTTAGTAACAAGGGGTGGTGTGGGGTGGTGTTATTTAGTAACAACGGGGTTGTGTGAGGTGGTGTTATTTAGTAACAAAGGGGTGGTGTGAGGTGGTGTTATTTAGTAACAAAGGGGTAGTGTGAGGTGGTGTTATTTAGTAACAAAGGGGTTGTGTGAGGTGGTGTTATTTAGTAACAAAGGGGTTATGTGAGGTGGTGTTATTTAGTAACAAAGGGGTGGTGTGGGGTGGTGTTATTTAGTAACAAAGGGGTTGTGTGAGGTGGTGTTATTTAGTAACAAAGGGGTTGTGTGAGGTGGTGTTATTTAGTAACAAAGGGGTTGTGTGAGGTGGTGTTATTTAGTAACAAAGGGGTTGTGTGAGGTGGTGTTATTTAGTAACAAAGGGGTTGTGTGAGGTGGTGTTATTTAGTAACAAAGGGGTTGTGTGAGGTGGTGTTATTTAGTAACAAAGGGGTTGTGTGAGGTGGTGTTATTTAGTAACAAAGGGGTTGTGTGAGGTGGTGTTATTTAGTAACAAAGGGGTTGTGTGAGGTGGTGTTATTTAGTAACAAAGGGGTTGTGTGAGGTGGTGTTATTTAGTAACAAAGGGGTTGTGTGAGGTGGTGTTATTTAGTAACAAGGGGTGGTGTGGGGTGGTGTTATTTAGGCGCTGTTCAATATACAAATCAATAATATTCATAATAATAATATTTTATTATTATTTTTTAATACATCGGCCGTTTCCAACCAAGGTAGGGTGGCCCGAAAAAGAAAAGCTTTCATCGTCACTCACTCCATCACTATCTTGCCAGAAGCGTGCTTACACTGCAGTTATAAAACTGCAACATTAACACCCCTCCTTCAGAGTGCCGGCACTGTACTTCCCATCTCCGGGAATCAAGTCCGGCCTGCCGGTTTCCCTGAATTACCTTGCTCACATTGCAACAGCACCTCAAGTCCTAAAAACTATTTGTCTCCATTCGCTCCTATCTAACATGCTCGCGCAGGCTTGCTGGAAGTCTAAGCCACTCCCATACAAAACCTCCCTCCAACCTTTCCAAGTCCGGCCCCTACCCCGCCTTCCCATCACTAAAGATTTATACACTCTCGTTTCATCCTCTCTACATGTTCAAACCATCTCAATAACCCCTCCTCAGCCCTCTGGATAATAGTTTTCGTAGTCCTACATCTCCTCCTCATATACAAACTACGGATTCTCTGCATTATATTCACACCACACATTGCCCACACATACGATATCTACACTGCCTCTAGCCTTCTCCTTGTTGAAACATTCACATCTCATGCCTCACACCTATACAAGAGCGTTGGTACAACTATACTCTCATACATTCCCCCTCTTTGCTTTCACGGATAAAGTTCTTTGTCTCCACAGACTCCTCAGTGCACCACTCACATTTTCCCCCTCTTTAATTCTATGAGTCACCTCATCCTCAATAGACCCATCTGCTGATACATCCACTCTCAAATATCTGAACACATTCACCTCCTCCATACTCTCTTTCTCCAATCTGATATCCAATTTTCCGTTACCTAATTTTTTTTGTTATCCTCATCACCTTACTCTTTCCTATATCCACTTTTAATTCCCTTCTTTTACAAACCCTACCAAACTCATCCACCAACCCCTGCAATTTCTCTTCAGAATCTCCCAAGAGCACAGTGTCATAAGCAAAGAGCAACAATGACAACTCCCACTTTGTGTTAGATTCCTTATCTTTTAACCCCGCACCTCTTGCCAACACCCGAGCATTCACTTCTCTTACAGCTCCATCTATAAATATACTGAACAACCATGGTGACATCACACATCCCTGTCTAAGGCCTGCTTTTATTTAGAAATAATCTCCCTCTCGCCTACATACTCTAACCTGAGCCTCACTATCCTCCTAAAAACTTTTTACCGCTTTCAATAACCTACCTCCTATTCCATACATTTGCAACATCTGCCACATTACCACCCCCGTATCCACCCTATCGTATGCTCTTTCCAAATCCATAAATTCCACAAATACCTCTTTAACCTTATCTATATACTGTTCACCTATATGTTCACTGTAAACACTTGGTCTATATACCCCCTACCTTTCCTAAAGCCTCCTTGTTCATCAGCTATCCTGCTCTCCATCTTACTCTAAATTCTTTCAATAATAACTCTGCCATACACTTTACCAGATATACTGAACAGACTTATTCCCCTATAATTTTTACACTCTCTTTTGTCCCCTTTGCCTTTATACAAAGGACCTATGCATGCTCTCTGCCAATCCCTAGCTACCTTACCCACTTCCATACATTTATTAAATAAAAACACTAACCACTACAGAGCTATATCCCCGCTTGCCTTTAACATTTCTATCATTATCCCATCAATCCCAACTGCTTTACTCCCTTTCATTCTGCTCATTGCCCCATGCTCCTCCCTCACACTCACAACTGGTTTTTCATCACTCCTATAAGATGTTATTCCTCCTTGCGCTATACAGGAAATCACAACTTCCCTATCCTCATCAGCATTTAACAATTCCTCAAAATATTCCCTCCATTTTTCCATTACCTCTAACTCTCCATTTAATAACTCTCCTCTCTTAGTTTTAGCTAACAAATCCATGTTTTCCCTAGTCTTTCTCAACTTATTAATCTCACTCCAAAACTTTTTCTTATTTTCAGCAAAATTTGTTGATAACATCTCACCCACTCTCTCATTTGCTCTCTCGTTACATTGCTTCACCACTCTCTTAACCTCACTTTTTCTCTACATGTACTCCTCCATCCTTGCATCACTTCTACTTTGTAAAAACCTCTCATATGCTAACTTTTTCTCCCTTATCATCATTCCACCAATCGCTCTTCTTCCCTCCCGCACCCACGTTCCTATAACCACAAACTTCTGCTAAACACTCTAACACTATATTCTTAAACTTACCCCATACAGGTAAGTATAGGGATGGGGTAGGTAAGTTTGGGGTACCAGGTGAAAATAATAATCGGGAGCATTTGATTGAACTTGGTATAGAAAGAGGTTTGGTTATAGGTAACACATATTTTAAGAAAAAAAAAGATAAATAAGTATACAAGATATGATGTAGGGCGAAATAACAGTAGTTTGTTGGACTACGTATTGGTAGATAAAAGACTGTTGGGTACACTTCAAGATGTACATGTTTATAGAGGGGTGACATATTTGTCAGATCACTTTTTAGCTGTAGCTACAGTGAGAGTAAAAGGTAGATGGGATACAAGGAGAATGGAAACAGCAAGCAAGACAGAAGTGAAGATTTATAAACTAAAGGAGGAGGCAGTTAGGGTAAGATATGACCAACTGTTGGAGGACAGATGGGCTAGTGAGAGTATAGGCAATGATAAAAATAATAATAATAATAATAATAATAATAATAATAATAATAATAATAATATAATAATAATATAATAAAAAATAATAATAATAATAATAATAATAATAATAAATAATAATAATATTAATAATAATATTATTATTCTTATTAATAATAATTATAATAATGTAATAATTATAATAATAATTAATTATAATAATAATATTAAAAATTATAATAATAATAATAATAATAATAATAATAATAAGAAGAAGAAGAAGAAGAAGAAGAAAGAAGAAAAGAAAAAAAGAAGAAGAAGAAGAAGAAGAAGAAGAAGAAGAAGAAGAAATTATTTTTACAATGTGCCAATAAAATAATTATTCGAAGAGAGAGAAAGAAAATATTTTTGCTAAAGATATGAAAGTTGGACGTGAAAGAAGACAGGAATAAGAAGGAAGAGAGGAAAGAAGAAAAGGGGCAGAGAGGAAAAAGAGACGAAGCAAAGAATAGGGAGCAAAATGTGTGCAGGAAAAGTGGAATGAAGAATGGGAGGAGCGATAGAAGTAGGAAAATAAAGGGAAGGGAGAAGCGGTAACGATGGGGGGAAAGGGAGGGCTAGGGAGGTGGGATGGGTAAGAATAGGCGAGGGGGGGTTCGGGGGACGTGTAAGAGGGAGGAGGTGGGGGGGAGAGTGAGGACAGATATTTTAAAATTTATATAATTTTGGTATTTGCAGAAAATAATCCATGGAAAAGGAGACAAAGATTATTTGGCTGTGTTCGGTTCAACAATTTAGGGAATATTTTGTCCAGCTGCATCGAGTCGGACGTAATGCCCCTAATGAGGTCTATTGTCCGCCAGTGTTGGTGATGGTGGTGATGGTGGTGGTGATGGTGGTGGTGGTGGTGGTGGTGGTGGTGGTGATGGTGGTGGTGGTGATGGTGGTGGTGGTGGTGGTGGTGATGGTGGTGGTGATGGTAGTGATGGTGGTGGTGATGGTGATGGTGATGGTGGTGATGGTGGTGGTGGTGATTGTGGTGGTGGTGGTGGTGGTGGTGGTGGTGGTGGTGGTGGTGGTGGTGGTGGTGGTAGTGGTGATGGTGGTGGTGGTGGTGGTGGTTGTGGTGGTATACACACACACACACACACACATATATATATATGTATATATATATATATAATATATATATATATATATATATATATATATATATATATATATATATATATATATATATATATGTCGTGCCGAATATGTAAAACTGGTCAATTAGCAAGAACTCATTTAAAATTAAGTCCTTTCTGAAATTTTCTCTTATAAGTTTAAAGATATATTTTTTTCATTAATGTTAATGTACAAATTTTTAATTTTGCACCAAAAGAATCTTAGAAAACTTACCTAACCTTATTATAACAAGAGCAATTTATTTTAGCCTAACCCAACTAAATATATTTTAAATACGTTTACAATAATTTAGTACTAAACAAACACAATCAAATATATTTTTTTCGTTAGGTTCAGAATGATTTTGGCGAAATTAATGCATACACAAATTTTCACTTGTCCTATATGGCAAGATGAACGTTGCTATTTAAGCCAAGATCGCAAGTTCTGCCTATTCGGCACGACATTATATATATATATATATATATATATATATATATATATATATATATATATATATATATAATATATATATATATATATAATATATTATATATATATATATTTATTATCTCTCAGTCCACAGCAGGATTCGAACCTACACACTCTGCATCAAATAAGTAGTACCTTCTCAACTCTGACAGATCATGCTGATTTATCCTTGGATAACCAAATTAAGTGAGACCCGTGAATTATTTCTCATCAGAAGTGACGCTCTCCAATTACTTTACAGATGCCTAAGTGATCACTAAAAATGACACATGATAACATACACGACTTGATATCAAGGGATTGTTTTCCCTTGAGGAAAACACATTCGCACAGCATCCAGCTGTGTGCCTACACAGCCTTAACCCATGACACGGTACATCACAGCATCCATCTGTGTGCCTACACTGCCTTAACCCACGACACGGTATATCACAGCATCCATCTGTGTGCCTACACTGCCTTAACAGCTGTGTGCCTACACAGCCTTAACCCATGACACGGTATATCACAGCATCCATCTGTGTGCCTACACTGCCTTAACAGCTGTGTGCCTACACAGCCTTAACCCACGACACGGTACATCACAGCATCCAGCTGTGTGCCTACACTGCCTTAATCCACAACAGGGTACATCCTTCTCATACAATGCATCAGCCACTGAAGATTGATGTCGTCTAGAATAGCTCTTATTTAAATAAGAAGAAAGCGCTACATCCGTATGGGTGATACAGCGCCTGTGGGGACTGTAAGTTCAGTTCCTTGGATCAAGAACCCCACTCACCAACACCAAGGAAAATACAAAGCAATAAGGTAAAACAATGCTTTAATTGGAGGTTAAAAGTGGTAAAGCAGCTGATCAGAGGAGCGTTTCTCCAGTAATCACAGGGAAAGAAAAATGCAGGAATGGCCTATGTAGAATTGTACATAAGTCAGCCACGCGTCGCCGGGTCACCATCTGGAGAAGACCCTCGCCGGGACAAGACCGGCGAACCTACTATAATACAATGCACCCACTCACGCTAGTAGTCCCGTGAATGTTGCCCAAGATACATTACACAAGTGTTGAAATTCTGAAGCTTATCGAATAAGTCGTTCACCATAAAATAAGTGAAAATGTTGCTGAAAATGTACCGAAAAATAGAAGTCTCTGATCGTTAAGCTTAAAAACGCCATTAATCCACGGATTATTTTTTTTTAGTTTGTTCCTTTTATATTTACATTTTATTTAAAATTCCCTGCAATCCTCTAAGGAAAAGATTTAATTTTATTTTTTTTAACCCGATCTGATAAAATTAGCAAAAGATGGCAAAATAGTATCAAGACAGCTTAAAATTAATGTTAAAACACTTATTATTTGGGCTTCAAGGTTGACCAGACGAGGCAATCAATAGTGACTACATTGGGAAAAAACTGCATAATAAAACTGGCAAATGGAAACTTAAACGACACAGAGTGAATGACAAGCGCCCTTGTAATAAAACCCACTGACGGTAAAAGCTTGAAGCCTACCAGAAAAAACGTTCTCGAATAGCTAATCTGATTCCAATGATTCCAACTTTTTCAACTGTTATAGTAAAATATCCGATTTGCACTTAAACGGAGTAAAATTATAGGATATCATCTTATAATCACCTCGTCAATAACATTGTCAAGGAAATCAGGAGCAGCATTCCATAGTTATTGAATAAAAAATGAATATAACAATTTAATCAATAATATTGGCAATTTGGGGCTTATGTCACGCAATGGCAGTGTGAAGCTTGTGTTAGAATGGTGAAAATTTGAAGTCGATCTGATGACTAATTCTCCTGTTATAGCACTGATTCCAAACAAAACATTAAAGGTAATATCCTGACCTCTGTCTTAATCCCATCAAAATTATTAAACTGAAGTTTATTTAATGTGATTTAAAGAGAATATAAAATTCCTCACTATATCACACACTAAATCATCAAATTTGCTGCTACACATCTGAATTATACTCTCCGCCGTCTTTGTATTTTTTTGGCACATTTTGTGCACACCTGGTTGACCAGGCCCTGGTCCACCATGAAGCCCGGTCACAGACCGGGCCGCGGGGGCGTTGACCCCCGGAACTCTCTCCAGGTATACTCCAGGTATCACTGAGGATTCTGGAAGTTATGCGAGTCATTCCAGGATGTTAATGATGCGGTCAATAACGTTAATAAGCCAGTTGTTAGTAGAAATTGGTTGTCGTTACCATACACGAGTGCTGAAAATTAGAAGCCTATTTCATGAGGCGTTATCGAGTTATAAGGAAAGTAAAATTGAAAAGTAGGAGGAAGGGAAAAAAAACTCAAGCATCCTCATAGGTATCACTACCTACGGGGATACTATTATATATACACATGTATGTGCAAAACAACCAGGGGGAAGTTGAATGATAGCTCTAGACATTTCGTGTTGCAATCAACACACCGTCAGGAGATGGCAATGTTGCAGAAAAGACGAAAGACTCAAGTAAATAGGATCACAAGAAGCGCCTTTGCTGGAGACTCCAGCAAATATTATATATATATATATATATATATATATATATATATATATATATATATATATATATATATATATATATATATATATATATATATATATATACATACATACATACATACTTATCAGTGCAGAAATAAGCGGAGGTATGTACAGAGAAAGCTCGCAGTCAACAGGATTGGACCCTCCCTATGGAGAGTGGCAGAGCATATATACCTACACATTGGCAATATGCAGACTTGCGAAGAATAATCGTAAAATCCTTAATTAACTTATTTCTTTTACTTTGGAATGAGGAAGACTATGGTTTGGAGTATGGAAGAAACTGTAATACTATAAGGAAAATGAGAGACGACTCTGGTTGGAAACTCTCTCCCATTTCCTTACCACGTTCAGAGACAGTGTAAGGGTAAAGGAAATCATGTTCACATGTTTGCACAAGCTCTGAACTCTTTTTTTATTACAATAAGTAAATCAGTAACTACTTAGTAAATGAAAAGTGGAATTATTGTCTCGACGTCACTAAACTTACTTGTTACAAAGGAAGCGAGAGTGAACGACTGCATGATCTTTAATTAGAGCTTCCTCTTATAAACATCCTCATTCAGTCGTCATCAGCTTGTCTGCGTGTTTGTATATGTGCTCAGAGACAGTAACCCTTCTCTCTCTCTCTCTCTCTCTCTCTCTCTCTCTCTCTCACACACACACACACACACACACACACACACACATAAACTCACACACACTCACTACTTTCGCTTATTTGCATAGAGAGTTGTTTAACAAGACTTGAGTGAGAGTGAGAGAGATAAAGTGGGACGACTCACGTGAGTTATGTCAAGCTGACGACCCGTGGGGGCGACAGCTTTTGGAAGCAACAAACCTTGTCACTCTCAAAAGATTTCTTCAGATGTCAGCGAAAGGTTGGTGAAACTTGATGGTGTGTGTGTGTGTGTAGTGTGTGTGTGTGTGTGTGTGTGTGTGTGTGTGT
>NC_069407.1:40911428-40913516 GCF_026875155.1 Cherax quadricarinatus | reverse complement strand
GCGGCCCCTTTTCTTTGCCCTTCCCCAACCTTCAGACTTTGCACTTGGTGGGTTGAACTCCGGGACCAATTCTTGACCGGGTCTGCACCCTTTTCCAGATCCCTTTGTAGTTCTCCCTGGTCTTCGATCGAGTGAATTTTCCACAACTTCACGCATCCAAACGGGCACCTAAATTCTTTTCCCTTCCCGTCATGTCGTTCAAAAATCCCGAAACAGCACGGGCCCTAGGACACCCCTGGGGACCCCGTGGTACAGGTGCCCCTCTGACACCTCGCCATCCATGACCGCTGCGTCTCCTGCAAGTTTTCCCTGATCTTTGTAGGCCTTCCCTTTTAATCCCTGCTGGTCCTCATTTTTTGCCCAATCCTTGTGTAACTGTGTCAAACGCCTTTGCAGCCCAAAGAAAATGCAATCCCCCCACCCCTCTTTTGTCTTACTGCTGTCCCCATGTATAGAACCCCCAATAGGTTTGTACACGGGTTTTTCCCCGCCCCTGAAACCATTTTGGCTGCTGTTGATAGATGTTCCTTTCAGGTGTTCCCCACTCTTCTCCTGATAATCTTCTCCATGATTTTGCTACTTACATGCGGACACTGGTCGTATTTTTAATGCTTCATGTCTGTACCCTTTTTTTAAAGTTGGGGACTAATTTCTGTCTTCCATGCTCAGGAAATCTCCCTGTTTCGTGATGTATTGAATATTGTGTTGGGGGTACACTAGCCCCTTGCTCCCTAATAAATCCCCCATGGGGAGATGTTATCTGGCCCCATTCCCTTTGAGGTATCACCCCTTTCAAAACCCTTTTCACTTCTTCCTCGGTTGTGGCACTGTGCCCAGAAAATGGGGGTGTGCCCCACCTCCCCGTCTTTGGAGCTCCTTCGTTCCCTGTAAAACATTTTTGAATCTTTTGTTGAGCCCTCCATCTTCCCCCCCGGTCATTTTTTGTTGTCTCTCCCCTTCCCCCTTGCCTGATTCCCGGCCCTTGACTGTTTTTTTCCCCCTGATGTGGTGAAAAACAGTTTCGGGTCAGTTTTGGGTTTTCGCTGCTATGTGTTTTCATATTGTCTTTGGGCCTCCCTTCTTATCTGTGCATATTCGTTTCTGGCTCTACGACTGTTCTCCTTATTCCCCTGGGTCCTTTGCCTTCTATATTTTTCCATTCCCTAGCACACTTGGTTTTTGCCTCCCTGCACCTTTGGGTAAACCAGGGGCTCATCCTGGCTTTTTCATTACTCCTGTTACCCTTGGGTACAAACCTCTCCTCAGCCTCCTTGCATTTTGTTGCTACATATTCCATCATCTCATTAACTGGCTTCCCTGCCAGTTCTCTGTCCCACTGAACCCCGTTCAGGTAGTTCCTCATTCCTGTGTAGTCCCTTTCTTGTAGTTTGGCTTCATTCGTCCGGGCCCCTTCCCTGCTTCCCCCTCCACTTGTAGCTCTACTGTGTATTCGAAGTTTAAAAAACCACATGGTCACTGGCCCCAGGGGTTTTCATTTTGTGATGTCCTCGATTTTCTGCACTACTGAAGGTGAATACTAAGTCCAGCCTTGCTGGTTCATCCTCTCCTCTCTCTTTTAGTGTCCCCTTTCGTGTTGGTACATGAAGTTCTCCAGTACCACCTCCATCATCTTAGCCCTCCATGATCTTGGCCCCCATGTGGGTCCAAGTTCTCCAATCGATCTCCTTGTGGTTAAAGTCCCCATGACAGGAGCTTTGCACTGCAAAGCATGAGCTCTTCTGGCCGCTCTAGCCCGTGTTTTCAACCATCGCTCTATTGCTTTTCGTCGTACTCTGCCTTGGCCTCCTGCTGTTTCTGTGGTGGGTTATACATCACTGCTATTACCACCTTGGGACCTCCAGAGTGAAGTGTTTCCACTATGTAATCACTTTCTTCTCCGCTATCTCCTCTCTCCAGCTCATCAAAATTCCAGCGATTTTTGATCAGCAACGCCACTCCTCCACCCCCCTGTTCCCTCTGTCTTTCCTCAGGATTTGGTATCCCCTTGGAAAGGATGGCATCTGTTATCATACCTGTAAGCTTGGTTTCTGTAAGAGCTATGATTCCGGTGATGCTTCTTTGACTCTT
>NC_069407.1:40891428-40908928 GCF_026875155.1 Cherax quadricarinatus | reverse complement strand
AAGGAATCATTCAGGACCCTGTACACCGTGTACGTTAGGCCCATATCGGAGTATGCGGCACCAGTTTGGAACCCACACCTAACCAAGCACGTAAAGAAACTAGAGAAGGTGCAAAGGTTTGCAACAAGACTAGTCCCAGAGCTAAGAGGTATGTCCTACGAGGAGAGGTTAAGGGAAATCAACCTGACGACACTGGAGGACAGGAGAGACAGGGGGGACATGATAACGACATACAAAATACTGAGAGGAATTGACAAGGTGGACAAAGACAGGATGTTCCAAAGATGCGACACAGCAGCAAGGGGACACAGTTGGAAGTGAAGGACACAGATGAATCACAGGGATGTTAGGAAGTATTTCTTCAGCCACTGAGTAGTCAGGAAGTGGAATAGTTTGGGAAGCGATGTAGTGGAGACAGGATCCATACATAGCTTTAAGTAGAGGTATGATAAAGCTCACTGTTCAGGAAGAGTGACCTAGTAGCGACTAGTGAAGAGCGGAGCCAGGAGCTTGGACTCGACCCCTGCAACCTCAACTAGGTGAGTACACACACACACACACACACACACATACACACACCTGGGACTAGCGGGGTTCCACAATGGCCGGTGAATGACGTGAAGAAAGGGATAGATTCAGTGGTGTCCCCTGTTTGCAGACGACGTGAAGCTAATGCGAAGAATTCAAGTGGATGGGGATCAGGTTAAAAACTATAAAGAGATCTGGACAAGCTGCAAGCCTGGCCCAACAACTAGCTCCGGAAGTTTAACTCACCAAGTGCAAATTCATGAAGATTGGGGAAAGTCAGAGAAGACCGCAGACAGAGTACAGGCTAGGGGGCCAAGATTGCAAACCTCACGATATGAAAAAGGTCCTGGGGTGAGTATAATACCGAACACATCCCCTGGGCGTTATATCACCCAAAATTTAACTGCTCCCAGCATATGGGCGCCTGGAAAACCTAAGAATAGGGTTTAGTAAGGAACCCTTTTCAAGACTCTGTACACCGTGTACATCAGGCCCGTATTGGAGTATGCAGCATTGTATGGAACTCTCACCCTCAAAAATTAGGGAAAGTACAAAGGTTTGCAACAAGACTATTCCCGGAACTAAGAGGCATATCCTGCGACGAGAGGTTAAAAGAAATCTTTTCTAACGGCACCAAAGGACAGGAAAAATTTAAAGGGGAATATGATAATGACCTATAAAATACTGAGAGAAAATAACAAGTTGGATAGGTACAATATGTGTCAAAGATGTGACACAGCAACAAGTTGTCAGAACTGGAAGCTAAGAACTCAGACGAGTCACATGGATATTAAAAAGGGTATTTCTGCAGTCATACAGTTGTCGGGAAGTGGAACAATCTGGATAGCGATGTAATGGAGTCAGGAACCATACATAACTTTAAGAAGTTATACGATATAGCTCAGGAGCAGAGAGAGAGAAATGGACGTAGTAGCGAGAAAAAGAAGAGGAAAGTACACACATACACATGCATATATAAACTTAATTTAAGTCGTAATAAACAATAGTAAAATGATAAACAGGAAGTTAGACGTGTGACTTGAACGGCGGTCCTGTGACTGACAGGTCCAGGCGCTGTACCGCTCACGTAAAGGAGCTTTAACATATTTCAGTACTTCTTATCCGTCAGAGGAGCCACTCAGCACCATCAACACAGTGTGCACACTCAGCACCATCAACACAGTGTTGCACACTCAGCACCATCAACAAAAGTGTTGCACACTCAGCACCATCAAACAGTGTTGCACACTCAGCACCATCAACCAGTGTTGCACACTCAGCACCATCAACAAAAGTGTTGCACACTCAGCACCATCAACACAGTGTTGCACACTCAGCACCATTCAACACAGTGTTACACACTCAGCCCATCAACACAGTGTTCCACACTCAGCACCAACAACACAGTGTTGCACACTCAGCACCATCAACACAGTGTTCCACACTCAGCACCATCAACACAGTGTTGCACACTCGCACCATCAACAGTGTTGCACACTCAGCACCATCAAACACAGTGTTGCACACTCAGCACCATCAACACAGTGTTGCCACTCAGCCCATCAACACAGTGTTGCACACTCAGCACCATCAACACAGTGTTGCACACTCAGCACCATCAACACAATGTTCCACACTCAGCACCATCAACACGTGTTGCACACTCAGACCATCAACACAGTGTTGCACACTCAGCACCATCACACAGTGTTGCACTCCAGCACCATCAACACAGTGTTGCACACTCAGCACCATCAACACAGTGTTGCACACTCAGCACCATCAACACAGTGTTCCACACTCAGCACCATCAACACAGTGTTGCACACTCAGCACCATCAACAGTGTTGCACACTCAGCACCATCAACACAGTGTTGCACACTCAGCACCATCAACACAGTGTTGCACACTCAGCACCATCAACACAGTGTTGCACATCAGCACCCTCAACACAGTGTTTTCACACTCAGCACCATCAACACAGTGTTCCACACTCAGCAGCATCAAACACGTGTTCCCACCCCTCAGCACCCTCAACACAGTGTTGCACACTCAGCACCACAACAGTGTTGCCACTCAGCACCATCAACACCCGTGTTGCACACTCAGCACCATCAAACAGTGTTGCACCCCTCAGCACCATCAACACAGTGTTGCACACTCAGCACCATCAACACAGTGTTGCACACTCAGCACCATCAACACAGTGTTTTCAAACTCAGCACCATCAACAGTGTTGCACACTCAGCACCATCAACCACAGGGGTTGCCATCAGCACCCTCAAACACAGTGTTGCACACTCAGCACCATCAACACAGTGTTGCACACTCAGCACCATCAACACAGTGTTGCACACTCAGCACCATCAACACAGTGTTCCCCCACTCAGCACCATCAACACAGTGTTGCACACTCAGGGACCATCAACCCGTGTTGCACACTCAGCACCATCAACACAGTGTTGCACACTCAGCACCATCAACACAGTGTTGCACACCCCGCACCATCAACACAGTGTTGCACACTCAGCACCATCAACACAGTGTTGCCACTCAGCACCATCAAACAGTTTCCACACTCAGCACCATCAACACAGTGTTGCCCACTCAGCACCATCAACAGTGTTGCACACTCAGCACCATCAACACAGTGTTGCACACTCAGCACCCTCAAACAGTGTTGCACACTCAGCACCCTCAAAAACAGTGTTGCACACTCAGCACCTCAACACAGTGTTCCACACTCAGCACCATCAAACCAGTGTTGCACACTCAGCCCCCATCAACACAGTGTTGCACACTCAGCACCATCAACACAGTGTTGCACACTCAGCACCATCAACACAGTGTTGCACACTCAGCACCATCAACACAGTGTTGCACACTCAGCACCTCAACACAGTGTTGCACACTCAGCAACCCTCAACACAGTGTTGCACACTCAGCACCATCAACACAGTGTTGCACACTCAGCACCATCAAAAAGTGTTGCACACTCAGCACCATCAAACACAGTGTTGCACCTCAGCACCATCAAAAACAGTGTTGCACACTCAGCACCATCAACACAGTGTTGCACACTCAGCACCATCAACACAGTGTTGCACACTCAGCACCCTCAACACGTGTTGCACACTCAGAACCATCAACAGTGTTGCACATCAGCACATCAACAGTGTTGCACACTCAGCACCATCAACACAGTGTTGCACACTCAGCACCACAACACAGTGTTGCACACTCAGCACCATCAAAACAGTGTTGACACTCAGCACCATCAAACACAGTGTTGCACACTCAGCACCATCAACAGTGTTGCACACTCAGCACCATCAACACAGTGTTGCACACTCAGCACCATCAACACAGTGTTGCACATCAGCACCATCAACACAGTGTTGCACACTCAGCACCATCAACACAGTGTTGCACACTCAGCACCATCAACACAGGGGTTTGCACACTCAGCACCATCAACAGTGTTGCACACTCGCACCATCAACACAGTGTTGCAAACATCAGCACCATCAACACAGTGTTGCACACTCAGCACCATCAACAGTGTTGCACACTCAGCACCATCAACACAGTGGGTTTCACACTCAGCACCATCAACACAGTGTTGCACACTCAGCACCAACAACAGTTTTTGCACACTCAGCACCATCAACACAGTGTTGCACACTCAGCACCATCAAACACAGTGTTGCACACTCAGCACCATCAACACAGTGTTGCACACTCAGCACCATCAACACAGTGTTGCACACTCAGCACCATCAACACAGTGTTGCACACTCAGCACCATCAACAGTGTTGCACATCAGCCCCCATCAACACAGTGTTGCACACTCAGCACCATCAACACAGTGTTGCACACCCCAGCACCATCAACACAGTGTTGCACACTCAGCACCATCAACAGTGTTGCACATCAGCACCATCAACACAGGTTGCACACTCAGCACCATCAACACAGTGTTGCACACTCAGCACCATCAACACAGTGTTGCACACTCAGCACCATCAACAACAGTGTTGCACATCGCACCATCAACACAGTGTTGCACACTCAGCACCATCAACACAGTGTTTTCACACTCAGCACCATCAACACAGTGTTGCACACTCAGCACCATCAACACAGTGTTGCACACTCAGCACCATCAACACAGTGTTGCACACTCAGCACCATCAACACGTGTTGCACACTCAGCCATCAACAGTGTTGCACACTCAGCACCATCAACACAGTGTTGCACACTCAGCACCATCAACACAGTGTTGCACACTCAGCACCTGAACACAGTGTTGCACACTCAGCACCATCAACAGTGTTGACATCAGCACCATCAACACAGTGTTGCACACTCAGCACCATCAACACAGTGTTGCACACTCAGCACCATCAACACAGTGTTGCACACTCAGCACCATCAACACAGTGTTGCACACTCAGCACCATCAACACAGTGTTGCACACTCAGCACCATCAACACAGTGTTGCACAACTCAGCACCATCAACACAGTGTTGCACACTCAGCACCATCAACAGTGTTGCACATCAGCACCATCAACCAGTGTTGCACACTCAGCACCATCAACACAGTGTTGCACACTCAGCACCTCAACACAGTGTTGCACACTCAGCCCATCAACACAGTGTTGCCACACTCAGCACCACAACACAGTGTTGAAACTTAGCACCATCAACACAGTGTTGCACATCAGCACCATCAACACAGTGTTGCACACTCAGCACCATCAACACAGTGTTGCACACTCGCACCCTCAACAGTGTTGCACACTCAGCACCATCAACACAGTGTTGCACACTCAGCACCTCAACAGTGTTGCACATCAGCACCCTCAACACAGTGTTGCACACTCAGCACCATCAACACAGTGTTGCACACTCAGCACCATCAACACAGTGTTGCACATCAGCACCATCAAAAACAGTGTTGCTCATCAGCACCATCAAGGTACTGGTGAACACTCAGCACCATCAAGATACTGGTGAAACTCAGCACCATCAAGGTACTGATGAACACTCAGCACCATCAAGATACTAGTGAACACTCAGCACCCTCAAGATACTGGTGAAAAACTCAGCACCATCAAGGTACTGGTGAACACTCAGCACCATCAAGGTATGGTGAACACTCAGCACCATAAGGTATGGTGAACACTCAGCACCATCAAGGTACTGGTGAACACTTAGCACAATCAAGGTACTGGTGAACACTCAGCACCATCAAGATACTGGTGAACACTCAGCACCACCAAGGTATGATGAACACTCAGCAAAACAAGATACTGGTGAACACTCAGCACCATCATGATACTGGTGAACCATCAGCACCATCAAGGTATGGTGAAACATCAGCACCATCAAGGTACTGGTGAACACTCAGCACCATCAAGGTACTGGTGAACACTCAGCACCATCAAGATACTGGGTGAACACTCAGCACCATCAAGGTACTGGTGAACACTCAGCACCATCAAGGTACTGGTGAACACTCAGCACCATCAAGGTACTGGTGAACACTCAGCACCATCAAGGTACTGGTGAACACTCAGCACCATCAAGGTACTGGTGAACACTCAGCACCATCAAGGTACTGATGAACACTCAGCACCATCAACGTACTGGTGAACACTGAGCATGATCAAGGTATTAGTGAACACTCAGCTCCATCAAGATACTGGTGCACACTCAGTACCATCAAGGTACTGGTGAACACTCAGCACCATCATGGTACTGGTGAACACTCAGCACTATCAACGTACTGGTGAGCACTGAGCATTTTCAAGGTACTGGTGAACACTGAACACCATCAAGGTACTGGTGAACACTCAGCAATATCAAGGTACTGGTGAACATTCAGCACCATCAACGTACTGGTGAACACTGAGCACCATCAAGGTACTGGTGAACACTCAGCACCATCAAGGTACTGGTGCACACTCAGTACCATTAAGGTTCTGGTGGACATTTAATACCTCAATACCATCGGGATACTGGTGAACACTGAGCACGATCATTGTACTGGTGAACACTGAGCACGATCATTGTACTGGTGAACACTGAGCACGATCATTGTACTGGTGAACACTGAGCACGATCATTGTACTGGTGAACACTGAGCACGATCATTGTACTGGTGAACACTGAGCACGATCATTGTACTGGTGAACACTGAGCACGATCATTGTACTGGTGAACACTGAGCACGATCAATGTACTGGTGAACACTGAGCACGATCATTGTACTGGTGAACACTGAGCACGATCATTGTACTGGGAACACTGAGCACGATCATTGTACTGGTGAACACTGAGCACGATCATTGTACTGGTGAACACTGAGCACGATCATTGTACTGGTGAACACTGAGCACGATCAATGTACTGGTGAACACTGAGCACGATCATTGTACTGGTGAACACTGAGCACGATCATTGTACTGGTGAACACTGAGCACGATCATTGTACTGGTGAACACTGAGCACGTTCAATGTACTGGTGAACACTGAGCATGATCATTGTACTGGTGAACACTGAGCACGATCAATGTACTGGTGAACACTGAGCACGATCATTGTACTGGTGAACACTGAGCACGTTTCATTGTACTGGTGAACACTGAGCACGATCAATGTACTGGTGAACACTGAGCACGATCATTGTACTGGTGAACACTGAGCACGATCAATGTACTGGTGAACACTGAGCACGTTCAATGTACTGGTGAACACTCAGCAATATAAAGATACTGGTGAACAGTCAGCAATATCAAGGTACTGGTGAACACTCAGCAATATTAAGGTACTGGTGAACACTCAGCAATATTAAGGTACTGGTGAACACTCAGCAATATCAAGGTACTGGTGAATACTCAGCACCATCAAGGTACTGGTGAACACTCAGCACCATCAAGGTACTGGTGAACACTCAGCACCATCAAGGCACTGGTGAACACTCAGCAATATCAAGATACTGGTGAACACTCAGCAACATCAAGGTACTGGTGAACACTCAGCAATATCAAGGTACTGATGAACACTCAGCAATATCAAGGTACTGGTGAACACTCAGCAATATCAAGGTGCTGGTGAACACTCAGCACAATCAAGGTACTGGTGAACACTCAGCAATATCAAGGTACTGGTGAACACTCAGCACTATCAAGGTACTGGTGAACACTCAGCAATATCAAAGTACTGGTGAACACTCAGCAATATCAAGGTACTGGTGAACACTCAGCAATATCAAAGTACTGGTGAACACTCAGCAATATCAAGGTACTGGGGAACACTCAGCAATATCAAGGTACTGGTGAACACTCAGCACTATCAAGGTACTGGTGAACACTCAGCAATATCAAAGTACTGGTGAACACTCAGCAATATCAAGGTACTGGTGAACACTCAGCAATATCAAGGTACTGGTGAACACTCAGCAATATCAAGGTACTGGTGAACACTCAGCAATATCCAAGTACTGGTGAACACTCAGCGCTATCAAGCACACACAGGAACATAAGTGGCAACTTCACCCTGGGTCTCGCAACCTCACTTTGTGTCTGGCAACTTCACCCTGGGTCTCGCAAATTCACCCTGGGTCTGGCAACTTCACCCTGGGTCTCGCAAATTCACCCTGGGTCTGGCAACTTCACCCTGGGTCTCGCAAATTCACCCTGGGTCTGGCAACTTCACCCTGAGTCTCGCAAATTCGCCCTGGGTCTGGCAACTTCACCCTGGGTCTCGCAACTTTACCCTGGGTCTCGCAACTTCACCCTGGGTCTCGCAACTTTACCCTGGATCTCGCAACTTTACCCTGGGTCTCGCAAATTCACCCTGGGTCTCGCAACTTCACTCTGAGTCTGACAACCTAAACCTGGGTCTGGCAATTTCACCCTGAGTCTCTCAACTTCACCCTGGGTCTGGGCAACTTCACCCTGGGTTGGCAATTTCACCCTGGGTCTGGCAACTTTACCCTGGGTCTGGCAACTTCACCCTGGGTCTGGCAACTTTACCCTGGGTCTGGCAACTTCACCCTGGGTCTGGCATTTTCACCCTGGGTCTGGCAACTTTACCCTGGGTCTGGCAACTTCACCCTGGGTCTGGCAACTTCACCCTGGGTCTGACAACTTTACCCTGGTTGTCGCAACTTCACTCTGGTCTCGCAACTTCACCATGGGTCTCGAAACTTCCCCCTGAGCCTCGCAACTTCATCCGGGTCTTGCAACTTCACCCTGAGTCTCGCAACTTCACCCTGAGCCTCGCAACTTCACTCTGGGTCTCGCAACCTCACCCTGGGTCTGGCACTTCACTCTGGGTCTGGCAACTTTACCCTGGGTCTCGCAACTTCACCCTGGTCTCGCAACTTCACCATGGGTCTCGCAACTTCACCCTGAGCCTCGCAACTTCATCCCGGGTCTTGCAACTTCACCCTGAGTCTCGCAACTTCACCCTGAGCCTCGCAACTTCACTCTGGGTCTCGCAACCTCACCCTGGGTCTGGCACTTCACTCTGGGTCTGGCAACTTTACCCTGGGTCTCGCAATTTCACCCTGGTTGTCACAACTTCGCCCTGGGCCTCGCAACTTCACCCTGGTCTCGCAACTTCACCCTGGATCTCGCATCTTCACCCTGGGTCTCGCATCTTCATCCTGGGCTTCGCAACATCACTTTAGATCTCGCAACTTCACCCTGAGCCTCGCAACTTCATCCTGGGTCTCGCAGCATCACCTTGAGTCTCGTAAGTTTACCCTGGGTCTCGACACTTCACCTGAGTCTCGCAACGTCACCCTGGGTCTCGCAACTTCACCCTGAGTCTGGCAACTTCACCCTGGGTCTGGCAACTTCACCCTGGTTGTCGCAACTTCACCCTGGGTCTCGCAACCTCACCCTGGGTCTCGCAACAGGAAGACACTCACCTCTTACTGACTTAATCTCCAGCCAGGAGACATTTTTCTGGCGGAGGAAATAACAACAGTACACAGATATTTTCATCTCTAACTCCCATTTTCTTTAAGAAAAAAGTCCCATAAATTGAAATCCTTATAACGACTGTTTGTACTTGTTTCGTACATGTTATGATCGTGTAAATATTCATGAGATTAAGCTTCATCTTCCATTTTTTTAACCCGACAAGTTTAACAATATGTACATTTCGGCCTCAGTCAGTGACCCTCTTCAGCAGGTAAGTGTAGATGGTGGAGGAGGTTGTAGACACATGCGGGGGGGTGGTCGAGAGAGACAGGAGAGCACTGAAGTAACCCTCTTATCGTACATTGTATTGGGAAATGGGTTGTATTCAGGTTTAATCCAAGGACGAGGATACCCCAATATCCTTGGATCAGGAGCCCTTCACCATGGCAAGAGGGGACACCCTTCAGCACCCTCGCGGCCTCCATGAAGGGAAGGCGCCTTTATACTCCTGAAATTTTATTTCATTAATCTTGAGTTTAGATTTTTCATTAAGATTTTTCTCGCATCGCTGCTGATGTAATGGTAGAATTATTTCTGAAAAACGTTATTTTTAGAGAATAAAAACAGAGTCTGGAGGAGTACTGATACTTGAGATACCCCACTGATTCTTGTGGTACTCCACTGATATTTTTGGTACTCCACTGATACTTGTGGTACCCTACTGTTACTTGTGGCACACCACTGATACTTGTGGTATCCTTCACCGATACTTGTGGTACCCAGCTGATATTTATGGTAACCCACTAATATTTGTGGCACACCACTGATACTTGTGATGCCCCAATGATGCTTGTGGTATCCCAGTGATACTTGTCGTACCTCAATGAATGTCACCAGGGGATACCACAAGTATCAGTGATCTCCTCTGTGATGTCACTGGTGGGGTACCACAAGTATCATTATTCTCCTTGAGACAAACACTGATTCTTGTGGTCCCTCACTGGTAACATCCATGAGAGGAACACTGATACTTGTGGTACCCCACTAGTAACATCTTGAGAAGAACACTGATACTTGTGGTACCCCACTAGTAACATCCTTGAGAAGAACACCGATACTTGTGGTACCCCACTAGTAACATCCTTGAGAAGAACACTGATACTTGTGGTACCCACTAGTAACATCCTTGTGAAGAACATGATTTCTTGTGGTACCCCACTAGTAACATCCTTGAGAAGAACACTGATACTTGTGGTACCCCACTAGTAACATCCTTGAGAAGAACACCGATACTTGTGGTACCCCACTAGTAACATCCTTGAAAAACATGTTAATTATGATATTTTATGTTTTATGATATTTTTTGATACTTTATATATTTTGCTTATTTTCTGCATTATTCGCTCTGACTGGCTAAGAGTTTTGGTATGTATTGTAAGCAATCAAGGAAACTCTGGAACCTGAATAGAACCAGCTTCTTATAACAACATTCCAAGGGTAAATCGACTTGAATTCTTTTCATATATAAGTCAGGTCGCGGAGGAGGAAGAAGAGGAGGAGGAGGAGAAGGAAGAAAATAAAAGTAAGAGAACACATTGACTGTAACGAACAAACTCATTCTCTGTAAGAGAACACTGTGGGAGATGTTTACAATAGTCAATTTTCATGGGGAAGGGCTGGTGTTGTAGAGGTTCTACGTCGCCAGCGTCATGGGAGGGAATCAAGTTTGATCAGAGGAAATGAATGGGTAGCTCCATTTCCTTGAATTAAGAGCCCTTCACAAGCATCAACGCATTCCCTTGAAGGGTGAAGGACTAGAAGAAATGGCGCTTGAAGAGTAATCGAAAGGAATGGAGGACTAGGCTAGTAGTGAAAGAAAGATAAAGAAGAGCTGAGGAAGGAAGGGAAGAAGTGAAGTTTAGAGAAGATATGAGAGAGAGGTTAAGGAGAGAAGAGGAGGAACTATGTTAAAAAAAAAAAACTAAAGAAGACACAGGAAGCGAGAGGAGGAAAGGGTCGACAGGTGTAATTTTGTTCATGAAGAAGTGCTAAACCCGCCGGGAGTCATGAAACGATCAGTTACTGACGATGGACGACATATCGTTGCCCTTCACACCTAAGAAAAATTGTGGGGTCTTCGTCCCTGGTCTGTGCTTGCCAGATACGAAAGAAAAGGGACACGCTCCTCAACAACTTTTATTAGCGCATTGTTTCTCTCTATGTACAACTTTGTCAAGTCATTATTAGATACAGCTCTACACAGAGCGAAACGTTGTCCCAAGAAAAGTAGTTCACGTGCATCGTGAGGATACAGATACAGGAATAAGGTAAACATAGTCTATGAAAGACTGTTTAAGTGTAAAGTGATTCAGCTTGAGATGCAGGGTGAGGTGAGTGAAGAACAGATGTTAGAACGAGTGAACAAGTGAACAAGGGACTGAATGTGAGTGAAGGATAGAGGAGAGGAGGGAATTAACTCAGAATTCACAAGAAAAAGTGAGAGAGGAGTAGAAAGGAACAAATGAGCTCAGAGCTCACAAGCAAAGTGAGAGAGAGAGAGAGAGGGGAGAGAAGAGAGAGAGGGAGAGAGAGAGAGGAGAGAGAGGAGAGAGGAGAGAGAGAGAGAGAGAGAGAGGGAGAGAGAGAGGAGGAGAGAAGAGGAGGGGGAGAGAGGAGAGAGAGAGGGAGAGGGGGAGAGAGAGAGAGAGGAGGAGAGAGAGAGTGGAGGAAGAGGGAGAGAGAGTGAGAGAGAGAGAGAGAGAGAGAGAGAGAGGAGATGAGAGAGAGAGGAGAGGGGAGAGAGAGAGAGAGAGAGAGGAGAGAGGGAGAGAGAGAGAGGAACTGAGCTCAAAGCTCACAAGCAAAATTAAACACGTGAAAGCTGGAATTTTTTTTTTTTCATAATTTTTAACATTTCTATTTTTTTTTTAAATTATCCACTGTGACTGGAGTTATAATGGGCAACAATATATATTCTTGATAACATATACACATACATTGACGTAGATAAACGCTGAAATACATAAACGCTGGCTTGCATGAACCCCGGCGTACATAAACACTGACGTATATAAAAGCTGACGTACATAAACGCCGGCGTACATAAACGCTGATGTACATAAACGCTGGCGTACATAAACGCTGACGTACATAAACGCTGGTGTACATAAATGCTGGCATTAATTCGTGCTGGGCATAGAGTACATTCGCTCTAATATACCTTTATGCTGACGTATATTTTACACTGACGTACACTTATGCTAGTGTACGTGAATGCTAATAAAAACATTTAAATGTTGATACACATTCGTGCTGATATTTTAGTATTCTGGTGTACATTCGTGATGAAGCATTCGTGCTGACCTACGGTCACAATGATGGACATAAATAATGTTGATGTTCATTGAGGGCAGACACACATTCACTCTGAGGTATATTCTACTTAAAAGTCTTTACCGAACTGAAATCTAACGAGACTTTGCTGTAATGCGCTTCATTCTAACCCCTTATGCTGCACTACATTCTGACTCGTTTACTCTCAGGCTCGTTAAGCACACTTCACTTGGCCTCTGACGCACTCTTTAAAGCGGGTGCAGCCTACCAAACACAAAAACAACCAGCTGCAGAGGGCTTTGCATGCAGCTCTGCCTTCACTGGGAATTGGATTCATCAAATTACAGTAAACAACGCCGAACGGTGTGTGTTTGTATGTGTGTGTGTGTGTGTGTGTGTGTGTGTGTGTGTGTGTGTGTTTTGTGTGTGTGGTGTGTGTGTGTGTGTGTGTGTGTGTGTGTGTGTGTGCTTTGGAGTCAAAGGACTAACAGATGGTTTGGAAACCTTGAAGCCTCGACTTCGGTTAATACAAGGAAGAAAAGTTTGAGAGTGGTCGTGTGGAGCTCTGAGCTTCAGTGGTCACCACCTCTCGAACCCCTCGTTTGTACCAATTCTGCTTAAGTTTCAAAGGCAGTAATGCGAGGCAGCTTTCATCAGTCTCCCAGGAAGTCTCCTGTTGTTTCTCTCTCGCATTCTCTCTCGAACCAGGCAGAGCCGTGTTGAAACCGGCTTTGTTTGATTGCTTGGGCTCCCAACCCTGTATGTGGAGTGACCGCAAGCTGGTGAAGGTCTCTTGATGCAAGGAATTAGAGGTATCCTCCCCTTAGGTCAAGCCCCAGTTAACCCAGTTTCCAGACACTGTAGACCCCTTACAGGACTAACGCTACCCTGTGACTATTGTAATAATATTTGCGAATTTTACTTTTGAGATTTATTAAATGAATAAATATATTCAGCGTTATATTCGCTAATACATTTTTCCATTATAATACATAATTAATAGTGATACCTGTGTGACATATCTGTCGCCGGTTTAGGTTTTTTTCTTGCCCTCTAAACCCCGGCTGAGACCAGACTTTCCTGCTGATTGCCGGTGAAACCAGACTGCTGTTGTTGGCGGCTCGCTGGCCATCATGAGCATTACAGCCTGTTTAAACCTAGTACTTAGCGGAAGTCTTCTGTACTGGTTTCGACACTATTTCTGATATATGATTGTAGACGTTGACACAGGGTTCTCTTATTGTGAAAGTCAGTGAGTGGATTTTACATTTCCTCCCTTATCTCGCAAAGCAGTGCATTGTTACAGCAGTGTTTAGATTGGTAACCAGGCCTTCCATTTATATATAATCAAGTATCTCTCTCTATGCTACAAAGAAAGTACTTTGAGGCGTTCCAGAAGTTTACAGCGTTTAATTGGCTCTACGAGGGCAATAAACGATTTCTTTATATTTTCCGGCTCTGATATCTAGCCTGCCTTTAATGGAGCTGTCAAGAAAAAAGAATATTAGAATAGTACCACAGGCATTATTTCTCTTGTTTTGAAAGTGCTTATTATCCATCCTGTTAATTTTCTGGCACTTGCTGCACTTGCCTAACAGTGTTCTTTAAATGACAGTTCATCCGACGTTAGTGTGCCTAAGTAGATCCTATATTCCTTTCGTTCTATAATAGCCTTCCCGTCTTTCGTATCCTGTGCTCATTTAGAGTTCCCCATTCTTGTCATACCTAAGAAGTTGGAGTTACTCACCACTGAATATCACGTTATGTTTCACTGTTAACTAGAAGACTCTGCTAACATCAGAGTTCAACTTCTCTATGTCTTCTACGAGGTGACTTTCATACTTAGTTTAGTATACGAATCTGTGGCTAGCGTTGTTATCTATGCTTGCTACGAGGATGGGAAACAATCAAGGCGTCTGGACCGTGCCATGTAGTAAGAACGTAAGAACATAAGAAAGGGGGAAAACGCTGCAGGAGGCCTGCTGGCCCATACTAGGCAGGTCCTTTACAATTCATCCCACTAACAAAACATTTGCCCAACCCAATTTTCAATGCCACCCAAGAAATAAGCTCTGATGTGAAAGTCCCACTCAAATCCAACCCCTCCCATTCATGTACTTATCCAACCTAGATTTGAAACTACCCAAAGTCCCAGCCTCAATAACCCAACTAGGTAGACTGTTCCACTCATCAACTACCCTATTTCCAAACCAATACTTTCCTATGTCCTTTCTAAATCTAAACTTATCTAATTTAAATCCATTACTGCGGGTTCTCTCTTGGAGAGACATCCTCAAGACCTTATTAATATCCCCTTTATTAATACCTATCTTCCACTTATACACTTCGATCAGGTCTCCCCTCATTCTTCGTCTGAATGTTTTCTAACGAATTTATGTCCATTTTGTAATATGTAGACCAGAACTGAGCTGCATAATCTAGGTGAGGCCTTACTAATGATGTATAAAGCTGCAGTATGACCTCTGGACTTCTGTTGCTTACACTTCTTGATATAAATCCCAGTAATCTATTTGCCTTATTACGTACGCTTAGGCATTGCTGTCTTGGTTTAAGGTTGCTGCTCACCATAACCCCCAAGTCCTTTTCGCAATCTGTATGGCTAAGTTCTACATCATTTAACTTATAAGTACTAGGGTTATGGGCACTCCCAAGCTTCAGAACCTTGCATTTATCTACATTGAACTGCATCTGCCACTTTTCTGACCAAGAATAGAGTTTGTTAAATCCTCCTGAAGTTCCATAACATCTACGTTTGAATCAATTATCCTACCTATCTTTGTGTCATCGGGGGAATTTGCTCATATCACTAGTAATTCCCTCATCAAGATCATTGATATATATTATAAACAACAACGGGCCCAAGACTGATCCCTGTGGAACGCCACTTGTTACAGATCCCGCTCGGACTTAACCCCATTTATGTAGTAACAGTAGTAGTAATAGTAGTAGTAGTTGTAGCGGTGGTGGTGTTAGTAGTAGTAGTTTTATTATTATTATTATTATTATTATTATTATTATTATTATTATTATTATTATTATTATTATTATATTATTATTATTCGTAGTAGTAGCAGTAGCAGTAGTGATGGTGGAGGGCACAGAATGGCAGCAGAAGTAGCGTTCTGTTGTGTTCCGTTGAATAGAAATCTTATTATTCATTTTCCTACTTTTCCTGTCATATATACTGACCATATTTTATTGGCTATCACTCCATGATAGTTTTGGGTTTTCTACCAAAGCCTCGTTGTGCATCTCAACACACTTATAAACTTTAAGACGTGTGATGTTAGTGGCACTAGTCTGCAATTTTTTGTAAGTGCTCTGCTGCCTCTTCTGTAAAGGGAGCTATATAGATATACACTTTTTTTTATATTGGGTTTCTGAATTTTCACCTAGATCTAAGCTATTTTTCCCGAGAAACAGTGAACATAACTAACGATAGTGACGAACTTTTTAACGATAATTACCTAACGAACTTTCTGACTGCCTGAAATATTATTTTCACTGGTGGTAATCAAGTTTCATCCAAGGAAAACGCATGTAGCTCTTATTTTCTTGGATCAAGAGCCCTTCACCGGCCTCAAGGCAACCCCATCCCCTCCACCTTGAAGGAGGCTCGCACTGAAGCCTCCAGTTCTCGTCTCTGTTGGTGTTTCTAAATCCATCAGCACTGAGGCTGGCATACGTGATGAGAGGGCGTTAATTAGCAATATAAAACCCTCCACCAACTTTTGCATAATTAGCTCAGGTAATTAATTACAACTTTAGGCTGCTAGCAGTGTGAGGTGGTATTTCTCCTTAGAACAATGTAAATTTCTTCCCCCTGGAATAATGTAAATTTCTCCTGGGGCCAATGTAAATTTCCTCCCAGGAACAATGTAGATTTCTCCCTTTTGGAACAATGTAAATTTCTACACCTGAACAATGTAAATTCCTTGATTTGAACAGTGTAGATTTCTCCACTAGAATAGTACAGGGGGTTTCAAAAATATGGATCCAAGTATATCTCACGATCGGGTCCATATTATTGAAACACCCTGTGTAGTTTTTTTTCAAACTGGATTAATATAAATATTTTACAAGTTAATAGTTAACTAAAACGTTCCCATTAATAAATGACTGAATACTAAGCTATTTATTTTATATAATTCTCGACAAAAAACTGTTTTAGTTTGATTATAACAACGTGAAATTTATAATAATGAGAATTTTGCTACATGTGAAATTTACAACTATACACGACAATTAATATTTATTAGATGAAGTGCAAAGTATCTTATGTTAATTATCTTAATTTTTAACCATTACAACGCATTAATGAGGATTACATCTGTGTAAATGAAAGTGTCTTTGATTATGAAGCGCTTTCATGACTCATGGAATCGTAATAACACGATTGTGTTATTACGATTTCGTGAGTCATGATGGCAGCTTTCAGTCATGATGGCAGCTTTCAGTCATGATGGCAGCTTTCAGTCATGATGGCAGCTTTCAGGCATGATGGCAGCTTTCAGTCATGATGGCAGCTTTCAGTCATGATGGCAGCTTTCAGTCATGATGGCAGCTTTCAGGGACTTGGGCTGGAGCTCGCCACAGCCACGCTGGTGTGAGATTCATCTATAAACACTAGCATTTGTGGTTACGGTGGTGACCACAAATGGTGTATGGAAACA
>NC_069407.1:40806428-40886428 GCF_026875155.1 Cherax quadricarinatus | reverse complement strand
AGATAATCGGTAAATAGTTATTGGGAATATAGTGGCATATAACCGAGATGTAATAACTGATAATGGAATATAGTAACAGATAACGAGGGTATAGTAACAGATAACGAGGGTATAATAACAGATAACGAGGGTATAATAACAGATAACGAGGGTTTTAAAACAGATAATTGGCGTATAGAAACCAGTCAATTAGGCCAAACTCTCCGAAAGACTCAACGTTTTCAAAATTTTCTGCCATGCAATAACAAATATAATTTCCTTCAACGATAAAGGAGCAAAACTTTTTGATTTTGCACCACAAGTGACTTAGAGACCTCACTTAACCATCCTAATTACCATAATTTATTTTAGCCTATTTCTAAGAATCATAAATCATTTTCAAATTATTATTTTAGTGAAAATCAGTGTTTTTTATGTATTTTTTAGTTATGTTCAGGCTGATTTTGGCAGATTTATTGACAAACAACAGGGTTATGGTAACGGGTAATGGGGTTATAATAACAGATGATGGGCGATATTATAACAGATAAAGAGGATATAATAACACATAACTGAGGTATAGTAACAGATAATGCAAACAGAGTAACAGACACATTAACATGTAATGGAAATATAATAAAAGACAATTGGGATATAGTAAGAGATAATAGGTAGGGATATAGTAAGAGATAATGGGTAGGAATATAGTAAGAGATAATGGGTAGGAATATAGTAAGAGATAATAGGTAAGTATATAGTAAAAATTTTTTTTGGGGAAAAAGGTTTTTGGGATTTTTTGGTTTTTTTTAAAGGCAAATTTTTTAAATTAGTGGTTAAGAAATTTGTAACGAGGGGGGTTGGTTAAGGGGTTGTGAAAAAATGGGAAGTGGGGGGGGGGGTTGGTAAATTTTCCAATTTGTGTGGCAACCCGCGGAAGTTTTTTAATAATATTTGTAAAGGGGAGGGGTTGGGTTTTTGTTTTTGAGAGGGTTTTTTCGGGAAATATTTTTGAAATTTTAATTAAAAAATAATTGGTTAAGAAATTGTAAAGGGGGGCCAAATTGAAATTAAGTGAAAAAGGGATGGTGGGATATTGGAAGGGGGAGTAAGAGAATTCGTTGGAAAGAGGGAAAAGGGGTTAAAGAGTATTGTAAAAAAGGGAAAAAAGGGGTTTAAAAAGAAAAGAGTGAGAGGGAAAGGGGTTTAAAAAAAAGGGTTTTAAAAGGGATTTGGGATAAAAAGAAAAGGAAAATTAAAAGGGAAAGTTTTAAAATTTTTGAGAAAAATTTTTTTTTAAGTGTTAGAGGGGGGGGGGGGGGGAATTAGTTTGACCCCCTTAAAAAAAAATTTTTAAGTTTTTTCTGTAAAAATTTAAAATTTAATTTAAAGGGGGAAATTTTTTTTATTTTTTTTTTATTTGGGAGGTGTTTTGATTTTATTAAAAAAGGGAGGTGGGTAAGGGTTATTAAAGGGAGGGCGTTTAAAAAAGGGGAAAAATTTAACGGGGGAATTTTGTTAAAAGAGAAAAGTTAAAAAGGGGGAAGGGGGAATATTAAAAGGGGGAAATTGGTAAGAGTAAATAGGAGGGTTTTGGTTGGGTAGGTTAGGGGGGAGAAAAGGTGGAAATAGTTGAAAAAGGGAAAAAAGTGGTAATAGAAGGTTAGGGGAAAAGGGTTTGTTGGAAATTTGGAAAAAGGGAGGGTAAGAAAAGTGTTGGAAAAGGGGAAAAAAGTTGGGAGGGTATTAAGGGGTAAGGGGGGGGATAAGTAAAAAATGGAAAGGTATTGAGTTTGGGTTTATGTAAAAAATTGGGTGTTTAAGTGGAGTTAGGTAGTTTAAAAAAGGGGGTGGTTAAGAAGGTTGGGGGAGGGAAATTGGTAAGGTGGTTGTGAAAAAGGGAAATTGGAGTTGGTGGGGGGGGGGTTTGGGGTTAGGGAGAGGGATTAAAAATAAAAAAAAAGGGGGGGTAAAGAAATTGTAAAAAGGGAGTTTTAAGAGAAAAATTTTGTAAAAAAAGGGGTTGGGGTTAAAATTTTGAAAAAAGGGGGGTTTGGGAAAAAATAAAAATAAGGGGAGTTTTCCGAAAAAGTTTTTAAAAAGGAAAAGGAGGGTTTGAGGGGAAAAATTGAGCGAAAAATTTAAGGTAGGGGAAAAAGGGGGTTAAGGGTAAAAGAAAGGATTAAGGGTATTAAGGGGGGAAGTGGGGT
This sequence comes from Cherax quadricarinatus, assembly GCF_026875155.1. Lineage (NCBI taxonomy): Eukaryota > Metazoa > Arthropoda > Malacostraca > Decapoda > Parastacidae > Cherax > Cherax quadricarinatus. The sequence goes on along the minus strand of NC_069407.1, from coordinate 40,884,242 downwards.
TTAAAAAATGAAAAAGGTATAAAAAAGTTAAGGGGAGGGAAAGGGGAAAAGGGTAGAAAATTTTAGGGTAAAGGAAAAGGGAAGGGGTTTGGGGAAAAAAGGTTTTGGGGTTTTAAAGGGAGTTGGTTTAAAAAAAGAGTTAAGGGGAAGGTGGGGGTTTAATGAAAAAAGGGGAGTGGTAAAAATAAAATAAGAAAAGGTGGTTTAAATATTTGTGGAGGGATTTTTATGGGCCCCCCCCCCGGAGGGAGGGAGGGTGAGAGAGTGGTGAGGGGGAGGGGTGAGAGTAGGTGAGAGGAGGGGTTTGAGAGTAGTGTGAGGGGGGGAAGTGGTGAAGATTGTGAGAGGGAGTGGTAAAGATAGTGTGGGGGGAAAAGTGGTGAGATTAGGTGAGAGGGAGTGTTGAGAGAGTTTTGAGAGGGAGGGGTGAGATTAGTTGAAGGAGGGTGAGAGAGTGTGAGGGGAAAGTGGTGAGAGTAGTGGGAGGGGAGGGGGTAAAGGAAATTTGAGGGGGAAAGGGGGAGAGAGTGGGGGGGGGAGGGGTTTGAGGTAGTGTGAGGGGAAGGGGAGAGAAGTGTAAAGGGGAGTGGTGAAAAGAGTGTGAGGGGGAGTGGGGGAAAAGTAGGGTAGGGGGTGGGGGAGAGAGTGTGAGGGGATTTGGGGGGAGAGTAGGGGGGGGAAGGGGGTGAGAGTGTTGAGGGGGATTTGGTGAGATAGTGTGAGAGGGAGGGTTTGAGAGTAGTGTGAGAGGGAGGGGTGAGAGTAGTGTGAGGGGGAAAGTTTTGAGGGGGGGGAGAGGGAGGGGGAGAGAAGTTTTGAGAGGGAGGGGTTTGAAGTATTGTGAGAGGGAGTGGTGAAAATTTAGTGGAGGGGGAAGGGGTGAGAAGTAGTTGAGAGGGAGTGGTAGAGTAGTGTGAGAGGGAGGTGAGAGTAGTGTAAAGGGAGTGGTGAGATTTAAATTAGTAAGTGGGGAGAGGGATGGTGAGGGGTGTGTGAAAAGGGAGTGGTAGGGGTATGTGAGGGGAAACCCGGGTGAGAAGGGTGTAAAAAGGGAGTGGTGAGAGTAGTGTAAAGAGGGAGTGGTGAGAGTTGTGAGGGGGAGGGGGAGAGGAGTTGAGGGGGAAAATGGTGAAGTAGTGTGGGGGGAGTGGTGAAAATAGGGGGGGGGGGGGGAGGGGAGGGGGGTGAGATTTGGTGAGGGGGGTTGGGGGAGGAGTGGGAGAGGGAGGGTGAGGGGTGTGTGAGGGGAGGGGAAGGGGGAGGGGGAGGGGTGGAAGGGGGGGGGTTGAGAGAAAGGGGGGAGGGGGGGTGGTGAGGTAGTGGGGAGAGGGAGGGGTTTGGAGAGTATGTGAGGGGATTTGGTTTGAAAAGTAGTGTAGAGGGAGTGGTGAAGAGTATTGAGAGGGAGTGGGGAGAGTAGTGTGAGAGGGATGGTGAGAGTAGTGTGAGAGGGAGGGGTGGAGTAGTGTAAGGGGGAGGGGTGAGAGTAGGGAGAGGGATTTGGTGGGGATTAGTGGGGGAAAAGGGAGGGGTGAATTTGTGGATTTGGAGGGGTAAAGGAGGGGGGGTGTGGGGGAGGTGGTGAGGGGAAAGGGGTAGAGTGGAAGGGAAAGGGGGGGTGTAGTGTGAAAAGGGGAGGGGAGGTTGTAAAAAGGGAGTGGTGAAGTAGTGTGGGGAGTGGGAGTGGTTTTGAGGGGGGAGGGGTTGAGAGTAGTGTGAAGGGGGTGGTGAGATTTGTTTGAGGGAGGGGAAGTAGTTTGAGAGGGAGGGGTGAGAGTATTGTGAGAGGGAGGGTGGTAAAGAGTAGGGGGGTAAAGAGGGAGGGGTGAGGGGTGTGGGGGAAAGGGAGTGGAGATTTAGTGTGAAGGGGGGTGGTGGAGTGGGGTTTTGGGGGGGGAAATGGTGAGAGAAATGTAAAGAGGGAGTGGGGAGAGTAGGGTGAGAGGGAATGGTAGAGTGGGGTGAGGGGGTGGTGAAAATAGTGTGAGAGGGAGTGGGAAGGGAGGGGGTGTGGGGGAGAGGGAAGGGGGTGGTGAGAGGGTGTGAGAGGGATGGTGAGGGGGGTAGTGTGAGGGGGGATTTTATTTTGAGATTTTTTTTAAAAAAATTTTTGGGAATTTAGAAATTTCCATGATTTATTAAGTTTTTATTACCCCCCTTTTTCCAATTTAAAAAGGGGGGTTTAAATTTTTTTAAGTTTTCAATTTAAATTTTAAAAAAGGGGTTTTGATATTCGGGGGGGGTTTTAAAAAATCTTTTTTTTTAAATTTTGGTAGTATATATTTTTTTATTTTTAAAATTTAGAATTTCAAATTTTTTTTTTGAAATTTTTTATATTTAATTTGTTTTTTTACCGTGAATTTTGGGGTTTTGGAGTTAAATTTTCCCTTTTTTCCTTTCAACCCTTTAAATTTTTAATTTCCTTTTTTTTTTTTAAAATTTTTTTTTCCCCAACCCCCCAAATTTAAATTTTATATACCCTAATTTTTTCCCTTTTACCCTTTTTTTTTAAACAATTCTTGCGGGGGTTTCGATAATTTTAAAACCCAAAATTTTTTCTTAATTTTTAATTTTTAAAAGTTTTATCCTTCCCTTATAAATTTTGGGGGTTTATTAGAATACCTTTTGGGGGAAATTTTTTGATTCTTTTGGGCTTTTTAAAGGGGGGGGTCTTTAATTTTTAATTTTTTTTTTAATTTTTTTTCCCAGGGGGGGGGTTTAAATTGGGGGGGCCCGGGGGGGTTTGGGGGGGCCCATACCCTTTTTTTGGCCCCCCCCAAAACCCCCCCCCCCTTTTTTTTGGGTTCTTCCCACCAGGGGGGGGAAAAAAAAAGAAAAAAAGACCCCCCCCCCACTTCCACCCCCCAAACCCCCCCCGCCCAGAAAAACCCCCAAAAGGGGTTTCCCACCCAAACCCCACCCAAAACCCCTGGGGCTTTTCCCCCCACCCTTTACCCAATATTTTCCATTTTTTCAAAACCCTTCTTTTAAACCTTTCTGGTTTTTTCCATGGGGAGAGGGGCCACAAACCTTTTTTCCCCTTTTTAAAAACCCTTTTTTTTAAAAATTTTCGAGGGGGCCCCTTTTTGTTTGAATGTTTTCAACGAAAATTATTTTTTGGGAGCCCGCGAGTGCTCTATGGGCCTTTTGGAAAAAGGTTAAAAACTCCGGGTTTTTTTCAACCCTTTTTAAAAACCCAAATCTTTTGCAAAGGGGGGCCTTTAATTTTGGTTTGGTTGCTCCCCTTTCCCCCGTCCTTTCCCAAATCTTTTTGGGCTAGCAATATTTTTTATAGTCAGGTAGGGCACCCCAAGCTCAAAAACCTTCTTATCTCCCTTAACGTCCCCAACCGCCAAGTGGTTTGTTTAAACCCCCCCCGGTTCCAAACCTTTTTTTGAATCTTACCAAATTTTTACAGGGGTTCCCAATTTACTGAATTCCCCTAAAAATCTTAAAATTTTTTAAACCCGGGCCCAAACTTTTTCCCTTGAACGCCACTTGTTCAGACCCCCCCGGATTAAACCCCTTTTTAGGCCCTTTCTTGTTCCTGTAGGACCTCGATCCCAAGACATTTTTTCCCCCCAAGCCAATCCACTTTCTTTAACCAAAGGTTTTTAAAAAAAAAGGGCCCCAAAAAAACCAAAAAAAATTTAAAAACTTTAGGGCAAGCCCGCTTTACTAAAAAAGTTAAAAATTATAGAAAGCCCCTGACCAAAATTTTTGGGGGGGTTAAGGGTGAGAGGGGTTGGTTTTGGGGGGGATTAAGTTTGGGGGGGGGAAAAGAAATTTAATGGAGGGGAAATATTGGAGGGAGGGGTAGAAAATATAAAGGGGAGGGTGGAGAGGGAAGGGGGTAGGGGGATAGGGGGGAAATTTGGGTGTGTGGGGGGGCGGGGCGGGGATTGGAAAAAGGGGGGTTTGGGGAAGGGGGTGAGTGAAATAAAATTTAAATTAGGGGGAACAATATGGAAAAAAAGGGGGGGCTGGGTTTTGTTTAAAAAAACAAAAAAAAAAAAAAAAAAAAAAAAAAAAAAAAAAGGAAAAAAAAAAAACAAACCCAAAAAAAAAAAACCCCCAAATAAACCGCCAAACCAACAAAAACCAAAACCCCACACACCCCACCACACACACACACCCACCCCCAACAAACACCACACACACACACACAAAAAAAAACCCCCCACAACACACACACACCCCCCAAACCACCCCCAACACACACCACACACCACACACACACACCCCAACACACACACCACACACACCCCCCCCAAAAACACACACACACACCACACATACAACACACCCCCCACACACACCACACACACACACACACACCACACACACACGCTCGGGGGGAAGGAATCTTTCAAGCTCTGTACACCGGAGGGCACCCATTTTGGGAGTAGCACACCAGTAGGGAACCCACACCTGTCAAGCATGTCAAAAATTAGAGAAAATAAAAGGTTTTCCATATATGGGCATAAAAACTGAAGAAATTTAGAGCGGGAATGACAAATTGTCAAGATGGGACACAGCAACAAGGGGGCACAACTGGAAGTTGAAAATTCAGATGATCACGGGATGTTACGAAGTATTTTTCACCCTAAGGGTTTTTCAGGGAAATGGGGAAAAATCCCCAGATGATGTAGTGGAGGTAGGATTAACGTATTTTGAAAAGAGAACAAAAAATCAGGGAATAGGAAGAGGAACCCAGTAGTAACTAGCGAAGATAGGTCAAGGGCTGTGAGTCGACCACTGAAACAATAAAAAGGTAAATACGACCAGGGCCCCAGACTTTTCCTGAGGAAAATTTAAAATAAAGATTTTCCTTTTAAGGCCTCAAAAAAATTCACTTGTGAATTTTTTCTTTTCTTAAATGTTACCCAAGGGGTTCCTTAACAACATCTGTTTTGACAGACTTCTTCTAACCCTGTTTTCGCACAAAAATTCTTATAAAACACCTGTCACACACACAAGAAGTTCAGCAATCATGGGGAAGAAAAAAAACACTCATACCTTTTCCCCTTGCCAAATTGTCCAGGGCTTTCCCCGCTGACAAAGTTTCCCTCACATCACCCATCGGTCGTCGCTGGACAATCCTGATGGCACCTTAGAATTTCTACCTTCAAAATGCGGGGACCGTCTTTCTTTCCCAAGTATAAATGGTTTTGGCGCATTGACAATTTTTTATTGTTTTAAAAACTACGTTTCGCTCTTTGGGATTTGATAAAGCCAATAAAATTTCTAAACATTGCAAAATTTAACATCGTTTTTCGGGTTTTTAACTTCCTTACGTTCACTGTCGAGAAAAGCTGCAAAAACATTTTCCCTTTTTTAAGACTTTTACTTCTTAATAAGAGTAGACCAACAGCTGAAATCAGGTTTTACCATAATCCCACTGAATTTTCACATAAACTTGTTCAACAATAAAAACTCAAAAAAAGTGTTTTTTTTTTGACTGGGGTTTTTTTTAATTAGCTTGTAGTTTCAGCTCCCCTATAAACTTTTTTGAAAAAAAGGTCAACCCGAGCAAAAATACCCCAAAAAAATGCTTGTCAGGTTTCGTCTTTTTAAATTTTTGTCGCTTTTGTTGTAGTTTTTCACTATTACCGTCTTATTGACTAAGTTAAGCATATTTAAGTTTTTTGTGTGTTTTAGCACACCATTTAGTTATATACTGATTTTTTATTTGATTGCATTTCCCTTTTGAACTGCAGTACATGTGGTTGTGTTTCCTTGCAGTACATCAGAACTACGTGGGGTGTGACAGCGAGAAGGCTCCATTCTTCCTGTCTGTCGTGCTAACAGACGCCAACAACCAGTGTGTGCCTCAGTACAGAGCTATACTCTGGCGGAAGACGGTGAGTGTTGTGCCCCTTCTCTGTGCGGGAGGGAAGGGAATGTTACAGCGAGGTAGGGAAGGGATGGAGGGAAAGTGGGATGAAGGGAACTGATGGAGCCGGTGAGGGAGAGGGATAGAAACAAAGAGGGAAGAAAGGGATGGGTTCATCTAAGAAGGGATGAAGGCAAAGAGAGAGGGAATTAGGAAAAGCGGATGATGGTAGGGAAGAGAGAGAGAGAGTTCTGTTTTGTAGGACGTTTGTTGTGTAGCTTGTGTGGGAGATCATGAAGTAAATGGAAGAGGGGTGAAAAGTTAATGAATGGAAGGAGGGACTAAGGAATTAGGGAAAGTGGAGGAAAAGTGAATAAAGTGCCCTAACTTTCTTATTCCATCAATCTCTCCCTCCCTCTCTTGTCTCCCTTTCTCCCTCCCTCTTTCATTCACTTCCTCACTTTAGTTCTCTGGAATATATCCAGACTTCCAGAACCACTTACACCTAGGCATCCTCCTATGAATTTACTCGACTGACTTCCTCCATCCGCTTGCCCTTACATCCCACTTTCCCCTCCCATCCTCTCTCCCTGCCCCCTCCTCTCTCTCTCTCCCTCTCTCCTCCTCTCTCTCTCTCTCTCTCTCTCTCTCTCTCTCTCTCTCTCTTCTCTCTCTCTCTCTCTCTCTCTCCTCTCTCTCTCTCTCTCTCTCTCCTTTCTTCTCTATCTCCCTCCCTCGCTCCCTTTCTGATTTCTCCTGGTAACACAATGAAGAGTCTTGAACTACGAATGTTGCCACAGTGTTCTCTAAGTGTAAAAATGCTCTCCGTCTGCTTTTCACTGGGTGTATTCTACACTTTCTCCCATAAAAATTGTTATTGCAGGGCTCTCAAGACTCTTTCATTTATACATAATCTGGAATCTCTCTCTGTTGTTCCTTTCAGAAAGAATAGTCCAAGTGCACTGGGGTGTTTCTTGTATATTAGATTTGCTATTGATTCTATGCGAGCGGTATACTGCCCCCTCCCTCTGTATGTTTTAAAGGCTACACTATCTCTCCTGCTTCTTACAGGATTCATTACCTTTGTAACTTGTGAGTTCATTACCTTTGTACCTAGTTCAGCTATCAAAACTTTGGGGGCCCAGTCCCTGGACCCATTACGTACCTCTGTAATCTGTAAATACCTTTGTAACTTGTCATGATTGTGACCAGACCTACCTGGAGTTCATTACCTTTGCAAATTGTGACTTCATTACCTTTGTAACTTGCTCAGCTATCAAAATTTTGAGGCCCAGTCCCTGGACCCATTATGTACCTCTGTAATCTTTTGACTACCGCCCACAGGATGGGTATGGGGTGCATAATAAAGATATTAAACTAACTAACTATCTCTCCTGCCTTGAAATGTGCTGTGAACACATGCAATATTCGAATCGTGAGAGCACCCATGATTTGAAATGTACAACATTGGCGTTGTTTCTCTTGTTTTGAAATTTCTCATTATCCACCCTTTCCTCCTCCCCCACCACTGCTGCATTTAACAGATCATCTGACATAAATATTAATTATTTTTTTTTTTACTTTTTCATTGCACCTATGAGTTGGTCTGTCTGCTTTCTGTTTACTGCATTCATTTTGAGGTCTTAATTCTTACCATACTCAACCAGTTCAACTTTATCACCATTGATAATGATTTTTCATGTGCACATTCAAAAACTTTGTTTATATCAGTAATTTTTCTTTGTCTTCTGCTGAAGCGTCTTTCGTACTTATTTTGAAATCGTTCGCAAAGGATGATATGATGCTACGATTTGTGTTTTTCTAGCGTCTGGTACGAGCATGAGAAACGGGAAAGGTGCTAGAAATTTATTTTGGGGTACTGGACTTTTTACTTTATTAAGAGTGGACTCCTTGTTTATTAACACTCCTTATGTTTTGTTTGTTAGAAATCTGGATAGCCAGTGACTTACTCTTCTTGGCTGATCTCAGTTTACTGACGATCACTCTATAACCACTTTTGTCAAACGCCTTTACAAAATCCGTGCGGACCTTTTCTGCATTATAGTTTTTTTTTTTTCAAAAGCCTTAGTGATATTTTCATAATAATCTAATAATTGCGACATAAAATCTTGCTGCTCTAAATCCACGTGATTTGCGTTGTGCTGATCGTGATTTTCCATAAAAACAGTAAGCTGGAAATGTGATATTAGTATTTATATTCTGCCATATTTTTACCATCTTTCTGCAGCCTTATTTATAAAGAGGGACTATAATCTGTATTTTTTTAAGTTTTCAGGAATTTCACCCGAGCATCAGCTCCTCCTCGAAATAACTCGAACTAATGACATTTTACATCTCTTACAAATACAGAATTAGAGGAATCAGGCTCACGTGCTGCATACATGGGTATGTTGTGTATTTCTGCTTCCAAGTCCGAAGGATTTATGGCAGTGTATGATAAATATTTAGTAAAGTGAATAGCGTTAGTGAAGGAGTTATCTAGGTTATCAACTCTCGTAGTGTTATTTGGATTACTGAAAACTGATCCGCATTTTTTTTTTTTTTAATTTCGCTTTTTTTGGGGGGGAGGAGGCATTGACTTATTTCCATTTAGGAGAGGGTCAATACTGAGAGGAGACATTTAACATATAAAAATGTATTTACGATTTTTTCCAGTTTTCTAAAAAAGATTTCTTAAGTTTGTCGTCTGTCTGACATGAGTGTTTTAGGCGATATTTAAAGGAAAAAAAGTGAGTTGCAGGAAGCAGGGCCTAATCACGTAGTAGTAGTAGTAGTAGTAGTAGTAGTAGTAGTAGTAGTAGTAGTAGTAGTAGTAGTAGTAGTAGTGTAGTAGTAGTAGTAGTAGTAGTAACAGTGATCTATCACTGAAAGAAGGATTCATGTTTATATTTCGAAAATGGCGAAGGTGCCTTTCTTCTGTGTAACAATGTCAGAAATTGAGATACATGACGCTTTGAGGCCTTATCGTCTGCTATCAATGATTCTTTAATAACTAAGTGGGCATTACTCCATCTCACCATGTAGCTGGTGGTGTTCTTCTCTTGTACACCTGTGTTGTCCAGATTGTCGCATCTGGATTGTCGTTTGTTTAAATGTGTGTCTACGACTTTAGCTGTTTCCACAACGTATACCTTGTCACAACTTCTGCAAGGGATAAAGTAACCCTCTGCATTTACTGATTCAAGACTCTTCACCTTGGTCCTAGTTGTAAAAGAATTCACTTTACCAAGATTCCAAGATGTTACAGTGTCCACTAATATACTCTGCCCACCTGTGACACTGTCTTCAACTATTTCATCTCACCTGTCTCCAGCATATTTCCTCTGTTGAGATATTTGTGGGTTTTTGGGCAGTTTAGTAATTTTTTTTCTCACGTAAAGTCTTCAGTTTTCTCTTTCTTTGCATGATCTCCATTTAGGCTGCATAAGTGGGACATATTTCACACTGACCTTGTACATCTCTGTCCGGGATGTTTTCTTAGGAAACTTTTCGAAGTTCATTCATTAATTCTCAATAAATGTTTGTTAGCCTGTTAACGTTATATTTGCTAATCATTCCCTCCCTGTGGCTATCTTTTTGCGTCTCCACACAGGAGTTTATGCAAAGATTGTTTTTCATCCTCTCATATTTCATTCTCTCTATCCACCACTTCCACTTCCCCTCCTACCCACCACTTTCTTTTCTTCTCCTACCCACCACTTCCCCTTCCCCTCCTACTCACCATTTATTCTTCCCCTTCTATCCACCACTTCCTTTTCCCCTGCTACCCACCATTTCCTCTTCCCCACCTATCCACCACTTTTTTTTCCTCTCCTACCCACCACTTTCTGTTACCATCCTACCCACCACTTTCTCTTTTCCTCCTACCCACCACTTTCATTTTTCCTCCTACCCACCACTTTCTTTTCCTTCCTAACCACCATTTTCTTTTCCCTTCCTACCCACCACTTTCTTTTCTCCTCCTACCCACCACTTTTCCCCTTCTACCCACAACTTTCTTTTCCCCTCCTACCCACCACTTTCTTTTCCCCCCTCCTACCCACCACTTTCTTTTCCCCTCCTACCCACCATTTTCTTTTCCCTTCCTACCCACCACTTTCTTTTTTCCTCCTACCCACCACTTTTCTCCCCTTCTACCCACCACTTTCTTTTCCCCTCCTACCCACCACTTTCTTTTCCCCCTCCTACCCACCACTTTCTTTTCCCTTCCTATCCACCACTTTCTTTTCTCCTCCTACCCACCACTTTCTTTTCCCCTCCTACCCACCATTTTCTTTTCCCTTCCTACCCACCACTTTCTTTTCCCTTCCTATCCACCACTTTCTTTTCTCCTCCTACCCACCACTTTCTTTTCTCCTCCTACCCACCACTTTCTTTTCCCCTCCTACCCACCATTTTCTTTTCCCTTCCTACCCACCACTTTCTTTTCTCCTCCTACCCATCACTTTTTCTCTCCTACTCGCCACTTTCTTTTCCCTTCCTACCCACCAATTTTCCCCTACTACCCACCACTTTCTTTTCCCCTCCTACCCACCATTTTCTTTTCCCTTCCTACCCACCACTTTCTTTTCCCTTCCTACCCACCACTTTCTTTTCCCCTCCTACCCACCACTTTCTTTTCCCCTCCTACCCACCACTTTCTTTTCTCCTTCTACCCACCACTTTTCCACTCTTACCCACCACTTTCTTTTCCCCTCCTATCCACCACTTTCTTTTCCCCACCCACCCACCAATTTTCCTCTCCTACCCACCACTTTCTTTTCCCCTCCTACCCACAACTTTCTTTTCCCCTCCTACCTACCACTTTCTTTTCCCCTCCTATCCACCACTTTCTTTTCCCCTCCTACCCACCACTTTCCCTCCCCTACCCACCACTTTCTTTTCCCCTCTTACCCACCATTTTCTTTTCCCTTCCTACCCACCACTTTCTTTTCCCCTCCTACCCACCATTTTCTTTTCGCCTCCTACCCACCATTTTCTTTTCCCTTCCTACCCACCACTTTCTTTTCCCCTCCTACCCACCACTTTCTTTTCCCCTCCTACCCACCACTTTCTTTTCCCCTCCTATCCACCACTTTCTTTTGCCCTCCTAACCACCACTTTTCCTCTCCTACCCACCACTTTCTTTTCCCCTCCTACCCACCATTTTCTTTTCCCTTCCTACCCACCACTTTCTTTTCTCCTCATGCTCACCACTTTCGTTTCCCCTACCCAACACTTTCTTTTTACCTCCTATCTGTCACTGTCTCCTACCGTTTTCTCTCTCCCTCCTACCTACTACTACATGCCCACCCACCCAGAGACGCGACACCCAACCACCCACACACGCGCCACCTATTCAAACCCACGCGCCCATCCACCCAGGTACATCAACACCCACCCACCCAGAGGCATACCACCCATCTAGATCAAGAAACACCCAACCAGACAGTCATCCAAATACAGTCTCCCAGACACACACCCAGACACACCCACCCAACACCAGACACAAGCACACCAACGCAGACACACACACACACACACCTATATTCACCCACATCTTGTGTGAGGGGAGGGTTTGTATGTGTGTGTGTGTGTGTGTGTGTGTGTGTGTGTGTGTGTGTGTGTGTGTGTGTGTGTGTGTGTGTGTGCGTGTGTGTGTGTGTGTCTGTATACAGAGCAACACAAGGGACACAGTCCCAAATTGCATTCCTCGAGGCGACGAAACCAGACAGGCGTTAACACACTCTCTCTCTCTCTCTCTCTCTCTCTCTCTCTCTCTCTTCTCTCTCTCTCTCTCTCTCTCTCTCTCTCTCTCTCTCTCTCTCTCTCTCTCTCTCCGCCCGTATACTTAGGAGCGCCCCATCGGGTAGGCAACTCAGGGAGAGAATTGTACAAATATTTGCTAGTCAGTGAACGAAGCTTTGCTACTTCTTGAGAGAGAGAGAGAGAGAGAGAGAGAGAGAGAGAGAGAGAGAGAGAGAGAGAGAGAGAGAGAGAGAGAGAGAGAGAGAGATAGATAAATAGATAGATAGAGAAGGAGAGAGAGAGAAGCTACTGACAATACATTCTTATTTTCTGTTGTATATTAAATGTATTAAAAACGAGTAGTCATATTCATATTATTATTATTATTATATTTATTATTATTATTATTATTATTATTATTATTATTATTATTATTATTATTATTATTATTATTATTATTATTTGAGAAGTGACTAAAGAACCTAAACTTGGTGACGTAAGTTGACAGATAATCAAGGGGAGACATGATAATGAGATACAAAGTACTCAGAGGCATTGACAAGACATCATTTAGATTGTTCGCGAGGTGATGAACAGGATATTAAATACAGAGATGACTAAAAGGATATCGAGAAGTATTTCTTCAGCCTCTGAGTGGTCGTTATATACATACACAGTTTCAAGAACAGGCATGATCGAGATAACGAAGCCAGGAGAGAGTAAATACTATAGCAGGTGATTTGAGAGGCAGGGGGAAGGAACTGAGACTCGACTTCAGAATCCACAAGTAGGTGAACGCACACACACTCAGGCATACATACGCACACACACAGACACACACACACACACCACACACACACACACACACACACACACACACACACACACACACACACACACACACACACACACACACACACACACACACACACCAAATGATGAGACGAATGAATACACAAGGGGAACAAATGATGACAGGGGACCCAAAAAAGCAGTGGCAATGGTCTACAACCCACCACTAAACAGTAGGAGAAAATACATGCGTGTAAAGATAACAAAGGAGTGGTGGACACCACAGCAGGAGTAACAACACAGAGCTCATAAGTCAAAGCTACGAATCAGGGGCGATTTCCCTCACTAAGAGACAGACTCCAGCTCTCTGGGGGACCAGAAACCTGGAGTCTATCTCGTAATGAGGAAAATGATGGCTATGAGAATGAAGGCAGAGATGGACAACTTTGTCTTACTGTGTAAAGTACACAACAAGAGACCGAGAGAGAGTTCAGCTAGCAATACTGGAACTAGTACTTACCATAGGTGCGTCTGGTATAGATGAGACAGAATATGGTAAACCCTTGGGTGCTAGTGCCCATGCAATCCTGAATTTCGAGTACGTTGTGGAAATAATCATGAGAGGAAAACGGCAAGTGGAGGAAGTAAAACAGAGAAAATTCCTGATTTCAACAGCATGGAAGTGGGAACTGGAAGAAACGTCTACGACTGAGATGATGGTGAGCCCAACCGGAAAGTGCCGTGAGGCAAACAAGAATTTCAAGTCCAGAAGATATAATAGAAAGAACAAAGAGAGCCCGTGGTTCAACCAAAGATGCAGAGAGAAAAAAACAAACAGGGGCAATACCAGTGAATCGAAGAGAAAAGGCACACAAACAGGTGCTGGACATCCCGCACGCAACATAAAAGAAGGGGACAAACTTTTGAGTGAGCTGGATACATCAAAGGCAATAGGATCTGAGAGGGTTAGGTTTAGGTTAGGTAAGATTCGTCAGGAAAAGGACAATTGTTTCCTGACGCAGGTCTTAGTCATATGATGATCCAACACTGGAGGTTTCAGGCATACGACCGAGGCCTTCCGCTGGCTTACCGATCCACCCATTTAAAAATTAAGATTATTCTCTGAGAAGGTGTCGCCATGGATGCTATGAGAGAGCTAAGAAGTGTCAGCAACACTAGCTAAAATTTACATCAGATCAATAGATACAAAGCGCTTGTCAAAGTTTAGAAAAACAGTGTGAATATAATTACAATACTGTAGATCAGAGAGAAACATAAACCATTAAATAACAGACAAGAAATGGTGGAGCACATGAAGAGAAGTTTGCCACATAAATTATATCGCAAAACCTTCTGGAGTTTTATAAGGAAAGCGTTAAACCCTTACAGTTATACAGCGCCTTAGAAATGGGAGGCAGTTGTGTTTAATTCAAAAGAACAGGTCCAATCTCTTGGATCAAGAGCCCCTCCAGGTCACCACTCCAGGAACCTCCCTTGAGGAGTAACGAAGAAATAGATGAGACAGATTCCATACATTGTTTTAAGAGAAAGTATGACAGGGCCCACGAAGCTAGGAGGGAGTAAATTTAGCAAGCGGCAAGTTAACAGGTGGGGCCAGGAGCTAAGGCTCAATCCATGGAACCACAGATAAAGTAGCAAATCACACACACACACACACACATACACACACACACACACACACACACACACACACATACACACACACACACACACACACACACACACACACACACACACACACACACACACACACACACACACACACACACACACACACACACAACACACACACACACACACACACACACACACACACACACACACACACACACACACACACACACACACACACACACACACATCAACCAAATAACTGCTGCAGCATATGGGCGCCTAGCAAACCTCAGAACAGCATTCCGACATCTTAATAAGGAATCGTTCAGGACCCTGTACACCGTGTACGTTAGGCCCATATCGGAGTATGCGGCACTAGTTTGGAACCCACACCTTGCCAAGCACGTAAAGAAACTAGAGAAAGTGCAAAAGTTTCCAACAAAACTAGTCCTAGAGCTAAGAGGTATGTCCTACGAGAAGAGGTTAAGGGAAATCAACCTGACGACACTGGAGGACAGGAGAGATAGGGTGGACATGATAACGAGATACAAAATACTGAGAGGAATTGACAAGGTGGACAAAGACAGGATGTTCCAGAGATGGGACACAGCAACAAGGGAACACAGTTGGAAGTTGAAGACACAGATGAATCACAGGGATGTTCGGAAGCATTTCTTCAGCCACAGAGTAGTCAGGAAGTAGAATAGTTTGGGAAGCGATGTAGTGGAGGCAGAATCCATACATAGCTTTGAGCAGAGGTATGATAAAGCTCACGGTTCAGGAAGAGTGACTTAGTAGCGACCAGTGAAGAGGCGGGGTCAGGAGCTGGGACTCGACCCCTGCAACCTCAACTAGGTGAGTAACTAGATGAGTACACACACACACACCACACACACACACACACACACACACACACACACACACACACACACACACACACACACACACACACACACACACAAATACACACATACATACACGCATACACATAGACACTACAAGAGAGGGGACTACACAGGCATGATGAATTTCTTGCACGAGGTTCAGTGGGACAGAACTAGCAGGGAAGTCAGTAAATGAGATGATGGAATATGTAACAACAATATGCAAGGAAGCTGAGGAGAGGTTTGTACCCAAGGGTAACAGAAATAACGAGAAGGCCAGGATGTGCCCTTCGTTCACTCGAAGGTGAAGAGAGGCCCAAACCAAGTGTCCTAGAGAATAGAAGAAGTATAGAAGGCAAAGGACCCAGGGGAATAAGGAGAGCAACCGTAAAGCCAGAAATGAATATGTACTAGTAAGACGGGAGGCCCAACGACAATACGAAAATCACATAGCAGCGAAAGCCAAATCTGACACGAAGCTTTTGTACAGCACATCAGGAGGAAAGCAACAGTCAAGGACCAGGTAATGTGGCTGAGGAAGGAAAGAGGAGAGATCACAAGAAACGAACGAGAAGTATGTGAGGAGCTCATCATGATATTCAAAGAAGTGTTCACAGAAGATACAGAAGGGACACCAGAAAGACAGAGAGGTGAGGTACACCATCAAGTGTTGGACACAATACATACAACCTAGATAGAAGTGTAGAGGCAGCTAAGTGAGCTAGATACCTCAAAGGTGATGGGTCCAGATAACATCTCTCCATGTGTCCTGAGAGAGAGGGAGCAGAGGCGCTATGTGTGCCACTAACATCAGTATTCAACATATTTATCGAAACAGTGCAACTACCTGAGGTATGGAAGACAACAAATGTAGTCCCAATTTAACAAAAAAAGGAGACAAACACGAAGCATTAAACTACAGACCAGTGTCACTGCCATGTATAGTATGCAAAGTCATGGAGTAGATTATCAGAAGAGTGGTGGAGCACCTAGAAAGGAATGAGCTTATCAGCGACAGTCAGCACGGTTTCAGGGATGGGAAACCCTCTGTTACAAACCTACTGGAGTTCTATGACAGGGTGACAGCAGTAAGACAAGAGGGGGAGAGGGGTGGGCAGATTGCGTTTTCTTGGACTGTAAGAAGGCTTTTGACACAGTTCCACACAAGAGATTAGCATATAAGGGAAGGCCCTGCAGTGGATTAGGGAATACCTGTCGGGAAGACATCAGCGGGTCATGGTACGTGACGAAGTGTCAGAGTGGGCGCCTGTGACGAGCGGGTTCCACAGGGGTCAGTCCTAGGACCGGTGTGTCCCTGTTTGCAGATGATGTGAAGTTGATAAGAAGAATTCAATCGGACGAGAGCCAGGCACAGCTACGAAGGGATCTGGACATGCTGCAGGCCTGGTCCAGAAACTGGTTCCTCGAGTTCAACCTCACCAAGTGCAAAGTCATGATGATTGGGAAGGACAAAGTAGATCGCAGACGGAGTACAATCTGGAGGGACAGAGACTACAAACCTCACTCAAGGAAAAGGCTCTTCGAGTGAGTATAACACCGGACACATTTCCTGAGGCGCACATTAACCAAATAACTGCTGCAGCATACGGGCTCCTAGCAAACCTAAGAATAGCATTCCGACATCTCAATAAGGAATCACTCAGAGCCCTGTACGCCGTGCATGTCAGGCCTGTATTAGAGTATGCAGCATAAGACTGAAACCCACACCTAGCCAAACACGTAAGGAAATTAGAGAAAGTGCAAAGTTTTGCAACAAGACTAGTTCCGGAGTTAAGGGGCATGTCCTACAAGGAGAGGTTACTGGAAATCGACCTAACGATACTGCAAGACAGAAGATAGAGGTGATATGATAATGACATATAAAATACTGAGAGGAAATGACAAGGTGGACAAAGACAGGATGTTCCAGAGATGGGACACAGCAACAAGGGGTCACAATTGGAAGTTGAAAACTCAGATGAATCACAGTGATGTTAGGAAATATTTCTCCAATCACAGAGTTGTCAGGAAGTGGAATAGCCTGGGTAGTGATGTAGTGGAGGCAGAATCCATACATAGCTTTAAGAAGAGGTATGATAAAGCTCACGGAGCGGGAAGAGTGACCGAGTAACTACCAGGTGAAGAGGCGGGGCTAGGAGCTGTGACTCGACCCCTGCAACCACAACTAGGAGAGTACACACACACACACACATTTATATACGCTACGAAACCCATTGTTCAACACGCGTATGTTTTCGCTGAACGAAACTTTGTGGATTGTTCCATTTCACCTCTGGGACAGTAGCCGCCCTTTACTATTCATATTCCACATATTTGCATATTGTTTCATTTTTTCACCGCCTGTCGTTGAAGGTTTTATAAAACCTTTGTTCATTTTTCTGCGAAAAATTAATCGTTATTTTCTATAGGAGTTTTTATTATTTTTTTTTTTTAGTTTTATAACGATGAAATTATGAAAAAAAAATTGCAGTAGTATGAGATAGGTTATATTTTGAGAAAAAAAAAAAGTGAATCATTATTTTTTCAATATTCGCCGAGTTTTAGCGAAGCGTAAAAATATTCTTTAGACGGTTCTGAACCATTAACAAATATATGAAAAAATGGCACATGTCCATTAGACTTATTTTTCAGGGGTGTGGAACACTCTAATTAAAAGTGGGTTGGTTGATTTCACAATTGCAGACAATGCAACACATACAACACATACAACACATACAGCACATGCAACACACACAACACATGCAGCACATACAACACATGCAACACACACAACACATGCAACACATACAACACATACAACACATACAACACATGCAACACACACAACACATGCAACACATATAACACATACAACACATACAACACATGCAACACACACAACACATGCAGCACATACAACACATGCAACACACACAACACATGCAACACACACAACACATGCAACACATACAACACATGCAACACACACAACACATGCAACACACACACAAACATGCAATACATACAACACATGCAACACATACAACACATGCAGCACATACAACACATGCAGCACATAAAACACATGCAACACATACAATACATGCAACACACACAACACATGCAACACATACAACACATGCAACACATACAACAAATGCAGCATATACAACACATGCAGCACATACAACACATGCAACACATACAACACATGCAGCACATACAACACATGCAACACATACAACACATGCAACACACACAACACATGCAACACACACAACACATGCAACACACACAACACATGCAACACACACAACACATGCAACACACACAACACATGCAACACATACAACAAATGCAACACATACAACACATGCAACACACACAGCACATGCAGCACATACAACACATGCAACACACACAACACATGCAACATATACAACACATGCAACACATACAACACATGCAACACATACAACACATGCAGCACATACAACACATGCAACACACACAACACATGCAACACATACAACACCTGCAACACACACAACACATGCAGCACATACAACACATGCAACACACACAACACATGCAACACACACAACACATGCAACACACACAACACATGCAACACACACAACACATGCAACACACACAACACATGCAACACACACAAACACATGCAACACACACAACACATGCAACACATACAACAAATGCAACACACACAACACATGCAGCACATACAACACATACAACACATACAACACATGCAACACACACAACACATGCAACACTTATAACACATACAACACATACAACACATGCAACACACAACACATGCAGCACATACAACACATGCAACACACACAACACATGCAACACACACAACACATGCAACACATACAACACATGCAACACACACAACACATGCAACACACACAAAAACATGCAATACATACAACACATGCAACACATACAACACATGCAGCACATACAACACATGCAGCACATAAAACACATGCAACACATACAATACATGCAACACACACACACAACACATGCAACACATACAACACATGCAACACATACAACAAATGCAGCATATACAACACATGCAGCACATACAACACATGCAACACATACAACACATGCAACACACACAACACATGCAACACACACAACACATGCAACACCACACAACACATGCAACACACACAACACATGCAACACATACAACAAATGCAACACATACAACACATGCAACACACACAGCACATGCAGCACATACAACACATGCAACACACACAACACATGCAACATATACAACACATGCAACACATACAACACATGCAACACATACAACACATGCAGCACATACAACACATGCAACACACACAACACATGCAACACATACAACACCTGCAACACACACAACACATGCAGCACATACAACACATGCAACACACACAACACATGCAACACACACAACACATGCAACACACACAACACATACAACACACACAACACATACAACACATGCAACACACACAAAACACATGCAACACATGCAACACATACAGCACGTGCAACACACGCAACACATACAGCACATGCAACACACAACATATGCAACATATACAACACATGCAATACATACAGCACATATAACACATACAACACATGCAACACATACAACACATGGAACACATGCAACACATGCAACACACACAACACATGCAACACATACAACATATGCAACAGATACAGCACATGCAACACATATAGCACATGCAACACACACAACACAAGCAACACATACAACACATACAACGCATGCAACGCATGCAACACATGCAACACATACAACACATGCAACACATGCAACATACACAACACATGAAACACATGCAACACACACAACACATGCAACACATACAACACAAACAACACACACAACGCATGCAACACACACATGTACACGGTACATGATAGTAGCACACGGTACACGATAGAAGTACACGGTACACGATAGTAGCACACGGTACATGATAGAAGTACACGGTACACGATAGTAGTTACTCTCACGGAAGCTGACAACAGTTGAACCACATGAAGCACACACACACACACACACACACACACACACACACACACACACACACACACACACACTCCCAAGGTATCAACTAGTCTATGTTCTCCTTTCCAGCACACTCACCATAAATAAGCCTCCATGGGCCCTTCAAGCACTTGTTCAAGGTTGGCTGGTGAAGGTCTCGTCATCGTCGTTGAGTTCCCTGTTGTCATTGTCATCTCTGTTAGCGCTCTGATACTCCTCAAAGGACCATTGTCACAATGTTCTAAGTACCGCAAAGATCCACTCTGAACGCTAAGCTTAAAAGCTGAGTTATGCAAAGCACTTCTAGAATAAAGAGAACGAGAGAGAGAGAGAGAGAGAGAGAGAGAGAGAGAGAGAGAGAGAGAGAGTGTGTGTGTGTGTGTGTGTGTGTGTGTGTGTGTGTACTCACCTATATCACCTATTTCTGGTTACTGGGGTCGAGGCATATCTCTTTTCCGATTCTTCGCTAGTTTCTACTAGTTCCACTCTCCGTGCTCAAAGATCCTTATCGCACCTCATTTTAAGTCTATGTATGGATCCTGCCTCCACTATTTCACTTCAGAGTCTTTCACTTCCTGTCAGCCCTAAGGATGAAGAAATATTTCCTAACATCTCCATGACTCTGAGTCTTTAACTTCCAGATGTGTCCTTATCTCTAAAACATTCTGACCCTGTCCACTTTGTCAATCCCTTTCAGTATTTTATACGTCGTTATCATGCGACCCTATCCCTCCTATCTTCCAGTGTCGTCAGGTTGAGTTCCCTATACCTTTCCTCAAAGGACATACCCCTCAGACCTGGGACATGTCATGTTGCAAACTTTTGCACTTTCTCCAATTTCTTGATATTTTTTGGCCAGGTATGAGTTCCATACTGGTTCTGCAAACTCCAATATAAACCTGACGTACACGGTGTACAGTGCCGTGAATGATTCCTTACTCAGATGTCTAGATACTATTCTCAGTTTTACCAGGCGCCCGTATGGTACAGCAGTTATTTGGTTGATGTTCGCCTCAGGGGACGTGCTCGGTACAATACTCAACCCAAGATCTTTTTCCTTAAGTGAGGCTTGGAGCCTTTGATCCCCTAGCCTGTATTCCGTCTGCGGTATTCTTTATGTCTTTATGTGTAGTTTTACGTCATCAGCAAAACAGTGATATATAGTTACTGATCACCACTGGCAATTAGTAACTACCTGAAGCTCTCATTCAGGTAAGAATCAGAGATTCAACAACGATTCTTTCCTGACCCCCTGAGTTCTACTTAATTTTTCCCTCTGATTCTTACCTGAGTTCTATTTGAATTTCCAATCAGTTATCACCTGATTGCGAAAGTTTACTTAAGTTTCCCCTAAAGTTATATTATTAGTAAGCCCATCCTTCAACAGCCCCTCTAGTTACTCACGCACATTCTGAAACCGTACCTGGTCTCTCTTGCGCAAGTTCCATTACTCTGCCATAGAGCTGCAGCAACTTCGTAAGTCATGACTTAAATAAATCCGTACAGATATTCCGCAGTTAAGTTCCTCTTCTTCTGACGCATCATCAGTCTTGTGTGTGTGTGTGTGTGTGTGTGTGTGTGTGTGTGTGTGTGTGTGTGTGTGTGTGTGTGTGTGTGTGTGTGTGTGTGTGTGTGTGTGTGTGTGTGTGTAACACGTAATGTACATCAGGAAAATTACGAGAAAAGTGTATGCCAGTAAAGGATGAATAGACAAATAGAGTAAGCAAGCCAAAGAGAGAGAGGGAGAGAGAAAGAGAGAGAAGGGAAGGGGGTAATCATTACATTTTCAGGTATGAAGTGAGTTCCCTTCAGCACAGGATATTCGACACCGCCAGTTGCAGTCGAGACATGAACCCAATATGGTCGCCTTTTGAATTGGAAATTACGTGCAAACGTATTTCGGTAGCTCGCTATAAAGCCACGCCTTTGAGAAAGCTCTTGGCTGTATATATATGCATATCAAATAACATACTGCGACCAGCCAGGGATCGAACCCGAGTTATTTAGCCAGCCTCCTGGGAAGCTAGAAAAATTCCTGAAGCCTTAGTCCACTATGAAACCATGCTACAAACATTACGTGTCAAGTAAGTACACTGGAAATGCCACTCCTAACGCGAGCACATTTTTGGCCGTGGATAGCTACAGGAATTAATTTCTGTCTTCTCTCCTTTGGATACCAGTCTCAACGAGTAGTACATATATTAATGCATTCAAGAAACAAGTGGTTTTTGAGGCACATAACATACAAATAAAACACACACACACACAAACACACACACACACACACACACACACACACACACACACACACACACACATACATATATGTATGTATATATATATATATATATATATATATATATATATATATATATATATATATATATATATATATATATATATATATATACATATATATATATATATATATATATATATATATATATATATATATATATATATATATATATATATATATATATATATATATATATATCACACTGGCCGATTCCCACCAAGGCAGGGTGGCCCGAAAAAGAAAAACTTTCACCATCATTCACTCCATCACTGTCTTGCCAGAAGGGTGCTTTACACTACAGTTTTTAAACTGCAACATTAACACCCCTCCTTCAGAGTGCAGGCACTGTACTTCCATCTCCAGGACTCAAGTCCGGCCTGCCGGTTTCCCTGAACCCCTTCATAAATGTTACTTTGCTCACACTCCAACAGCACGTCAAGTATTAAAAACCATTTGTCTCCATTCACTCCTATCAAACACGCTCACGCATGCCTGCTGGAAGTCCAAGCCCCTCGCACACAAAACCTCCTTTATCCCCTCCCTCCAACCTTTCCTAGGCCGACCCCTACCCCGCCTTCCTTCCACTACAGACTGATACACTCTTGAAGTCATTCTGTTTCACTCCATTCTCTCTACATGTCCGAACCACCTCAACAACCCTTCCTCAGCCCTCTGGACAACAGTTTTGGTAATCCCGCACCTCCTCCTAACTTCCAAACTACGAATTCTCTGCATTATATTCACACCAACATTGCCCTCAGACATGACATCTCCACTGCCTCCAGCCTTCTCCTCGCTGCAACATTCATCACCCATGCTTCACACCCATATAAGAGTGTTGGTAAAACTATACTCTCATACATTCCCCTCTTTGCCTCCAAGGACAAAGTTCTTTGTCTCCACAGACTCCTAAGTGAACCACTCACCCTTTTCCCCTCATCAATTCTATGATTCACCTCATCTTTCATAGACCCATCCGCTGACACGTCCACTCCCAATATATATATGTATATATATATATATATATATATATATATATATATATATATATATATATATATATATATATATATATATATATATATATATATATATATGTGTGTGTGTGTCAAAAAAATTTATTCTGCCTTTTCGGTACAGAACACCCTTTAATAATTAGGTTTACACGTAATATAATTGTTGTGTACGTGTATTATCTACTAATGCAACGTAATCTCTTCCGTCGCATGACTTGTTGACGGAAGTTAGATGTAGCTTAGGGCTGGCTATTAAATCTTTTATTCCGTTTCCCGCTTTCTTGGAGGACCTTGGAGGTCCTCTCTACCCTACCCCATTTGTGGAGGATGGGGGTAAGATGGCGTGATGCCTGGGTGACTAGCGGGGCCTCTCATATTTGAGTCTAGCTGGCTGTTGTCACCACATTACCCTACTCTGAGAGAACTGCCCCTTAGTTCTTGATACACCGGGAATAAACGTTCCTGACACTGAAAATAAACGTTCCGATTCGCCGGAAATAAACTTTCCGACACACCGCAAATGAGCTAGACATCTGGAAGTTCTTCCCAAGATATTTTTCAGTTCTGCCATTAAAGTTGCTAATATCCTTGTGTCAATAGATATTCTGTAGTCACGACACTGCCTCCTGCACTCTCTCTGCCGTGACGTGCAAAATGCCTCTGTGTAGCATGAGAAGTTTACGGTGGGCCGAAAAGTTCACTGTTTTGCTTGCGACGTTGGATATTTAGTACAAGAGCGTTGCCCGAAATGCAAAGGATTTCGGGCAACGCTCCTTGTGTACTAAATAGTGGTTGTTTCTCGTACCATTGTTTAAGTGGCTGTTTTTCGTACCAGTGTTTTAGTGGCTGCTTTTCGTGCCAGTGTCTTAGTGGTTGTATTTCGTGCCAGTGTTTTAGTGCCTATTTTTCGTACCAGTGTTTTAGTGGCTGTTTTTCGAACCAGTGTTTTAGTGGCTGTTTTTCATGCCAGTGTTTTGGTGGCTGTTTTTCGTGCAATTGTCTTAGTGGCTGTTTTTCGTGCCATTGTCTTAGTGGCTGTTATTCGTGCCAGTGTTTTAGTGGCTGTTTTTCATGCCAGTGTTTTAGTGGCTGTTTTTCGTGCCAGTGTTTTAGTGGCTGTTTTTCGTGCCAGTGTTTTAGTGGCTGTTTTTCGTGCCAGTGTCTTAGTGGCTATTTTTCGTGCCAGTGTTTTAGTGGCTATTTTTCGTCCCAGTGTTTTAGTGGCTGTTTTTTGTGCCAGTGTTTTAGTGGCTGTTTTTCATGCCAGTGTTTTAGTGACTGTTTTTCGTGCCAGTGTTTTAGTAGCTGTTTTTTGTGCCAGTGTTTAGTGGCTGTTTTTCATGCCAGTGTTTTAGTGGCTGTTTGTCGTGCCAGTGTTTTAGTAGCTGTTTTTTTGTGCCAGTGTTTAGTGGCTGTTTTTCATGCCAGTGTTTTAGTAGCTGTTTTTTGTGCCAGTGTTTAGTGGCTGTTTTTTGTGCCAGTGTTTTAGTGGCTGTTTTTCATGCCAGTGTTTTAGTGACTGTTTTTCGTGCCAGTGTTTTAGTAGCTGTTTTTTGTGCCAGTGTTTAGTGGCTGTTTTTCATGCCAGTGTTTTAGTGGCTGTTTCTCGTGCCAGTGTTTTAGTAGCTGCTTTTCGTGCCAGTGTTTTAGTAGCTGTTTTTCGTGCCAGTGTTTAGTGGGTGTTTTTCATGCCAGTGTTTTAGTGGCTGTTTTTCGTGCCAGTGTTTTAGTGACTGTGTTTCGTGCCAGTGTTTTAGTGGCTGTTTTTCTTGCCAGTATTTTAGTGGCTGTTTTCCTTGCCAGTGCTTTAGTGGCTGCTTTTCGTGCCAGTGTTTTAATGGCTGTTTTTCATGCCAGTGTTTTAGTGGCTGTGTTTCTTGCCAGTATTTTAGTGGCTGTTTATCGTGCCAGTGTTTTAGTGGCTGTTTTTCGTGCCAGTGTTTTAGTGGCTTTTTTCGTGCCAGTGTTTTAGTGACTGTTTTTCGTGCCAGTGTTTTAGTGGCTGTTTTTCGTCCCAGTGTTTTAGTGGCTGTTTTTCATGCCAGTGTTTTAGTGGCTGTTTTTCATGCCAGTGTTTTAGTGGCTGTTTTTCTTGCCAGTATTTTAGTGGCTGTTTTTCTTGCCAGTGTTTTAGTGGCTGTTTTTCGTGCCAGTGTTTTAGCACGTGTTAACGATATTATTTGTACCGCATAAAGGAATGAAAATTGAATTGTATTGGTCAGCTCGCGATCTGAATTGTGTTGCACATGATAGTGATGTCTGGTGCACAAAGTCCCCTGCCTGGTGCACTAAATCCCCTATCTGGGGCACTAAGTCCCCTGTCTGGTGCACTAAGTCCCCTGTCCGTTGCACTAAGTCCCCTGTCTGGTGCACTAAGTCTCCAGTCTGGTGCGCTAAGTTCCCTGTCTGGTACACAAAGTCCCCTGTCTGGTGCACAATGTCGCCTTTCTTGTGCACAAAGTCCACTGTCTGGTGCACAAAGACCATGTTTAGCGATTGCTGGCCACTGTTCAACTTGTCGTTTACAATTCAGATGACTTTGCGATTAGCATCGTAAAGAGCTTTAATTGCGGGTCGGCCCAATTAACAGTGGCAACTGATTAAACCTTTTAAGCGCGTCCACTCTACCCTTCATCCCAACTATCCCACACACGGAAGCCAGTTACCAGAAATTGCGTTGTTCGATTGTGAGGTATTGCCTCTCGTCTCTCGTTACTCCAGGCTGTGACAGGATGATTTGTGTAGGATGGGAGGAATTGTTGACAACCATTGTGGTGTAGGATGGAAGGTATTGTTGACAAGTATGGTGATGTAGGATGGCAAGTACTGCTGATAAGTATGGTGGTGTAGGATGGAAGGTACTCTTGGTAAGTATGGTGGTGTAGGATGGTAGGTACTGTTGATAAGTATGGTGGTGTAGGATGATGGTATCGTTGATAAATATGGTGGTTTAGGATGGTAGGTACTGTTGACAATTATGATGGTGTAGGATGGTACGTACTGTTGACAAGTATGATGGTGTAGGATAGTAGGTACTGTTGACAAGTATGATGGTGTAGGATGGTAGGTACTGTTGACAAGTATGATGGTGAAGGATGGTAGGTATTATCGACAAATATAGTGGTGTTGGATAGTAGGTATTATTGATAAGTATGGTGTTGTAGAATGGAAGGTATTATCGACAAGTATGATTGTTTTCGATGATAGGTATTTTCGACAAATATGGTAATGTAGGATGGTAGGAATTATCGACAAGTATGGTGGTGTAGGATGGTAGGTATTATCGACAAGTATGGTAATGTAGAATGGTAGGTATTATCGACAAGTATGGTGGTGTAGGATGGTAGGTATTATCGACAAGTATGGTGGTGTAGGATGGTAGGTATTATCGACAAGTATGGTGGTGTAGGATGGTAGGTATTATCGACAAGTATGGTGGTGTAGGATGGTAGGTATTATCGACAAGTATGGTGGTGTAGGATGGTAGGTATTATCGACAAGTATGGTGGTGTAGGATGGTAGGTATTATCGACAAGTATGGTGGTGTAGGATGGTAGGTATTATCGACAAGTATGGTGGTGTAGGATGGTAGGTATTATCGACAAGTATGGTGGTGTAGGATGGTAGGTATTATCGACAAAATGATGGTGTAGGATGGTAGGTATTATCGATATGTATGGTGGTGTAGGATGGTAGGTATTATCGACAAGTATGATGGTGTAGGATGGTAGGTATTATCGACAAGTATGGTGGTGTATGATGGTAGGTATTATCGACAAGTATGATGGTGTAGGATGGTAGGTATTATCGACAAGTATGGTGGTGTAGGATGGTAGGTATTATCGACAAGTATGGTGGTGTAGGATGGTAGGTATTATCGACAAGTATGGTGGTGTAGAATGGTAGGTATTATCGACAAGTATGATGGTGTAGAATGGTAGGCATTATCGACAAGTATTGTAGTGTTAAATGGTAGGTGATGTCGAATAGTATGGTAGTGTTAAATGGTAGGTATTGTCAACAAGTATGGAAGTGTTAAATGGTAGGTATTGTCAACAGGTATGGTAGGGTTAAATGGTAGGTATTGTTAACAAGTATGGTAGTGTTAAATGGTAGGTATTGTCAACAGGTATGGTAGGGTTAAATGGTAGGTATTGTTAGCAAGTATGGTAGTGTTAAATGGTAGGTGATGTGGAATAGTATGGTAGTGTTAAATGGTAGGTATTGTCAACAAGTATGGACGTGTTAAATGGTAGGTATTGTCAACAGGTATGGTAGGGTTAAATGGTAGGTATGTTAACAAGTATGGTAGTGTTTAAATGGTAGGTATTGTCAACAGGTATGTAGGGTTAAATGGTAGGTATTGTTAACAAGTATGGTATGTGTTAAATGGTAGGTGATGTCGAATAGTATGGTAGTGTTAAATGGTAGGTATTGTCAACAAGTATGGAAATGTTAAATGGTAGGTATTGTCAACAGGTATGGTAGGGTTAAATAGTAGGTATTGTTAACAAGTATGGTAGTGTTAAATGGTAGGTATTGTCAACAGGTATGGTAGGGTTAAATGGAAGGTATTGTTAACAAGTATGGTAGTGTTAAATGGTAGGTGATGTCGAGTAGTATGGTAGTGTTAAATGGTAGGTATTGTCAACAAGTATGGACGTGTTAAATCGTAGGTATTGTCAACAGGTATGGTAGGGTTAAATGGTAGGTATTGTTAACAAGTATGGTAGTGTTAAATGGTAGGTATTGTCAACAGGTATGGTAGGGTTAAATGGTAGGTATTGTTAACAAGTATGGTAGTGTTAAATGGTAGCTGTTGTCGATAAGTTTGGTAGTGTTAAATGGTAGGTGTTGGCGACAAGTATGGTAGTGTTAAATGGTAGGTGTTGTCAACAAGTATGATAGTGTTAAATGGTAGGTATTGTCAACAAGTATGGTAGTATTAAATGGTAGGTATTGTCAACAAGTATGGAAGTGTTAAATGGTAGGTATTGTCAACAGGTATGGTAGGGTTAAATGGTAGGTATTGTTAACAAGTATGGTAGTGTTAAATGGTAGGTATTGTCAACAAGGTATGGTAGGGTTAAATGGCAGGTATTGTTAACAAGTATGGTAGTGTTAAATGGTAGCTGTTGTCGATAAGTTTGGTAGTGTTAAATGGTAGGTGTTGGCGACAAGTATGGTAGTGTTAAATGGTAGGTGTTGTCAACAAGTATGATAGTGTTAAATGGTAGGTATTGTCAACAAGTATGGTAGTATTAAATGGTAGGTATTGTCAACAAGTATGGAAGTGTTAAATGGTAGGTATGGTCAACAGGTTGGTAGGGTTAAATGTGTTATTGTTAACAAGTATGGTAGTGTTAAATGGTAGGTATTGTCAACAAGTATGGTAGTATTAAATGGTAGGTATTGTCAACAAGTATGGAAGTGTTAAATGGTAGGTATGGTCAACAGGTATGGTAGGGTTAAATGGTAGTTATTGTTAACAAGTATGGTAGTGTTAAATGGTAGGTATTGTCAACAAGTATGGTAGTATTAAATGGTAGGTATTGTCAACAAGTATGGAAGGTTAAATGGTAGGTATGGTCAACAGGTATGGTAGGGTTAAATGGTAGTTATTGTTAACAAGTATGGTAGTGTTAAATGGTAGATATTGTCAACAAGTATGGTAGTGCTAAATGGTAAGTATTGTCAACAAATATGGAAGTTTTAAATGGTAGGTATTGTCAACAAGTGTGGTAGTGTTAAATGGTAGGTATTGTCAACAAGTATGGAAGTTTTAAATGGTAGGTATTGTCAACAAGTGTGGTAGTGTTAAATGGTAGGTATTGTCATCAAGTATGGTAATGTTAAATGGTAAGTATTGTCAACAAGTATGGAAGTTTTAAATGGTAGGTATTGTCAACAAGTGTGGTAGTGTTAAATGGTAGGTATTGTCAACAAGTATGGTAATGTTAAATGGTAGACATTGTCAACAAGTATGTTAGTGTTAAATGATAGATATTGTCGACAAATATGGTTTTGTTAAATGGTAAGTATTGTCAACAAGTATGGTAGTGTAGGATGGCATGTACTGTCGACAAGTATGGGTGTACTAGATGGAAGGCATTATCGACAAGTTTGGTCGTGTAGGATGGTAGGTATTGTTGGAAAATATATTTTTGAAGGATGGTAGGTACTATAGGCAAGAATGGTAGTATATGGTGGTAGGTATTGTCGACAAGTATGGTAGTGTAGGATGGTACGTACTGTTGACAAGTATGGAAGTGTAGGATGGCAGGAGTTGTCAACAAGTATGGTAGTGTTAGATTACAGGTATTGTCGACAAGCAGGGTAGTGTAGGATGGCAAGTTTTGTCGAGAGATATGGTAGCGTAGGATGGTAAGGATTGTCGACATTTCAGTAGACAATTCAAAACACACCTGTATAGAAGACAACGTTTATCCTTGTCTTGTGTATATATGCACGGTGAGGCGTATGTCTCTTGGTGTATACTCGAGTGTGACCTTCACTCGGAAATTTAGGGATTAAAATATATAACTATCGTGTAGTCGATAAGCTTTATACCCCATTAACCAATCAACCTGGAAAAAGTTTTAACCCTTCCTTGACTACGTGTTTTTTCGGTGTTTGCTGCTTGCGGGCTGTTTGTTTTGGCTTTGTTGAGAATTGGGATTTGGCTGTGTTGTCTGGTGGGCTGTTTGATAGGTGTTTGTTCACTGCCCAATAAATGCTTGCTTGTCTGGTGTTTATTTTGTTTCTTTTTCCTGTGTGTGTGTGTGTGTGTGTGTGGTGTGTGTGTGTGTGTACTCACTCACCTAGTTGTACTCACCTAGTTGAAGTTGCAGGGGTCGAGTCCAAGCTCCTGGCCTCGCCACTTCACTGGTCGCTACTAGGTCACTCTCCCTGAAATACCGTGTGCTTTATTAGTCTGTTGAGTATGTAGTGTGCTGTGTGTGTGTGTGTGTGTGTGTGTGTGTGTGTGTGTGTGTGTGTGTGTGTGTGTGTGTCTACTGGTTGCTTGGAGTTTGAGTGTTGAATGGAGGGAAGGAGGGTTATACACAGTGTTCACATGATGTTCACACGTTGTGCACAGTTTTCACAGTGTTCGCATGTTACTGCGGTGTACACATGGTGCTTTACCCCACTATCAATAATAAGTTACTTTAAAATTAAATAATCCATTTGGTTTATTATGACAAATAATACCACCACAATAATATTATTTTTCCCCTTTCATTCATGAGGAGAGTGATTCTTTTTACAGCTTCTCTGGTGTGCAATATTGCCTGGGCTGGACTGGGCTTGATAGGCAGTAAGAAGACTGGTGGACAGCAACCCTCCAGGGAAGTACTACTGCCCTCTTTTACGAATGTGGAACGGAAACCTGGTAAATGTTTTACACTCTGGCAGGAATTCAGAGCCGGATTAAGATTTTGTAGGCCCCTGGGCTACAGGGACGGGGGGGGGGGGAGTGATATTTTCAAAAGGAAAAAAAGTTAAAGAAATATTCAATGAACAGTTAACAGTTAATCCTATAAGTGATGTAATAGCATACTATAATTATAAACTCACAGCAGTAACTGTGAACACTTTTCACTTAATTTCTAGAGGCCCTCCAGCTGGCGGTGGCCCCTGGACTGCAGCCCCTAAAGTCCATGCCTTAACCCAGCCCCGGGCAGGGTGGCTGGTTATTTACTTTCTGTCTCCTAAACCTGTAAGATGGCAGGTAATCCTGATGCTACTCTACTCGCATCGTGTATTCACCATTTGTAAACGAATATGCATGTATAAGTGTATGTATACACACTCATCTGAGTTTCCTTCGGAATTTCCAAGTAGGTTTTGCCGTTGTGGTATTTCGTTTAAAATTCCATGGGGGCAGAGGGTTAAAATCCTTCCTCTGTAAGCACTGCGTATAGTAGGACGCGACTAAAACGCCCAGAGCAAGGGCGTTTTATTTACGACAATAAATAAAACGCGTGATGTCAAACGTGTGATGTCACCGTGGTTGTTCAATATATTTATAGATGGGGTTGTAAGAGAAGTGAATGCGAGCGTCTTGGCAAGAGGTGTGGAGCTAAAAGATAAAGAATCAGACACAAAGATGCTCTTTGCTGATGACACTGTGCTTTTGGAAGATTCTGAAGAGAAGTTGCAGAGGTTGGTGGATGAATTTGGTAGGGTATGTAAAAGAAGAAAATTAAAAGTGAATATAGGAAAGAGTAAGGTGACGAGGATAACAAAAAGATTATGTGACGAAAGACTGGATATCAGATTGGAGGGAGAGAGTAAGGAGGAGGTGAATATATTAAGATATTTAGGAGTGGACGTGTCAGCAGATGGGTCTATGAAGGATGAGGTGAATCATAAAACTGATGAGGGGAAAAGGGTGAGTGGTGTACTTAGGAGTCTATTGAGACAAAGAACTGTGGAAACAAAGAGAGAAATGTATGAGAGTATAGTTGTACCAACACTCTTGTATGGGTGTGAAGCTTGGGTGATGAAT
This sequence comes from Cherax quadricarinatus, assembly GCF_026875155.1. NCBI lineage: Eukaryota > Metazoa > Arthropoda > Malacostraca > Decapoda > Parastacidae > Cherax > Cherax quadricarinatus. The sequence goes on along the minus strand of NC_069407.1, from coordinate 40,852,398 downwards.
ATTGCAACGAGGAGAAGGCTGGAGGCATTGGAGATGTCATTTCTGAGGGCAATGTGTGGTGTGAATATAATGCAGAGAATTCGTAGTTTGGAAATTAGGAGGTGTGGGATTACCAAAACTATTATCCAGAGGGCTGAGGAGGGGTTGTTGAGGTGGTTCGACCATGTAAAGAGAATGGGACAAAACAGAATGACTTCGAGAGTGTATAAATCTATAGTGGAGGGAAGGTGAGGTAGGGGTAGGCCTAGGAAGGGTTGGAGGGAGGGGGTAAAGGAGGTTTTGTGTGCGAGGATCTTGGACTTCCAGCACGCATGCGTGAGCGTATTTGATAGGAGTGAATGGAGACAAATGGTTTTTAATACTTGACGTGCTGTTGGAGTGTGAGCAAAGTAACATTTATGAAGGCGTTCAGGGAAACCGACAGGCCAGACTTGAGTCCTGGAGATGGGAAGTACAGTGCCTGCACTCTGAAGGAGGGGTGTTAATGTTGCAGTTTTATAAAGTGTAGTGTAAAGCACCCCTTTGGCAAGACAGTGATGGAGTGGATGATGATGAAAGTTTTTCTTTTTCGGGCCACCCTGCCTTGGTGGGAATCGGCCGATGTGTTAATAAAAAAATAAAAAAAAATAAACAAACAAACAAATTTTAAAGCTTGGTTGTTTGAATGTGCGTAGCTACCACACAGACGTTCAGATAAAACTGATTAGTGATGCTAAGAATGAAAAGAATCTGGATGTCCAAACATTAAACAGAAGTATGGTAAAGAGAGGCGGGAGAATTTCAATAGGAAGGAGAGAATGGGATTAAATCTGGAGTATCTGAAAGTAGGTGAGTTAGGGAAAGAGTGACGGAGTTACTGCTCGATCAGCTGAGATGAGGAAGGCTGATGTACAAGTGATTAATTTCAAGGGTTAAGTGAATTAGGATAAAAGTGTTATGGGAGAAATGGGTTATAATAAGCGTTTATGCACCTAGGCTGAGAGGAGTGTAGAAGAGAGAGGGGAAGAGAGAAATAGAGAGAAACGTAGAGAGAGAGAGAGAGAGAGAGAGAGAGAGAGAGAGAGAGAGAGAGAGAGAGAGAGAGAGCTTGGGAAGTGTTAAGGAGATATATAAGTACTTCTGAACCTAAAAAGAGAATAAGTTGTGGGTGACCTAAATATTACATTGAGAGAGAATGTTGCAGCGGGCGTGGTAGGTAAGTTAGGTGTGCCAGGGGTAATTAACAACGGGAGTCTTTACTTAAATTATGTGTATAGAAACAGATTTAGTGAAAGGTAATATTAAGAGTATTTTTCAGAAAATGAGCGTAACAAATTATGTAATATAAAACGATGTGCATAATGGCAGCAGTTTACTAGACATCGTATAAGTAGATAAGAGACTGATGGGTAAACTTGTGGATATGTACGTTATTTAGTGGTAGCCACAGTAAAAGGGAGATGGGGTACAGTGAAAAGGGTGTCAGTGGGTAAGAAAGTAGTGAAAGTGAATGAACTAAAGAAGAGAACATCAAGTGAGCAGTAAATGCAATTTGTGGAAGATAGGCTGGAGAAAAAACGCAGGTAACAAGGAGGAGGTCGATAAGGAATAGGGTAGATTTAGGAATGTAGTGCTACAGTGGGCAGCAGAAGTGTCTTGCTCATCTGCTCGTCTTACCGGCAAGTCGATGAGTAAATCACATGTACGCCACTTCGAATCTTCATTTGTGAAACGCTTCGCCTGCGCTGCAGGCTTCATCAGTCGAGTGCAGAGAAGAATACACTCCTCTTGAGATCAGCGTTGGTGGAAGACGAAATGGATAGGTAGTGTGATGTAATTATTCCATTACCCTTGGTGAAAGACGATCACTCTCCCAACCTATAACAAAAACTTGTGGCCATATACTTGCATTATTTATATATATATATATATATATATATATATATATATATATATATATATATATATATATATATATATATATATATATATATATATATATATATATATGATGAATGTTGCAGCGAGGAGAAGGCTGGAGGCAGTGGAGATGTCATGTCTGAGGGCAATGTGTGGTGTGAATATAATGCAGAGAATTCGTAGTTTGGAAGTTAGGAGGAGGTGCGGGATTACCAAAGCTGTTGTCCAGAGGGCTGAGGAAGGGTTGTTGAGGTGGTTCGGACATGTAGAGAGAATGGAGCGAAACAGAATGACTTCAAGAGTGTATCAGTCTGTAGTGGAAGGAAGGCGGGGTAGGGGTCGGCCTAGGAAAGGTTGGAGGGAGGGGGTAAAGGAGGTTTTGTGTGCGAGGGGCTTGGACTTCCAGCAGGCATGCGTGAGCGTGTTTGATAGGAGTGAATGGAGACAAATGGTTTTTAATACTTGACGTGCTGTTGGAGTGTGAGCAAAGTAACATTTATGAAGGGATTCAGGGAAACCGGCAGGCCGGACTTGAGTCCTGGAGATGGGAAGTACAGTGCCTGCACTCTGAAGGAGGGGTGTTAATGTTGCAGTTTAAAAACTGTAGTGTAAAGCACCCTTCTGGCAAGACAGTGATGGAGTGAATGATGGTGAAAGTTTTTCTTTTTCGGGCCACCCTGCCTTGGTGGGAATCGGCCAGTGTGATAATAATAATAATAATATATATATATATAAAATATAGGGAGGTACCACCTCTAGAACTGTCTTAGGGACCCTCATCCTCAGAGAAAAGAATAAACTTGCTTCAGGGAAAACTCAAGGTTCTCCCTGAAGCTGTTTGAGAATTTTCTCCTACCACCCCCTATATTTCAAGTATGTTTTATTTAAAGACAAAATACATTGGCCAAACATTAACAAAAATACATCAGAAAGTAAAACAACATAGGTAACTCAGAGCTACATCTCGAATACTTCGTCCAGCTCCCCTGCGGTGGGCCGCGTGCCCAGAATGCTGCAGGCATTTCCTCTCTGGATCGCAACACTGAGTATCTGAAAGAGGAAGCTGGTCGCCCTGTGGTCCTTGGTTTCTATGATGAGCTTTTCACCCAGCTCTTTGAGAAACTTTAGAGCACACTTGCCCCATGCTCCAAGGGTCTCCGACCCTATTGGAATGAAGTTATAGCAAGGGGGAAGGTATTCATATTTTCGGATCTTCTGGGTTTCCCTGTGGCTGGCAGCTCCACCCCCTTCAATTACCGAGTATGGCAAGTAGGTGTCTGCCAATGTGGCAGCACAGGTGTAGTTCCAGGCAATCTGCTTTCCATCCTTCCAGGGTAGCATAGTGGCTCCATCAGGACGCTTTTGACTTCCATCAGACCTCTGTACTTGGGGTTCCCGTTGAGCTGGGCAACGGGCTGTGGCGAGGCTTCTCTTTATTATATCATTGACCTCCTCATGTCTGGCATACTTCCCTTCTGCTGTGTGACACACGAGACCATGAAGTTCGAATTGATCAGCTGTCGCCCTGCCGCAAATACACCTATGTTCGGTGAGGATGGGGGCGGCCTAAGCGAAGAGCTAACACCCAATCCAATGGCTTAGGTCAGACGAATGCCAGGAATTGGGAACAACTAACAGGAAATCTTCTGAGTGTGGTGCCTTCACTGCCAGAGCGACATTGTTCTTCTGAAGCATTGCGTGGGCATTGTGAATGGCCGATTTTTTCCAATGAGTTTGTCCCAGTGGGACTGTTTGTCGCCTGTTTGGAGGAGCTTGGTCTACTGGAGAGTCTTAGGTTCCCACCGAATCGCTGCTTCGGTAAACCCCTGGGGTCTTGACCCTACATATTAATATATATAAATATATATATATATATTATTATATTTTATCATAATTACGATATTGTAGTAGTAGGTTGGTAGACAGCAACGCCCAGGGAGTTACATCGTCCTTGCCAAGGTGATAGTGGTATCAACGGAAAGCCTGTAATTGTTTTACTGATGGAGGTGCTGTGGTCTTTTGTCTGTCTCATAAATATGCAATGATTACAGTTAAGCTTGCTACTTCTACTTACACTTAGGTACCACTAACATACATGTACACCCATATATATACACACCCTCTGGGTTTTCTTCTATTCTTCTAATTCTTGTTCTTGTTTATTTCCTTTATCTCCATGGGGAAGTGGAACAGAATCTTCCTCATGTAGGCCTTGACGTGTCATAGAGGCGATCTAAATGCGGGAGCAAGGGGCTATTTTACCCTTCTCGTGTATATATTATCTAATTTAAAAGGAAAAACTTCAGTTTTTTTTTTGGGCCACCCCACTCAGTGGTAACGGGTCTGGTACTTTAAAAAGAAATATATATATATATATATATATATATATATATATATATATATATATATATATATATTATATATATACCGTTAGTCGAGATGTACCAGCCTTCTAGTGGCCTCTAGGCACAAGCTTCTGCTTAACTCTAAGAGATTGATCGTCTTGCATCAAGGGTGATGGACGGATTGCAACAAATTACCTCTTTGGATATCTCTTTCGGATACAGTTCTGTCCTGAAATTTTCCTTATGAAATTCTCAGGACCAAAACGTATCCAATAAAAATGTCCCAAGTGTATGTATGCACATGTGTCCTTTCATCCATAATGTCGGTATTGTTACACCGTCCACTTTCTTAAGATATCTGGAGGCTAAGAAGATGCCATACTTAAAAGCAATATGTGGTGTGAATATGCCGAGAATTGGGAGCACAAAGATTAGAAAATGGCTTAGAGGTGGGGACAGAGACGGGGCTGTTGAGGGAGCGGGGTCTGGCCATTTAGAAAGGATGGAACAGAGTAGAATGACAAAGAGTTGGTATAAATCCGAGGTAGGGGTCATCACAGGTAGGTTTGGAGGGAGAGCGAGTGAAGAACATTTTGAATGTTATGAGTCTGGATTAAGCAGGCTGGAGTAAGCAGGCTGGAATAAGTAGGCTGAAGTAAGCAGGCTGGAGTAAGTAGGCTGAAGTAAGCAGGCTGGAGTAAGTAGGCTGAAGTAAGCAGGCTGGAGTAAATAGTAATAAAGTTGGTAGAATTACCGACAATATGTAAAGTAAAAAAGGACACAAGTGCAACTAATGTGACATTTATTGTGGCAACGTTTCGCTCTCCAGGAGCTTTATCAAGCCATTACAAACAATACATGGACACAGAGGGTATATAAAGGCTCAGAGTGAGGTGAAATACTAGTGAGGTACCATTTAGATGTTCACTAGTGGTAGTAGTAGTAGTAGTAGTAGTATTAGTAGTAGTAGTAGTAGTAGTAGTAGTAGTAGTAGTAGTAGTGACAAAAGTAGTAGTAGTAATACAATATGGTAGAGCAATTAATTCGTACATGAGTAAAAGGATACAAAAACTATTACTTGGGTAACATAAAAATAGGTTGGACAAATATAGACTGAATAGAGGCAGGTTGTTTCAGTGTTCACTCTCTGTGCTTTGTGTAGTATAACAGGAGAGACTATGTGATGGCAGGGTTTACTGTTTTCAGGAGGATTCTTGCTAAGACTTCAGAGATGGTGAAGCTGCCGTTGTTTTGTTTAATTGTATTCGAAACAGCGATCAGTGCTGATTCGAGGCACTTGCGTCTGCGGAAATTAGTTTCTTCAATCACTAAATGTTACCTCACTAGTATTACACCTCACTCTGAGCCTTTATATACCCTCTGTGTTCATGTATTATTTGTAATGGCTTGATAAAGCTCCTGGAGAGCGAAACGTTGCCACAATAAAATGTCACATTAGTTGCACTTGTGTCCTTTTACTTTACATGGAGTAAATAGGCTGAAGTAAGCAGGCTGGAGTAAGCAGGCTGTAGCACATGTGTCTTAATTTCATCAGGCTGTAGCAAGCAGGCTGGAGTAAGCAGGCTGAAGTAAGCAGGCTGGAGTAAGCAGGCTGGAGCAAGCAGGCTGGAGCAAGCAGGCTGGAGTAAGCAGGCTGGAGTAAGCAGGCTGGAGTAAGCAGGCTGGAGTAAGCAGACTGTAGCACATGTGTCTTAATTTCATCAGGCTGTAGCAAGCAGGCTGGAGTAAGCAGGCTGAAGTAAGCAGGCTGGAGTAAGCAGGCTGGAGCAAGCAGGCTGGAGTAAGCAGGCTGGAGTAAGCAGGCTGGAGTAAGCAGGCTGGAGTAAGCAGGCTGGAGTAAGCAGGCTGGAGTAAGCAGGCTGTAGTAAGCAGGCTGGAGTAAGCAGGCTGGAGTAAGCAGGCTGGAGTAAGCAGGCTGGAGTAAGCAGGCTGGAGTAAGCAGGCTGGAGTAAGCAGGCTGGAGCAAGCAGGCTGGAGTAAGCAGGCTGGAGTAAGCAGGCTGGAGTAAGCAGGCTGGAGTAAGCAGGCTGGAGTAAGCAGACTGGAGCAAGCAGGCTGGAGTAAGCAGGCTGGAGTAAGCAGGCTGGAGCAAGCAGGCTGGAGTAAGCAGGCTGGAGTAAGCAGGCTGGAGCAAGCAGGCTGGAGTAAGCAGGCTGGAGTAAGCAGGCTGGAGTAAGCAGGCTGGAGTAAGCAGGCTGGAGTAAGCAGGCTGGAGTAAGCAGGCTGGAGTAAGCAGGCTGGAGTAAGCAGGCTGGAGTAAGCAGACTGGAGCAAGCAGGCTGGAGTAAGCAGGCTGGAGTAAGCAGGCTGGAGCAAGCAGGCTGGAGTAAGCAGGCTGGAGTAAGCAGGCTGGAGCAAGCAGGCTGGAGTAAGCAGGCTGGAGTAAGCAGGCTGGAGTAAGCAGGCTGGAGTAAGCAGGCTGGAGTAAGCAGGCTGGAGTAAGCAGGCTGGAGCAAGCAGGCTGGAGTAAGCAGGCTGGAGTAAGCGTGTAAGTTAAGATTGGAAACAGATTTTTTTATTATTGCCTGGCGTGCTGTTGGAGTGTCAACAAGATAACATTTATGGAGGGATTCATGTAAATCCATTAGGTAGACTTGAATCCTGGAAGTGAGAAGGACAGTGCCTGCAATTTGGAAAAAAAAGGGGGGGAGAGGAAGAGTCATTGCGACTCAGAATGGTTATATGAACAGTGATGTTGGGGCACTTCTGGCAAGACAGCTAATGAGGAAATGATGGTGAATGTGTTTCCTTCTTTGCGGGGGAAGGGGCCACCTTACCTTGGTTAGGACTGCCGTTGTGGTAATAGCTAATCGTTGGAAAGTGAAAAACTACTTGGACCAGTCCGAGGTCTTCTTCAGCATATCTGCTTCTGTTGAAGAGAGTTTCTGAATGAGACAGGCATTTATACAGATTTGGATTACCGCCCGGCTGTGGTCTGAAAAATTTGCTCCGAGTTCTTTAATCTGTTTTTCCGTTGTCTGTCTCAGTGGTTTCTCTCTCATCTAGTTGTTTTTGTGTAGCCTGAACTCAAGCTCCTGACCCACATTCTTAATCTTCGGTGCCTACTTTCGAATCCGTCCATAAAACTGACCTTCGCAACGTCTCGTTTTGGCTAGTTGCACAACTTGAGCACAATGACCAAGAATTTTAAAGCAACATTTCTTTGACTTTCTCGAGAACTTTGGCTCACTCGAGAGCTTTGGCTCACTCAAGAACTTTAGCTCACTTGAGAGTTTTGTCTCACTCGAGAGCTTGATTCAGTATTGACATTGCCTTGTCCTGGTCGCTCTCACGTCACCTGCTAGAAGTTTACCTCTAACATAATAACATTACTACTTGTCTAATCTACTTCTTTCTCAGCCTCACATGGTTCTTTCAGGGACCATGTGATGTAACGAACAGTTTATTTTCTGTGTTAAAAAAATAATCTTCTTTTCTTCCTCACGTCTATGCTCTTTTAACCTCTTATCACTATTTATATTTTCAATCTCACCTCTGTCCTCCTTCGAATGTTCTTACGTATGTCCTTCCCGTTTCTTATTCTCCCTAGTTCTTTTTTGAGCATTTTTTCCTTGTGCTTAACCTGTGTGAGCGCTGTATTCACCAGTGTGCTCCAATAGTTTTCGTGCTTTCCAGTTTTCATGTAACCGGCTGTATGTTGTTGACTGCCGGAGTCCTCCGAGCAGCCTGTCCTCTCATTGTGAAGACACCATGTGCCGTTTATGGCATTTATTGAGACGTTTAGTGCACCGGGAACCAAACGTCTTCACGATAAGTGCCGTAAATTGCACATTGCGTATTACTCACATCATTTTTATTTTTCACGGTCTTTTTCTTGTTCTCGATTCGACTGTTTTTTTTAACACGGTCAAAAACTAAGGCTTTTCTGTGTCTTCTCCTTGTTGTCTATAGCTCAGAATTATTTGATATCTCATTTATTATTTTAAAACATTTGTTAACGCTAGTTGTGAAGTCTTCAGTCAAAACCACCTGTTGTTCGTGTGTGTGTGTGTGTGTGTGTGTGTGTGTGTGTGTGTGTGTGTGTGTGTGTGTGTGTGTGTGTGTGTGTGTGAGTGTGAGTGTGTGTGTGTGTGTGTGTGTGTGTGTGTGTGTGTGTGTGTGTGTGTGTGCGTGTGTGTGTGTGTGTGTGTGTGTGTGTGTGTGTGTGTGTGTGTGTGTGTGTGTGTGTGTGACTGTCTAGTACAGCCTCCAGCATGAAGGAGCCTCGTAACATGCAAGCTTAAACCAGTATGTTCCACTTCCCCCGGGAGTGCGATGTCGAACAAGATGGGTGTCTGACTGCGAGCGGTGTGGGCGGGGCCGTTGGCATAGGTGGTGACAAGGGCAGTGAGAGGAGTGGTAACAGAGGCAGGGACGGTGAAAGGAGCGGTAACAGAGGCAGGGACGGTGACAGAAGCGGTAACAGAGGCAGAGACGGTGACAGGAGAGGTGACAGAGGAAGGGGCTGTGACAGGAGAGGTGACAGAGGCAGGGGGTAGTGGTGCAGTGTGTCCCGAGTTCAGTCACAAGAGAGCAGAGACTGGTGGCAAGTTTCCTTGCATCTGTTGGTCCTATTAACCAAGAAGACAATAAGAACTTGGTTGTTAGCCAACTTTTGTGGGTGGCCTCCTGAAGGTACGGGGAAGGTGTATGCCTTCAGTCAGGGACAAACAGTCCTCAGCCTGTAAATGAGTGGTTATAGAATAAAAGCCTGTAAATGAGCATGGTAGGATAACAGCTCCTAGTCTGTAAATTCAGCTGTATTTAAAAAGGTTGTATGATCCCAAACCAATATTCTGGGGTTCGATCCCTGAACACGTCCATAGACTACTTTACACAAAGTTTAGTACAGGAGAGAAAAAAAAAAGTCACTCCCACCTTTCTCGTGCTGGTGTTGTCATATGAGTGACTGAAAAAGCACAGAGACACATATGGAAATATAGAAAGCACAGAGACGCATATGGAAATATAGAAAGCACAGAGGTGCATATGGAAATATAGAAAGCACAGAGACGCATATGGAAATATAGAAAGCACAGAGGTGCATATGGAAATATAGAAAGCACAGAGGCGCATATGGAAATATAGAAAGCACAGAGACGCATATGGAAATATAGAAAGCACAGAGGTGCATATGGAAATATAGAAAGCACAGAGACGCATATGGAAATATAGAAAGCAGAGAGACGCATATGGAAATACAGAAAGCACAGAGACGCATATGGAAATATAGAAAGCACAGAGACGCATATGGAAATATAGAAAGCAGACAGACGCATATGGAAATACAGAAAGAACAGAGACGCATATGGAAATATAGAAAGCACAGAGGTGCATATAGAAATATAAAAAACACAAAGGCGCATATGCCAACAGAGAAAGCATAGGTGCAGAGAGTACAGAATTGCACAGAGCACAGAGGTGTACAGAGCACTGCGGTGCACAGGTCACTGAAGAATAGGCAGATATGCACCTCTGAATTGCAAAAAGTCGTGTTTTATAGCTTACCTATATTTTAATGTCTGAGTGTGTTCTGTTTAAAACCCCTAAAACACTGCTTAAATGGTTGTTTTGACCTGAATTACCACCTATAATGTCTGTATTTTGACCAGAATTACCACCTATAAAGCCTTTATTTTGACCAGAATTACCACCTATAATGCTTGTATTTTGACTAGGAACATTACCTAAAATGCCTGTGTTCTGACCAAGACGGGTCCTACACAGATGACAGCAAGGAAATGAGTGAGCTATTCAAGTCCCAATATGACTCAGTTTTTAGCGAGCCGCTAACCAGACTGAGAGTCGAATATCAAAATGAATTTTTTTATGAGAGAGCCGCAGAATTTGGTTAACACAAGCCTATCTGATATTATCCTGACACCAAATGACTTCGAACAGGCGATAAATGACATGCCCATGCACTCTGCCCCAGGGCCAGACTCATGGAACTCCGTGTTCATCAAGAACTGCAAGAAGCCCCTATCACGAGCTTTTACCATCCTATGGAGAGGGAGCATGGACACGGGGGTCGTCCCACAGTTACTAAAAACAACAGACATAGCCCCACTCCACAAAGGGGGCAGTAAAGCAATAGCAAAGAACTGCAGACCGATAGCACTAACATCCCATATCATAAAAATCTTTGAAAGGGTCCTAAGAAGCAAGATCGCCACCCATCTAGATACCCATCAATTACACAACCCAGGGCAACATGGGTTTAGAGCAGGTCGCTCCTGTCTGTCTCAGCTACTGGATCACTACGACAAGGTCCTAGACGCACTAGAAGACAAAAAGAATGCAGATGTAATATATACAGACTTTGCCAAAGCCTTCGACAAGTGTGACCATGATGTAATAGCGCAAAAAATACGTGCTAAAGGAATAACAGGAAAAGTTGGTAGATGGATCTATAATTTACTCACAAACAGAACACAAAGAGTAGTAGTCAACAGAGTAAAGTCTGAGGCGGCTACGGTGAAAAGCTCTGTTCCACAAGGCACAGTACTCGCTCCCATCTTGTTTATCATCCTCATATCTGACATAGACAAGGATGTGTCAGCCACAGCACCGTGTCTTCGTTTGCAGATGACACCCGAATCTGCATGACAGTGTCTTCCATTGCAGACACTGCAAGGCTCCAGGCGGACATCAATCAAATCTTTCAGTGGGCTGCAGAAAACAATATGTAGTTCAACAATGAGAAATTTCAATTACTCCGATATGGTAAACATGAGGAAATTAAAACGTCGTCAGAGTACAAAACAAATTCCTTCCACAAAATAGAGCGAAAAACCAACGTCAAAGACCTGGGAGTGATCATGTCGGAGGATCTCACCTTCAAGGACCATAACATGGTATCAATTGCATCTGCTAGAAAAATGATAGGATGGATAATGAGAACCTTCAAAACTAAGGATGCCAAGCCCATGATGACACTCTTCAGGTCGCTTGTTCTATCTAGGCTGGAATATTGCTGCACACTAACAGCACCTTTCAAGGCAGATGAAATTGCTGACCTAGAAAATGTACAGAGAATCTTCGCGGCCCGCATAACGGAGATAAAACACCTCAATTACTGGGAGAGCTTGAATTTTCTGAACCTGTACTCCCTGGAACGCAGGCGGGAGAGATACATGTTTATATACACCTGGAAAATCCTAGAGGGGCTAATACCGAACTTGCACACGAAAATCACTCACAACGAAAGCAAAAGACTAGGCAGACGATGCAACATCCCCTCAATGAAAAGCAGGCGTGTCACTAGCACGTTAAGAGACAATACAATAAGTGTCAGGGGCCCGAGAATGTTCAACTGCCTCCCAGCATACATAAGGGGGATTACCAACAGACCCCTGGCTGTCTTCAAGCAGGCACTGGACAAACACCTAAAGTCGGTACCTGACCAGCCGGACTGTGGCTCGTACGTTGGATTGCGTGCAGCCAGCAGTAGCAGCCTGTTTGATCAGGCTCTGATCCACCAGGAGGCCTGGTCACAGACCGGGCCGCGGGGGCGTTGACCCCCGGAACTCTCCCCAGGTAAATCCAGGTAATAATGTCTGTATTTCGACCAGAAACATCACCTATGATGCCTGTGTTCCGACCAGGAACATCGCCTATAATGTCTGTGTTCTAACCAGGAATATCACCTATAATTAATAAATACCACCTGAATTATATCTCCAATCGGACCTTGAAATAATCCCAAAAAATGGGAAGGAACTGCAGTGCAATAATAGTACAGAGAAAACTCCAAAATTTGTACACGGAAACTCTAAAAAAAAAAAACGCATGTGTTTCTGGTCCAAAAATAATGTACATGCGTTTACTCTAAGTCCGTGTCCTTTGGAAAACCTGTAAAAAAGCACATGGTACAACTAGAAAAAGTTTGTGAGAAAAATACAAAAAATGTACTTGGTAAAACCTCAGAAAACCGGAGTCTGCGCTGTTAAAATTAACCGTTTCTTAGTGTTTTTTGTTTATTTATGTATTTACTTGTGGCAAATAAGACGGCGTTACCTTTTTTTTTTTGGCGGGTTTGACCAAGTTAGAGTAGAGACGTGGCAAAGTTTAGCTTAACACTAACTTTACACAAGTAACCAAATGAACTTGGTCGAGTCTGACAAAACTTTTTTCTGGTAGGGGGGAGGCAGGACGCAGGGAGGACAGGGGGACAGGAGGGGGAAGGGGAGGGTTCCTCCTGGGAAAGGGTTAATGCTGAAGGGGGAGGTAACTCCTAGGAAGAAGGGGAGACAAGGATTACTCTTCGGAAAAGAGGGTTGGGTTATTCCTAACGAAGAGGGGGATACTCCTCTAGGAGAAGTGGTACTCCTAAAGGAACGGGACACACTCCTGGAAGATGAAATGATGATGTACTCTTTTATACCATAGATGATGGATTAGATACATGTACAACATATGTATCTTTACTTGTACACCCAGATGTTGCACATGTGTCTAATTCATAACCTTGTCGGTATTGAATACCATTGATATGCACCTTATACCACAGGTCCTGCCTTGCTGTCTCGTCCATTCCTCTCTCACTCTAGTTGTATTCCTCATGTGTTAACACAAAGTTTTCCATCACCACTTCCATCATCTTAGTCCTCTACGTTTCCGGTTCACATTGTGCATCCCAGTTCTCCTAGCTCATTTGATCGAGATTAAAATCTTCCCTGATCAGTAGCTTAGCATTAGTCATTCAGATTCTCCTTGCTGCTCTTATTATGGTGTCCGCCATCACTGTTTTTTCCTCGCATTTTTGTCTTAGTCTCTTACTATTTAGCAATGGGTCATCAGTATTATCACTACCTTGGCTGCCCTTGTTTTCACCGGGGGTACTATGCAGTCTTTTCACTCTTCTATGTTTATTTCTTATTTCCTAAAAACTACATTGGTTTCTGATTAATAGTGCTACTTCTTTCCCTCTCTTTCTTCCTCTACTATTCCTCAGAATTTGATATCTTTCTGTGAAACCTGAGTAATGTCATCATTTCAGTGAGTTTTGTCTTGTAAGTGTTAAGGTGTTTAGGGGTCTTCGTCACAATTTGCTCCTACCATTCTTTACTTTCGTTGGGTAATTAACTTGCATTTATGTACCATATTTTTTTTTCTTACTGTTCTTGGTGTCCTGACTACCTGATCCTTGCTTGTGAGTCAGGGGGTATGGACATGGGAGTAGCCGGAAGTGTGAGTTGGGTATTTGTGTTAGAATGTTTGAGGGAAAGGTTCTCGTAGTGGAAGGGGTTACAGTTTTGTTTGTAGGTGTAGAAGGATAGGAGGAAGAGTAGGGATGGTTTTGAGCTAATGAACCTGAGTGGAAAGAAGGGGTGAAAATTGAGATGGATTTCTTTGGGTTTTTGCATGTTATAACTCTGGACGCTGCTATCTTTCTCCTGCTATCACCTCCTTTTTTCTCCTTCCTAATGTTTATTTTTTTTCTATCTGCAATTCGCTTCTCTTTGTTTTTGTGCTGTCCCGATCCAGGAACACACAACAATATTTTTCCAGGGGCCTTATTAACACTTCTTTCTCTCCCATAATTCTGTCTTGTGGTGTTTCTATCACAAGGTTCACTTCGTGTTTATCTTGCCTCTTTAGTACCCTTCGATTATATGAGTATGTATAAGTTTTGTGTATGTGTGTGTGTGTGTGTGTGTGTGTGTGTGTGTGTGTGTGTGTGTGTGTGTGTGTGTGTGTGTGTGCTGCATGTTGAATCCTGACTCCTAAGCTATTTCAAACTGTCAAATTAGTCATGAGAGAAAGCATAAAACATACATTAATCATGGTTAATCACGTGAATATATCAATAAATTTATAAATTAACATTTTCGAAAATCTAACCTCAATGGTGCAGTTCTATTTATAAAACACAACGTATGAAGAACACATTATATTATTTGACAATGGAGACATGGGTTGCAAAAGTAACCTTTTATTAGGTAAATGTTTCACTCAGTGTAGAGCTCCATGATAAGCTCTACACGTTGTCTTTGTCTTCACACTTATTTGCAGTACGCTGTTTCATCCACTTTGTTATTCCTCTTGGTCAAACAACAGAAAGACAGACGTAGATAAACATGTTACTTACGAGAAAAAGCTGGAAAAATACGGGTGTAAAACAAAAGCAATTTCCTTCCCTTGCCAACAGCTCCGTCAAGACACCTTGGGTAAAGTCAGCACCGGCAAAACGTGCTAGTATATACAAACACGACGTTTCGCTTGTAGTAGAGCGAAACGTTTTTAAACAATGGTTTGTCGTGCACATTGTGTATCTATTTTCCATACTGGCGGGGAAAGAAAGTCTTGGCATGTATACCGGTGCTTGCTCAGGGCTGGTTCATGTGGCTGAGTGAACCTTCACTACTGATGATTCGTCAAGCTCGTTACGACAAAGGCAGGCTCAGTGAAGGCCACAAAACGGATTAGTTATCGTAAAATAGGCTTGCGAGACGCGCTGAGGGCTAATGTGTTTACGTGTAAAGTACCTTGTGCAGTCAAGTGGAATGATCTTCTTGAGGAACCTAAGTGGACAGTGTTGTAGTGAGTACAGTGATGCTCTTGAGAAGTCTAGATAAACAGTGTTGTACTGAGTGCAATGGTTCGGTTGAAGTATCTCACTGAGCAGTAGTTGTAACGAGTGAATACACTGATCCCTCTGAGGCATCCTAGTGAACTGAGTCCAATGGTGTTTTATTGAGTACAGTGACCATCTTGAATTATCTCGCTGCGTAGTGTTGTACTGATTAGAAGGATAATCTTGAATTGTCTTATAGGAGAGTGTTGTACTGAGTGAGTAATGAGTGAGTAGAGACAGGTAGCGTCTCTCTTTCTCTCACCATTACCAGACTGAAAATCGACTCTCCACTACATAAGAACATAAGAAAGAAGGAACACTGCAACAGGCCTACTGGCCCATGCGAAGCAGGTCTATGCCACATCCCCTGCGGCCTAGAACAATGACCACCTAGTCAGGTCACTTCCACTTAAGAAAGGAGCACGGCATCAGACTTGGTAGCCCAAGCTAGTCAGGTCCAACTCACACCCACCCACACTTACTCATGTATTTATCCAACCTATTTTTAAAACTACACAACGTCTTAGCGTCTATGACGGTACTGGGAGTTTTGTTCCACTCATCCACAACTCTGTTATCAAACCAGTGCTTTCCTATATCCTTCCTGAATCTGAATTTTTCCATCTTGAGGCCATTGCTGCGAGTCCTGTCTTGGCTGGATATTTTCAGCACGCTATTTACATCCCCTTTATTTATTCCTGTTTTCCATTTATACACCTCAATCATTTCCCCCTAATTCTACGCCTTTCTAGAGAGTGCAGATCCAGGGCCCTCAGTCTATCCTCATAGGGAAGATTTCATATACACTCTTGACTGTCCCACACGGGTTTAACGTGTCAAAAAAAGTATAATGCAGGTGCATAGTGTGTATATACGACACTCGCTGTATGTTGCTAATAATTACATTATTGGAATGCTCTTTAAATTTGCCTTGAGAGGCATGAATGATGAATGACTTGAAGGCGTTTAAGTAGTAGGGACGTGTTACAGTAATGACTATACTTATGAAGGCAATGCAATTTTATTTTATTATTATATTATTATATATATATATATATATATATATATAATATATATATATATATATTATATATATATATATATATATTAATATATATATATATATATATATATATTTATATATATATATATATATATATTAATAATATATATATATATATAATATATATATAAAATATATATATGTATATATATATATATGATATATATATATTAATTATAATATAGTAGAATTATATAATATAATATTGTTATTATTTATATATTTATGATATAAATATATTATAATATATGTGTGGTTGTGTGTGTGTGTGTGTGTGCTTGTGTGTGTGTGTTGTGTTGTGTGTGCTTGTGTGTGTGTGTGTGTATGTACTCACCTAATTGTCTCACCTAATGTGGTTGCAGGTCTGACTCAGCTCCTGGGTCCCGTCTCTTCATTGATCGCTACTGGTCACTTCTACTCTCTTTCCTGAAGACTTTGTCATACTCTTCTAAAACTATGTATGGTTCCTGCCTCCACTACTTCACTTGGTAGGCTATTCCACTTGCCTGACAGCTCTATACTGAAGAAATACTTCCTAACGTCCCTGTGACTCGTCTGAGTCCTCAGCTTCCAGTTGTGACCCCTTGTCCCTGTGTCCCCTCTCTGGAACATCCTATCTCTGTCCACCTTGTCTATTCCCCGTAGTATCTTGTATGTCGTTATCATTTTCTTCCCCGACCCCCCTGTCCTCCATGTGTCGTCAGTCCCATTTCCTTAACCTTTCCTCGCGACATTCCCTTGAGCTCTGGGGACTAGCCTTGTTGCAAACCTTTGTAACTTTTTTAACTTCTTGACGTGCTTGACCAGGTGTGGGTTCCAGACTGGTGCTGCATACTCCAGTATGGGCCTAACATACACAGTGTACAGTGTCTTGAACGATTCCTTTTTAAGGTATCGGAACGCTATTCTCAGGTTTGCCAGGCGCCCGTATGCTGCAGCGGTTATTTGGTTGATGTGTGCCTCCGGTGATATGCTCGGTGTTATGGTCACCCAAGGTCTTTCTCCCTGAGTGAGGTCTGTAGTCTTTGTCCACCTAGCCTATACTCTGTCTGCGGTCTTCTGTGCCCCTCCCCAATCTTCATGACTTTGCATTTGACTGGATTGAATTGGGAGAAGCCAGTTACGGGGACCACATGTCAGCCTGTCCAGGTCTCTTTGCAGTCCTGCCTCATCCTCGTCCGATTTAATTTTCTCATCAACTTCACGTCGTCTGCAAAACAGGGACACTTCAGAGTCTATACCTTCCATCAGGGTCGTTCACATATATCAAAAATAGCACTGGTCCTAGAACTGACCCCTGTAGGACCCCGCTCGTAACAGGCGCCCACTGTGATACCTCTTCAAGTGCCATGACTCGTTGCTGCCTCCCTGTCAGGTATTCCCTTATCCATTGCAGTGCCCTCCCTTTTACATGTGCCTGATCCTCCAGCTTCTGCACTAATCTCTTGTGGGGAACTGTGTCAAAGGCCTTCCTGCAGTCTAGGAAAAACGCAATCTCCCCACTCCTCTCTCTCGTGTCTTACTTCTGTTACCTTGTCATAAAACTCCGGGAAGTTTGTGATACAAGATTTGCCTTCCATGAACCATGCTGGTTTTCATTTATAATTCTTGTTCCTTTCCAGGTGTTCGACCACTCTCTCCTGATAATCTTCTCCATGACTTTGCACCAATACATGTCAGAGGACACAGGTCTGTAGTTTAGTGCCTCGTTTCTGTTTCCTTTCTTAAATATGGGGACTACATTAGCTGTCTTCCATTTCTCAGGTAGTTGCCCAGTTTCAAGGGATGTGTTGAAGATTGCGGTTAGAGGCACGCACAGCATCTTGCTCCTTCTCTAAGGACCCATGGGGAGATGTTGTCCGCTCCCATCGCCTTTGAGGTGTCAAGGTCACTTAAGAGCTTCTTCACCTCCTCCTCAGTTGTTCGTATGTCATCCATCACTTGTTGGTATATTCTCTCTTGATGTTCCCTTCTGTGCTGTCTTCCCACAGCCCTTCCTGTCTCTACTGTAAAAACTTCCTTAAATCTCCTGTTCAGCTTCTCACATACCTCCTGATCATTTCTTGTGAGTTCTCCACCTTCTGTCCTTAATCTGATCACCTGGTCTTTGACTGTTGTCTTCCTCCTGATGTGGCTATACAACAGTTTCGGGTCAGTCTTGATTCTCGATGCTATGTCATTTTCATACTGTCGTTGGGCCTCCCTCCTTACCTGTGCATACTCACTCCTGGCTCTGCGACTGATCTCCCTATTTTCGTGTGTTCTCTGCCTTCTGTACTTTTTCCATTCTCTATTGCATTTTGTTTTTGCCTCCTTACACCGTCGGGTAAACCAGGGGCTCGTTCTGGTCTTCCCATTGTTACTGTTGCCCTTGGGAATAAACCTTTCCACTGCCTCCTTGCATTTTGTTTTTACATATTCCATCATTTCATTTACTGGCTTTCCTGCCAGTTCTCTGTCCCACTGGACCTCCCGCAGGAAGTTCTTCAACCCTATGTAGTCCCTTCTTTTATAGTCAGGCTTTTCCCATTCAACTCCTGTTATTCTCTCCACAGAACCACGTGGTCGCTAGCTCCTAGGGGACTCTCATACTTGATGTCCTCAATGTCTGAGCTGCCCAGGGTGAACACAAGGTCCAATCTTGCTGGTTCATCCTCCCCTCTCACTCTGGTAGTGTCCTTAACATGTTGGTGCATGAGGTTTTCCAGCACCACGTCCAACATCCTGGCTCTCCATGTTTCGGGACCCCCATGTGGCTCCAGGTTTTCCCAGTCAATCTCCCTGTGGTTGAAATCCCCCATAACCAGCAACTTTGCTCTGCTGGAGTGAGCTCTTCTTGCCACCTCAGCAAGTGTGCCCACCATTGCTCTGTTGCTCTCTTCATATTCCTCTCTTGGCCTCCTGCAGTTCTGTGGTGGATTATACATCACTGCAATGACCACTTTGTGTTCCCTAGACTGAAGTGTACCTGCTATGTAGTCTCTTTCTCCCGTCTCATCTATGCCTGCCATTTTCTTGAATTTCCATCTGTTTTTTTACGAGCAGAGCAACCCCACCTACCCCCCTGCCCCTTCTATCTTTCCTCATGATCTGGTATCCTGGTGGGAAGATTGCATCTGTTATTGTCTCCGTGAGTTTTGTTTCTGTAACTGCTGTGATGTCTGGGGACTTCTCATTGATTCTTTCTTGCCATTCCTCGTGTTTATTCGTTAATCCATCTGCATTTGTGTACCAAACCTTCAACTTCTGTTCTAATACTGTAACTGTGGTGCGGGGGGTGGAAAGAGAGGGATCGGTGTGTGATGGTTGGTTTGGATTGTTCAGTTGCCTTGGGGGTGTCGTGGCTGGAGTCCTTCTGCAGGTGTTTCTGGGGGGGTGCGCTTGTCCTTCCATTTGATCCTGGGTTATTCTGCTCTCCTTTTTCATTTCCTCCATTTCTCCTTTCGTTTTTGAACTCTCTTTCATTGTCTTCTTTCGTCCTGTGTTCTGTCTCGATCGAGGTACCCCACTCCGGAACTCCTGCTTGCCTCTCAGCCGTGCTTTCTCCTGCAGGATCAGGTTCGGGTTGATTTGCCTTGAAAATTACTCTGAGAGGCCGATTCCTTTTCTTTGTGAACCACCCAATTCTCCGAAAATTTGCCACCTGGGTCATGTCCCCCTCGCCTATCACCTTCATGATATCTTCAATCGCTTTTTTCTCCTCCTGCTTTCTTTCATCATAAGTTTCCCCTTTAGCTTGTCTAGCCCATAGACAAACACGGATCTCTCCCTTTCCACCTCCCACTGTGACTCCCATTGCATCCTCTGATGTGTTTTAGTTCCTTCCCGTGGAGTGTTCCTTCCTTCAGTCCCTTCCCTAGTTATGGCCCCTATGCTTCTTGGTTTGTCCTTCCTGCTCACCTGTTCCTGGCCCCCACAGGTATCTGGTAAGATCCTTGCACATGTCCTAGTTCCTTCAATGTCTTCCAAAACCCCTCATTCTGTCCTAGTGTGCTCCCTGTCTTTGTTTTGGCCCCATGTGGGTTTGACAGGACCTCTGCATAGAGTTTAGTTTCCATGCTTCCTTCAGACCTGTTGTCTGTGTTTGATGTAGCCATTGCCGATGCTACTTCTGTAATATCTTTGTCTCTGTGCTGTTTCAAATGTCTCAGCTCCTCTTCTAATCTCTCTATCTTGATTTCTGCTGCTGTGGCCTGTTGCTTCCACCTTCTGCATTCTGCTGCTAACCTCTCTTCCATCTTCCTTTCCAGCTCATCTAGTCTGTGTGTGTGTGTGTGTGTGTGTGTGTGGTGTGTGTGTGTGTGTGTGTGTGTGTGTGTGTGTGTGTGTGTGCTAAATGGTTAAACTGTGAACATATCCAGCATGGTGCTACATATTCTAAACATACGTTAATATTAACACCGAACAATACAATTTCGTTTGTCATAGAAAATCTGCATGCAAAATAATATATAATATATATATATATATTTTATATAAAATTATATTATATATATATATATATATATATATATATATATATTATTATATGGTTGGTAGACAGCAACCACCCAGGGAAGTACTACCGTCCTGCCAGATGACTGTGAAACAAAAACTGTAACTGTTTTGCATGATGGTAGGATTGCTGGTTTTTCTTTTTCTGTCTCATAAACACGCTAGTAACAGGGATATCTTGCTACTCCTACTTACACTTTGGTCACACTTCACAGACACGCACATGCATATATATATATATATATACATACATCTAGGTTTTCCTCCTTTTTCTAAATAGCTCTTGTCTTTTTTATTTCTTCTATTGTCCATGGGGAAGTGGAAAAGAATCTTTCCTCCGTAAGCCATGCGTGTCGTATGAGGCGGACTAAAATGCGGGAGCAATGGGCTAGTAACCCCTTCTCTGTATACAATTTACTAAAAAGAGAAGAAGAAAAACTTTATAAAATGGGTTGCTTAAATGTGCGTGGATGTAGTGCGGATGACAAGAAACAGATGATTGCTGATGTTATGAATGAAAAGAAGTTGGATGTCCTGGCCCTAAGCGAAACAAAGCTGAAGGGGGTAGGAGAGTTTCAGTGGGGGGAAATAATGGGATTAAATCTGGAGTATCTGAGAGAGTTGAGCAAAGGAAGGGGTAGCAGTAATGTTAAATGATCAGTTATGGAAGGAGAAAAGAGAATATGAATGTGTAAATTCAAGAATTATGTGGATTAAAGTAAAGGTTGGATGCGAGAAGTGGGTCATAATAAGCGTTGTATGCACCTGGAGAAGAGAGGAATGCAGAGGAGAGAGAGAGATTTTGGGAGATGTTAAGTGAATGTATAGGAGCCTTTGAACAAGTGAGAGAGTAATTGTGTAGGGGACTGAATGCTAAAGTTTGGAGAAACTTTTAGAGAGGGTGTGGTAGGTAAATTTGGGGTGCCAGGTGTAAATGATAATGGGAGCCCTTTGATTGAAACTTTGTATAGAAAGGGGTTTAGTTATAGGTATACATATTTTAAGAAAAAGAGGATAAATAAGTATACACGATATGATGTAGGGCGAATGACAGTAGTTTGTTGGATTATGTATTTGGTAGATAAAAGACTGTTGAGTAGACTTCAGGATGTACATGTTTATAGAGGGGCCACAGATATATCAGATCACTTTCTAGTTGTAGCTACACTGAGAGTAAAAGGTAGATGGGATACAAGAGGAATAGAAGCATCAGGAAGAGAGAGGTGAAGGTTTATAAACTAAAAGAGGAGGGAGTTAGGGTAAGATATAAACAGCTATTGGAGGATAGATGGGCTAATGAGAGCATAGGCAATGGGGTCGAAGAGGTATGGGGTAGGTTTAAAAATGTAGTGTTAGAGTGTTCAGCAGAAGTTTGTTGGTTACGGAAAGTGGGTGCAGGAGGGAAGAGGAGCGATTGGTGGAATGATGATGTAAAGAGAGTAGTAAGGGAGAAAAAGTTAGCATATGAGAAGTTTTTACAAAGTAGAGTGATGCAAGGAGGGAAGAGTATATGGAGAAAAAGAGAGAAGTTAAGAGAGTGGTGAAGCAATGTAAAAAGAGAGCAAATGAGAGAGTGGGTGAGATGTTTATCACAAATTTTGTTGAAAATAAGAAAAGTTTTGGAGTGAGATAAACAAGTTAAGAAAGCCTAGAGAACAATGGATTTGTCAGTTAAAAATAGGAGAGAAGAGTTATTAAATGGAGAGTTAGAGGTATTGGGAAGATGGAGGGAATATTTTGAGGAATTGTTAAATGTTGATGAAGATAGGGAAGCTGTGATTTCGTTGTATAGGGCAAGGAGGAATAACATCTTGTAGGAGTGAGGAAGAGCCAGTTGTGAGTGTGGGGGAAGTTCGTGAGGCAGTAGGTAAAAATGAAAGGGGGGCAAGGCAGCCGGGATTGATGGGATAAAGATAGAAATGTTAAAAGAGGGGAGGTATAGTTTTGGAGTGGTTGGTGCAATTATTTAATAAAGTATGGGAAAAGGGGTAAGGTACCCAGGGATTTGGGAGAGAGCATGCATAGTTCCCTTTTTATAAAGGCAAAGGGGATAAAAGAGAGTGCAAAATTATAGGGGGATAAGTCTGTTGAGTGTACTGGTAAAGTGTATGGTAGAGTTATAATTGAAAGAATTTTAAAAGTAAGACGGAGAAAAAGGATAGCAGATGAACAAGGAGGCTTTAGGAAAGGTAGGGGGTGAGTGGACCAGGTTTTTTACAGTGAAACATATAAGTGAACAGTATTTAGATAAGGCTAAAGAGGTCTTTGTGGCAATTTATGGATTTGGAAAAGGCGTATGACAGGGTGGATAGGGGGGGCAATGTGGCAGATGTTGCAAGTGTATGGTGTAGGAGGTAGGTTACTGAAAGCAGTGAAGAGTTTTTACGAGGATAGTGAGGCTCAAGTTAGAGTATGTAGGAAAGAGGGAAATTTTTTCCCAGTAAAAGTAGGCCTTAGACAAGGATGTGTGATGTCACCGTGGTTGTTTAATATATTTATAGATGGGGTTGTAGAGAAGTAAATGCGAGGGTCTTGGCAAGAGGCGTGGAGTTAAAAGATAAAGAATCACACACAAAGTGGGAGTTGTCACAGCTGCTCTTTGCTGATGACACTGTGCTCTTGGAGATTCTGAAGAGAAGTTGCAGAGATTGGTGGATGAATTTGGTAGGGTGTGCAAAAGAAGAAAATTAAAGGTGAATACAGGAAAGAGTTAAGGTTATGAGGATAAACAAAAAGATTAGGTGTATGAAAGATTGAATATCAGATTGGAGGGAGAGAGTATGGAGGAGGTGAACGTATTCAGATATTTGGGAGTGGACGTGTCAGCGGATGGGTCTATGAAAGATGAGGTGAATCATAGAATTGATGAGGGAAAAAGATGTGAGTGGTGCACTTAGGAGTCTGTGGAGACAAAGAACTTTGTCCTTGGAGGCAAAGAGGGGAATGTATGATGAGTATAGTTTTACCAACGCTCTTATATGGGTGTGAAGCGTGGGTGATGAATGTTGCAGCGAGGAGAAGGCTGGAGGCAGTGGAGATGTCGTGTCTGAGGGCAATGTGTGGTGTGAATATAATGCAGAGAATCGTAGTTTGGAAGTTAGGAGGAGGTGCGGGATTACCAAAACTGTTGTCCAGAGGGCGGAGGAAGGGTTGTTGAGGTGGTTCGGGCATGTAGAGAGAATGGAGCGATACAGAATGACTTCAAGAGTGTATCAGTCTGTAGTGGAAGGAAGGCGGGGTAGGGGTCGGCCCAGGAAGGTTGGAGGGAGGGGGTAAAAGGGGGTTTTGTGTGCGAGGGGGTTGGACTTCCAGCAGGCATGCGTGAGCGTGTTTGATAGGAGTGAATGGAGACAAATGGTTTTTAATACTTGACGTGCTGTTGGAGTGTGAGCAAAGTAACATTTTATGAAGGGATTCAGGGAAACCGGCAGGCCGGACTTGAGTCCTGGAGATGGGAAGTACAGTGCCTGCCTCTGAAGGAGGGGTGTTAATGTTGCAGTTTTAAAAAAAATGTAGTGTAAAACACCCCTTTTGGCAAGGGCAGTGATGGAGGTGAATGTGGTGAAAGTTTTTCTTTTTCGGGCCACCCTGCCTTGGTGGGAATCGGCCAGTGTGATAATAAAATAAATAATATATATATATATATATATTATATATATATATATATTATTATATAAATATATATATATATATATATATATTGTTTATTAGGCCCCCGGAAAAAATTTAAATTTTTACAGGGATAAGGTTTCCAATTAGGTTTTAAAATTTTTTTCCGTTAAAATAGGAATTTTCTTTTTATTTGGGAAAGGGGACAACACGGATTCTTTTCACTGAATTGAGGGGCCCGATTGTAGGTCCTTGGAGTGCCTTTTCCAAGCCCTTCCTAGAAAAGGTATGTTTGGTTTGTTCCACCCTTTTGGAACGGGTATGAAGTTCCGAAGGCGGGGGCTTAATGTCTTCAACAATTGTGTTATTGTGCTAATGTCTTTTTGGGGAGGGGGGTTGCAGGGATTCCAAATGTTTCCGGGGCGATTGGTTGGGGGTTTGATGTGATTGGAGCTAAAAGATTAAGATTTCTCTGGTGTGTAAAGAGGGGCCCCTTTTTAAATTGAGGGGGGTGGGTTTGTTGCATTTTGGTTCCCGGCTGCTACCCCTTTCTTTTAAAGAAATTGGTTTTGTTGTGTGTGTGTGTGGTGTGTGTGTGTGTTGTGTGTGTGTTGGGTAAATGGTAAACTGGAACATGATCCAGCATGGTACTACATATTCTAAAAATACGTTAATATTAACACCGAACAATACAATTTCGTTGTCCGTATGAAGAATGATGCAAAAATAATATATATATATATTATATATATACTATATATATAGATTATATAAATATATATATTATATATATATATATATATATATATATATATATAATATTATAAATATATAATATATATATATATATATATATATATAATATATATATATATATATTACTGCACATAATACAGCTCGTCCATGTTGTACATACAAGTTAATGATGGATAGCACAAACAACCACCTCCCTTGCCTTCAGAACGTAATGCTAAGTATTCTAGACATTGTTTTTTTTTCACGTACATACATTCGTATCACATCCCGTCGTGCAACTGAACCTGATCACTTTCAGTATAGTTTCTGCAACAGGTGTTTAATCTGTTGTTCGTGGTTCAACTTGACCATTGGCCAATATCCGTCCACCAACTTCTCGGTCCAACATTATGACTGTCCTCTTGTAAATAAACAAGGGCGCTGTGCTATCGTACTGTTGATGCTGTGATAACAGTGTGAACCTGCACAGAGGAGGTGCTCAGATAAACTTCACGAAAAAGCCAGCAAGGCATTGTATCCAGTCCTTCACCCGGGGTGCCACGGTAACTGCAGACAAGCGCTTATTCTCCCTCTAAGATGAACTCATAAGTGACTTCGACTCGGCAAAATACCTCTGGCTCTTGTTTCAGATGAGGATTGGTCTCCAGCTTCATCACTTTCTAACATGACAGACGTTGTACCGATGGATATTGTTTTTGTCTGACCTAAGGAACAGATCGAACTGACTGAAATTAGCATGACTGTAAAGCATCTGCAGCTTCTTCGAACACAATAGCAAACCTCTCTTGTTTATATTGTTGGCCAAGAAGTGTTCATTCTTCAGTTTGAAGTGTTTCTCCCCACAAAATTATCATGGAAACTGATGGTATCTCTTCTGCTCCATATACATTAAAAAATTATTATATAATATTTTTACGTTCTAGTAACATTGTTAATATTGCAAATAGAATTAAATGTGATATCACGTGACCATGGCAGTCGTAGAAGTGAGACACCACTAAAGACGTTCCTCATTTCTCCCTCGGATGGTGGAGGATTACTTCCTCATTTCTCCCTCGGATGGTAGAAGCTTTCTCATTTCTCCCTCGAATGATGTAGGCTCCCTCATTTCTCTCTCAAATGATGGAGGCATGTCATCGCCACAACCTGCTCTTCAGATTACCTCCTCTCGAAGAAATTCTCATGGCTCAAATAGAGCTGAGTGGTGGCCGTACAGCTCTTATTTGAACATATCCACTGCATTCAGTAGCTGCTGTTACCAAGCGCTTAAAGAGTAACTGTGAGTCCACGTTTTTGTGTTCACCATTGATTTTATCAGAAACCTTAGTGCCCATTGTGATATTATGCTTCTTTTTTTAAACGAGTAATTGACAACTTTGTTTCCCACCATTAATTAGGTTATACAATCCATTTCACTTGCTTTGTCTACATTTACAACTTTGTCAATCGTAACACCAGTGTCGATGTTACGCAGATTTGCACCTGCACAAAATGCATTTCTGTACAAAAGAAACTAGGTGAGAAAGGCTGTACACTTGTTGTCTCTGTCCTGCCTTGCTTATTGTCGCATTTTTCTATTGCTTTCAGGTCACATACTCTGTATCCATTACCTCCTGCGTGCTACTATTAGATTCGACACATGCTGGCACAGACAGAAGCCATTTTGGCCATCGGGACTCCGCCGGTCACTGCTTATATGTTAGCCCTCCAGTTGTTTTCATGATTCTCATTATAACTTGCTGCATAACCAAATCTGATGATAATCAGGCAGAGTGTCTCCCACTCCGTTGAATAACATGATGCCTACTTTACCAGAGAGCAAACACATTGTTCAATAACAAACCATGAAGAACTTCAGTTTTTAGAGTATTACTAGTCAGTGGCGGTAAGTGGCATACATGTGGGTCATTCAGCTCAAGGACAGACGGACGTTCGAGCCTTCATCCGTTAATCGTGAGAAAGACACTCTTACTACATATCTCCCTACCTCAGGATTACCTGTAGCTCCAGACTGCAAAATCTACAAACCTGCATCACCTGCTTCGTGCGTTCATTTTTATTTCATCTTTCAAGCTTTGAGAGTAATTACTATTTGGTACGATCAACTTTGATATATGATGATGATATTACGGAATCATATACGTTCACAGCGTCTGGTGACCTTGGACGCTGCTTGTTTGGGACACAGTGGTGATTATTTGATTCAAATGGTCGTTGAACTTTGATGTCTAATTTTTGGCAAGACAGGTATTGCATGAGTGATGATAATATTACCTTCTTTGACTCATTCTACATTTGTGAGACATAGACGATATGATTAAAAGAAATAATCCTCTTTTAGTTGGAGATAAAATTAATATTTTACATAGAAATTTTGCACTCGCTCTTCGAATTGTCAGATTTTTCCTCACCATCAGCTACAACAAACAATCCATGGTAGACAGACACTTGATGCAGAGGATGTATTTACTGTTTCGCCCTGGGAATAGCGTCTATAACTTTCTCTTTAATTAAGGTTTGTTCTGTACCCATTGACTATCCACCATACTTTGTAGTACTTGTTATCCAACATCACAGTGCAGTAATTGAAACAAGAAAATAAAACCACGGTACGGGTGGGATATGAACTCATGACGAATGAATTATAAAACTCCAGGCCAGTGCGTAAGCCACTGGGCCTGGTGTATTACGACTCACTTGCCATGGAGTCAAACCACACTCGTACCGAGGTTTGTTTACAATCGTGTTATTACGATTTCGTGAGTCATAAAACAAGGAATTTGTTGCATAGTGACTCTTGCATGTTGGCACGTGTGTGTGTGTGTGTGTGTGTGTGTGTGTGTGTGTGTGTGTGTGTGTGTGTGTGTGTGTGTGTGTGTGTGTGTGTGTGTGTGTTGATACCTGCGTGTTGACACGACGGCTGACTTGAAGTGATTGTTGACACGTGCAACAGATAATTGCTGTCTTACTAATGTATTGCCTGGAGAGGAAAGACTGTTGAGTTTAGGCTTGAAGATCATGAACACTCTCCCGTAGCTCGAGCGCTAGCGCACTTATCTCACACACTGTGGTCCGGGGGATCGATCCCCGGGTAAAGATGAAAAAACATTAGGACGTGTTTCCATAAGACATCTGCTGTCCACTGTTCACCCATCAGTAAAATGAATACCTGGGTGTTAGTCGACTGGTGTGGGTCGCATCCTGGGAACAAAATTGACCTAATTTACCCGAAATGCTCTGCATAACAAGCAGAGCTAAGCTTGTATACCAAGTACATGTACTGGTAGAAATAATATTATATACTATCTCGTTTTTACCTAACATCTCCCCAAGAGAAACAACGGGCGAGGTAGTCTCTGGTCTCGTGTAATGACCGAAGAGTTTAGTTAATCAGTTGGTAATGACCGAACGTTTAGTTAGTTGGTAATGACCGAACGTTTAGTTAGTTGGTAATGACCGAACGTTTAGTTAGTTGGTAATGACCGAACGTTTAGTTAGTTGGTAATGACCGAACGTTTAGTTAGTCAGTTGGTAATGACCGAACGTTTAGTTAGTTGGTAATGACCGAACGTTTAGTTAGTCAGTTGGTAATGACCGAACGTTTAGTTAGTCAGTTGGTAATGACCGAACGTTTAGTTAGTTGGTAATGACCGAACGTTTAGTTAGTTGGTAATGACCGAACGTTTAGTTAGTTGGTAATGACCGAACGTTTAGTTAGTCAGTTGGTAATGACCGAACGTTTAGTTAGTTGGTAATGACCGAACGTTTAGTTAGTTGGTAATGACCGAACGTTTAGTTAGTCAGTTGGTAATGACCGAACGTTTAGTTAGTTGGTAATGACCGAACGTTTAGTTAGTTGGTAAAGTAGGCACCTTGACTTCTATGCTGGAGCGTTCATTCTTTGTCTTCGTCTCAGGACGAAAAGTGATAATTTCAGAGAGAATATTAACAAGTAAAGTCTTTATTGATAAATTAGACACATGTGCAACTCTTGGGTATCGTTGAGGAAACGTTTCGCCACACAGTGGCTTCATCAGTCCATATAAAGGAGAATCGTGAAGAACAGGAGAAGAATGAGGTAATCAGTCCCTCAACCTTGAGTCGATGTGGTCAGTCCATCAATCTTGAATAGAATACGGCATATGTGCCGAGGAGTAGCTTATATACCGTAGGCAGGAGAGGTGCAGCAGTCGTAGGTGTTGTCACATTTGTTCAGTGTGGAAGTAGGTCGTGCCTAACCCTTGGGCACAAAGTAGTGTAGACCGTTTCATCCACAGTGGTGCTTTATCTGGTTCCAATGTGGACGAAACGTGTGCTGAAAGTGACTGGAAATAGCACTCTTTTACAGGCTTTTATTTTTGTCCACGCACCAGAGTGCCTCGGAAGGCAGAGGGCCACTGGTACCTCCCCTGGGACGATGGTACCTACCCTGGTCCACCGGTACCTCCCCTGGGCCACCGGTACCTCCCTTGGGCCACTGGTACTTCCCCTAGGCCAATGAATGGTATATCCCCTAGGCCACGGGTATCTCTACTGGTTCACTCATATCTCCCCTGGTCCACTGGAACCTCCACAGGGCCACTGGTATCTCCCCTAGGCCACTGGTACCTTCCCTGAGCTGCTGGTATCTCCCCTGAACCACTGATACCTCCACTGGACCACTAGTATCTCCCCTGGGCCACTGATGCCTCCACTGGACCATTGGTATCCCCCTGAACCACTGGTACCTAAACTCGACCACTGGTATCTCCCCTGAAGCAATGGTACCTAAACTGGACCACTGGTATCTCTCCTGAATCACTGGTACGTCCACTGAACCACTGGTATCTCCCCCGAGCCACTGGTACCTAAACTGGACCACTGGTATCTCTCCTGAGCCACTGGTACCTTCACTGGACCATTAGTATCTCCCCTGGGCCACTGTACCTCCACTGGACCACTGGTATCTCCCTCGAACCACTGGTACCTAAACTGGACCACTGGTATCTCTCCTGAACCACTGTTACCTCCACTGGACCAATGGTATCTCCGCTGGGTCAATGGTACCTCCACTGGACCAATGGTATCTCCGCTGGGCCACTGAACCACTGGTAACTTGTTATCTCCCCTGGGCCCATGGTACCTCCACTGAACCACTGGTATCTCCTCTGGGCCAATGGTACCTCTACTGGACCACTGGTACATCCCCTGGGCCACTGGGAAAGACGTATTTTATATCAATGAAAAAGAATAACACGTAACTCCTATGGAACTGTTTTTATTGTATGGATATGTAAGTTGTTAGTGCCAGCAACTGGTAACATAGCGGACGTAAAAAATACATCGAATGGCATTTTTGATTCATTATAAAATGGACACGTACTCATAATAAAAAAATCGCCTAATTACAATTAAAACAATATGGTTTTTACCAATTTAATTACCGTATAAATAAAAAACTTTTGATTTACACTGATGGTTATTACTGTTTATAATTGTTACTACTACCACTGTAAAAATCAATATATCTTGATATTTAAAACCTATAAATTTATATGAGGAAAGGCCCCTACTGCAGGGAATAACCCCCCTCCCTCCCCCCTCTTTCCATCCTCCCCCTTCTTCCCTTGTCTCTTTCTCCCCTCCTCTTATTACCTCATTTCCTCCTCCCCACTTCTCCTCCTACCCTCCTTCCTTCCTCCTCCTCCTCCTCCTCCTCCTCCTCCCCCCCTCAAAGTCATCACCTCCTCCCCTCATTCACGAATTCCCTTCACCTTCTCCTCCCCCCTCCCCTCATTCCCTCATCCCCTCCTTCCATGTGTATGTGTGTACTCATCTAATTGTGGTTGCAGGGGTTTGTGTGTGTGTGTGTGTGTGTTGTGTGTGTGTGTGTGTGTGTGTGTGTGTGTGTGTGTGTGTGTGTGTGTGTGTGTGTGTGTGTGTTTGTGTGTGTGTGTGTGTGTGTGTGTGTGTTTGTGTGTGTTTGTGTGTGTGTGTGTGTGTTGTGTGTGTGTGTGTGTGTGTGTGTGTGTTGTGTGTGTGTGTGTTGTGTGTGTGTGTGTGTACACTCGTGTTGTTCTCACCTAGTTGTGGTCACAGGGGTCGATCCGCTCCTGGTCCCGCCTGTTCATGTCGCTACTATGTCACTCTCCTTGTCCATGTGCTTTATATACTCGTCTTAACCTATGTATGGATCCTGGCTTTCACTTGCTCACTTTCGTTGTTCCACTTCTACATCCCTGTGACTCCTCTGAGTCTTCAACTTCCACCTGTGACCCCTTGGTTCTGTGTCCCATCTCTGAAACATCCTGTCTCTGTCCACCTTGTCAATTCCTCTCAGTATTTTATATATTGTTATCATGTCACCCCTATCCCTTCTGTCCTCCAGTGTGTGTGTGTGTGTGTGTGTACTCACCTAATTGTGGTTGCAGGGGTCGATACTCAGCTCCTGGCCCCGCCTCTTCAATGACCGCTACTGGGTCCTCTCTCTCCCTGCTCCATGAGCTTTATCATACCTCTTCTTAAAACTATGTATGGTTCCTGCCTCCACTGCATTGCTTACCAGACTGTTCCACTTCCTAATAACTCTGTGGCTGAAGAAATACTTCCTAATATCCCTTTGATTCATCTGAGTCTTCAGCTTCCAATTGTGACCCCTTGTTTCTGTGTCCCCTCTCTGGAACATCCTGTCTCTGTCCACCTTGTCTATTCCACACAGTATTTTGTATGCCGTTATCATGTCTCCCCTGACCCTCCTGTCCTCCAGTGTCGTCAGGCCGATTTTCCTTAACCTTTCTTCGTTCGACATTCCCCTTAGCTGAGTGTGTGTGTGTGTGTGTGTGTGTGTGTGTGTGCGTGTAGGTGGGTGGGTAGGTGTATGAGCGTGGGTGTATGAGTATGGTTGTATGTGAGTGTAAGAGTGTGTGAAAAGGAGTGTGAGGGTGAGAGATAGAGAGAGAGAGAGAGAGAGAGACTATGTGTGTGTGTGAGAGAGAGAGAGAGAGAGTGTGTGTGTGTATGTGTGTGTGAGAGAGAGAGTGTTAGAGAGTGTGAGTGTCAACACACTCATGTGAATCTGTCTACACACCTGTGTCCTTATTCACACACTTGTGTGAATGTCCACACACATGCGTATGTCTCTACACACCTTCGTAAGTGTCCACAAGCTTCTGCATGTATCCACAAAACTGTGAATGTCCTCACACACCTGTGTAAGTCTCCACACACCTGTGTATGTCTCCACACACCTGTGTATGTCTCCACACACCTGAGTATGTCTCCACACACCTGTGTATGTCTCCACACACCTGTGTATGTCTTCATACACCTGTGTATGTCTCCATACACCTGTGTATGTCTCCACACACCTGTGTATGTCTCCACACACCTGAGTATGTCTACACACACCTGTGTATGTCTCCACACACCTGTGTATGTCTCCATACACCTGTGTATGTCTCCACACACCTGTGTATGTCTCCACACACCTGTGTATGTCTCCACATACCTGTGTATGTCTCCACACACCAGTATATGTCTCCACACACCAGTATATGTCTCCACACACCTGTGTATGTTCCCACACACCAGTATATGTCTCCACACACCTATGTATGTCTCCACACACCTGTGTATGTCTCCATACACCCGTATATGTCTCCACACACCTGTGTATGTCTCCATACACCTGTGTATGTCTCCATACACCTGTGTATGTCTCCACACACCTGTGTATGTCTCCACACACCTGTGCATGTCTCCACACGCCTGTGTATGTCTCCACACACCTGAGTATGTCTCCACACACCTTTGTATGTCTCCACACACCTGAGTATGTCTCCACACACCTGTGTATGTCTCCACACACCTGAGTATGTCTCCACACACCTGTGTATGTCTCCACACACCTGTGTATGTCTCCACACACCTGTGTATGTCTCCACACACCTGTATATGTCTCCACACACCTGTGTATGTCTCCACACACCTGTGTATGTCTCCACACACCTGTGCATGTCTCCACACGCCTGTGTATGTCTCCACACACCTGAGTATGTCTCCACACACCTTTGTATGTCTCCACACACCTAAGTATGTCTCCACACACCTGTGTATGTCTCCACACACCTGAGTATGTCTCCACACACCTGTGTATGTCTCCACACACCTGAGTATGTCTCCACACACCTGTGTATGTCTCCACACACCTGAGTATGTCTCCACACACCTGTGTATGTCTCCACACACCTGTGTATGTCTCCACACACCTGTGTATGTCTCCACACACCTGTATATGTCTCCACACACCTGTTAGTTTAAAATTCTTCAAGCAGTTGACCTTTTAATTTATCTTCGACTGTCCTGTCTGTCTGTTTATTTGTTTGCTTTGTTTGTTGTTGGTTTGTTGATTTTTTTTTTCAATATAACTCGGCGACCATAAAAGTCAGTTGAACCAAACTTTGTCAAAAGGCTTCCTAATGTGAAGGAGAAGTTTTGAGGTTCTACGGCGTTCCAAAATTTTCATTTTGGGGTCTGCGCCCCCCAGGATAAGCATATTTTTGTTGCAGTATGTTGAGTAGCACATTATTTTGACACTTCTTTCACATGGATTACGAAAACCTTCATGCACTCACTCATATATATATATATATATATATATTATATATATATATATATATATATATATATATATATATATATATATATATATTATATATATATATATGCATACATATATATGCAGATACAAGAGTTTAAGATTTAGAATGGGTTGAAAGATTCCTAACGGTGCCAGGCACTGTCTGTGCTACACCTAGTTAGAGGTGCCAGCACCCACCAGTTCACCTACAGTACTGACTTTGGAGGTCTTTCGTTCTCACAGTATTTTTCTCTCTCTCCTCTCTCTCTCTCTCTCTCTCTCTCTCTCTCTCTCTCTCTCTCTCTCTCTCTCTCTCTCTCTCTCTCTCTCTCTCTCTAACTAGCTAGCGTACTTTGTCAGATTATAATGGCCCCAGTGGTTTCAGTTGTTTCCCTGTGGCAAACCTAATCAGCAATTTAAATTAGGGAACCTAGTATATTCACGCCCCCTTGGGCCGTTGACTGAGCTTAATACTACATACACAAACCTTCGCAGGTTGATACTTAAAGCCACCAACTACCTGCCAACACACACGACAATTCCCTGACATCATTGCTCTAGGGCAGAGGTCCCTAAACTCTTCACCTTATTGACGCCCTTCATGAATTTTCAGATTATTCATCGACTCTCAAACATTTATTACATGAAAATAATTTAATAAATAATAATTAATAGTATTACGAATAATACCTGTGATACCTGACGCAGGCCATGAGATATTTGAGCTGCCGAAAACTGACTCTTCAAATTAGAGAGAAAACTTGGAGTGCTGAAGCTCAGGTGCTGTGAGGGTTTGTTCAGCATCATCAATCATCTCATCAATTCGTGGTTTCACTGTATCGTCACTTAGTGGCAGACATTTTAGGAGACGTTAAGAGTCTTTCTTCATAACAGTTTCAATCACCTCAGTAACTGCTGTAATTATGATCTCCTCACCAACTGTATGAGATTTTCCTTTCTTTTTTATGGTGAGAGAGCTATTGTATGATGCCTTCAGTCCTCCTGTATTATCAACACTGGCAGTTGCTTTGACAAATTTGGTTGATTTTATTTTTACTTTCAGTGCCTTAAAATAACGAAGGTCTTTATTTTTCTTATTAGGGTTACCCCTTTCAAAGTGGTCTTTCATCTTCGAAGGTCTCAAGGCATCATTACTGAAAATCCTTTCATATAAAAGGCACATATGTATTGTTTCAGTAGTAAAAGAATCTAAGAACCAAAATTTTCAATTTTCTTGAGAATACTGTTGACAATCTTGATATCAGCAGCTGCCATTACGGGTGGCACAATGCTGAGTTTATAGTAAATGCAAAACAATCACTTCTTTGGCACCACTCCTGTCGCTGTGGGTCTTGATTGAGAATTTACTGACTCTCCAACAGAGTTTGAGGTAAGGGAGTATTCTCAGTCAGTACAGGAAGTGCACAGGAATACTACACGCATGTACATCCTTCCCAGGACAGGAAGGTCACAGATACACAATGCAAAATACGACCCTAGACATTTACTGATCCCCTTTTAACCCTCAGTCATTTATTGACCCCTAAGGGGGGTCGATATTAACGACTCTTGTGAACCCTGCTCTAGGGGTAACCTTATTCAGTTAACACTCTGTTAAGTGAAACTGGCCATACCTGGATTCAGTATATTTACTGAGGTTCGTAGTCACAATAAATGGTGTTTATTATCCTATGTATTAAAATAACGGAAATACAATCATAATCCATAAACAAGACGTGAAATTTGAAGCCACGCCTAGAGTAAGCTATAGCGTTCGTCAGCAGGCTTCCGGAAGTAGGGAAAATTGCATTGTTGTACGACTTGGCTCAATAAATAATCATGACTGTACAGTAATAATGGAAGTCATCGGTAACTCGAAAAAATGCTGGAATGATGCATTACAAGATGGAGGTTAACAAGCTTTTAGCTTCCTGTCTCCCCTCGTTACTGCTCCATCATAAGGCGAACACATTTTGTAACTAGTCCCTCAGCAGTGAGCTGATAACTGACGCAACAAGCAAACAAGTAGGTATAAAGACACGTAATATAAAGCGAGTTTTCATTTTACACGTTTCACCAAAGGCTCCCACCTGAGCAAAACGTCGCCTAAAACAAAGGTGTATCCTGCATTACGTGTCTTCATAGCCACCTAATGTATTAAGTGAAATTGGCTAAAAAATTAGAGTGATCATAACATTTCCTCACTTACACTAAAATTAAATTTCGATATTCAGAGCAATATTATGTCCGCTCCTCACCAGAGAACTATAAATTATCGGAAAGATGCGCCGAAATATTAATATCGTAATCTGTTTCGCAGTTTTGCTTGCAAACATTGTAAAGACGATGTGGTGTACATGTAAGAACAATATTCTTTATATTGAGAAGAATAACATACTCAAGAATGATTAAAAGAGAAGCATAACATTTCAAGGAAAACTAGACCAGCCTTGGATAACTAGCAGCAACAATAATAAAATAGCTTCCGTGCTCAGCACAGCCTTCAGCTCCGAGCATCAGACCAGAGTCACTGGAGTGACTAGACACTGTAGAGACACACGACAACACAGCCAGACGGCAGCATTTCTTTGCAGAGCCTAAGTCAAACATGGTGATTAACACAGACAGATATGTTAGGCAGACACGTATCTTCAATTAATGTTTGTACATTTGCAGGACTTGAATGTGACGGTGCAAATTAACGAAATTAAAAATCTTGATGAGTCAAAATTCATGGATTCGTCTTCTTCTTCTTCTTCTCATTCGTTTTTTCTTCTTCTAATTATCATTATTATTATTATTATTATTATTATTATTATTATTATTATTATTATTATTATTATTATTATTATTATTATTATTATTATTATTATTATTATTACTATTATTATTATTATTATATTAAGCTCTAGTAACGAGACAAAAATTCCAGAAAAGTGAACATCAACAAATCTCTTGGGTCAGACAAACTCTACTCAAACTACCAAACACCTCACTCACTTACAGCACTGTTTAGCAAATAAATAGAATTAAGTACCAGATGAGTGGAAATGAGCAAATATTACTCCATTATTCAAGAAAGAAAACACTAGGACGACTGCATCTTATACTAATAACTTACTGCAAACTCATGGTAACTCTCACTATGGATAAGATCGTAATATTCTATAACACACACACACACACACACACACACACACACACACACACACACACACACACACACACACACACACACACACACACACACACACACACACACACACACATACACACACACACAGTTGTAATAAGTCTTGCTCTCCTGAAAGTCTTCGACAGAGCGCAACATAAAGAAGAGTTC
This sequence comes from Cherax quadricarinatus, assembly GCF_026875155.1. Classification (NCBI taxonomy): domain Eukaryota; kingdom Metazoa; phylum Arthropoda; class Malacostraca; order Decapoda; family Parastacidae; genus Cherax; species Cherax quadricarinatus. Next base: position 40,815,672 of record NC_069407.1, on the reverse strand, counting down.
AGCAAATCCTGATAAATTCATAATGGTGGCAAAATAAATTACAGAGAACCGCTGTCATTACAGTATCATTGAGCTGGTGAGGCCATGACATATGTTGTCATAATATTGGCTCATTGCCTTCACTAAATCATTGTTAACTTAATAAAAGTCACAGTAAAAGACTATTTTTTTCAGGCCAGGATCAACAGTTGGCTCACTGACAGGACACACACACTAAACTCGTGTGACACACTAAACTCGTGTGACACACTAAACTCGTGTGACACACTAAACTCGTGTGACACACTAAACTCGGTGACACACTAAACTCGTGTGACACACTAAACCCGTGTGACACACTAAACTCGTGTGACACACTAAACTCGTGTGACACACTAAACTCGCGTGACACACTAAACCCGTGTGACACACTAAACTCGTGTGACACACTAAACTCGTGTGACACACTAAACCGTGTGACACACTAAACCCGTGTGACCACATAAACTCGTGTGACACACTAAGCCCGTGTGACACACTAAACCCGTGTGACACACTAAACCCGTGTGACACACTAAACTCGTGTGACACACTAAACCCGTGTGACACACTAAACCCGTGTGACACACTAAACTCGTGTGACACACTAAACCCGTGTGACACACTAAACCCCTATGACACACTAAACCCGTGTGACACACTAAACCCGTGTGACACACTAAACTCGTGTGACACACTAAACTCGTGTGACATACTAAACTCGTGTGACACACTAAACCCGTGTGACACACTAAACCCGTGTGACACACTAAACCCGTGTGACACATACACTAAACCCGTGTGACACACTAAACTCGTGTGACACACTAAACCCGTGTGACACACTAAACCCGTATGACACACTAAACCCATGTGACACACTAAACCCGTGTGACACACTAAACCGTGGTGACACACTAAACTCGTGTGACAACTAAACTCGTGTGACACACTAACCGTGTGACACACTAAACCCGTGTGACACACTAAACCCGTGTGAACACTAAACCCGTGTGACACAACTAACCCGTGTGACACACACACTAAACCCGCTGTGACACACAATAACTAAACGCCGTGTGATCACACTAGAACCAGTGTGACACACTATAACTCCGTGTGACATCACACATCACTAAACGTTGTGACAAATATAAAACCGTGGGCTCCGTGTGTTGCATACAGTTGAAAGTACGTGGTGAATCGACCTCGTCTGCTTTGTGGTCAGCCTCGGTCATCAGGCTGTTGTGATTGAGACTGAAATACACGTAGTTGAATGTAACAAAGTTGCTAAAGGATCGGTCCCAGACCCAGCACTTTTATATTTTACAATAACGATCTTGAAACTTGGCTAATATGAAAATCGTGAAGTTCGTGGATGACAAAAATTTGAAAAACATGGTTACTCCTGGCTTAGTGGTAGACCGCCAGAATTACAACCAAAAGGACTTAGGTTTGAATACATGACAGAGTGAGATGTACGAATAAGTCTCCTTATACATGTTGTCCCTGTTCATCAGTCACCAAATACCTAAAGTTTAGATAATTATTATGGGTCGTCGTTTTATAACAGATGACCCAAGTACTCGAACGGAAATAATCGACACTTCTTGACTTTTTTGGGTTGTTTTCAGTTATTATCACTCTGGGATTAATAATCCGTTTAAAAGGCTTCGCTTTCCTTCCACATCTGTGGCCGGCAGTAGAGGCATTTAGTGAAGCTTGAGTTACCTGGTTCATCGGTTCGAGATGGGGAAAATCAAGATTTATTCGAGAAACATTTAAATACCTTTGACATAAAAATACGAAACTAAAATTGGGATACGTGACAGTAGAGATAAGAGGACCTGAGTGTCATTGTTAGTAATATTTGTAGGGTAGTACAGTGGTCTGGAATGAGGCTTTCTTACCCTTAATTACATGGGAAATTCACCGCCACATCTTATAAAATGATATTGTATGACTATGTCAGTGAGCCAATTATTGTGACTATGTCAGTGAACCAGTTATTGTGTGACTATGTCAGTGAGCCAGTTATTGTACTCACCTATTTGTGGTTACAGGGGTCGATTCACAGCTCCTGGCCCCGCCTCTTCGCTGATTGCTACTAGGTCCTCTCTCTCCCTGCCCCATGAGCTCTATGTCAGTGAGCCAGTTATTGTGTGACTATGTCAGTTAGCCAGTTATTGTGTGACTATGTTAGTTAGCCAGTTATTGTGTAACTATATCAGAGAGCCAGTTATTGTGTGACTAAGTCAGTGAGCCAGAAGGAATTTTTACCGTTTCCTCTGGCAAGGAAACTACCAACATCTATCAGTAATGGCCTCGAGCACACTGAATAAATGTCTAGCAGTGAGCTTCAACACTAACACAACAACTGGTTTCTAAAGCAGAGCAAAACACACTGGAAACAAGAGAGGTACTACACAATGTTTCCTTCCTTTAAGGCAGGAAATGATTGGCGGAATTTCACCGAAATTCCACCAGTCATCTCATGAAATTCAGGGACGCCCGATTAGTGATCAAAGAAACTATTTTCCGCAGACGCAAGTGCCTTGAATCAGCACTAATCACTATTTCTAATACAATTAAACAAAACAAAGGCAGCATCACCATCTCTGAAGTCTTAGCAAGACTCCTCCTGAAAACAGTAAACCCTGCCATCACATAGTCTCTTCTGCTAATACTACACAAACACATTACAGAGAATGAACGTTGAAACAGGCCTTCTCTAATCAAGTCTCCAATATTTGTCTAACTTATTTTTATATTACCCAAGTAATAGCTTTTACATCCTTTTACTCATTTTCAAGTTAATTGTTCTACCACACTTTATTACTACTACTACAACTACTACTACTACTACTACTACTACTACTACTACTGCTATTACTACTACTACTACTACTACTACTACTACTACTACTACTACTACTACTACTACTACTACTACTACTACTACTACTACTACTACTACTACTACTACTACCACTAGAACTGCACTTCACTCTGAGCCTATATATACCCTCTGTGTCCATGTATTGTTTGTAACAGCTTGACAAAGCTCCTGGAGAGCGAAACGTTGCCACAATAAAAATGACACATTAGTTGCACTTGTGTCCTTTTACTTTACAACATTTATTTTGTTTTCCGAGAGGAAAAATGACTTTGATACTTTCCTCAAGTCTTGAAGAAACTAAAGCAATGTGTCACTCAAGCAACGGGAAGCACTGCTAGTGCATGTAGAGCACTGCTAGTGCATGTAGAGCACTGCTAGTACATGGAGAGCATTGTTAGTGCATGGACAGCACTGTAGTGCATGGAGAGCACTGTTAGTGCACGGAGAGCACTGCTAGTGCATGGAGAACACTGCTAGTGCATGGAGAGCACTGTAAGTGCATGGAGAGCACTGTAAGTGCATGGAGAGCACTGTAAGTGCATGGAGAGCACTGTAAGTGCATGAAGAGCACTGTTAGTGCATGGAGAGCACTGTAAGTGCATGGAGAGCACTGTAAGTGCATGAAGAGCACTGTTAGTGCATGGAGAGCACTGTAAGTGCATGGAGAGCACTGTAAGTGCATGAAGAGCACTGTTAGTGCATGGAGAGCACTGCTAGTGCATGGAGAGCACTGTAAGTGCATGGAGAGCACTGTTAGTGCATGGAGAGCACTGTTAGTGCATGGTGAGCACTGCTAGTGCATGGAGAGCACTGTAAGTGCATGGAGAGCACTGTTAGTGCATGGAGAGCACTGTAAGTGCATGGAGAGCACTGTAGTGCATGAGAGCACTGTTAGTGCATGGAGAGCACTGTAAGTGCATGGAGAGCACTGTAAGTGCATGAAGAGCACTGTTAGTGCATGGAGAGCACTGTAAGTGCATGGAGAGCACTGTTAAGTGCATGGAGAGCAACTGTTAGTGCATGGAGAGCACTGTTAGTGCATGGAGAGCACTGCTAGTGCATGGAGAGCACTTGTTAAGCTGTCATGGAGAGCACTGTTAGTGCATGGAGAGCACTGTAGTGCATGGAGCACTGTTAGTGCATGGAGAGCACTGTTAGTGCATGAGAGCACTGTTAGTGCATGGAGAGCACTGTACGTGCATGGAGAGCACTGTTAAGTGCATGGAGAGCACTGTAGTGCAATGGAGAGAACTGTAAGTGCATGGAGAGCACTGTTAGTGCATGGAGAGCACTGTTAGTGCATGGTGAGCACTGTTAGTGCATGGAGAGCACTGTAAGTGCATGGAGAGCACTGTTAGTGCATGGAGAGCACTGCTAGTGCATGGAGAGCACTGTTAGTGCATGCAGAGCACTGTAGTGCATGGAAGCACGGTAGTGCAATGGAGAGCACTGTTAGTGCATGGAGAGCACCGAAGTGTTTGGAGAGCACTGTAGTGCATGGAGAGCACTGTAGTGCAGGGAGAGCACGTCAAGTGCATGGGAGCACTGTTAGTGCATGTAGAGCACTGCTAGTGCATGGAGAGCACTGTTAAGTGCATGGAGAGCACTGTTAGTGCATAGAGAGCACTGTTAGTGCATGTAGAGCACTGTTAGTGCATGGAAAGCACGGCTAGTGAATGGAGAGCACTGCAGTTGCATGAGAGCACGCAAGTGCTGGAGAGCACTGAAGTGCATGGAGCACTGCAAGTGCAGGGAGAGCACTGTCAGTGCATGGAGAGCACTGTTAGTGCATGGTAGAGCACTGTAGTGCATGGAGAGCACTGTAAGTGCATGGAGAGCACTTTTAGTGCATGGAGAGAACTGTAAGTGCATGGAGAGCACTGTTAGTGCATGGAGAGCACTGTTAGTGCATGGAGAGCACTGTTAGTGCATGGAGAGCACTGTAAGTGCATGGAGAGCACTGTTAGTGTCATGTGAGCACTGTTAGTGCATGGAGAGCACTGTTAGTGCATGAGAGCACTGTTAGTGCATGAGAGCACTGTAGTGCATGGAGAAGCACGGTTAGTGATGGAGAGCACTGCTAAGTGTCATGAAGAGCACTGCTAAGTGCATTGGAGAGCACTGTTAGTGCATGGAGAGCACTGTTAGTGCATGGAGAGCACGTCAAGTGTATGGTAGAGCACTGTTAGTGCATGTAGAGCATGCTAGTGCATGGAGAGCACTGTAAGTGCATGGAGAGCACTGTTAGTGCATGGAGAGCACTGTTAGTGCATGTAGAGCACTGCTAGTGCATGGAGAAGCACGGCTAGTGCATGGAGAGCACGGGTTAGAGCAGCAGTTGAGAGCACTGCAAGTGCATGGAGAGAACTGCAAGTGCAGGGAGAGCACGTTAGTGCATGGAGAGCACTGTTAGTGCATGTAGAAGCACTGTAGTGCATGGAGAGCACTGTAAGTGCATGGAGAGCACTGTAAGTGCATGGTAGAGCACTGTAGTGCATGGAGAGCACTGCTAGTGCATGGAGAGCAACTGTAGTGCATGGAGAGCACTGTTAGTGCATGGAGAGCACTGTTAGTGCATGGGAAAAGCAGCAGGAACACGCATGTTGTGCATGGAGAGCACTGTAGTGCATGGAGAGCACTGTTAGTGCATGGAGAGCACTCAAGTGCTGGGATGAGCATGAGCAGTAATTGGAGAGCACTACTAAGTGCATGGAGAGCACTGTAAGTGCAGGGAGAGCACTTTAAGTGCTATGGAGAGCACTGTTGTGACATGGAGAGCACTGCAAGTGCATGGAGAGCACTGCAAGTGCATGGAGAGCACTGCTAGTGCATGGAGAGCACTGCATAGTGCATGGAGAGCACTGCAAGTACATTGGAGAGCACTACAAGTGCACGGAGAGCACTGCAAGTGCAGGAGAGCACTTCAAGTGCATTGGAGAGCACTGCAAGTGCATGGAGAGCACTGCAAGTGCATGGAGAGCACTGCTAGTGCATGGAGAGCACTGCTAGTGCATGGAGAGCACTGCTAGTGCATGGAGAGCACTGCTAGTGCATGGAGAGCACTGCTAGTGCAGGTAGAGCACTGCTAGTGCATGGTAGAGCACTGCTAGTGCATGTAGAGCACTGCTAGTGCATGTAGAGCACTGCTAGTGCATGGAGAGCACTGCTAGTGCATGGAGAGCACTGTAAGTGCATGGAGAGCATTGCTAGTACATGGAGAGCATTGTTAGTGCATGGACAGCACTGTAGTGCATGTAGAGCACTGTTAGTGCACGCGGCATGTAGAGCACTGCTAGTGCATGTAGAACACTGCTAGTGCATGGAGAGCACTGTAGTGCATGGAGAGCACTGTAAGTGCATGGAGAGCATTGTAGTAATGGAGAGCATGTTAGTGCATGAGACGCACTATGCATAGGCATTGGAGAGCACTGCTAGTGCATGGAGAACACTGCTAGTGCATGGAGAGCACTGTAAGTGCATGGAGAGCACTGTAAGTGCATGGAGAGCACTGTAAGTGCATGGAGAGCACTGTTAGTGCATGAAGAGCACTGCTAGTGCATGGAGAGCACTGTAGTGCAGGGAAGAGCACTGTTTAGTGCATGGAGAGCACTGAAAGTGCATGGAGAGCACTGCAAGTGCATGGAGAGCACTGTAAGTGCATGAAGAGCACTGTTAGTGCATGGAGAGCACTGTAAGTGCATGGAGAGCACTGTAAGTGCATGAAGAGCACTGTTAGTGCTGGAGAGCAGAAAGTGCTGGAGAGCACTGAAGTGCATGGAGAGCACTGTAAGTGCATGAGAGCATGTTATGCATGGAGAGCACTGTAATGCATGGAGAGCATTAGTGAGAGAGCACTGTTAGTGCATGGAGAGGCACTGTAGTGCAGGGAGAGCACTGTAAGTGCATGAAGAGCACTGTTAGTGCATGGAGAGCACTGTTAGTGCATGGGAGCACTGTAGTGCATGGAGAGCACTGTTAGTGCATGGAGAGCACTGTTAGTGCTGTGAGCGCTCTGGGAGTGTAGTGCATGAGTTTGGAGGTACTGTTAGTGCATGGAGAGCACTGCTAGTGCATGGAGAGCACTGTAAGTGCATGGAGAGCACTGTTAGTGCATGGAGAGCACTGTTAGTGCATGGAGAGCACTGCTAGTGCATGGAGAGCACTGTAAGTGCATGGAGAGCACTGTTAGTGCATGGAGAGAACTGTAAGTGCATGGAGAGCACTGTTAGTGCATGGAGAGCACTGTTAGTGCATGGAGAGCACTGTTAGTGCATGGAGAGCACTGTAAGTGCATGGAGAGCACTGTTAGTGCATGCTGAGCACTGTTAGTGCATGGAGAGCACTGTTAGTGCATGCAGAGCACTGTTAGTGCATGGAGAGCACTGTACGTGCATGGAGAGCACTGTTAGTGCATGGAGAGCACTGTAAGTGCATGGAGAGCACTGTTAGTGCATGGAGAGCACTGTTAGTGCATGGAGAGCACTGTTAGTGCATGGTGAGCACTGTTAGTGCATGGAGAGCACTGCTAGTGCATGGAGAGCACTGTTAGTGCATGGAGAGCACTGCTAGTGCATAGAGAGCACTGTTAGTGCATGTAGAGCACTGCTAGTGCATGGAAAGCACGGCTAGTGAATGGAGAGCACTGCAAGTTCATGAAGAGCACCGCAAGTGTTTGGAGAGCACTGCAAGTGCATGGAGAGCACTGCAAGTGCAGGGAGAGCACGTCAAGTGTATGGAGAGCACTGTTAGTGCATGTAGAGCACTGCTAGTGCATGGAGAGCACTGTAAGTGCATGGAGAGCACTGTTAGTGCATGGAGAGAACTGTAAGTGCATGGAGAGCACTGTTAGTGCATGGAGAGCACTGTTAGTGCATGGAGAGCACTGTTAGTGCATGGAGAGCACTGTAAGTGCATGGAGAGCACTGTTAGTGCATGCTGAGCACTGTTAGTGCATGGAGAGCACTGTTAGTGCATGCAGAGCACTGTTAGTGCATGGAGAGCACTGTACGTGCATGGAGAGCACTGTTAGTGCATGGAGAGCACTGTAAGTGCATGGAGAGCACTGTTAGTGCATGGAGAGCACTGTTAGTGCATGGAGAGCACTGTTAGTGCATGGTGAGCACTGTTAGTGCATGGAGAGCACTGCTAGTGCATGGAGAGCACTGTTAGTGCATGGAGAGCACTGCTAGTGCATAGAGAGCACTGTTAGTGCATGTAGAGCACTGCTAGTGCATGGAAAGCACGGCTAGTGAATGGAGAGCACTGCAAGTTCATGAAGAGCACCGCAAGTGTTTGGAGAGCACTGCAAGTGCATGGAGAGCACTGCAAGTGCAGGGAGAGCACGTCAAGTGTATGGAGAGCACTGTTAGTGCATGTAGAGCACTGCTAGTGCATGGAGAGCACTGTAAGTGCATGGAGAGCACTGTTAGTGCATGGAGAGCACTGCTAGTGCATGGAGAGCACTGCTAGTGCATGGAGAGAACTGCTAGTGCATGGAGAGCACTGTTAGTGCATGGAGAGCACTGCTATTGCATGGAGAGAACTGCTAGTGCAGGGAGAGCACTGTTAGTGCATGGAGAGCACTGTTAGTGCATGGAGAACACTGTTAGTGCATGGAGAGCACTATAAGTGCATGAAGAGCACTGTAAGTGCATGGAGAGCACTGTAAGTGCATGGAGAGCACTGCTAGTGCATGGAGAGCACTGTAAGTGCATGGAGAGCACTGTTAGTGCATGGAGAGCACTGTTAGTGCATGGAGAGCACTGCAAGTGCATGGAGAGCACTGCAAGTGCATGGAGAGCACTGCAAGTGCCTGGAGAGCACTGCAAGTACATTGAGAGCACTACAAGTGCATGGAGAGCACTGCAAGTGCAGGGAGAGCACTTCAAGTGTATGGAGAGCACTGCTTGTACAAGGAGAGCACTGCAAGTGTATGGAGAGCACTGCAAGTGCATGGAGAGCACTGCTAGTGCATGGAGAGCACTGCTAGTGCATGGAGAGCACTGCAAGTACATGGAGAGCACTGCTAGTGCACGGGGAGCACTGCTAGTGCATGGAGAGCACTGCTAGTGCATTGAGAGCACTGCAAGTGCATGGAGAGCACTGCAAGTGCATGGAGAGCACTGCTAATGCATGGAGAGCACTGCTAGTGCATGGAGAGCACTGCAAGTGCATGGAGAATACTGCTAGTGCATTGAGAGCACTGCAATTGCATAGAGAGCACTGCAAGTGCATGGAGAGCACTGCTAGTGTATGGAGAGCACTGCAAGTGTATGGAGAGCACTGCTAGTGTATGGAGAGCACTGCAAGTGCGTGGAGAGCACTGCT
>NC_069407.1:40793928-40801428 GCF_026875155.1 Cherax quadricarinatus | reverse complement strand
GCGGCGGTTCGGTGGAATTTTCGCCTGTCTCTACTCTGAGAGTCATAACATTACTACTGTTGCATAACATGAACTAAAATTTTCCCAAAGAAAGTTTGATATACATGTCAACCTTCATGTAAAATTTTGTCGAAATTGGAGATAGTCAGATGGAGAGGATTTTCAAAATTAATCCTCTTGACATAGAATGAACCAATAGCACACTCGAATTGTAGCCAACTTCATTTAAGTCAGTAAACTTACTAATGTACACACCATATATTATAGACCATTTCCCTCCATACATACCATAAAAATTCATTCTTATTGGACAGGTAACAGCGAGTGTTAACACTTGAGATACAACCTTCATCGACGGTTGGGTGTGATCAAGGTCCCAAAACCGAAAGGTTTTCTGATAAATATGTCCTAGTGTTTGCTTACGTGTTTTTCTAAACCACACCCTACCTAGCATGAACCAATAGGCCTACTACAGTGCTCCTACTTTCTTAAATTATGTCACGAGGACCCAGAACAGAGACATAGACATAGCTCTCAAACCTCGAAGAGGTAAAAACACACAGGAATCACTCGAGAAAACATTGGTATCCTGTTAGAAAATCTATGCAAATGAAGAGGGAAGAAATCTGGAAATGTTTTAAAAAAAATATGGAAAAAATATTTACAATTGTTACGAGGTTCAAAAACAGCCCAGAAGCTAATTTTTGTTTATTTCGAACGTCTCTACCAACATTTATCTGCTCAGAATATTTAATAATAATAAGAACAATAATAATAATGAGTATTAATAATAATTATAATAATAATAAATATAATATTTGAACGGGTTAGGAAGGTACAATGGGAGATGGGAACTCACCTATATGTGAGTTAACACACACACACACACACACCACACACACACACACACACACACACACACACACATGTAGTTTCTCACGTAGCTCGCTTCTTCTGATTGCCCCAGGAGGAGGTGCTGAGATTAATGTGGTTTGGGAAGCACTTCTCACCCATTCTTTTTCCCCTCATCCTACCATGTGTGCGTGTGAGTGTATGTGTATGTGTGTCTACTCACCTATTTGTAGTTGTAGGACCGAGTGTACTCACTCACCTAATTACGCTCGAGTCACAGCTCCTGGCCCCGCCTCTTCACTGGAGGCTACTAGATCACTCTCTCTGCTCCATGAGCTTTATCATACCTCTTCTTAAAGCTATGTATGGATCTTGCCTCCACTACATCACTTCCCAGACTATTCCACTTCCTGACAACTCTGTGGCTGAAGAAATACTTCCTAACATCCCAATGATTCATCAGAGTCTTCAACTTCCAACTGTGACCCCTTTTTGCTGTGTCTCATTTCTGAACATCCTGTCTCTGTCCACCATGTCGATTAATCTCAGTATTTTATATGTAGTTATCATATCCCCCTATCTCTCCTGTCCTGTGTCGTCAGGTCGATTTCCCTTAACCTCTCCTCGTAGGACATAACCCTTAGCTCCGGGACTAGTCTTGTTGCAAACCTTTGCACTTTCTCTAGTTTCCTTACGTGCTTGGCTAGGTGTGGGTTCCAAACTGGTGCTGCATACTCCAAAATGGGCTTATTAAGATGTCAAAATGTTGTTCTTAGGTGTGCTAGGCACCCGTATGCTGCAGCAGTTATTTGGTTGATGTGCGCCTCAGGAGATATGCTTGGTGTTATACACACCCCAAGATCCTTTTCCTTGAGTGAGGTTTGTAGTCTCTGGCACCCTAGACTGTACTCCATCTACGATCTTTGCCCTTCCCAGATCTTCATGACTTTGCACATGGTGGAGTTGAACTCCAGGAGTCAGATGCTAGACCAGGCCTGCAGCCGGTCAAGATCCGTTTGTAGTTCTACCCGGCCCTCATCTAACTGGATTCTTCTCATCAACTTCACATCATCTGCAAACAGGGACACTTCGGAGTCTATTCCTTCCGTCATATCGTTCACAAAAACAGAAACAGCACCGGTCCTTGGACTGACCCCTGAGGAATCCCGCTCGTTCCCTGTTATCCCTGCCTCGTCCTGCGTTGGTACTTGTGCTGATATCCATGGCCTTATTATCTACATTGATCTATCCTTTTCTATCTACCTGTCTATATTTATATCTATCTGTCTGTATTTGCAGTCTATTTAACTTATTATCTTTCAGTTTACGTATCACCCTCAACTCCTCTCTCTCTCTCTCTCTCTCTCTCTCTCTCTCTCTCTCTCTCTCTCTCTCTCTCTCTCTCTCTCTCTCTCTCTCTCTCTCTCTCTCTCTCTCTCTCTCTCTCTCTCTCTCTCTCTCTCTCTCTCTCTCTCTCTCTCTCTCTCTCTCTCTCTCTCTCTCTCTTTCTCTCTCTCTCTCTCTCTTTCGTCTCCCCTCTCCACGAGGGCCATTTGCGTTCTTTAATTGTCTGTTTAATTAATTACTTTGAATGTTCCCCTCTCGTGTGGGACTTTGAAGATGCTCAGCTGATTGTTTATATTATGTTGTGTGATGTGTCTGCTTAAAGCAGGGAGCACGCGCACGCGTGCGCGGCACACACACCCCACACCACACACACACACACACACACACACACACACCACACACACACACACACACACATACACACACACACACACACACACACACATACACACACACACACACACACACACACATACACACACACCACACACACACACACACACATACACACACACACACACACACACACACACACACACACATACCACACACACACACACACACACACACACACACACACACACACACACACACACACACACACACACACACAACACATACACACACACGCACACACACACACACACACACACACACACACACACACACACATACACACATACACACAGATGAACACACATACACATACACACACACGCGGAGTTCAACTTCACTATGTGCAAAGTCATGAAGATCTGGGAAAGGCAAAGAAGACCGCAGACAGAGTACAGTCTAGGGAGCCAAAGACTTCAAACTTAACTCAAGAAAAAAAATCTTGGGGTGAGTATAATACCAAGCATATCTCCTAAGGCGCACATAACTGAGGCAGCATATGGATGCCTAACAAACTTAATAATAGCATTCCAGCATCTCAGTAAGGAATCGTTCAGGACTTTGCACACCATATACGTCAGGCCCATACTGGAGTATGCATCTCCAGTCCGGAATCCACACTTGAACAAGCACGTCAGGAAATTAGAGAAAGTGCAAAGGTTTGCAACGAGACTAGTCCCGGAGCTAAGAGGCATGTCCTACGAGGAGAAGTTAAGGGAAATGAACCTGACGACGCTGGAGGACAAGAGAGATAGGGAGGACATGATAATAACACATTAGAGTTACAATTGAAGGGGAAGCAAGAAGGGCCGGACGAATTAAACCAAACTACAAGAAAGGGGACTACGCAGGCATGAAGAACTTCCTGCACGGGGTTCAGTGGGACAGAGAACTGGCAGGGAAGTCAGTAAACGAGATGATGGAATATGTGACAACAATATACAAGGAAGCTGAGGAGAGGTTTGTACCCATGGGTAACAGGAATATTGAAAAAGCCAGGATGAGCCCGTGGTTCACCCAAAGGTGCAGGAAGGCCAAAACCAAGTGTGCTAGGTAATGGAAGAGGTATAGAAGGCAAAGGGCCCTGGAGAATGAGGAGAGCAGTCGTAGAGCCAGAAATGAATATGCACAGGTAAGAAGGGAGGCCCAACGACAGCACGAGAATGACATAGCAGCGAAAGCCAAATCTGACCCAAAGCTGTTGTACAGCCACACCAGGAGGAAAACAACAGTCAAGGACCAGGTAATCAGACTGAGAAACGAAGGAGGGGATGTCACAAAAAATGACCGCGAAGTATGTGAGGAGCTAAACATGAGATTCAAAGAAGTGTTCACAGAGGAGACGGAAGGGCCTGTAGAAAGCGGAGAGGTGGGGTACACCATCAAGTGTTGTACAATACATACAACAGAGGGAGAAGTGAAGAGGCTGCTAAGTGAACTAAATACCTCCAAGGCGATGTTGCCGGATAACATCTCTCCTTGGGTCCTGAGAGAGTGGGAGCAGAGGAGCTTTGTGTACCACTAACAGCTGTCTTCAAGAAATCTATCGTAACAGGGGCGACTACCTGAAGTATGGAAGACAGCAAAGGTAGTCCCAATCTTTAAAAAAGGAGACTGACACGAAGCATTAAACTACAGACAAGTGTCACTGACGTGTATAGCATGCAAGGTCATGGAGAAGATTATCAGGAAAAGAGTGATGGAGCACCTAGAAAGGAATGAGCTTATCAATGACAGCCAGCACGGTTTCAGGGACGGGAAATCCTGCATCACAAACCTACTGGAGTTCTATGATAGGTTGATGGCAGTAAGACAAGAGAGAGAGGGGTGGTAGATTGCAGTTTATTGGACTGTAAGAAGGCGTTTGACACAGTTCCACACAAGAGATTAGTGCAAATGCTGGAGAACCAGGCAGGGATAACAGGGAAGGCTCTACAGTGGATCAGGGTATACCTATCACGAAGGCAACAGCAAGTCATGGTACGTGGCGAGGTGTCAGAGTGGGCACCTGTAACGAGCGGGGTGCCACAGGGGTCAGTCCTAGGACCAGTGCTTTTTCTGGTATTTGCGAACGACATGACGGAGGGAATAAATTTTTCAATGTCCCTGTTTGCAGATGATGTGAAGTTGAGAAGAATTCAATCAGACGAGGACCAAGCGGAACTACAGAGGGATCTGAACAGGCTGCAGGCCTGGTCCCGCAACTGGCTCCTGGACTTCAACCCTACCAAGTACAAAGTCATGAAGATTGGGGAAGGGCAAAGAAGAAATAACTGTCACAGCATACGGGCGCCTGGAAAACTTAAGAACAGCGTTTCGACTTCTTAATAAAGAGTCATTTAGGACCCTGTACACTGTGTACATTAGACCCATATTGGAGTATGCAGCGCTAGTTTGGAACCCTCACCTAGCCAGGTATGTATAAAAACTAGAGAAAGTGCAAAGGTTTGCAACAAGACTGGTCCTGGAACTAAGGGGTATGTCCTACGAGGAGAGGTTAAGGGAAATTGACCTGACGACACTGGAAGACAGGAGAGATATGGGGGGTATGATAACGACATACGGAATACTGAGTGGAATCGACAAGGTGGACAGAGGCAGGATGTTCCAGCGATGGGACACAGCAACAAGGTGCCACAGTTGGAAGCTGAAGACTCAGATGAATCACAGGAATTTTAGGAAGTATTTCTTCAGCCACAGAGTTGTCGAGAAGTGGAATAGTCTGGGAAGTAATGTAGTGGAGTCAGGATCCATACATAGCTTTAAGAAGGGGTATGATAAAGCTCATGGAGGGGGAAGAGTTACCGAGTAGTGGCAAGTGAAGAGGCGGGGCCAGGAGCTGTGAATCGATCCCTGTAACCACAACTAGATGACTACAACTAGGTGAGAACACACACACACACACACACACACACACACACACACACACACACACGCACACTCACATACACACACAACACACACACCACAACACACACACACACACAAAACACACACACACACACACACACACACACACACACACACACACAACACACACCACACACACACACCACACACACACAAAACCACACACACACACCACACTCACCACACACACACACACACACACACACAACACACACACACACACACACACACACACACACACACACACACACACACACACACACAACAACACACACACACACCCCACACACACACACACACACACACACACACACAGGAGGAGAGTGGTGGGGCACCTGGAAAGAAACAAGTGTATAATTGACAACCAGCACGGTTTCAGGGAAGGAAAATCCTGTGTCACAAACCTACTAGAGTTTTATGACAAGGTGACAGAAGTAAGACAAGAGAGAGAGGGGTGGATCGACTGCATATTTTTTGACTGCAAAAAGGGCCCTTTCGACACAGTTCCTCACAAGAGGTTACTGCAAAAGCTAGAGGATCAGGCATACATAACAGGAAAGGCACTGCAATGGATCAGAGAATACCTGACAGGGAGGCAACAACGAGTCATGGTACGCGACGAGGTGTCAGAGTGGGCGCCTGTGACAAGCGGGGTTCCACAGGGGTCAGTCCTAGGACCTGTGCTGTTCTTGGTATATGTGAACGACATAACGGAAGCGATAGATTAAGAAGTGTCCTTGTTTGCAGATGATGCGAAGTTAATGAGAAGAATCAAATCGGATGAGGATCAGGCAGGACTACAAAGAGACCTGGACAGGCTACAAGCCTGGTCCAGCAACTGGCTCCTTGAATTTAACCCTGCCAAATGCAAAGTCATGAAGATTGGGGAAGGGCAAAGAAGACCGCAGACACAATATAGTTTAGATGGCCAAAGACTGCAAACCTCACTCAAGGAAAAAGATCTGGGGGTGAGTATAACACCGAGCATATCTCCTGAGGCGCACATCAATCAGATAACTGCTGCAGCATAGGGGCGCCTGGCAAACCTACGGATAGCGTTCCGATACCTCAGTAAGGATTCGTTTAAGACTCTGTATACCATTTACGTCAGGCCCATACTGGAGTATGCAGCACCATTTGGAATCCACACCTAGTCAAGCACGCAAGAAATTAGAGAAAGTGCAAAGGTTTGCAACAAGACTAGTCCCAGAGCTACGGGATTGTCCTACGAAGAAAGGTTGAGGAAATCGGCCTGACGACACTGGAGGACAGGAGGGTCAGGGGAGACATGATAACGACATATAAAATACTGCGCGGAATAGACAAGGTGGACAAAGACGGGATGTTCCAGAGAAGGACACAGACACAAGAGGTCACAATTGGAAGTTGAAGACTCAGATGAATCAAAGGGATGTTAGGAAGTATTTCTTCAGTCATAGAGTAGTCAGGCCGTGGAATAGCCTAGAAAGTGAAGTAGTGGAGGCGGGAACCATACATAGTTTTAAGGCGAGGTATGATAGAGCTCATGGGGCAGGGAGAGAGAGGACCTAGTAGCAATCAGCGAAGAGGCGGGGCCAGGAGCTGTGAATCGACCCCTGCAACCACAAATAGGTGAGTACAAATAGGTGAGTACACAGACACACACACGCACACACACACACACACACACGTACGCACGCACACGCATATAAGAACATAAGAACATAAGAACGAAGGAACACTGCAGCAGGCCTACTGGCCCATGCGAGGCAGGTCCAAGTCTCCTACCGGCTTAAGCCAATGCACCCAACCTAGTCAGGTCAGGTCACCTTGACTTAAGGGAGGAACACGGCAACCGTCCTGGTAGCACAAGCTAATCAGGTCCAACTCACACCCACCCACACCCACTCATGTATTTATCCAACCTATTTTTAAAGCTACACAACGTTCTGGCCTCTATAACTGTACTTGGGAGTTTGTTCCACTCATCCACAACTCTATTACCAAACCAGTACTTTC
>NC_069407.1:40771428-40788928 GCF_026875155.1 Cherax quadricarinatus | reverse complement strand
CCTCGGTCCTCGGTTGTGTGTAATGGGTCCAGCACTTGTTGGTGTACCCTACAATTCCGGCTTTCTGGAGTCCTTTCTGGCTCCAGAAAGGATTATTTCTGGGATTGCTTGTTGACGCTAGCCTCGGTATGGTTAGGTGGCCAGTTTTGTTTTAGTGTGTAATGTACTCACTTAGTTGTGGTTGCAGGGATCGAGTCACAGCTCCTGGTCCCGCCTCTTCACTGGCCGCTACTGGGTCACTCTTCGTGCTCCATGAGCTTTATCATACTCTTCTTAAAGCTTTGAAGGGATCCTGCCTTCACTACATCGCTTCCCAAACTGTTCCATTTCCTGACTACTCTGTGACTGAAGAAATACTTAATAACATCCCTGTGATTCATCTGAGTCTTCAACTTCCAACTGTGACCCCTTGTTGCTGTGTCCCATCTCTGGAACATTCTGCCTCTATCCACCTTGTCAATTCCTCTCAGTATTTTATAGGTTGTTATCATGTCCCCACTATCTCTCCTGTCCTCAAGTGTCGTCAGATCAATTTCCCTTAACCTCTCCTTGTAGGACATACCCCTTAGCTCCGGGACTAGTCTTGTTGCAAACCTTTGCACTTTCTATAGTTTCTTAACGTGCTTGGCTAGCTGTGGGTTCCAAACTGGTGCTGCTGCTCTGTGTGTGTGTGTGTTTGTGAGTGTGTGTGTACTCACCTAATTGTACTCACCTAATTGTGGTTGCAGGGGTCGAGACTCAGCTCCTGGCCCCGCCTCTTCACTGTGTGTGTGTGTGTGTGTGTGTGTGTGTGTGCGTGTGCGTGTACTCACCTACTTGTGGTTGCAGGGGTCGATTCATAGCTCCTGGCCGCCCCCCTTCACTGATCGCTAATAGATCACTCTTCCTACTCCAGGAGCTTTATCATACCTCTTCTTAAAGCTATGTGTGTATCCTGCCTTCACTACATCACTTCCCAGACTATTCCACCTCCTGACAACTCTGTGACTGAAGAAATACTTCCTAACATCCCTGTGATTTATCTGAGTCATCAACTTCCACCTGTGACCCCTTGTTTATGTGTCCCATCTGTGGAACATCCTGTCTCTGTCCACCTTGATTCCTCTCAGTATTTTAGATGTCGTTATCATATACCCTCTATCTCTCCTGTCTTCCAGTGTCGTCAGGTAGGTTTCCCTTAACGTCTCCTCGTAGGACATGCCCCTTAGCTCCGGTACTAGTCTTGATGAAAACCTTTGCACTTTCTCTAGTTTCCTTACGTGTTTGGCTAGATGTGGGTTCCAAACTGGTGCTGCATACTCCAATATGGGCCTAGCGTACACGGTGTACAGGGTTCTGAACGATTCCTTATTAAAATGTCAGAATGCTGTTCTGAGGTTTGCTAGGCGCCCGTATGCTGCAGCAGTTATTTGATTGATGTGCGCCTCAGGAGATGTGCCTGGTGTTATACTCACCCCAAGACCCTTTTCCTTGAGTGAAGTTTGTAGTCTCTGGCCCCCTAGACTGTGCTCAGTCTGCGGTCTTCTTTGCCCTTCCCCAATCTTCATGGTTTTGCACTTAGTGGGGTTGAACTCCAGGAGCCAATTGCTGGACCAGGTCTGCAGCCTGTCCAGATCCCTTTGTAGTTCTGCCTGTTCCTCGTCCGATTGAATTCTTGTCATCAACTTTACATCATCACTTCGGAGTCTATTTCTTCCGTCATGTCGTTCACAAATACCAGAAACAGCACCGGTTCTAGGACTGACCCTTGTGGAACCCCACTCGTCACAGGCGCCTACTTTGACACCTCGCCATGTACCATGACTCGCTGTTGCCTTCCTGACAGGTATTCCCTGATCCATTGCGCTTACTTCCATGTTATCCCTGCCTGGTCCTCCAGCTTATGCACTAATCTCTTGTGTGAAACTGTGTGAAACGCCTTCTTACAGTCCAAGAAAATGCAGTCTACCCACCCTTTTCTCTCTTGTCTTACTGCTGTCACCCTGTCATAGATCTCCAGTTTTTTTTTTTTTTTTGTGTGTGTGTGTGTGTTGTGTGTGTGTGTGTGTGTGTGTGTGTGTGTGTGTGTGTGTGTGTGTGTATGTGTGTGTGTGTGTGTGTGTGTGTGTGTGTGTGTTGTGTATGTGTTGTGTGAATGTGTGTGTGTACTCACATATATGTGTTCCATGGGTCGTGCCAGCAGCTCCTGGCTGTTAGCTTCTTTCTGCGCCCTCTCTCTCTCTCTCTCTCTCTCCATCTCCTCTCTCTCTCCTCTCTCTCTCTCTCTCTCTCTCTCTCTCTCTCTCTCTCTCTCTCTCTCTCCTCTCTCTCCTCTCTCTCTCACTACACTTTCCAACATCCACACCTCCCCACACTCACATCTCTCAACGACTCATCTCTCATTCTTCCCTGCTTTCCCACATATCTTCCCCACCATCCCTCACACATCCCTTCTCCCCAACTCTCCCCACAGCGTCAGTTTTCACCCCCATTTGATCATTTCACAATCACGACACACAATTTCTTGCTTGGCCGAGCCTACAATGCCGCTCCAGATTCTTCCATCACCAGTGACTAATACATCATACCAGTGTCTGCTTTCCTGTGGAGAGAGAAAGAGAGAAGGAGAGAGAGAGAGAGAGAGAGAGAGAGAGAGAGAGAGAGAGAGAGAGAGAGAGAGAGAGAGAGAGAGAGAGAGAGAGAGAGAGAGAGAGAGAGAGAGAAAGCAGCAACTTCACTCTGGCTGTACCCTTCTCCAGAACATCACTCCATCTGAGATCATACATACCCAGGATGACTCGAGTATGGAACACATTCGTACAGCATAATGATGTCAACGAGATAAAGTCAGTTGATCAAATGAAAATGCTGGCCCACAGATGGCTCCAACTTCATCCTGTTTCCTACTTGTATGTCTCATAACAATAAAAATGCTTTCAAATGAGCTGATGTAGGTAACAGCTCTTAGCTTGCCAATAAAGTTAGGAATCCTTAACCTGTAAATAGCTTGTCAATAAAGCTAGGGATCCTTAACCTTGTCAAACCCTGTGTAAAAAAAAAAAAAAAAAAAAGAGAGAGAGAGAGAGAGAGAGAGAGAGCATCAGTATTAACATCTTTGGTTACCTCTTGTTTATATACATTAGTAGTGCTCCTGGTGTCTCTTCAGCTGTTAATTTGTCATTTAATTTGGAATACATTAAATGGTTGTAGCACTAACCACTTCGTCTTTTAATTAATTTCGTCGTTCCGCCACTCACTGGAAGATAGTTTCTCTTATTTCCTCCTCACCTGGTTTTTCTTTTATTTTCCCTCAGTTCTTTCTATTGCCTTTTTTGTGTATCCATATGCTCTTGCGTTACCGTCCACAGGATGGATATGGGGTGCACAATAAACTAGCCACTTCGGTGGTCAAATCTAAAAATCTTCCTATTGAAGGTGTTAAGAAATCTTTCTTATTATTTCATATCATTCTAAGATCTTATATATCGTTAACATGTCTCTTTTCTTACTCCATATCACCCTTTCATTTGTTTTACCTTGGCGTACTATTCTGTGGCCTACCTGAGAAACTTTTCTTTCTACTCCGTGCCATTGTTTTCAGGAGGAAATCTGGAGTCCCGTAATTGCTGCATATTCCAGTTTTGACCCAACACGCACTGTAAACAAGAAATTTTCTTTAGAGCTTCTCCATCGATATATTAGTAAGCTATCGCGTAATTTATCATAATTTCGTTTAGATGATATTCTGGTGGCTGCATCTTGTTAACATTAATTTCTGGTTCTCGCTACCACAATGTTTTGTCACACAGTTTACGTTCTTCATGTAGCTTGATTTCGCTTTTATTCATTCCCTATCTATTACATTTATCTACAGTGTGCTCCGTCGTTCATCTTTCATTTCATTTGCAGAAGTTATTGGAATTGTTTTGCACGGATTTAAAATAATTTTTTTTTTTGCATATGATTTTTGCATTATCTGCAAACATTTTCATGCAGTATATATATATATATATATATATATATATATATATATATATATATATATATATATAATATATATATATATATATATATATATATATATATAATATATATGCAATAAGATCACAGTAAACAGGTGATTTCAGAATATGCAAAACAACCACTCTGAAAGAATAAGAAATTCCAAGCGCTTTCGTGACTACTCACATTATCAAGGAACTATGAAAGTAAAGCATCCAAGGAAGCTATATAAGGGGTCTGGCCGGCACCTCACTATCAGATCCCACAACGGTTTAAACACCTGACGCGCGCCGACCCAACTTGGATAGGTCCTTGGCACAACCCACCTCACAAACTATTCTACCCAAGAAATAAGAAATTTTAAAGATTATTTGTCCAGTGTATTATTAAATTCTTCCCAAATTCTATTAATTATAAATGGATCTAATTTATATAAACCAAAGGAAATATTCATATTATTGTCAAAACTGCTTTTTATGAAACAAGATTCAATTATATTCCTGTCGACCATGGACTTGCTTGATATTACTTTCTCAACTTTTTGAAAATCAATTGGATGGTTAAAATCTCTTACATGAATAAATAGAGCATTGGAATCTTGTCCAGTTCTAATGCTATATTTATGTTGTTTTAATCTTAGTTCGAGATTTTTACCAGTTTGACCGTTGAAGATTGAGACACTTATGCAGCATATGGAAATCTTTATTCAGGAAACGTTTCGCCACACAGTGGCTTCATCAGTCTTTGTATTGGACTGATGAAGCCACTGTGTGGCGAAACGTTTCCTGAATAAAGATTTCCATATGCTGCATAAGTGTCTCAATCTTCAACTTGTCGGTTTTTCAAACCATTCATCACAGTTTGACCGTAATAAACTTTATCGCAAATTTTACAAGGAATCTTATAGACACATCCATCAGCATTTTGGGGGGAATTCTTTATCAAAAGTTTTTTTACTGTATCAAGATTTTTGAATACAACTTTAATATTAAAAGTCTTAAGAAGAGAAGGCATACCAACCAAGTTTTCATGGTAAGGGAGAACCAACATATTTTTAGATGAATAAGGCTGGTTGTCCCTTTTTGGATTGTAAAAAGTATTTCTAGCAACTTTAAAAGATTTATCAATTACATTTCTTGGGTATTTTAAATCATTACCTATTTCATAAATTTTGGATATTTCCTCATCTATGAACTCAGGACTACAAATTCGTAAAGCTCTCAAAAACTTTGATGAGAAAACAGACAGTTTGACTCTATCTTGATGCGAGGAATAATAGTGGACATATGAACAGTTATTTGTAGGTTTTCTGTAAATTTTAAATTTGAATTCATTATTACCCTTAATAATTAAAACATCTTTGCCTTACATGTATGGACTAATAAAAACACACAAACCAGGGAATCCAGTCAGACCAATTATTAGCTCCATAGGGTCAGTTTCATATAAATTATCCAAATGGCTTGTTGATATTTTGAGCCCTATTGTTGGCAAAATTTCTAACTTTAATGTTAAAAACAACATAGACTTGGTTGATAAATTAAGCTTCTTGACTGACTTAAATGATTTTAACATGGTTAGTTTTGATGTTACTTCCTTGTTTACGAAAGTTCCTGTTGATGATTTATTAAGTTTCTTATCTGAAGAACTCGTTAACTATGATTTACCATTGCCAGTTTCTACTATCATTAAACTTATTAAACTTTGCATTGTTGATGCAAAATTTGTATTTAATGATAAGTTTTACACTCAGAAGTTTGGTATGGCAATGGGAAATCCTCTTTCACCTGTTCTTAGTAACCTATACATGGAATTTTTTGAAACAAGGTTACTTAACACAATCCTCCCTAATAGAGCTAAATGGTTCAGATATGTTGATGATATTTTGTGTCTTATGCCCATCCTAGGAAAATTAAATAGCTTAGCCCATTCTATAAACTTTACTGTTGAGTTTGAAGAAAATAACTCATTGCCTTTTCTAGATGTTTTAATTATTAAGGGTAATAATGAATTCAAATTTAAAATTTACAGAAAACCTACAAATAATTGTTCCTATGTCCACTATTATTCTTCGCATTAAGATAGAGTCAAACTGTCTGTTTTCTCATCAATGTTTTTGAGAGCTTTACGAATTTGTAGTCCTGAGTTCATAGATGAGGAAATACCCAAAATTTATGAAATAGGTAATGATTTAAAATACCCAAGAAATGTAATTGATAAATCTTTTAAAGTTGCTAGAAATACTTTTTACAATCCAAAAAGGGACAACCAGCCTTATTCAACTAAAAATATGTTGGTTCTCCCTTACCATGAAAACTTGGTTGATATGCCTTCTCTTCTTAAGACTTTTAATATTAAGGTTGTATTAAAAAATCATGATACAGTAAAAAAACTTTTGATAAAGAATTCCCCCCAAAATGCTGATGGATGTGTCTATAAGATTCCTTGTAAAATTTGCGATAAAGTTTATTACAGTCAAACTGGTAAAAATCTCGAACTAAGATAAAACAACATAAATATAGCATTAGAACTGGACAAGATTCCAATGCTATATTTATTCATGTAAGAGATTTTAACCATCCAATTGATTTTCAAAAAGTTGAGAAAGTAGTATCAAGCAAGTCCATGGTCAACAGGAATATAATTGAATCTTGTTTCATAAAAAGCAGTTTTGACAATAATATGAATATTTCCTTTGGTTTATGTAAATTAGATCCATTTATAATTAATAGAATTTTGGAAGAATTTAATAATACACTGGACAAATAATAATTTAAAAAATTTTCTTGGGTAGAATAGTTTGTTGGTGGGTTGTGCAAAGGACCTGTCCAGTTGGGCCGGCGCGCGTCAGGTGTTTAACCGTTGTGGGATCTGATAGTGAGGTGTTGGCCAGACCCCTTATATACCTTACTTGGATGCTTTACTTTCATAGTTCCTTGATAATGTGAGTAGTCACGAAAGCGCTTGGAATTTCTCTATTCTTTCAGAGTGGTTTTTTGCAATATATATATATATATATCATATATATATATATATATATATATATATATATAATTATATATATATATATTATATAAATTATAATATATATATAGCAAACAATCGCAGCAGGATGTTAACTATGCAAGACAATCCACGGGGGGTAGAAATCTTTGGCTCAAGCACTTTCGAATTTCTCAGTGCGTCATCAGGAGCTATGCAATGTTGCAAGGCTGCAACTGTAGGAGTGAGGGGAAATTTTCTCAGAATAGCGCTGTGCTGGACTGTCACCCACATGGAGACAGAATCTCGGTAGATTAATTGATCTGTATATTTCGATCCTCTTCTAGGATCCTCTTCAACAGATACATAAGTGAGACGAGAACAAGAATATATAAGGAAGGTTGTACCTCACCCCGTACACGTGAGTGTAGGGACGTGTCAAGGGTGAGAGGAGAGTTCATAGGGCAGACAGGCCCAAAGCTATCTACTACGTTCAATGAACAACAGAGAACAGTACGTTATGCACAGGATAATTCACAAATTTTTCAATATGTTATCCACAGGATAATTCACATATTTTTCAGCATGTCAGCACCAACAATCACAACATTCACTGGTAAGCTGCCACCATCAAACACAAATCACACTGAAGCTACATACACAAAAATCATACAATCTACCCTCATGGCTACACTCCCAATTTCATGGCTACACTCCCAATTTCATGGCTACACTCCCAATTTCATGGCTACACTCCCAATTTCATGGCTACACTCCCAATTTCATGGCTACACTCCCAATTTCAACATCTCACAGGGACATTGGAAATCAGGCGTCATTTCAAAATTCACTCTTAAGAAGTACATACCAGCGCCTAACCCAATAAAGAAAGCCAACAAAACTTCTGGAATCACATAGAACAAAGGAACTTCCTACCCAAATTTTTACATTACTTTAGGACCTGACTATTCACCCATCAACCGCTTGACACGTCCCTCCAATCACGTGTACGGTGTGAGGTGCAGTCACGTGTACGGTGTGAGGTGCAATCACGTGTACGGTGTGAGGTGCAGTCACGTGTACGGTGTGAGGTGCAATCACGTGTACGGTGTGAGGTGCAGTCACGTGTACGGGGTGAGGTGCAGTCACGTGTACGGGGTGAGGTACAGTCATGTGTACGGGGTGAGGTGCAGTCACGTGTACGGTGTGAGGTGCAGTCACGTGTACGGGGTGAGGTGCAGTCACGTGTACGGGGTGAGGTGCAGTCACGTGTACGGGGTGAGGTGCAATCACATGTACGGTGTGAGGTGCAATCACATGTACGGTGTGAGGTGCAATCACGTGTACGGTGTGAGTTGCAGTCACGTGTACGGGGTGAGGTGCAGTCACATGTACGGTGTGAGGTGCAATCACATGTACGGTGTGAGGTGCAATCACGTGTACGGTGTGAGGTGCAGTCACGTGTACGGTGTGAGGTGCAATCACATGTACGGTGTGAGGTGCAATCACGTGTACGGTGTGAGGTGCAGTCACGTGTACGGGGTGAGGTGCAATCACATGTACGGTGTGAGGTGCAATCACGTGTACGGTGTGAGGTGCAGTCACGTGTACGGGGTGAGGTGCAATCACATGTACGGTGTGAGGTGCAATCACGTGTACGGTGTGAGGTGTAGTCACGTGTACGGGGTGAGGTGCAATTTTCCTTATATATTCTTGTTCTCATCTCAGTTATTGAAGAGAACCCCAGAAAGTAATCGAAATATACAGACCATGTTGGTTGTTAATGACACGAGTGAGATTTATATATATCAACTACGTGTGGAGCTTGTCGTCACTACTTCGCCGTCCAGGTCATTCCACCGGGGGCTAAAGAAGTGATTCCTGACATTCCTATTACCCCTCAGTGGCTTTAGCTTCTAACTACTCTCTTTTGTACCAGTTTCAAGCCTCTTAGACAGTATATCCTTGTATATCCCATCAACTCCTTGGAATATCTTTTATATCGTTATCCTGTATCTCTGATTCTTCTTTTTTTCTGATGTCGTCAGGAGCATTTCCTTTATTTTCTCACCGTAGCTCATTACTCCAAACTCTGGCGCTGAACTCGTCGCAAATCTCTATACTTCCTCTAGTTTCTTGATAGGCTTCATCACGCGCGCGCGTGTGTACGTGTGTGTGTGTGTGTGTGTACTCGCCTATTTGTAGTCACCTATTTGTGGTTGCAGGGGTCGAGATATAGCTCCTGGTCCCGCCTCTTCACTGATCGCTACTAGGTCCTCTCTCGCCTTGCTCCATGATCTTTATCATACCGCGTCTTAAAACTATGTATGGTTCCTGCCTCCACTACATCGCTTGCCAGACTGTTCCACTTCCTGACAACTCTCTGATTAAAGAAATACTTCCTAACATATCTTTGACTCATCTGAGTTTTCAACTTCCAATTGTGGCCCCTTGTTTCTGTGTCCCATCTCTGGAACATTCTGTTTCTGTCCACCTTATCTATTCCACGCAGTATTTTGTATGTCGTTATCATATCTCCCCTGACCCTCCTGTCCTCCAGTGTCGTCAAACCGATTTCCCTTGACCTTTTTTCATAGGACATTTCCCTTAGCTCTGGAACCAGCCTTGTTCCTCCTGATGTGTGTGTAAGTGTGTGTGTGTGTGTGTGTGTGTGTGTGTGTGTGTGTGTACACATGAACTTTCCTGTCACTCTTTATGTACGTACTTACATGCAGTGTAAGTACGTACATAAAGTAAGTACGGTAAGTGCGGTGTCCGTCGCTTCTATCAAACTCTTTCTAACAACTCAAGAGTCTACTGGTTTGAGGATAAGAGTTACGATCAAGTGTTTCGCTGGATAATTGCACTGGATAATTTCACTGGATAATTCCTGCTATCCTTGTTTTCCATTTGTCTATAGGATTTTTTCTTTTCAGTGATTATATAGGTGAATACAGGGATGAACTGACGGATCATTCACTATTAAGTAGACAGATTCATCAATTGCATAATAAGATTTGTTTGCGACATCGTTTCTGCACAGTTGTCTTTGTCATCAATAATATCACCAACAACAACACCAGTTACAGGGAGAAGTTGAGCCCAGTTGAGCACGAACGTATTTTGCATTAATTTCCTCAACTCTCTGTTATCAAAATATATTCTATATGTAAGTCAGACAAGGAACGAATGATCACAATAATCACTGAAGCAGTGATATTCTTGAGAAGCGTACAGCCAGAGAGAGAGAGAGAGAGAGAGAGAGAGAGAGGCTGTTGTCCGTCTTGTGGTATAGCAGTTGTTTTTTCACTGTCTTCTGTATTAGGTCTGTTGGAAGATCCTTGAGGTTATTATCGTTGAATATACCAGTGATGCCACTCGTCTCTCCGGTATGGATAGGCTGAAATGAGAGACCCATCCACGATGGGTCGAGGCGAGAGATGAATCGCCTTGCAGTGTCCTCGATCATGATGAGCTCTCTGTTTTTTTTTTTTTTTTTTTTTTTTGCACAGGGTTTCACAAGGTTAAGGATTCCTAACTTCATTGACAAGCTAAGAGCTGTCTGTCTGTCTGTTTGTCTGTCTCTGTCTCTCTTTTTCTGTCTCTCTCTCTGTCTGTCTGTCTGTCTGTCTGTCTGTCTCTCTCTCTCTCTCTCTCTCTCTCTCTCTCTCTCTCTCTCTCTCTCTCTCTCTCTCTCTCTCTCTCTCTATCTCTCTCTCTCTCTCTCTCTCTCTCTCTCTCTCTCTCTCTCTCTCTCCTTCCTTGTTAAATTTATTCTCTAAAGAGACCTCAATTATTTTCAACCAGTCTTAAAAGACCTATCTGTGAGGCTTGAACAAGCCATTTTTTTTCCCTTTGTTCTTAGTCTTCTTGTCCATTTTTCTTGCCCTTTTCTTGTTTCAGGAATTCAATTTAGACTCAAGTATTTTGGTCAGAGGAAAATGCTGCTACATTGTTTTTCCTACGGTCTGCTCCAGTGCTGAAAACTTGACTAATTACACCAGCTTTAAAATCCTCTTAAGATTTCAAAGCTGACACTGAGTTGTAGTATTAGAGAGAGAGAGAGAGAGAGAGAGGAGAGAGAGAGAGAGAGAGAGATGAGATGAGAGAGAGAGGAGAGAGAGGAGAGGAGAGAGAGAGATTGGGTGGCAGTGCAGTCGGAAAACTTGCTGATTTCAGCAACTGCTGACCGGCTAGTGTACTGATTGGCTAGCTGGCTTACTAAAACTGATTCACTGGTTGACTGACTAGCTAGCATACACACACACACACACACACACACACACACACACACACACACACACACACACACACACACACACACACACACACACACACACACACACACATACACACACACACACAGAGGTATGATAAAGCTCACGGCTCAGGGAGAGTGACCTAGTAGCGATCAGTGAAGAGGCGGGGCCAGGAGCTCGGACTCGACTCCCGCAACCTCAACTAGGTGAGTACAACTAGGTGAGTACATACACTTATCAACCAAATAACTGTTGCAGAATATGAGCGACTAGCAAACCTAAGAATTGCTTTCCGACTCCTCAGTAAGGAGTCGTTCAGGACTCTGTACACCGTGTGCGTCGGGCCCATACTGGCGTATGCAGCACCAGTTTGAAACCCACACCTAGTCAAGCACGTCAAGAAATTAGAGAAAGTGCAAAGGTTTGCAACTTGAGTAGTCCTGGAGCTAAGGGGTATGTCCTACGAGGAGAAGTTAACGAAGATTGACCTGACGACAGTGAGGGACAGGAGGGGGAGGGGAAGACATGATAATATATAAAATTCTGAGAGGAATTGACAAGTTGGACAGAGATAAGATGTTTCAGAGATGGGACACAGCGACAGGGGGTCAGAATTGGAAGTTGAAGACTCAGATGAGTCACAGAGATGTTAGGAAGTATATCTTCAGTCACAGTTGTCAGGAAATGAAATAGTCTGAAAAGCGAGATGGTGGAGACAGAATCCATACATAGCATTAAGAAGAGGTATAATAAAGCTCACGGAGCAGGGAGTGAGTGACCTAGTCACGGGCTGTGAATCGACCCCTGCAACCACAATTACTTGAGTACACACACGCGCGCATTTGGTCAATAGGTGTATATAGAAATTAGGATAAAAATGAAATGAGACAATGTGACAATAACAAGTGATAGCCAGTGATAGCTGAATGTATACCACCCAGCTATCACTGGCTGATTTTAATGAGTTTGTATATGATAGTTGTACCTTTGTTTACGAGCGGTTGTTACTCTTCTCACATTCATCATCGGTAATTATTGGCCGGTCCCAGCTCAATTAATAATAATAGGTTTAAAGACTATCTACTGCACGAGGGGTTGGGGTCATTGCCTGTCACCTGTACAACCACCAGTCAGTGAGACTTTAATCTCACTTTAACGATAACCCCTGATAATGGGGATTAATCTCCCAGTGTATATACACAGATATATACAAACCCCCTCGGTGTAAACACCCCTCGATATTAATCTCCAGAGACTGTCAGTTGAATCGGGATCAGAGAAATTTAATTGATCGTAATTTTTTATTGTACATTTAGTGCAAATAAGTTTATTAGTGTTAATATTCTTATTACGATTAATGTTAACATTGTCACTGTTGTGTCTTCCTGCAGGGCGCCCAGAGGATCAGTCTCAGCTACACTCCTAACAAGCCGATGACGGTGAAGCAGATACTGAGGTAAGACTTGGGTATTCAGATCACCCGTACGCGGGAGACCGAAACTTAAGACGATGTTTCGGTCCGACTTGGACCATGAACTAGTCTCCTAGTTGCAGGGTTATTTGTGTATTGTTTCAGTCACGGTATTGTGGCCTTATATTCTTTGTAAGACTCAGGACTGTTAGTTTTTTGGCTGTCTGGTGGACTCCCGGATGTCGACAGTGCTAAAGAGGGTAAACTAATTAAAAATGCTTGCTAGTAAATGTTCTGGTGATACCGATAAACTATGTGGCTTCATCAGTGCCAGTCATTTGGACTAACCAAGCTACTGGTGGCGAAACGTTACCGCTAATAAGCGTCCTGACATGTATACAAGTGTCCCTTTCTCAAGGGTATTTCTGTAACAACTCTATGGTGTATTATGGCAAGAGTGACCTTCTAAAAGTTAAATCAGGATGAAATGCGTACTAGGAGTCTCAACTTTTTCAAGAGTTCTCAAAACACTTTGCAGTCAAAACACAAGCCAGCAGCTCTGTCACTGTACCATGAGTTATAACACAACTCAGCAGCTCTGTCACTGTACCATGAGTTATAACACAAGCCAGCAGCTCTGTCACTGTACCATGAGTTATAACACAAGCCAGCAGCTCTGTCACTGTACCATGAGTTATAACACAACTCAGCAGCTCTGTCACTGTACCATGAGTTATAACACAAGCTAGCAGCTCTGTCACTGTACCATGAGTTATAACACAACCCAGCAGCTCTGTCACTGTACCATGAGTTATAACACAAGCCAGCAGCTCTGTCAATGTACCATGAGTTATAACACAAGCCAGCAGCTCTGTCACTGTACCATGAGTTATAACACAACTCAGCAGCTCTGTCACTGTACCATGAGTTATAACACAAGCCAGCAGCTCTGTCACTGTACCATGAGTTATAACACAACTCAGCAGCTCTGTCACTGTACCATGAGTTATAACACAAGCCAGCAGCTCTGTCACTGTACCATGAGTTATAACACAAGCCAGCAGCTCTGTCACTGTACCATGAGTTATAACACAACTCAGCAGCTCTGTCACTGTACCATGAGTTATAACACAAGCCAGCAGCTCTGTCACTGTACCATGAGTTATAACACAACTCAGCAGCTCTGTCACTGTACCATGAGTTATAACACAAGCCAGCAGCTCTGTCACTGTACCATGAGTTATAACACAACTCAGCAGCTCTGTCACTGTACCATGAGTTATAACACAAGCCAGCAGCTCTGTCACTGTACCATGAGTTATAACACAAGCCAGCAGCTCTGTCACTGTACCATGAGTTATAACACAACTCAGCAGCTCTGTCACTGTACCATGAGTTATAACACAAGCCAGCAGCTCTGTCACTGTACCATGAGTTATAACACAAGCCAGCAGCTCTGGCACTGTACCATGAGTTATAACACAAGCCAGCAGCTCTGTCACTGTACCATGAGTTATAACACAACTCAGCAGCTCTGTCACTGTACCATGAGTTATAACACAAGCCAGCAGCTCTGTCACTGTACCATGAGTTATAACACAAGCCAGCAGCTCTGTCACTGTACCATGAGTTATAACACAACTCAGCAGCTCTGTCACTGTACCATGAGTTATAACACAAGCCAGCAGCTCTGTCACTGTACCATGAGTTATAACACAACCCAGCAGCTCTGTCACTGTACCATGAGTTATAACACAACCCAGCAGCTCTGTCACTGTACCATTAGTTATAACACAAGCCAGCAGCTCTGTCACTGTACCATGAGTTATAACACAAGCCAGCAGCTCTGTCACTGTACCATGAGTTATAACACAAGCCAGCAGCTCTGTCACTGTACCATGAGTTATAACACAACTCAGCAGCTCTGTCACTGTACCATGAGTTATAACACAACCCAGCAGCTCTGTCACTGTACCATGAGTTATAACACAACCCAGCAGCTCTGTCACTGTACCATTAGTTATAACACAAGCCAGCAGCTCTGTCACTGTACCATGAGTTATAACACAAGCCAGCAGCTCTGTCACTGTACCATGAGTTATAACACAAGCCAGCAGCTCTGTCACTGTACCATGAGTTATAACACAACTCAGCAGCTCTGTCACTGTACCATGAGTTATAACACAAGCCAGCAGCTCTGTCACTGTACCATGAGTTATAACACAAGCCAGCAGCTCTGTCACTGTACCATGAGTTATAACACAACCCAGCAGCTCTGTCACTGTACCATGAGTTATAACACAAGCCAGCAGCTCTGTCAATGTACCATGAGTTATAACACAACTCAGCAGCTCTGTCACTGTACCATGAGTTATAACACAAGCCAGCAGCTCTGTCACTGTACCATGAGTTATAACACAACCCAGCAGCTCTGTCACTGTACCATGAGCTATAACACAAGCCAGCAGCTCTGTCACTGTACCGTGAGTTATAACACAAGCCAGCAGCTCTGTCACTGTACCATGAGTTATAACACAACCCAGCAGCTCTGTCACTGTACCATGAGTTATAACACAACCCAGCAGCTCTGTCACTGTACCATGAGTTATAACACAACCCAGCAGCTCTGTCACTGTACCATTAGTTACAACACAAGCCATCAGCTCTGTCACTGTACCATGAGTTATAACACAAGCCAGCAGCTCTGTCAATGTACCATGAGTTATAACACAACTCAGCAGCTCTGTCACTGTACCATGAGTTATAACACAAGCCAGCAGCTCTGTCACTGTACCATGAGTTATAACACAACCCGGCAGCTCTGTCACTGTACCATGAGCTATAACACAAGCCAGCAGCTCTGTCACTGTACCATGAGTTATAACACAAGCCAGCAGCTCTGTCACTGTACCATGAGTTATAACACAACCCAGCAGCTCTGTCACTGTACCATGAGTTATAACACAACCCAGCAGCTCTGTCACTGTACCATGAGTTATAACACAACCCAGCAGCTCTGTCACTGTACCATTAGTTACAACACAAGCCATCAGCTCTGTCACTGTACCATGAGTTATAACACAAGCCAGCAGCTCTGTCACTGTACCATGAGTTATAACACAACCCAGCAGCTCTGTCACTGTACCATTAGTTATAACACAAGCCATCAGCTCTGTCACTGTACCATGAGCTATAACACAAGCCAGCAGCTCTGTCACTGTACCACGAGTTATAACACAACCCAGCAGCTCTGTCACTGTACCACGAGTTATAACACAACCCAGCAGCTCTGTCACTGTACCATGAGTTATAACACAAGCCAGCAGCTCTGTCACTGTACCATGAGTTATAACGCAAGCCAGCAGCTCTGTCACTGTACCATGAGTTATAACACAAGCCAGCAGCTCTGTCACTGTACCATGAGTTATAACACAAGCCAGCAGCTCTGGCACTGTACCATGAGTTATAACACAAGCCAGCAGCTCTGTCACTGTACCATGAGTTATAACACAAGCCAGCAGCTCTGTCACTGTACCATGAGTTATAACACAAACCAGCAGCTCTGTCACTGTACCATGAGTTATAACACAAGCCAGCAGCTCTGTCACTGTACCATGAGTTATAACACAAGCCAGCAGCTCTGTCACTGTACCATGAGTTATAACACAAGCCAGCAGCTCTGTCACTGTACCATGAGTTATAACACAAGCCAGCAGCTTTGTCACTGTACCATGAGTTATAACACCTACCAGCTGCTCTGTCACTGTACCATGAGTTATAATACAAGCCAGCAGCTCTACCACTCTACAGTGAGTTATAACACAAGCCAGTAGCTCTACCGCTCTACAGTGAGTTATAACACAAGCCAGCAGCTCTATCACTGTACCATGAGTGACAGGGCATTGTCATGGAAAAATATGTTATAAGAACATAAGAACATAAGATGATAGGTTTTTTCTCCTTTACCACCATTTTTATCTCATCATTCCACCAGTCATTCCTCTTACCACCTACACCCACCCTCCTTTAATTTTTTTTGTATACCCTACCTCCTCGACCTCTGCCTCCTTACTCTCTCTCTCTCTCTCTCTCTCTCTCTCTCTCTCTCTTCTCTCTCTCTCTCTCTCTCTCTCTCTCTCTCTAGCCCACCTTTCAACCTCTGCTCATACCTATTAACAATCTCTTTATTTCATTCTCATTCATTTTTATTTTACATACTGACACCTTCCTCCTTATACTCCATCTCCCTCTGACTCTCGTTGTACTTACTACTACTGACTGAAGTACGAGTCACTCCTCTAGAAACATGCACATCAAGAAGTTTACCCACCAATTCAAAGCCTAGCAGACAGCTGTCCTGAACACTTAATCATATCTCGCATATTTATTTATCCTCTCTAAATAAAAAATAAATATTACCCTTTAGGAAACCCCATTTTATGTACAGTTCGAGGTCCCTTCCTCACTAACCCCTGGCACTCCAAACTTATCTACTGCGCTCTTTACAAGTATCTCTCCCTCCTTTGCATTAACGTCGCTCTTCGATTTATTTATTTTAATCAGGGGGAAGTGCTAAACCCTTAAGGGTCACATAGCACCTAGAGAATGGATGGCAATTAAGTTCGATCCAAGGGAGAGGAAAAATAAGTCCAGTTCATTGCATCAAGCGCCCTTCACTGACAACTATGCACCTCACTTGACGGGGATCTCTCTTAAATTCTTTCTCACTTGGTTCAAAACTTTAAGAATATTCTTTTAATTCACGTGGCGTCCCGTTGTCTGCTGCTGATTTTTCCTTGTCTGACGACTGGCTAATGGCTGGCGACTGGTCAATGGCTGGCGACTGAGTAATGGCTGGCGACTGGTC